>CM060194.1:68566076-69816076 GCA_030549335.1 Pontederia crassipes | reverse complement strand
TCGTGGGTGACAATCGTGACGGTCATGTGGGCTATTTGGCTACAATGTAACCATGCTCAACAAATATTTGGCCCCGACAGCCAGCATAAAATCTTGTCGAATCTTATGAACATGGATCAACGAATATATTACTAATAGAGCAAGAATGACGTCGTATGATCCATGTAGCCGACCCCACCTAGTGGGATAAGGCTTTGTTGTTGTAACCATGCTCAACAACTTTTTAATGAGAATATGCAGAAATAAATAAATTTCTTGTTAACCCCATTCCCAACTTCCTCTTTTTTTTTAGCTTGCTACACTCGCGTACATTTAACCTTACCCTTCGAGTCAGCCATCCTTTTACCTCAGAAAAAAAAACTAAAGACCAACTATCAAAGCAAAAGGCTCATAATTCTATTTTTGTGCTACATCACAAAAGGATGAAAGAGGCAAGGCCTTTTACTTTTTGGGGGATACAGAATTTTTTTACTTCAAAAAATTTAAGATATCATATTTCCTACTTCATGAATATTATAGAACTATCGCCAGCATATACCACCCTGCTATCACCAGAAATTTAGCAAGATACCGCACATATTTTAAGCTTAAAAATGCATGCCTACTCTATTAATTATCATCCTTTTTCTAAATCCATTGTCTTCTATGGGTAAATTTCTCCATAACACGAATAAATTCATTAACATGTTGTTGAGGCTTTCCTTGACAACTATAAGCAACCATATAGATGGGGACAGACTCGGTCACTTATACTGAAAAGTAAAATTATGCTTTCAGAAAATAAGGAATATTATAACCTGAAATGACGAAAAGGGCATCCATGGTGGTCCCCAGTGCTGAGAGTTGAAGAGATGATCTTTTGACAGGAGAAAGGTGTATAATCCTGAAAGACCCAAGCTGGACATCAGTTAAATGTAAAGAAACTGTAAAGATACTCATTAACAAGGTGACTTACTGCCAAGGAAAATAAAAGAAAAGAAGGGGCTTACTGTTCTTTTGCCTTCCTTTCCATAATTGTGACGTATGCCATATGCATATTCTTTGTCAAATCGTTCAGCTCCTACCTGAGAAAGGAATGCAAAAATCAAACAAAGTGGTTTAAAGTTAAAAGCAACAAGCTTCAATAATGAATACATACATATATTCATGCAGGCAGGTAGGCATGCACACACACGTGCATACATACATGCACGCATGTATACAAGTCCCTTCTCATTGAAATGTTCAATTAAGCTGGAAAAGGCTTTTTTTTTCTTTTTTGAGAGGAAGTTATGGAGATATCTAAGGCGATGACAGTGAAGATTTAATGGCATGTGAGTTCTGCTGCATAAAAGCTCATATATGCCAAAATGATACGATTTCTCTGAATACTACAAAAAAAATGTCAATTATATTTTGTGGTTTTCAAAAGTTGCATTTATTGCTCTTTTGATGATCAGAATACAAATTCACACGAGAAATATGCCAAACAAGGCAATTTAAAAGGTTATGAAGCAACTGAAAAAGTGCCTTGAAGTCAACCTTTCACTTTGAAATCAGCAGGCAATAAGGCAGGTGGCACAACAAACTACCATTTAACTGTTGAAACTGAAGTATCAAGTCGTGAGATACAATTAATCTGTCAGCCTCTTTATTATGCAAGATAATGATGACGGTTTATTAGCATGTGCGTTCAGTTGCATAAAAGCTCATGTACACAAAAAAATGTGATTCATCTGAATACTACAGAAAGTTTACATTTATATGTTGCGCATTTTAAAGGTTGCATTATTGTTCTTTTGATTATCAGAATAGCAAATTCGCACAAGAAATATGCCAAGTAAAGCAATATAAAATGTTATGAAGCAGCTGAAAATGCTTAAAACTCAACCTTTCATTTTGCAGTCAGAAGGCAATAAGTCAGGTGGTACAATGAACTATTATTTGACTGTTGAAATTGAAGTATCAAGTTGTGAGATATAATTCATTGGTCTACCTCTATTATGCAAGATGCCATGGTTCAAAGTCAAATTTTCATTATAATGCATTACTCCGGGAAAAAAACCACCTAGTGGGATAAGGCTTTGTTGTTGTTGTTGTTGCATTAGTCCGGGAAAAAATGACAAGGAAGTGACTACATAAGAAAAAGCAAAAAGATTGAAATAACAGGATGAAACCTTCTGGGAGAATTCTGCTTTCCAGAATGCAAGAGCATCATCCAACTTTAGGCCCACACCCTGCAAGAATAATGGTGCATAATTATAACGCCAGTTAGGACAGATGAGTGGAATAGAAACAAAGAAGGCAAGGAAGTACACAAGTTTGGAATAATGTCAATGCCTTCTGCGAATGAAAAATAAAGTTACACAAATCGTTGTACTTCTGAAAAGTGAACAATAAGTTGTTTAAATTTATAAAACCATCTACTGAAGAAAATTACCGAGTTTTGAATTATCTTGCATCCTTCACGAAGAAAATGTACTATTTCATGTTCCTCTCATAATGTTAAAACAACAACACTTCTTGGGATTCAAACTTATGTTGTTGCAGTGTTGATCTCAAGCCATTTACCACTTGACTCAACAGCTTGCTAAGAAATGAATGATTAGGTAAATATGTTATGAATGCATTTCTTTCCTTTTTTTTTTTGAGCAGAAAAAGGATGACTACCAAAGTTGTGGTTGTCATCCAGCAATGTATATATGAAAGTATGGGGAAATGTACAGGTGGGAGCTCTCGAAGAGAGCCGCAAAAGGTGACCAAGGTCACAACAGAAAAACTAACCAAAACCCCACTCTAATAAGAAATGAGATGTGGTGTACAACACGCTCAGGCTGACATCGCTCCCCACAAAAAATAATCCAATTGCGCTGAAGCCAAATGGCCCAGGCACTGGCCAAAAAAGTCATCAACGGCGCTCGCCAACTCTATCTCTGAACGCATTTCTTATAAACCTACTAGAAAATTTAACTAGAAAGAAACGAGAGTATACAAAAGTTTAGGATAACGTATGAATCACCAAATTTCTCCATATAATAACAAAAGAAATAAAAGATGATAGTGCATGATCCGCTGATACAAAAATAGTGTCAGATGGTAGTACCTTTAGGAAAAGACCAAATTGCATTCTTCCTCCATGCTTTAAGTGATGATCTTCTTTTAACTGCACAATAAGGATTGCTTAATGGAAGTAAATTTAAAACTACCAAAATAAACAATTATTTTAGCAACCCAGGTAAAGAATGTTTGATTGATTGCTCTACACTACATTACCTTTTCAAACAAATGCCGCATACAAAGGGGAAATGAAGTATTTGCTAGTTGGTTAATGTCCTTCAGTGATATCTCAGCATATTCTTTGGGCTATAACAAGCTCTAAGCAGTCAGAAAATACTCTTAAATGTGCTTTAAGAGATGAAGAAACGAATTAGTAAGTGGTACCTGTGAGTAGTCAGGCCCCAGATAACTGGTGCTTAGTGCTTCAACAATCTGAAACAAGAAATAATAAGAACTTTTGTGTTGGCAATGACTGTTATACTTGGTTCAACCAAGCAATACTTACAGGAACTAATCTATGCTTCTCATGGTCTCTGATGGTAGATTGCCATTTTCTGCCGGAAATAGCAAATGACTTAACAAACGTCAAACATCTCCACAACTCTTAGCAGGAAAGACTATAAAGAGTCCTTAATAACATTTAATATTTCCACAGCACACTTCAATAAGACAGAAAAAGAACACATAGAAGATCATGTACACAGGAAACTCGTATACATTTGCATCCGACAACAGTCATTTCAAGCCATCACTTTAAAATGTAACATAACACTGTTCCAAAATCCTTTCCCTAGGTCCAAATGACCAAATGGTGTATTAATACGAGCCAAACCTAGAGCAAGATGGGCCCTGAGCATGGATACTCGTATCATGTGACTGACATTGAAGGTGTGCTGAGTGTGGAATGCCCTGGCATTGATGCCTCTGCGTTAGACACATTGTGGCAATCTCTACGAATCATCCGTACATGAGAAGATCAGGGATAAAGACGCCTGTGGTTGATAGCGATGGCAGTTACATGGACTATCTAGCTACAATGCAACCACACATTTTCGAGGGTAGAGGTGCTACATTGAGAATACTACACATTGTTTTTTGCTGAGAGAGTGGGGTAATGAATAGATTTTACTTTCCTCTTTTGTGAGTTTTTTTGGGTTGCCTTTCACACTTGTAAATCACCACATGGTGAATAACTGCACAAGGCTAGCAGTCATCATTTTACCTCTCAAAAGAAAATACAAGCCAAAACCGTAGTTGGGAATTAAACGCTCGGTTTAAGAGTTTCTTGTGAATACTTCATATATAACAAATGTCAAACTACAAGAGCTAATCATCTATCCTAAAAACTTAAGTTGTTAGGAAGATGCTACCTTTATATTTAAACTTTAACATTACCCCCTACGTGTGGAATGTCGACAACTTTAGTTTGGCAAAGCCCATCAAGTAAAATAGCAGGAAAAACTTTTTTTAATAAGAGCTCCATCAGGATTCCTCGAGATCTCTTCACCCTTCTATGATACTATAATGAGCTAACCATCTATCCCAAAAGTTTAAATTGTTAGATATATACATCTTTACATTTATATCTGAAGCACCCATGTTCTGATGTTTTATATCTGGTGTACCCACCTTGTTAATAATTTAGAATCCAAAGTTGATAAGACTATGAGTTCATGGGACCTTGACTGCGCAGGTGCAGAAGAAAAGAGGGCATGAACAAATATAGAAATTAAACCACACTTATTAGTCAGGGTCTAACATGAAACTTACTCTATTCTAACATGGGCATGTCATCCTTTTATACCTAGTCAGCTCATGTCCTCCTACCTTAAGTATTTATGGCTGGAGGCCACAAAAGTAGAGATGCAGGCCTTGATATTGTTATCCTAAGATAGGGAGACAAGACTTTCTCAATGTCCGTAAACAACATAAACTCAATTGCTTAAGGTTGATCAACTTGTGAATCAATACTACATGGCATACTTTCTCGCAAAAAATACTGCACGGTGTACTATGAGAGCCAGAATACAAAGAAGTTACATAAAGAGATAACTGATCTTCAATTGGTAGAGAAAAAAGCGAGAACATTCAAAATGCAAGAAGATCAAATTCAAATTGTGTTTTCATGGCATCGTCATTATTGATATCTACGTAATTATCATGATAATAAGATATGAAATATAGTATTTTTTTAAAAGGAAGAAATGAAATATAGTATTGTTAGCTTGTTTTAGGATCTGCTACCATATTACATTCACAATAACAAAGGATGCCAAAAATGACAAAGTTGTGCATTAACATGAGTTAAAGTGCATGAAATCATGTCTGCCTGTTTAAATGTGTTAATCAGTCCATAAGGTCATCCACAAGCAAAAAAAGGGTTGGTCATTGCCTGTTGGTTAGTACAAGAGCCTTCGAAAGGTTGCTCCGAAATTGAGTCACCACAATTGAAACCACCTAAGAAAGATTCAGAATCTTTTTAGAACAATAATCTCTTTTGTCGCTTTAACAAATTATGTCGTAGAATTATAGATGAGAACTCTATGACTTACCTGATTCATTGCAACGTAAGCATAACCTTTGTGCAAAAACACCCGACGGCTTGCAACAAGGTCAGGAACTTCTTCAAAAGGTACCTTCATATACAAGTTTGAACTAGGTATAATAAAAGCATTTTATACTGGAAGAATCATTTGATCAATACGTGGACAACCAACAGACCTTGAAGAAAATGGTTTCAACTGCAAGTACACAAAATAGCGTGTTATTTCCAGAAGATAAAAGGGAACAAGGGATTCTGCAAAATCAAGCATAGTTGTGCAAGCAGTAAATATTCTATATGCGGAAAGTTGTAAAAAAATTGAATAAAATTTAACCTATGTGAATATGATGATTAAGTAAGGTGCATCTAAGGTAAAGCACATCGGATTGTAGATTCAATTCTCACAATATGGAGTGTGCTATCAGCCATGTTCACCGCATTGTCTTGTTCACTTATATTAATTTACAGGTAATCTGGATTGTCAATCCAAATTACTTATGAAGAGACAATCTAAACTATCCATGGGATGGATGGTAATCCCACTTGAATAGTAATTTGACCTTTTTCCCTTTGAGATTTTACTTAAATAAATTTTAAAAAATTATAATAAATGTCGACATAATTTAAATTAACACTATCTTGTGCCATTCATTATTATTATCTTCATAATTTCTGTCAATTGTACTATTAGTATGATTAATTGTTTTAGTAATACATTAGCAACAATAAGATTTTTATTATTTTAAATTGTTGTAATACAATAACAATTGAGAATTCTCTGAAAAAGGATAACAATTCAGAACAATAATTATTAATATAGTATTATCATCTTTCTAAAAGATTTTTTGAGATGAATCTTTCAAAAACATATATTGATTACTTGACGAATATATTTTTTACGGGTCTAAGATATGTGTTTATAATTTGATTTACGAACTTTAAAAACAAATTATAGAAGCTACTGACTCAGGAGGTAGTTCCTTGGTACATAAATTTTAAACTTAGCTATTTCGATCAAGGGTATTTCACTAAAAAATTTGCATCAATTAAAAAATGTTTTTTTTTTATATTATCAGCAAGCAATATGAATTGTCAACTAAATTACGTATGCATACTAAATAAAGCAATGCACAATGTTAACAAATTAGTAAGTGACTATTTATGAGAGGCAATCCTGCATGACAATGTAGTGAACTCCACCTATGTGAATATATACATGTATATAAGATAAATATGCATTTACAATCTTCTTTTTGGCATGGAATATTGGAAGTACTCAGATTGCCACATTTCATTGATATTTCTTTCAGTTGAAACTTTTTTGAAAGAATCCTAGCTATGTCATCATCCAGAACCCACACTTATATGACTGACATCCTGTGACCCGATGAAAGAAGTTTTTTTACTTTTTTTCTTGATAACCCAGACTTAAGATTGACATCTTATGACCTGCTGATAATAACTTTTTTAACCTTTTTTTCTTTATGAGGATCTATTTATATGTATGCTGATAAGAATGTAACAGGTAGCTGATGGTAGGAAAAGAGTTTATCAACAAATATCAAAAGCATAGAAATCCATAGTCGTACCATTAGAAGATGGGCCGATAGAGCGTGCAACTTGGTTCAGCTTGTCCTTCACAGTCTAAATATTCAAAACAAGTAAAAAAGTGTCATTGGAAACACAAATAGCGCCACAATAGGCCATCTATTGAACTCCCAGATTAGTTCTAAATATGCAGCCTACAATAGATATATAATGGAAAAGTCAATCTAAATCTAATTCTTTGCTTTACAAATCAAAATGCAAAGTTACCAACATACCTCAAACTCTGCATGAGTTAGTGCTTTATATGGCAGCTGGAAATCACCTAGGAGCGCCCTCTACAATGTGCAACACAATTTCAAAGATAGTCCAGTAGTCGTACAACTTATCACAGGACATGCAGAACCAACCTGAGACTCGGGGCTTTCGAGTCGAAACCGATGCCGAAAGAGAGTTGTCTCTGTTGACAAAAACCACTTCCTCAACTCTTCCCTAAATGTCGCCATAAAAAAATAAAAAGTCAATTGCTTTGGTGGAAATCCTAAACCTCAAAAGGATCTAAACTCCCCAAACAAGAAACTCACGTTCGGCAATAGACAAGACGAAGAACAAAGTGTGATATAACATCCTTATTGACAACCTCTGAAGCATCCAGATGCCTCATGTTTGCTCTCCATAGCTCTCCCACCTAGACCAAAGATGCATTTATTTGTTAGCGAACAAATATGCAAACTCCAACAAATAAAATCGATGTTTTCAGCAAATGAGGCTTCCAGGTTTCCTCACTACAGGGAAAAAGTTTATCTTTAGTATCTTTCCCCTGCATTTGAGGAAGGAGACTGTACACAACATGAAATGAGCAGCCTTGCTGTTCTTACCAATTTCTCCATCTCTTCCGGCTTCTTACCCCGAGATAACCCGTCCGATATCCCTTTCAATACTACGACAGCAATACGAACCAAAAAATGCATCAAAAATCAAAATCTTCAAGGAGATATTAGTGCATTGGTGAAACAGCAATCCCCAAAATAGAGATCCCGTGGGATCGAAACCAGTTAAACAAGGAAATCCAGGAAGCCAGGGTTTTACCACGGAGGCGGTCGATGGCAAATTGCTCGAAATCTTCGAGGCGAACCTCCAGGGATGGAGCAGAACGGTAGAGCGGCAAGGACGAAGAAGACGACGCGGCTCCATCTCCGTCGCCGGCGGCAAGCTTCCGGTGGGATCGTACGATTTCCATTATAGGGTTTTGGCGGGGAAATGAGAGTCTTGGCGGGAGATGTCCTCGTCATTGCATCGTCTTATATCGAACCTGTTGGCGGGAAACGAGCCCCCCCTTCGCCGATTCGTTTCCCAACGGGTTCGTGGAGGACGAACCGGGTCCGGCCCACGCGGGCAGATGGCTTTCGTGTCTTTTTGTGTTGCCATTTCCACCCGTAGATGTATTTTCGGGGTAAAAAAACTTAATATTTAATGGATGAAAATGAAAATAATGTTTTTATGATTGTTCTTTTTCCCTTGGAACAGATTTATTTCTGATATTCAAATATAATTTTTAATATTTTTTCCGATATAGTTTTCCATCAAATTCAGGAATTAGGGTGAAAAATATTATTTCCCCGATTTTCAATCTCCGCACACATTAAAAATTTAATCAAATCATTATATCAAATATTAAAAACCATGACCGTTATAAAAAGTTAACGAGTATATGGAGCACTCTGTTCTACATCAAGATCGGCTTAAGATCAGAATGAGTGAAGCCCGAGCCTGGGACTAAAATGAAGCCTCCTAATAATTCAAATAAGTCCTTATTTTATCTTAATAAAAAAACTTTCACTATGAATGATTCATTCTGCCAACAACATTTCCATTAATTGCTCGTCATTTTCAAGATTGGTATCCAAATTTTTATGTTGATCCTAAGTTAGTACTCAAACTTTGTAAAGTAACAAACTATTTGAATATTTTAAATTTAGTTCCTTTCACGTATTAATCATTTTTAATACATATTAAATAATAACTTTCAATCGATAATTTAATATTTATTTTGATAATAAATAACATATATTTACATTTATATACTACACTATATTAAAATGAAAATTTTATCATGTCACATGTCATTATCTCATATATTTAAGAAAAAATGAAGTAAATTACACGATTAGTTCCTCAACTTTGAGTCATTTTCAAATCGGTCGCCTAACTTCAATTTATAATTAGAATGTCCGTCAACTTTGATTTTAGTCATTTTGACCGATGATAATGAATTTTTCGATTGTCTCGCTTACATGACTATCACGTAGAGTTTTCTCTCACATTCATGACATGTGAAAACACAACAAAATAATATTAAAATTAAAAAAAAAAGCCAAGGTCGACGCCGCGAAGGAGATGGCCCTCCTTTGGTCAAGCTCATTGCCCCCTCCCTTTCTCTCTCACACTCGCTCGCTGGCGCGAGGGAGAAAGGGGGGCATCAGCCCCTTCGCTGACGCCAGCGATTGCTTCTTTTTATTTTTTATTATATATTAATATTTTTTATTTTTTTATATGACGTGAATGTGAGAGAAAACTTCACGTGACGGCCACATAAGTGAGACAATCGAAAAATTCACTATCACCGATCAAGAAGACTAATCGTACAAGAGAATCAAAGTTCACGGACGTTAGTTGGTGGATCGATTTGAAAACGACTCAAAATTGAGAGATTAATCATGTAATTTATTCGAAAAAATGTACATTGATAATTCTTTCATAATCAAAATAGAATTATAAAAAATAAATTATCTATAAAAATATTTAAGAATAAAAATATATATATTTATATATTATACTAAATGAGAGTAGACTAATGCAACATATGCTATCGATTTTTAAAAAAAAAAACAAAGTTGCTCTTTCTAGTTAAAAAATGTTCAATTATATAAAATATAAGAAAATTATATATGTTATCAATTATTCTATCACAAATTATTTAAAATTTAAGTTTACTATGTAATATGTTATTAAAAATAACTAATATGCCAAAGGGTCTAAATTTAAAATGTTTAAATAATTAAGTAATCAATTTGTTACTTTACAAAGTTGAGATAAAATCAACATCAAAGTTTGGATATCAATCTTGAAAATCGCTGTTAATTGCTCGCAATAAATATTACGTTTATTTCTTGTCATTAATATAAAATCATAATTGTTTCATTATTTATTTACTCTGTATTCCATAAACACAATTTCCTTATTTGTCATCCAAAATTAATTACTCAATATTTTGTCTTTAATTATTTATATTTCCAATCCACCATTCCCAATCGAATGTCATTCTTTTTGTATTATATAGGTTAATTTATTATTTATTTAAAAGAGAGTTTAATTTCCTTCTATCTTCACTTTAATTCTTTTTTTCAATTTTTTATAGCAATTCATAATTTTTTTCTTGTGAAGCTACGGTAGTGTCTTCTTGAAACAATTTCATAAAAATATTTAAGATAACAATGTTTTAAAATAATAAATATTTAATATAATAACACTTTTATATTTAAATTAAATACTTATAATATAATTTCGCTTTAGGCCTCCCAAACTCTTGGACCGGCCTGCTTTACACTTCAATGTAGAGTGTTTATTTTTTATCATTTATTTAATTTAATGATTATAATTTATTATTAAATTGTTATATACTTTTTAGATGAAATATATATATATATATGGGATAGTTAGATAATAAAGATGTACCATCTAAGACTATATAAATTATAATGATTGAATTAAGCATATTCATTAGCATGACTTCATTATGGCAATATATTAATCATATTTACTATTTTAAAATATATATTTAATTAATATATAGTTGTTTTTAAAATAAAATTAATGTATACACCCATTCTACATATACATTTTCCCGGCGACGCCAGCAGTTCTTCTTCTTCTTTTGCCAAAACTTAAATAATTGTTAATGGAGACTTAAATAATTGGTAATGGCTTAATGTAATTCGTCGCACATAATAAATAAAAAATTATTGTGGATAACGGAAATTAAATTAAATTAAATTCAAAACCATGAATGAATTATTATATTTAGGTTTCAATAGTTCAATCATCTCGATATGCCTATGGTAGTAATTAATCATTTTTTATGTACCTTAAAGTTATCTTTTAGTTTAATTAACATGCACTTAAAAAAATCATAAATTATAGAACTCTTAAAATTATTACTAAGACTCGTACATTTTTTAGATATTTAAAAAAGAAAAATAATAATTTGTAAATAACATAATGGCAATTTAAAAAAAGGGATAAAGAGTAAGAGACTAATGGGAAAAGGAAATAAAATTGGTTTAAGAATAAGTTTTATAATATAATATATTTTTATGACCCAATACTTGCTTCCTAGCTCTATCCATCTTGCTCCTTGTAATTTTATAAAGTTGATGTGTTAATCATTTTTTAAAAAGTTTAAATCGTTAAAAAAAGTAATATCAATGATTTTATATTCTTAACACTGCTCATTATGTGTGGACTGCTGATAATTTTAGTTTAGCTCAGCTCATCACGTGACCAATAGAATAAGGAAAATATTTTTTTAATATTGTGCAATGAGATTTGAACTCTTGACCTTTTACTTTCATACCATGTTAAAATTTATGTACTAACTATTTTTTAAAAAAAATTGCTAGAAAAAATAACATGAATAATTTTATATTCGTAACATTCTCTTCGAATCATTTTATCCTTGACTAGACCAGGATCGGAGGAAGTTCACTCATTCATAAGCTTCGTTAGTAGATGGGGTGCAGTTTTATGGAGGGGGTTAGTTTGACCGATTTACTAAGGGTCTATTTGGTTGGGGGTGAAATGCCGGTAAAGAGAAGGAAGAAAAATGAGGAGAAGTTGTTCTCCTTGTTTGATTGAGTTTAAGTTGAAATAAAATAAAAGAAAAAGTCATTTTCTTTTTCTTCTATTCCATTTTTTTCCATCCTAATCAAAAGGGGAAAAATATATTTAATGTGTTTCTAATTTTGACAAAATAAATTAAATATATATCTCTATATATATAAAATAAAATCATCTAAATAAATTAATCATTCAATATTCATTCCCTTTTTTCCTTTAATAATATCAAACATACAAAAATAATTGATCATTTTTATTCTTCTACATTATCTTATTATTTCCCTTTCCACACTTTATCTTTTCTATTTTCGTTAACGAATTTTGAACCGAATAGATCTGAAGTGGGAAGCTCCTCTGGTGGCTCGATTGATCCTCCCGTGCATATGATTCCTTTTTTTCAACCTAATTCTGTCAGTATTTCAATTTTTTAGCACCTAACATATTTAAACAAGAGCCGCAATGATAATATTGAAATTGGTGATGATTTGAAATGCATATTGGGCCGCGGACAGGGGTAATTCTTTTATTTTTTATTTTTTTTGGTGTGTGTGGATAGGTGGGTGGGTGGGGTGGGGGAGGGATAACATCCTCATAGACATAGAACATGGTTCTTTTTTTCTCATTCCATTGATCAATGCAAACGAAAAAGTGACACCTCCACCGCATAGTTATGTGCGATTAGTACGTGCAGAGATGAAAGCTGTGAACATATCATGAAATATATATGTGAGAACAACAATACGAGCAATGCTATGAGTCTATGACACTGCAGAATTACTTATAAGTTGTCCTACGTACTTCGACTTTTGGCCACATGGTGATTGGTTACTGGAGGACAACTAACTTATGAGCTCTTATAGATAAATTACATCAAAGTGCGATGGAACCAATGGGTCCTGTACAGGATTAAGCAAACCCAATCTCAAGGACACCTCTTTATTGTCTTTGATGTCTGCTAAGTTTTATGGAAGTTTGCTGGAGAACCATGGCAAATTTTGCCTATTTTTTTGAGCACATTTTTCAAGAACACCCTAGATTTTTAATTCAATTCAACAAGGTCTATTTCAGTTAATCATGAATATAAATGATGGAGGAAAATGGTTTATCCATCCATTTTTTTCCAACTGATGCTCGATCTCGAAGGAAGAGACTATGGGAAAGTGAATTCTATGATCCAATAAAGAATCAAATCCTGTTGATATTTTTTGATACAAGGATCCCCCCCAAGACCTGGGAATATCTTGTATGAAGACAATTTGGACTCCTACAGCAATGCATAATTAACTTTCCCTTGGAAAGAGAAAAAAAAAACCACAATACGAAAGTTGGTCATTTTCTCAACGCAGAAATGAGAGCAACACACGTAGAATCTTCATGTGTAGTAAACGAAAGCCAGGGCTCACAAAGCAATCTCAAATTCAAGGGTTCTTTCTACTGGGATTCCATGCATCAGTCCGAGACTATAAATTGTTGTTGGCAGAAGCTGCTCGAGAGCTAACGACATACATATATATCATAAATCCATGGGGGCTTTAAGAGCCAATGTACATGTGGACGTGGACGGCGAGGAGGAAGATGGCAATGAGGGCGAAGTAGATGATGGAGTGGACGAGTATGGAGAGGCCGCTGGTCTGCAGATTGCCGAACTCCACGATCCGGCTCTTGCCCGGGAGCTGGAAGACGAGGCCCGGCGTGAGCAGGACGAACAGCACCACGGCCATGAACACAGGTCCCCAGTCCGACATCCTCGCAACTCTTCTCCTCTTCTTCACTACTCTGTGTGTGTGTGTGTGTTCTGCAACTAGCTCTTCTGCTATGATCGGTCTGATCCCAAAATCCATTTAAACTGACTGAAACATGGTGGGGGTTATGTGAGGTGGAAAGGAGCATATGCATGTCAAGGGGCATCCCATGCAAGTTTTAGTGGAGGAAGAGATCCTAAACCCCAACGAGAAGGCCACCAGAGATGTCCAGTCGCTTGCACTGACGCTTGACGATTTGTTTGACGCCAAAAGGAGGAAGTCTGCTTTCGCTGTAGCGCCGTGCCGATTTGCTTTTCTTATTGCTCCTCCAAAGCCATCAACTTTTGTTATGGGCACAAGGAAAAAGTTTGAGGCCGGCGCAAGAAAAAAGTTAGTGGGGACACAAACATGAAACGTGGATGCATTTCTTGATGAAAAGGAAATGGGAGCACCTGATTGCTTGCTCCCGAGTGCTGCTGACGAACCTTTATATCTTAAAAAATAAAAAAACTTCTACCATGGATATAATATAGATTTTCTAATTTCTTTGTTTTAGTAGGTCATAATTTTTTTTGTAATAAAGCAAGACAAAATTTTTTGGGTAAAAGAAAGACAACATTTTGAGTAGATATAATGAGCACAAATATTCCAATTTTTCACTGGTGTTTAATCTAAACTCTTTGACGGAGCGAAAACAACAACAACAAAGTCTTATGCTAGTAGGTGGAGTCGGCTAGACGGAGCGAAAACAAAAGTAAAAAATAAAAAAAAATGGATCCAGTTTCTTAGCAAGAACTGTTGAAATGTGGCTTTACAAAAGCAAAAATTTGAAGTTATCGAGTTGATTTGAACGATTTGACAGTAGAAACAACAGAAAAGCTCCGTTGTGACGCAAGGATTCGGCAAACAGTATCATCAAATTTGACATTAACACGAGCAAATACCACAAAAACAGGCAACATCATGACTCGGATCTGCGGACAAGGATATGGTTTATACTTCTCTACATCAACCTTGGCAGGTTAAAACATAAAACCCACCTCCACTATCCAGTCTAAAAACAAGGAGAAGAAAAAATAACCAAATAAGGAACAACAATCATTTCAAGAAATAAGAAACCATAACATGGAGCAGTTCAATCGATCATCTTCCATTGGATAACCATGCACTTGGCCAAAAAAACACTCATCAGGCATAGTTCAGACGGAATATGTCATTCTGCACGTAGAAACTGCCCTGGGGCGTCGGCATCAACTGAAACATCTGCACCAAAAGAACAAAACAAGCATGAGCCTCAATGGCCACTAATCTGAAGAACTAAGGCAAACAAATAATTTTCTTACATGAATGAGAGCAAATAATTGAATTATATAGGTTATAGTGAAAATCAAATGGATTAGGTTATCCTATTCGAGAAATACGGGAGAGTACACGTACACATTGGTCACAAAATACAAAACTTGAGCAAAGGCTTTAGAATTTATTTTCAACTGCATAATAACCTTAGTTTACATATATAGTTTGAACTTTGAATGACTCAATAGAAGAGCACCCACATCACAAGTTTCAACAAAGTATTATTTATGAACAGGATTCCCCATGATCTCCATGTACATGGAAGCAATCATCTCTCATCTCAAAAAACAGTCTCGGTGTTAAAGTTCATGGTTGTTTTGAACATAATAAAACAATAATGAAACGGCCTTTTCTCTTATTGTCACGATAACTATGACTTTTTATAACCAGAAAATTGCATGTATCAAATAAATGTTGAAAATGAAAATTGCAGAATGGACTCATTTATTTTCTGAGTGAAATACACTTAAATATATAGTAATAAGATAATAGATACATGATAATAAGATTGAAGTGTGTATTTCCCTAGATCAGTTCTAACAATACACAACTTCAGTGGCATACAGACCTGAAGCATACCCCACAATCATTTAGTGGCTTCTTATCCACACACAGCAGCTCAAGTTTTAACATATACAACACTAAAAGACATCTACACTTCCATCAGAACCCCAAAACCGCATAAATCAAGTACCCCAATGGGGAAGAAACCTTAAGAACATAATGCAGGCACATACATAGATATCATGCCCGTACTGAAATCCCTAGATAATTCTACGCTCTTATTTCATTAGATATAAGAGTGACACAAACCTAAACATTGACCAGCCAAGAGCAATATCTCGGCGTCATCGGATCAATCGATCCAGCGATTGATGAGACCAATCTTAGCAATCTAGAAACAAACTGATATGCAGATACAATATCTACAGCGATGGAGGAAATCAATTATGACGGAATCGAGATCGGAAATGGAAGTGAACCTGGCTGAACTTGAGCGCATGCTGCTCTCCGGCGAGCTGGAGGGAACCAGAGACGAAAACAAGCATGCCACCAGAGGGGCCGGAGGGCTGACAGTCGACGGTGGAGATGCTGTGGGCGCACTGCTGGAAGGGGAGCGATGTGAGCTTGGCGACGATGTTCGCGGCGCCCATGGTCTTGGCGCCCTCGAAAGTGAGCATCGACGAGTCCTGGTAGAGCCCCGCAAGCCCCGCCCGGTTCCCGTCGAACGTTCGGTAGTAATGCTCTACAAAAGCCTTCGCCACTGCGTCCGGATCCATCGTTGCGCCCACCGACGTCGCCGGAGAAAGAGAAGAATACGGTGGTGGAGAAAACCCTAGTCGCGGTGTGTACTTGGGAGGGGGCGCAGAAAGAGAACGGATCGGCATCTTTCCGTATAAATAATGCCGGCGTGGAAATTTGAGAGAAAAACAGATAGATCCATTGGGCTGAAAAAAAATTTGCATAAAGCCCAGAAAGCTAGCTGCCACATTTTTTTCGATTTGTTTTTTTTTTCTTCTAATCCTTAGAACTAAATTAAAACAAATTTAAAAAACATAAAAAATGTACTTGTAATTCCTCTTATATACAGTACTTTCTAGAACAAAGAATTTCGAATTTAATTTTTATAGTTAGACTTGATAAGTCGTTATTTTAAATTTGCCAATTATGAAATGTACTTGGTTCTTGGAGAGCAAATATTAAAGTGATCTCAACCTTCAAGTTCTAATATCCAAATGCTACAATCACTACTCTCTTAGATTTACAGTCGTTTAGAACTTGATCTTCGATGCAGTAACGATGTAATTCATTTCATCTTCATTTTACTTTTCTAGTAATTGTTATGAGAAAAGCAAAAAGTAATTGTTGTATTCTACTATCTTAATTTGTTGTTCCCTCTTACTACAACTTCATTTCGTGTTGGGGGCATGCTCATGTTGCTACTATCTTAGTTTGATGTTTCCCTCTTACTATTAGCTTCATATTGTGTTGGGCCTCGAGTGTTATGTCCATTAATTGAGTTAGTTTCATATGCAGAAGCGAACAGAAAGTTGATGAGTTAAGAAGCTGGTCTTGCAATGGACTTTTGTGCATGGCCAAAACACTTCGACTACGTTTACCCATTCACTAGTCATTAGTGATCCCAAAGGACAGTTTTTACATATACGTAGTTGCACTGCACCGAGAATATGGAGTCCAAAAGTCATATATAAGACTTCTAAATTGAATGATTTAACAGTTTTCTTACAGTTCATTAACATTTCCAAGATTACTGCTAAGCATTATGGTTTCACTCCAAGAAAAATGCATTTTTTTCTACGGTTTTTCCATTTTTTTCTCACAGTTGTAATCGAGAGAAAGAGCTTTTTTTTCTTGTAGTGTTTCTCTTTAGGTTGCTGCTGCTATTACAAGAAACACAAATTTTGAGAAGATTGATTGAATGAATTCAAATCATTATACACTATTTGTTTACATGATAATATAGTGATTTCGCATTATATATTGTCACTGACTTGAAACTTTGAAACTAGCGACTAAAAACTAGATTTAAAATTACATCAAAATTGAAATACCAGCAAGGAAACCTTAAAATTCCAATGCAGCAGTTGTTGTCATTTGAATTACTTTGTTTGGCTTAAGGTTGCAACAGTCCTCGGTCTATTTTTTGAGAACTTGTGTGAGGTATTTGACAACCATCTACATCTTAATTGGTTGACTGATTAATTGCAATTTATCATTGTTTCACCTCCACTGTGTTGTGTAATGAATCTAATGATACAACTTAACTACAAACTTGTCTCCTAAGTACTTGGATATATATATTGGCCATGGAACTGTACAAACATAGGAAATTGCAGCAAAAATAAGCAGAAAGGTTGATGTAGTTCTTGAATGGAATGCGATGTCCGTAAAAGATATCCAGTAAAATAGGATGTAGTTATTAATTAACCACTTGATTAATTTTGCCTAATGCTGAAAGGACTCTCTTGTTGTAGACAAGTGAATAAGATTAATATATTGTTTGATTTTATTTAAAAAACCATGTATAAAATAATTATAATGTGTTTGACCGAGACAAAAACATTTCTTAATGTATTTAGAACGAGGTTTGATAAGTCATAAGATCATCGAGGATAGCAGTCGATGTTTAGAGATTTATTTTAGAATACAAACAATAACATTTTTTATTCATCACTTTATATATATATATATCACTTTGTTACTATTTTTTTTGCTATCTTGTAATTATTTGGTTTTAAAATTGATTAACTAAATATTAATACAAAAAAATTAAAATTTACTTTATTATGATATTCATTATTCTTAAATATTAAACTTTTTAACAAACGTGAATTGCTTGAATATGGAATAGATAAACATAATTCAAATTATTTAAAAGAGGCAATGAATATATAATGCATGTTACAGATGGACTCAGATCCATGTATATATAAAAATGCATTCAATTATGTGTTGTTTGTTTTAAGAATAAAGTGAAGAATATTCTATTTATTCTGCAATAATGATGAGAGACATATTTGCTATTTTTTAAAAAAAGTTGTGATGCGAATAATGACTTTTTTGAAAGATAAATAAACTTCATTCCAAGTTTCGATTTTTTTTTTATCAAATCATCCAACTAAACATTGCCTTAGAGTATTGGTATAATTTCGTCAACCTGTATTGTACATTCCTTTTGCTATTTATTTAAATATCATATATATAGTTATTTTATATTTATCACCCATTCAAACATTATATTTTTTAAATGTGTTTATTTGTTTCCATCATTATTTGTTAAAATTTAATCACTAATAATTAATCACTAATCAAGACAATATATCAATACATTTTTAGAGTAGTGAATCCAAAGTCCAAACATAAGAAAGAAGGCGAGAGAGACATGACAACTCCCCATGAACTGAGACATGAGCTTGTGAATTAAGATTGGCCATACCTTTTCATTTCTTCAACAAATCTCAAAATCCAAAATCCTAATTATACTAAGACTCCCTTACTCAATACTCTAGTTAATCTAACCATGGTACCTCAAGAACCTTACTTTTTATTTCCTCTTCTATATTATTTTTATTTATGTTTCTTTACCCAACCTCCTCCATGGGTTAGAACTTAAAAAAAAGTATGATAAAGTTGTAAGAACCATCCTACAGATGGGTCCCACTCGGTGTATTTACTCACTTTAAAATCTTTCACATGTACAGCCCTGTCATGTATTGTAACATTTATTACTTCTAAAAATGGAAAAGGTGAAATATGCAAGAAATTTAGTGGATGATGAATGGACTATATTGATTCATACAAAGAAAAAGTTTCTGCTTTTTTTTTTGTTAAAGTAATTTGATATTATACATTATGCATATTTCAAAAGTATCACAAAAGATGAAATTAGTTTTTTTTTAATCCAAATACATGAGAAAGTGGGATTTAAGAAAAAGAAAATTTCTCACCTTCCAACTCCTCCATATTACACAAGGTGAAAAAAGCTTTCTTTGCTGCCAAATCAGAAAAGTAATTCCAAGAGGGAAAAATGTTGTACTACTGTTCAAGAAGTAAATGATGAAATACTAATAATTACTACAGGGTAAAATTATTGGTTTCATGCTTATAGTAATTATCTACCATGAAACAAGATACAAAAAAGTAGCAACCTGAGTTAAATATTAACCATAGTTTTTTTAAAATGGAAAATAAAGTTAGCTAGGGTTGGAGAAAATTATTAGAATATACCGAAAGGTTGTGTGACCATTTCCTTTTATTTTTTTCCCTCGGATGGTCATTTTGGTATTTGGGGAAAAAAATTTGAAGCTTGGGGCCTCATGGAAACAAGGTTTGACTGAAAACTTATCCCCACAAATTATTTTTTACGAGGGAAAAATTGGTTTTTGGAAATCGTCAGCGGTGGAATTTTGAATCAAATACTCTCCAATTTTCACGATTTTTGCTCCAAATTGGTAAGTTATCGATCTTTTTTTTTTCTTTCTACAGAGTATTTTTCCCTTTTTTTTTACTGCGGGGCTTTGATCTAGGTTTTATGTGTTGCAAGGAAGTTGTTTTTGGTCGATCATGAAGTAATTGACGTTGGGAATAGTATTTTGTAGAACAATTGTTTCTTTTGTGCTCTTAGATTCCTCATTTGGGGCCTATTTTGTTTGTTTTTCTTCTTAGAGTTTCAGCTCTAAAGCTGAGATCTTTGTGGAATCGTAATCTTAAATTCTTCAGACAGCGAGACGTGAATTTTTCCTCCATTTGTTGTTTCTGAATAAAAATGTTACCGTTTTTAGCTGAGAAGTGTCTGAAAAATGAGATTTTTTTTTCCATTCACAGAGTATCTTGGATTAGTTGATCACGGCGGAATAGTCTCATCTGTGCGGTATGTCTGCAAAACTTATGTAGTTTCCTTTTTTTTTTTGTCTTTCTTCCGCGCAAAAGTTATTAGTTCATTACTGAGCGGGAAGAGAAACATTCTTTCCTCCGTGGCTGATCCTGCATTTTTTCTTGCTTGCTACTTGCTCATGCTAGAATTGCTTGCAGTGGCTCCCGTTTAGGAACTTTTTTTTTTTAAGTTCTTTGATATGTTTTGGGCACGTTGGACTTGGAAATTGCTGATTTTAATTTTCTTTTTTCACTTGGTTTTCTGTTTGGCGTTCTTTGGCATCCCTTGGCAAACAGCCTTACAGACAGAAAGCAGCACTGAATAATTGTTCGATTTTTCCTGTTGTACAACTTGATAGTTGTTTTCCTATCTTGAAGCCTTGAGGAAAGTTAGGAACCTAGAGAATGGATTATAACAGGGATGAGGCCCTCAGAGTGAAAAAGGTTGCGGAAAGTAAGTTCAATGCCAAGGACATAGTTAATGCTCGAAAATCTGCTCTGAAAGCCCAAAATCTATATCCAGAACTTGAGGGGATATGCCAGATGATTTCCACTCTAGATGTTTATCTTGCAGCTGAAACGAAAGTCAATGGGGAGAATGACTGGTATGCCATTCTTTCCGTGAATGCTTCAGCAAATGAAGAAACTTTGAAGAAGCACTACAGGAATTTAGCTCTTCAACTTCATCCTGACAAGAACAAGTCCATAGGTGCTGATGGTGCTTTTAAGCTTATTTCAGAGGCTTGGAGTGTTCTCTCAGATAAAAATAGGAAAGTGGAATATGACCAGAAGAGGAATGTGAATGGGTTCCAAAACCGAGCTCCCCAGCAGTCACATGAGGAACATTCTGCTCAAAGTTCACCAAATGTTTTATATGAGTTTCCCCAGGTTCGCAAGAAGAGTAAAAGAGTGCGGAAGAATCACAACGGGACATATGTTGTTCCTCCGTCTCATTCATCAACCTTGAACACATTTTGGACATCTTGCAGTCGATGCAGGATGCAGTATGAATATCTGAGAGTATATCTTAATCAGAACCTTTTGTGTCCAAATTGTAATCAGGCTTTCCTGGCTGTTGAGATAGGAATTCCAGTTAATGCAGTCACTTCTTCAGCTTCTCGGTCAGCTAAACAGTGTGAACAAAATTCCAGACATAATTCTACAATAAGGAATGGTTATTGTCCTGGTTATAATAATTCCACTTTTCAAGGAACCTCCCCAACAGAATTCCAGCATGGGGTAAACCTTGATCCATATAACAACCACTTCCACTGGGGATCATATGCCGAGTCAGGTGGCATTAGTAGTTATCCAAAGGTTAACACAAAGAGAAAGAAGCGGGAGGAAGCCAAATTAGGTGTTAAAAGAGAGGAGACTTACAGGAGTGATGACTATATCTCAATAAATGCTTCTAATAGCTGTAGTAGCTTTTACTCCAACTTTGGTCATACTTACGAACATAAATGCTTCTCTCTTAAGCCTGGAAAGCCTTCTAAGAGAATTAGCTGTGGAATTGATGATTTTATAGATCATGGAAGAAATGAGGTGGAAAGCTTTGCTACTTGCACTGAAAGTGCTGCTATTTCTGAGGCAGAAAGGAGTAACAGTTCTCTTGCAGATTGTCCTAAGTCTAGCATAACTAGGCAGTATAACTTCAGCAAGGAACTGTCACAAATGAATATTAGGGAACTGCTGATGGGCAAGGTGAGGATGACGACAAGCAAAAAGCTGGAAGAATGGGGGTTGGCTAATCCAGTTAAGTTAGATGAAAAAGTGAAATCTAGTCAGAAACACGATCAAAAGGACAATGGTTTCAGTAGAAACAATGGAGATGCTGATCTTGCAGAAGCATTGTTACAACCCCAACTTGATGATTTTGGTACAAAGAATTCACCTGAGAGCGATAATATTGAAGTCCCCAAAGAAGTCCATACGCCTGTCACAATTGATGTTCCTGATCCTGAATTCTATGATTTTGACAAAGACCGTCTGGAATGGACTTTTAAAGCTGATCAAGTTTGGGCAACATATGATAGTGAGGATGGTATGCCTCGCCTTTACGTCCTAGTCCAAAAGGTTCTCTCTCTTAAACCATTTAGGATCCGCATGACTTTTCTAACTTCAAAGTCAAACAGTGAGTTAGGACCAATCAAATGGGTCAGCTCTGGCTATGCTAAGACTTGCGGAGATTTCAGGGTTGGCAGATACCAAATTGGGGAAACAATTAATATATTCTCACATAGGATGACATGGGAAAAGGGTCGAAGGGGAGTTATTAAAATTCTCCCAAAGAAAGGCGATATTTGGGCAGTTTATAAGAACTGGTCTCCAGATTGGAATGAGTTTACACCTGATGACATTATATACAAGTATGAGATGGTGGAAATCCTTGATGATAGTGAAGAACAAGGTGTGGTTGTCACCCCCCTGATCAAAGTTGCTGGTTTCAAAGCAGTGTTTCACCGGCATTTGGACACAACAAATATCAAAAGAATCCCAAGAGAAGAGATGTTTCGATTTTCACATCAGGTTCCTTCTTATATGCTTACAGGTGAAGAAACTCACAATTCTTTAAAGGGCTGTCTTGAATTGGATCCAGCAGCTACTCCCGTGGAATTGCTTCAGGTCATTACAGAAGTGAAGGATGATGTGTGTGAGTGAACGCAAAGTTAACTTGGAAGGAATCTTACATGGCCTTTTTGGTGTTGAATACAATGCACCAGTGTCAACAATCATTTCCTATTTACCAGTTATATTTCTTCTTCATAATGGCAGGGATTAGGATGCCATGGTAAACTAATAATTTATCCATCTTCAATGCAATCATGATTGACCTCCAGGCTCCAGCACATATTCCTAGGTTACATGGAAATTTCCATGTATACGAACCAAGCAGCAGCTATTGTTTCCCTGCCAAGACGCAGTTGCATCTTCGAGATGAATGATGAAACTTTGGATGATTAAAAAATGTTGGTGCTGCTCTAACACAAAAAAAAAGAGGAAAAATGCCACTACCCAATGCTCACTTTTAAATACATTCAGGCTTTGTATGTTCTATTCTTAGTGTTCATCGACTTCATGTTTTTTCTTGTAACTCTTGGAGGTATCTACATTCTCCTTCATATCTGTTGTATTTTATTACCGCAGGCAAAACTGCTGTAACACCATTTAAAATTGATGGCAACAGGATGACATTGCTTTATGAGAGTGCATTTTGCTTAATCGATGATTTCAACTGTTGCTTATGAGTTTATTATACTATTTTCGTTGCAGTATCCTTCATTTTTTTTCTTTTTTTAAATTTTCATTAGGGGTTATAGTATTTGATTTTGGTTTTTCTGTTTTTGATTGGTGACAATTAGATATACATTGTGACCGTTTAATGAATGTAATGGCCAAATCAACCATACAAAAAAAATGAAAAATAGAGAACACAAAAAGAGTACGAGAATCAAGGATGATAACACGTGACAGGAGGAAAAGAACCGAGACAGAGAAGGCATTGGACAGCGAGGACTATGCAAAACTCTGCTTAAATTGCACATGGACAAAGTTAACGATTGAGTCACCAAGTGCATTTTTAGACAGACAGCGTATGAAGTCCGTATATGCCATTTAGTCACTTGGATATCATTTGAGGACCATCTGTCTTTGAACTGGTTGACTGATGAATTGAATCCTTCTGTTGATTGCAAACTGAAATCATGATTAGTGATACAACTTCTAACTACAAACAACTTGAACACTTCCCTAACTTTCAGTTATTTCTACTGCCTAGTGATCTGCTTCGCTGATTCTGGCCTTAGAACTATCCAAAGCTAATAATTGCATCTAAAGAAGCAGTAATGCTACAGTACGCTGATGTACTATGCCAAGGCAGTTCCGAATGGAATGCATCAAACACAGCCAGCAAAAGACACAGGATTTGGACTAGAAAACATAGGATGAAGTTAGCAACAACTTGCTCAAGGACCTAATTTGGGCTAAAGCTGAGAGGACCTGCTGTCTGGAGGAGAGAGCTACCGAGACAAAAGTGGATGGAACTAAATTGTTGGGCATCAATGCCAAATCTGTGATTAGTGAACCCCAAACCTAAGCAAGGTTAGACAGATGCTTTTGCACACAGACTCGGTAGCACAGAAAAAGCAAAAAATTGGTTGTGCTTAGCTGAAATGTGTGAAAAAAAGTAAATTTATTTTTTCTACCAAACATCTAACCATAAAAAAGTAAGTCATGGTTTTAAAAAACATTCATCCCAAAGCACTCTCAAATACACCTTCAGCAAAACCGAAATTTGGTTAATTACAGAACTTTTGCTAAAAACATAAAAAAATCTCACTTTTCTCCTTTTCTATATTATTTTCGTTTACACAACCTCCATCATGGGCTAAAAGTTTAATTGCATGGAGACACTCCTACAAATATGGTTCCACTTGGTGTAGTTACTCACTCTAATATCTTTCACATATACAGCCCTGTAAATATTATACATTTATTATATCTAAAAATGGAAAAGTATAATGTGCAAGAAATTTGATGAGTAAAATAATTTATTTTATATGTCAATTTTTTGTAATTTTTTTAACCTGAGATATGATAGTGTGAATTTAAGAAAGTAATTTACATTTGTTTAAATAAAATAATTCTCCAAGTTTTTTTGTTGCCAACTAAGGAAAGTATATCCATGAGAAAAAAAAATATTTTATTAATGTGGAAGAAATTAATGATGGAATACAATATGCAGACAAAATATTAATTGCATATTTGTAGTAATTATGTACCATTAAAGAAAATGACAAAAGTAGCAACCAGAGTTAAATATTAACCGTTGCTTATTATTTGCATAAATAATACATTAAATAGGGAAAAAATATCTAGGGTTAGAGAAAATTATTATAATATATATACACACAGCTGGTACATCCAATTATACATTTTGGTATCTGGGGGAAATTTTTTAGTTTGGGGCCTCTGAGGAAAACAAGGTTTGACTAAAAGCTTATTCTTACAAATTATTTTTGAAGAGGGAAAAAGAAATAGTTCCTGGAAGGCTTCAGCTGTGGAATTTTGAATCAAACGCCCTTCAATTTTGGCGGATTTTGCTCCGACTTGGTAAGCTCTCGATCACTTTTTCGTTCCACAGAGAACATTGCTCCCTTTTTTTTGATTGCAGGGCTTTGATCTAGGGTTTATATGCTGCAACGAAGTTGGAATTTGGGGGGTATCATGCATATGATGTCGGGAACATCATTCTGTAGAACAATTGCTTCTCTTGCGCCCTCAGATTCCTCATTTGGGCCTGATTTGGTTTCTTCTTGGAGTTTCAGCTATAAAGTTGAGGTCTTTATGAAATCGTAATCTTAAACTCTCTGAGCTAGCGAGTCATCTGAAATTTTCCTCCATCTGTTTCTGAAGAAAAATGTTAAACTTTTTTAGCTGATAAGTGTCTGCAAAGTGAGATCTTTTTGCGCCGGAGATGTTTCTTGTATTACTTAATCACGATGGAATAATCTCATCTGTGCGGTGTCTGCAAAAGTTTTTTTTTTTTTTTTGTACTTCCGTTGGTTTTTCCTGTGTAGAATGGTAGCTCACTGAGCGAGAAAAGAAGCTCAGTGAGTGATCCCGCAATTTTCTCGCCTGCTTCTGACTCATGCTAGGATTACTTGTAGCTCCCGTTCACGCAAATGTTGATATTTTGTACGTTTTGTTGCATGCTAGACTTGGATATTGCTCACTTCTAGTATCCTTTTCTCGGTTTTGTGTTTTGGTGATCTTTCTCATGCTGGTGGCTCTCAGCCTGACCTACAGATAGCAGCACTGAAGAATTGCTTGATTTCATTTTAGATAACTTGAGGATAGTTGTTCCGCTGTCTTGAGCACATGCAAGTGCAGCAGTGAACAAAGGCAACGAATTAGAGAATGGATTATTACAAGGATAAGGCTCTCAAGGCGAAAAAGGCTGCTGAAAGGAAGTTCAATGCCAAAGACATAGCTGGTGCTCGGAGAAAAGCTCTGAAAGCCCAAAATCTCTATCCAGAACTTGAGGGAATATGCCAGATGATTTCAACTCTCGATGTTTATCTTGCAGCTGAAACAAAAGTCAATGGCGAGAATGACTGGTATGCCATTCTCTCAGTTAATGCTTCAGCAAATAAAGAAACTTTGAAACAGCAATACAGAAATTTAGCTCTTCAACTTCACCCTGACAAGAACAAGTCCTTAGGCGCTGAAGGTGCTTTTAGACTTATTTCAGAGGCTTGGAGCGTGCTCTCAGATAAAAGGAGGAAACTGCAATATGATGAGAAGAGGAATGTGAATGGTTACAAACAACAAGCTCCTCAGTTACATGAAGGTCATTCTGTTCAAACTTCTGCAAATGGTTTCTATGAGTTTCCACAGGTTCGTAAGAAGAATAAACGAGCTTGTAAGAATCATAATGGGACGTCTGTTGTTCCTATGTCTCATTCAACAAGTTTGAACACATTTTGGACATCTTGCAATCAGTGCAGGATGCAGTATGAATACCTGAGAATATATCTTAATCACAACCTTTTGTGTCCCAAGTGTAATCAGGCTTTCCTGGCTGTAGAGATAGGAATTCCAGTTAATGCCGTCACGTCTGCTTCCCAGTCAGCTAAACAATGCCAACAAAATTCCAGACATGGCTATTGTCCTGGTTATAATAATTCCACTTTTCAAGGAACCTCCCCAGCAGAATTCCAGAATGGAGTAAACCTTGATCCATATAACGGCCACTTCCACTGGGGATCATACGCTGAATCAGGTGGCATTAGTAGTATGACTGATACTGCTTTCCAGACAGCAAATTTTAATTATCCAAAGGTTAACACGAAGAGAAAGAAGCATGAGGAGGCCAAATTAGGTGCCAGAAGAGAGGAGACTCACAGGAGTGATGACTGTGCCTCAAGAAATGCTTCCAACTGCAGTATGGGCTTTGACTCCAATAACTGTCACACTTATGAATATGATTGTGTTTCATTTAAGTCCGGAAAGCCTTCTAAAAGAATAAGATGTGGAATTGATGAATTTGCTTATCATGGAATAAATCAGGTGGAAAACTTTGTTAAATCCAGTAAAAGTGCTGTTGTTTCTGAAGTAGAAATGACTGATGGTGCTCTTGCAGATTGTCCTAAATCTAGAATAACTAGGCAATATAACTTCAGCAAGGAACTTTCACAAATCAATATTAGGCAACTGCTGATGGAGAAGGTGAGGCTGGCAGCAAGTAAAAAGCTGGAAGAATGGGGTTTAGCTAATCAGGCTAAGTTAGGTGAAAAAGTGAAATCAAATAAGAAGTATGATCAAAAGGACAATGATAGACAACAAGGAGCTGCAGGTCATGCAAAAGCATTGTTACAAACCCAACATGGCAATTCCAGTGCAAAGAATTCACCTGATAGTGATAATATTGAAGTCCACAATGAAGCCCATACGCCAGTCTCCATTGATGTTCCTGATCCTGAATTCTATGATTTTGACAAGGATCGTCTGGAAAGGACTTTTAGAGGTGATCAAGTATGGGCGACATATGATAGTGAGGATGGTATGCCTCGGCTCTATGTCTTAATCCAAAAGGTTCTTTCTCTTAAACCATTTAGGATCCGCATGACATTTCTGACTTCAAAGTCAAACAGTGAGTTAGGACCAATCAAATGGGTCAGCTCTGGTTATGCCAAGACATGCGGAGATTTTAGGATAGGCAGATACCAAATTGGGGAGACAATTAATATATTCTCACATAGGATGAGATGGGAGAAGGGTCGAAGGGGAGTTATTAAAATTCTCCCAAAGAAAGGCGATATTTGGGCAGTTTATAAGAACTGGTCGCCGGATTGGAATGAGTTTACACCTGATGACATTATACACAAGTATGAGATGGTGGAAGTCCTTGATGATGATAGCGAAGAACAAGGTGTTGTTGTCACCCCGCTAGTCAAAGTTGCTGGTTTCAAAACAGTGTTTCGGCGGCATTTGGACACAAAGGAGTTCACGAGAATCCCAAGGGAAGAGATGTTTCGCTTTTCGCATCAGGTTCCTTATTATATGCTTACAGGTGAAGAAACTCATAATTCTTTGAAGGGCTGTCTTGAATTGGATCCAGCAGCTACTCCTGTGGAATTGCTTCAAATTATCACAGAAGTGAAGGATGATGTGAGCAAGGGAACACAGAATTAACTTGGAAGGAATCTCAAATGATCTCCTTGATTTTGGATATACTGTACCAGCTGCAACATTCATTTCTGAGTTACAATTTATTTATCTTCTTCTCAAGGCATAAATTAGGATGCCATGGTGAACTAATAATTCATACACCTTTGCTGCAAGCCTGATTAGCTTCTTTTGCATATTCTTATACTGCTTGGGAAATCACATCGATATGAACCAATCAGCAGCATTTTCTTGAGGCTACACATTTCCATGCCAAGACACAACTGCATCTTCCGGAGGAATGATGAAATTTTGAATCACTAAAAAAAGGTTGGTACTGCTCTAACAAACACACAGAGACACAAAAATAGCTACTCGGTTATCAATTTTAAAAACATTCAGACTTTGTATGTCCTATTCTTAGTGCTCATTTACTTATGCTTTGTTTTTGGTGTAATTCTTGGAGGTGTCTGCATTCACCATATATGTTGTATTTTATTACAATCAAAACTTCTGAAGCTTGTAACAACATTTTGATGGCAAGTCAGCATTTTCTTCCTTGTTTTTATGAGAACTTTTGTTCTTAAATTAGTATATCAATTGTCTTTGCAGTAGTCTTTTATTTTTGTGTTTTCATTTTTTCTCGGTTGTTGTAGACTGTGGATCATTGTCTTTTGCTAACTATGCGGGTAAAAATAGAGGATAAGAGCTCTGGTTTAATTTCAGGTTAGGTTTTGTCAGTGCTCTGATTAGATGGTTGTGTTTTTGAAGATTAACTCTGGCCTCTGGGTAGCATCTTTATCTGTACATGACTAAAAGATGAGCATTTGCTCTATTTTGAACCTTTCAGGATATGGCCTATTCCTTTTTCTAGATTTTTCTGTTTTTTAAAATTTTATTTTGTGTTTATCTTCTTTGTCCTCTCTCAAATCACTTTTTATCTATAGCAAAAGGGAGCTCAGTGCAAAATTAAGCATTCAGCAAACCGGTTGATATGCATTTAATTCGATTCATACACGTATGTATGTATGAAGTGTGAACAGGAGAATAATGCAGCCAAGAAGAGGTTCTGGTCACATATTTATATGGAGAGAGGTGTATTGTTAGTTCTATTTATGTGTATATTCTTTTAATATAAGATTGGTCCTTAATTGTTTAATATATGTTAATTTGAACAAATGTCATGTTCGTCGAAAGTGATGGAAAAGACGAAATTTAGAGAACGAGGAGAAATAGAAGAGTACAGAGTATAACAAAAAGTTTTATAGTTATTTTTTACTTTCTTTGATTTGTGTAAGGTATTCTTTTATTAAAAAAATTAAATAAAAAACTTATATTCTCATATAATTTTAATACTTATTATTCTTAGTATTATTTATTTTTATTGTTATTACTTTTTTATTTTAAACTTATTGTTATTCTTAGATTTATTAAAATCTAAAAAAATATAAGTTCAATCTATTTTTACCTGATCCAGAATATTCTGTCATATCCGGATGCGACTGAAAACAAATCCGGATTTGAGTGATGTTTTAGAAGGGAAAGAAGTAAATAATGTATTCTGATTATCATTTTTAAATAGAATATTTCAGTGATATGTTTTAGATATATATATGGGGGTATTTAATGTTCATAATATTGCAGTGAATTCTTCTTTTTAATAAAACATATACCAACTACTACACCCACACAAATACTCCCAAATTCTTAAGCTTGTGAGGGTATTTGGCTGAAGAATTTTTGCTTCAAAAATAAGAACCATCATACAAATTCGTTACTACATCATAAATAAATAAATAAATAAATGGTAATAATAAGTAATCTTCAATTTACGTTTGGCTAAATGAGACGCACAACGAAAAGAGTACAGGAACGAAAAGGCAAGTGACCCGAGCTAAAAAGATCAGAGGAAGCGTTGGCCAACAAGATATGATGATGCTTAAATTATATTATGCAACAGTGCAAATATGCATGAGCTCCCTGGTCAAACATTAGTACAGAATGCATAAGTTGCTTATACTTCATGCTCTTAGCAATACCTAATTCATCAACAGCACAGATACTATCAGTTCGGTAGCTACACCGTTCATAAAAATGGCAGCCAAAAAGAAAATTATGGGACGACAGTCGCATCATGCGCCTTCTGCAAGAGTCCTTTTTGAGGTGCTAATATAGAGAACTGCATCCAAATATCGTGTGTAATTGAGCAACATGATCAGAGAAGCAGTAGGACCCGAACGTGATAGAAGGCTTTATAGATCTTACCATTATTTCCTCTAATAAAAGCATCCCCATATTTGTTCTTTAACTGACCGTTGACATACTCTTCTGTTTGCTCCATTGCAATGTTCATATAACCATCCAAACAAGCTAAAATACCTGCAAGAGAAATATTTTAGTTCTATGCATTGAACTTGGTGGTGCACAATAACCAAACTGGACATACCGTTAGATGTCCATAAATCATGATATCAGCTGGAATGTAAATCTTCACATACCGTTAGATGTCCATAAATCATGATATCAGCTGGAATGTAAATCTTACGCTAAATCAGAACATCAAACTGCATTTTTTCTCCAATGAAGTAAACAATCAAGAAAACGGAAAAGTTCTCAAATAATCTGTCATGGTTTTTTTTCAAAGGAGAAAAAGGATGACTACCAAAGTTGTGATTGTCATCCATCCATATATATCAATGTCAAATGAAAGACATGTACATGTGTGGCGAAAAAAGGAGACGTATAATGACTACCCAAAACCCCACTCTCGAATACAAAAGGAGGGGTCAATTACACGGCTCATCCCCAACTTTGAGTCGATATCTAAACCGTTCACCAACTTCAATTTGTAACTAAAACGTCCCCCAACTTTGATTTTATTGCACGATTCGTCCACTTGACCGATGATAGTAGGTTTTTCGGTTGTCTAGGTTACATGACATCAGCCATTTCTCTTTCATCCACATCATTAAAAAATAATATAATATAATAAACTAATATTAAAAATAAAAAATAAACAAAAAGGGGGGCAGACGGCCCCCCTTCTCCATGGGCGCCGGGCAGGGGTCCGACACCCCTTCTCCATCGGGCGCCTGTCGAAGGAGAAAAGGGGGGTGGCGCCACCCTTTCTCCCTCGCGACCGGCGAAGGGGGAAAGGGGCGCGCCGGCCCCCCTCACGTCTTCCTCGCGCGGGGCAAGGAAGAAAGGGGGGGCGGGATGCCTCCGTCGTGACTTCATCACACGCAGCCTGGAAGAAACGAGGGCGGCGCCCCCTGTGCGAGCTCGCCGGCGTGCGAGATCACAGAGGGGGGCCAGTGCCCCTCTTTCCCCCTTCGCCGGCCCTCCTTTTCTGCTTTGCAGGCCGTGAGTGAAGGAGAAAAGGGGGGCTGGCGAAGGGGGAAAGGCTGCGAGCAAAGGAGAAAAGAGGGGCCGACGCCCCCTTTTCCTCATCGCCGGTCACAAGGGAGAAAGGGGGTGTCGGCCCCCCTTTTCTCCTTCGCCGGCCACGAGCAGGTAAGGGGGACGAGCACCCCTCGCCCGGTGTCGATGGAGAATGGGGGGTGCCCCCCGACGCCGATGGAATTTCATTTTTTTATTTTTAATATTAGTTTATTATATATTTATATTATTTTATTATTTTTTAATGATGTGGATGAAAGATAAAGGGCTGATGTGACAGCCACGTAACCTAGGCAACCAGGAAACCTACTATCATCGGTCAAGTGAACGAATCATAAAATCAAAGTTGGGGATGTTTTAGTTACAAATTGAAGTTGAAGGACTGTTTAGATATTGACTCAAAGTTGAAGGACGATCCGTGTAATTTTGTGGTGTACAATCTGCTCAACTTGAAATCTCTCACCACCAAAGTCATCCGATTATGCTAGGGCCAGATGGCCCACGTACTGGCCAAAAAGGTTGCCAAAGACATTCTCCAACTCGATCTCTGTCTAGCAAGGCCTCGGAGTGACTGCCAAAGAGTCTCCTAAGCGGATGGGAAGAGGCCCGCAATGCTCGTTTGCTGCCAAACATCTAGAGATACCGAACACGCAAAGAAAAGATGGGCGATGTCCTCTTCCGCCTCGCCGCACAGAACGTAGGACGTCTCCACATGAGGCACCCATCTTGCCATTTACCTTCGGGTGAGAAGTCTATCGCGTCGCATCAGCCAAGCAAGACTTTCAGTGGCACCCAGGATCTGACATGGTTAAAACCCTGGATGATGGCTTGATGAGCTAACCCATCCAGTCATCCTTCTAAAAAGATTTTATGTTTCGTTTTTAAAGGTGCACTGCTTAATAGCATGAGTGGGTCTGCCATAATCATATCAGCTAGTGTGATTTTATTTAGGTTTTCATGGCAAAGTTTGCTCTTTGTTTCTTCTTATTTTGCACCCAATCATAACAGACAATTAAGATTGATGATGTAACAAGGGGCAAAGATGCTGTCTTGGATGATGTACTCATCTATAGCATTAAATGTTGGTTTTTTCATACTTATCAGATTCTTTATGTTTTAAATTGTAACTGTAGCTTTTTCCCCAAACCTTGACACCAATGACATAATATAAAACTAATAAATCAGTGGCACATCCCCCAAATTTCAACTAGAGATCCAAAGTGATTATAAGCTTAGAAAGTTCTTGTTTGATTTCCAAATATTTCACAATAAGAATGTAAAATATAAATTTTCTGACTCACGTTTTGATCAGAGATGTTGTTTTGTTGACAAACATCCTCATACATTAGCATGATTGGTATCAGACATTAAGTTCTTGGGGATTAAATGGAAAATGTGGCAGATGCTAGTTAATGCATGTCTATGCAATTTTTTTTATGAGGATGTTTATGCATTAACCGATGCAATTTTAAAACAATTGTATGGCAACCATACACTTCAAACATGGATTCATGAACCTCTCTCATTCTTCCTTCATCTCATTGCAATAAAGTAACATGAATTGAGTTTCTCTGAATAAAAAGCAAATATTGAATTTTGAAATTTTTTTTTCAGAAAGAATTTTAAGTTAATTGTATGACAAAATAAACCATACACTTGGAAACATGAATTCATGAGCCTCTCTTTCTTCCTTCATCTCATTACAATCAAACAAAAATTGCAACACAACACATACAGACCTAGAATTTAAATTGATTAACCAAGTAAGGAAGACAATATCAGGTTTACTGAGTTTGTAAGCAATCGACAAAGGCAAATATTCCACATCAAAAAGGGGGAGAGGGCTTATGTTGAAGATATTATAGCAATGGCAGTGAAGCTGATAGGAGATTGGATGAGAGGCTGATCACTTGTTAATATGTACTTTTCATAATGACCACATAAATAAACTGGATGGTTTCTCCTAAAAAAACAGAAAAGTTCCTGAAGAAACTTATTTCCCCATTTCTCAACTGCCGGAGGATGGATGAAATAAAACAAACTAGAGTAGGTAACAAAAACATTATGGTGGAAAACCAAAAGGCTCGACAATAAACAAGAGTACTTTTGCTGTGGACCTAATTGAGAAAAAAAGCAAATACTCAGATTAGTTTACAAACACATGACAAGGAAGATAGTCTAAATTCATCTCATTCATGGCCAACGTAGCTAGTGATTCTCCAAGCAATAAAACAATGATCTAAGCAAGGCCGCGCAATAAAAAAAAAACCACCTCCATGCCCCGTTCATCTGTCACATAAAAGAAGACAAAAGATTGCTCTTTTCTCAGCTTACGTTCAACAAATACAACCTAAACAACTTGTAAATGACTTAACCCTAGATAGTCAGGATGGTTATACATTCCAACTCTTTACGACGACAGTAGATTCAGGGTTAAGCAAATCAAATAGAACCGGAGACGTCAGGAGCTCTCATGCCAAGTTTTTCGAATTTATCATATGGTAACCTTAAAGATTGTTCCTTTAACCTTGTATCAAGTAAAAAAACAACGGAAACTGAGTGTTATAGGACAAGAAGATTCAAATTTTCGTTTAAAAGTACTGTGGAGTTTAAGCAATTCATCCAAATACCAATCAAGTGAAAAATTGCCGTACTCAAATAAAAAAGTGAGAAGAATGGCCCAAATTAAGGACTTAGAGCAAGGGAACAAGGGCAGTTGACGAGCAGAACACCTAGGGAGCTTACCTCGGTAGTCGACGCCGGAATTGAGCTTGACGACGACCGGGCGGCCACGAATAGATTTCAGGAAGTCAGCCGGCGTCTTCACCGACCCACCCCCGCTTGCAGCTCCACCTCCTGCACCACCGGTGCTCATCGTCGTCTAGTTTGAGGTTTTGCCGCAGAAGGCTTTCTTTTGCGCTCGCGAGAGGCGAATAGAGAACAGAACCTCTTTTAGGGTTGCCTGGTCTTAAAATAACAGACGCTACGATGGTGTAGGTATCCCGGTATCGAGTGCGTGGCAGTGTTATGAACAAAACGTTATGACTTATGACAGTGTTTAACATTACCGTTTTTGGTTATGAAAGAAAAATACAGATACATGTACATGAAAAAAAGGAGTTTAACATTGGGGTTAAATGGCAATATATAATTTTTTTTGTCGGTGAGTGACGCATAAATGTTTTAATCTATGTGAATTGGTTGTCGAAATGAGTTGAATATTTTTTTATTGTAAAGAACCATGAGAAAAAACTTTAAATTTTCTTTACTGTTTCGCATCTAGTCATTTACCAACTCTATATGGATATATTATAAATTCAAATATTTCTCCCATACAATATTTTTTTTCCTTTGGAAGAAAATTTTCGTTCATGGATTAGATCCGTATGATGTCACAAAATTGAGATGTATAATTTTTTTTCATTTTTTCTTCTTAGGATAAGAGAAATATACGATGCATTTTTGCACTATAATTTATAGCACGAAGTAAGTGGATTGATTTATCGTACAAATAATTTTTTATTATACGATAAGTTGATCTACTTATAGCCCCTTCCTCTTACTTCAGTGGCCACTCCGTTTTTACTTTGTTTTTATCATTTTAATTTATTTCTTAAGTTTGTAAATTACATAGTAAGACGTCACATTTTAAAAACCTATAGAAAACTTTTTATATTACCCAAACATAGTAGCATGAACTCTCTTTCTTTGTCTTTCTAAAACTCAATTTTCCTTAATACTTTTACATCTACTGATTTAAATTAATATGACACTTTGTTATGACGAAGCCACTGAAACATAGAAACACCATGAGAAAAGGAAGAATGTGACTGAAAAAAGAAAGCATAATGTGCTGTTTAGAAAAAAAAATCAGACAATGTGTTTTGGTGTATTGGGAACAAATTGTACCATTTTTCTCTCTTCATGTTTTCCTTTTTAAATATATTAGAAGATCCTCCTTTGTAAGATCAAAAAAATCAAATTTCGAAAAACATTTTTTCTTGAAAAAAAAGGTAAACTTTTGTCCTTATTCCTTTACTTTGCACTCCAATTATATGTTACGACCGTCATATATAGACAGAATATTCAGGATGGCGTTCAAACAAAGCATATGAACCTAGAAATCTCAACTTCTCCTCAAAGTGGACTGTCATAGTAGGTAAAAATATAAGGCACAATTGGTTCGTACGATTGTGTCCTAATGAGTTGTACACTAAATTCGATTTCTGCAGTCACCACTTGGCAAGGAGAACAATTCTGCTCTTCACCCCGACTCGAATAGTCAGATGTTAATAGTTCTAAATATCGAGGGCCCCGAGTGTATACAATAACAATAAAACTTTATTCCACTAAATGGGGTCGGCTATATGGATCATACGACGCTTCGTTAATTCATATTCATAAGATTCGACAGGATTTTACACTGGCTGTCGGAGCTTAACACAACCCTCCTCCTTTATCCGGACTTGGGACCGGCTCTAAAACATAATATATGGAAAAAAATATAAGATTGCTTAAGGCTTTTTTAGTAGCCTTAGTGTATCAAAGGCTGAAAGTGCACCATCATGGATCAAGCCAAACAGGGTCTATCCTGTCTCTACCTTTCTATCCTCTGTCATTTGTTGGCTCCAATCATTACATCACATATGCATCCTTGCTTCTCAAGCGTGCTATTAGCTCATCCTGCATCCAGGCGATTATAATTGGTAGTGTTAATAGAGAAAGGGACAGTAATGAAACAACTAATATTGTGAATTCAAGCGATTAGCACAATGAAAAGTTTTACACGCACTTCAAATCCCAGTACAAAAATCTGGACCTCCAAATTTCAATATGTTTTGAAGTCAAAAGTCTTGCCTTTTTTCCCCTTTGGTGAGAGGCCTCTTGCTTTCAGATGCGCACGTAACCGTTCAACTGTCCAAGACCGAATTACCTGTCATGTGGAGCCAAATTTGATTCTTCTACAAGAGAATAAGAGATGATCAGATGAGATTCAGAAAAAATATGGTGAAGGAGAAATTGATCAATACATGTTCAATGACCGCATGCAAGTGGTAGAGGTAGCGTAAACATGAAGGTCACCTTGAAAACATATACTGATAAGACCCCTCGAAAGAACATCTACAGGCATGGAACATATGTGTCTACGAAGAAGGAAAGAAAACATCACAGAAATTTTGGTGATTCACTATCGTGTTCCATGCTTTGCTTCTTACACGATAAAGCAAGGAGGCACAAAAAAATTATTTTAAAACCATATCTCTCTTATTGTTACAGCACAAACTTGTTTAGCAATTTGGTAGAAGCTGATACCACAGGTGGAGCAACATTTAAGATGACTATTTCAGATTTGTTGCATGTCAATGCAAGAATGCAATGGTAATGTGGTATGCTCCAAGATGAATGTTGTAGGCTTGTAGCAGCAATTATAAAACTGCAGGCCTTAAAGTTTGACTAGCGCACCAATTAATACCATGAATCGTTGGAGCTAAAACAGTTAAAGATTAATAAACTAACTTGCATATTAATACATAATGCAGTGCCATAGAAGATTATATATCAATTATCCCTGCTCTTCCTGTATAAACGAACTCAAATTTCAAGACTGAACGAAGTCTTCCTACCCCCAAAATATTGTCTTTTGTAATGCCAACCAAATGGATGTCAAGGAAACTTACATCTGGAGCACTTAATAAAAATGAGTGGCTTACAAATTTCAGTTCTGTTTTGATTTAGCGAGGCATTTGAACAACTTTTAATGTCGCTACTGAAGTACATAATTTGTCTACACAAAGATTAGTATTGTAATGCCCGGCCATTTCTCCCTTTATTTGAAATTTAAAATACAAAAAAACAATTCAGATAAAAAAAACAAAGTGGGGGACGAGAGAATCGGTCAGAACTCTGCCCCACTTATCTCCCCCATTCTCTCCCTCTCCCCCTCTCCCCCCATGAGACTCTCCCCCACTCTCCACTTCCCCTCCCACGACTCGTTCTCCAGTCGAAGAGGAACAACAGTGATATAAGGAGGAGGGTTGGGGGTCTGCTCGCCCTTTTGAATTCCCTCGGCCGTCGACTCCATCCTTCTTCTTCTTCTCCTCCGACGACTGGCGAACTAGCGGACGAACGATTCGAGCACGGACGAGACGACCTGTACACACCCGATCTCCCTCGACACCTTCGCGAGGATTAGGCGCGCACCTCGCCGGCCGAGAACGTCCGGCGATCCATCGGAACAATGACAACGACCGTAACAATCGGAATTCGACTGATAAAGGTACCTTAGACGTAAAAATTCCCTAGACGAAGAAATGTAGGTCAAAAGCCATGCATTTCGATTCCTTTATGGCCTAGAGATGTTTAGCAATATTTTTCATATTGAAATCAGCGTGTTTCGACGATTGGAAGCCGGCCGAAATCCCAAAAGTCGACCGACGATTCTGTTTCGTCTGTAGAATCGGTCGACCGATTCAGCAAGATCGGTCGACCGATTCACTAGAAACCATGTCGATCGGGTTGCCCGGATTGGTCGACCGATCCGGCGGAAGCCACCGAGCCCGATTGCATACGATCGGTCGACCGATTCCAGAAAGATCGACCGATCCTACAACAATGACCAGTTGACCGATTCACGTCGAACGATCGATCGGATCCTCAAGAGAACCCATTCGGCCGAGAGCAGTATCGGTCGACCGGCCCCTTGGGCGGTCGGCCGACTCGGCCATATCAGTTGACCATCCTAAGAAAAACATGAACTTCAAAGTGAAATGACCAAAATGTCCTTGAAGGGCTAGAGCACTTGTGAAATGATCAAAATGCCCTTGAGGGCCCAGAGCAATTGTAATGAATTCTAAACCTTCGACTGGCCACTGTAGGCCAGGTTCGATCTAGTGAAATAAGTAACGAACCTTTCGTCCGCAGAAAAGGGACCAAACCTTACCCCTTCTCTGAATCATGATTGTGAACCCCACCCTTGTAAAGAAGATAAGTAATGTAAAGAGAAATGAATGGGATAGCTATGCGTTATTCATGGTAAAGGTCAGTGTATTGTACAGTGGAGGGGCAGGTAGCTGCACTGAGGAGACAGTGTACCTACTGGTTTAACTGCCACTGCTCCTAGACCACAGGCCCTCTCCCACCTGTGCTCCGAACAAGAGTGACGCAGTGAACGCACTCTTCCCCCACGAGGGCACATATGAATTATATTGTTATGCCAGAGGAACATGTAGCTTAGCTGAGGAGACAGTGAACCTACAGGTCCGTAACGATCACTGTTCCTGGAATGCAGGTCCTCTCCCATCCGTTTTTCGAAAAGATTGTGCCTGAGCGTACACCTTCCTTTTTATGGGCATCCTGACAACATTCAGTGCAGAGACACCTCTAGCTTCCCAACTAATTAAAGTCGAGCTCATATAGGATAACGAACATCAAGAATCTTATAGTAATGCAAAAGACGTAGTCCCACACAGAGCATAACAGAATATGATAATGGATAATTGAACATGACAATGGATAACAGAATATGGTAATGGATAACTGAAGATGCCAATAGATCACAGAGTATGATAATGGACCACAGAGCATGGTATTGTATAAAGTATTGTTAAAGTAATGAATAAAATAATTGATCGTTGATTATTATTTCATCGTCTATGACTCTATGTGTACTGGACGTTAGTTCACAGGCATTCCATGCCCATGCTTTGGGATTTTGCAGGTGAGAACCCTACTTAAAGAGGAAGTGAATAATGCAGAGCTCCAGGACGGTGGCACATAATTTGCAATATAACCACAGCTTTCCGCCATTTATATTCTGCATTTGAATTATCTAATGTTGTAAATATGAAATACTTGAATTTCTCCTTTTAGTCTTGCTTTTGATGATATTCTCAGAACTATTCAAATTACCTTTGTTTCCTTATTTCTCTTGAATTATCACGTGTCATGTGACATTGTTGATTCTCAATGATATTTCTTCCGCATTCTCATATCATTATTATTTCTCTATCATTTCTATTGCCACGTGGGTCATTTGTTGACCAGTCAAAGTCCAAGTCAAAGTCAAATCCCTTGGTCAGTCTGACTGCCAGCGTGGTAGAAAGGCGGATTTTGGGAGCATTATAGTTTGGTATTAGAGCCGAAGTTCTTGGCTCCATATTGTTCATAGTAGAGCATGGATCATTGCATGGTCATTACTGTTCATAGTGTCCCAAGAATTAAAGTAAAGTCATGTGCAAGCATCTTGAGTAATTGCAACTTCACTCTTCAAGTAAGTACCGAATAAATTCTTTATAAGAGATTTTTTTATTTATTCAGTTATATTATCCCTATAGATGCCTCCCCACGTCTTGAATGATGAGGCTGAGAACCCCAACGATGAAGAAATTCATAATCCCCCATCACAACCTGAACAACCAGAACGTCAGGAACGACCACTGCCTCCCTCATACACCATACAGGAGTTCTGATAGACGTGGTAGAATAATGGATAGACACGATGGAGGACAAATTTAAACTCTTAGACTACCTGGAAAGCAAGCAGGTGATATTCGCCGCCGACATCCTTACCAAAGACGCAAAGATTGGTGAAAAGTGACCAAGGCGACTGATTTTACGGGCGTCAAGGTGGTGCCATGGTTTGACTTCCGACGGTTATTTGAAGTTCGCTTCTTCCCTGCCTTTCAGAAGAGGATGAAACAGTAGGAGTTTCTCAACTTGACCCAAGGAACAATGACGGTGGCCCAGTACCAAGCCAAGTTTGTCCGCCTCCAGAAATACGCCAAGCTGCCCATGGATGAGCTGGAGAAAGCCAATATTTTCATCGAAGGATTGAGTCCGGGTATAAGAGCTCAAATCTGACCTGGCAATTGTAAAACTTTTGTGAATGCGGTCTAGCTGGCCACTCTGATGGAAAAAGACCAGCAAGCGCTACAATAGGCTAGAAGAGGGCAACAAAAAGTGGGACAGGGGTTTCAATCCCAACAGTTCAGGAGGAACAAACACCACCAACGACGAGACTAGCGACAAAATAATCGTCTCCGACCGTACCCTGCCCCACAACAAACCGAACGGCCCCATCATGAGCAACAGCCCCGACCACCTCTATCACCACCTCGTCAGCGTCAGCAAACTCCAGCGCAACAACAACCCCAACAGAGACAACCCCAACAGCCGGTAAGACGATCGGCACAACAGAGGCCCCAACAACTCAAGGCTCCTCAGGCACAAACAATGCAAGGTGAGAAAATCCTGTGTAACACTTGTGGCAGGACTCATGCTGGAGTATACCGCATGAACAGCAGTGCATGCAATTATTGTGGCGTGATGGATCACTTTTTCCGGGACTGTCCATAGCGCAAGCCTCTAGTGCAAGGAAGACTCTTCAACCTGGAAGAGAATACTCAGCAGAATGACGCTGACGTCATTCGAGGTACGCTCTGTATTGCCAAGCTACCTACTATCATTTTATTCGATTCCGAAGCCACTCATTCTTTCATATCAGAAGAGTGTGCTATAACCTTTGGGTTACCTGTTATGAACCTAGAACCTAGCATGATTATTCTTACCCACAAGGAACACTACGGACTACTAGATACTTAGATGAGGTATCAGCAGAAATTGATAAAAAGAACTTTTTTGTTAACCTGATCATAATACCCATGAGGGATTATAATGTCATACTAGGCATGGACTGGCTAGCTCAACACGATGCTACCATCATGTGCAAGAAAAAGAAAATGGTGATAGGAACAAATGTTAAAGAGAAAGTCATAGTTAGAGGTATACACCGGAAAGAACCCAAGGTCATAGTGTCAGCAATGAAGGCTTAGAAATTGCTTAAGCAAGATTGCAGAGGATTTTTGAGAAGCGTGACAAAGGTGGAAGGTCCTACCAAAACCCCACAAGACATAGACATCGTGAAGGAATTTCCGAAAGTGTTCCCTGAGGATGCCAGCGGTCTACCGCCGAAGAGAGACATTGACTTCCATATCAAACTCGTACTAGGCACAGCTCCAATCTCTAAGGCTCCGTACCGCATGGCTCATGCAGAGATGAAAGAGCTGAAGACTCAGATTCAAGAGATATTGGATAAGGGCTTCATCAGGCCTAGTGTCTCACCATGGGGTGCTCCTGTCCTTTTCGTCAAGAATGACGGATCAATGATGTTGTGCATAGATTACCGGATGCTCAACAAGGTCACGGTAAAGAACAAGTCCCTCCTTCCTCGCATTGACGAGCTGAGCCTCGCATTGATGACTTGTTCAATCAGCTCGTCAATGCCAAAGTATTCTCCAAACTTAATTTGCGGAGCGGCTACCATTAACTCAGGGTAGTAGAGGAAGATATCCCGAAAATGTCTTTCAGGTCACGGTATGGACACTACGAATTCTTTGTCATGCCATTTGGATTAAGTAAAGCACTTGCAGCATTTATGGACCCGATGAACCGGACGTTCAACGAACATCTTGACAAGTTCGTGATCGTCTTTGTGGATGATATTCTCATCTATTCACCCAGTGTGGAGCAACACAAGAAACATCTGAGGATCATTTTGAAAACATTGCGAGCGAAGAAATTGTATGCGAAGTTCTCCAAATGTGAATTTTGGATGGACCAAATGATATTCCTTGGGCATATCGTTTTCAAAGATGGGATATCAGTGGACCTAGCTAAGGTCGAGGCAGTGTCAAATTGGACTCAATCAAAGAACGTCTCTGAGATAAGAAGTTTCCTCAGTTTGGCAAGGTATTATAGAAGATTCAATAAAGATTTTTCCAGATTGGCACTACCATTGACCAAGCTCACCCGAAGGGGCGAAAAGTTTATTTGGTCTACAAAATGTGAAGAAAGTTTCCAGGAGCTGAAAAGGCGGTTGACCTTCGCACCCATACTCACATTATCTTTAGGCAGTGGTGAGTATGTAATCTACAGTGACGCCAGCGGCACATGACTGGGATGTGTCTTGATGCAACATGAAAAGGTGGTAGCTTATGCATCAAGACAACTGAAGAAACATGATATCAACTACCCTACTCATGATCTCGAGCTAGTAGCTGTAGTCTTTATTCTCAAGCTCTGACGACATTATCTGTATGGGGAACAGTTTATAGTGTACACACATCATAAGAGTTTGAAATATGTGTTCGCTCAGAGAGATCTGAACATGCGCCAGAGGCGATGGATGAAATTCCTAAAGGACTACGAGTTCGCCATCAACTATCATCCATGGACGGCGAACTCAGTAGCTGATGCTCTTAATCGGAAGTGGAAAGGCTCAGTGGCCTTCATGCGTCTCCGACAATATGAGATGATGGAGGAACTCTTCAAGTGGGCTCCACATGTAACACCTAATGGCTCGCTCATGATGATGCAGTGGATCGAGCAGATCTTATTGGACGGATCATCGCGACGCAAGTTGAAGACTCTGACTACCAGACCATGATGATCAAAATGAGTCTGGAAGGAAACGACTTCAAGGTCTCATTAGATGGTGGCATTCGGTATCGCGACCGGTTATGATACCCAATAATTCAGCTCTACGAAGGGAAGTTTTGGATGAATGCCATAAGTCTGAATTTATAATCCATCCTGGGAGTACAAAGATGTACAAAGACGTGCAGCGAAACTTTTGGTGGCTAGATATGAAGAAGGAAATAGCAGAATACATGTCTAGGTGTATAGTCTGTCAGCAAGTAAAGATAAAACACCAAAAGTCTCAGGGTATGCTAGAGAGCCTCGTGATACTACAATAGAAGTGGGAGGAAATCACCATGGACTTCATCACTGGCCTCCCTCGAACTCAAAAGGGACATGATGCTATTTGGGTGGTAGTGGATCGACTTACCAAATCGGCCCACTTCCTACCCATCAAGGTGAAGCAATCGTTAGATAGTTTGATGGATCTGTATGTGCAGGAGATAATAAGACTCCATGGAATTCCCTTAGTCATCGTGTCCGATAGAGATTCAAGGTTCACCGTCAGGTTTTGAAAAAGCTTACAGAATGCGTTCGATACAAGACTACGTTATAGTACTATATTTCATCCACAAATTGACGGACAATCAGAACGGATTATCCAATCAGTGGAAGACATGCTTCGAGCATGTGCCTTGGACTGGCATGGTAATTTGGACAACCATCTACCTCTTATCGAGTTCGTATACAATAACAGTTACCATGCAAGCATAGAGATATTTCCGTTTGAAGTTCTGTACGACAGACCATGTCGTTCCCCGGCATGCTGGGGAGAAGTCGGCGAAAGAAAGCTATTGAGCACTGAGCTTCGCAAGCAGACTTACACTGATCGAATTGAGCTTATAAAGAAAAGAATGAAGTCTGCTCAAGAGCGACAGAAGGCCTACGTCGACAAGAAAAGACGAGAGCACACGTTCAAGGCCGGTGAACAAGTCTTACTCAAAGTCTCACCAACCAAGGGCATAATGAGATTGAAGGAAAATTGAGCCCAAGGTATGTGAGCCCCTTTGAAATTCTAGATATGGTTGGTGATTCCGCATGTAGGTTGCCGTTACTCCCGGCATACGCCAGAGTGCATAACATCTTTAACGTCTCGTTGCTCCGAAAATATAAACATGACTACGCCAACGTCATCCAAATTGAGGAGCCGAACCTCAAGGTGGATCCAACATACGAGGAGTAATCCATAGAGATATTAGAGTATCAAGAAGTACAAAAGGAAAATAAGACAATGACATTGGGCAAAGTGGCATGGAAGCACCATCAAGGTAAGGAGGCCACGTGGGAATTAGAGTCAGAAATGCGAGAGAAATTTTCCAGACTATTCGGTAAGCCTTGACTTTCATCTAAATTCGAGGACGAATTTCTTTTTAAGGGAGTAGTAATGTAATGCCCGGCCATTTCTCCCTTTATTTGAAATTTAAAATGCAAAAAAATTAAAAAAAAGAAGTGGGGGACGAGAGAATTGGTCAGGACCCCTCCCCACTCTCCTCCCCCACTTCTCTCCCCCATTCTCTCCCTCTCCCCCCCACGAGACTTTCTCCCACTCCCCACTTCCCCTCCCACGACTTGTTCTCTAGTCGAAGAGGAACAACAGTGATATAAGGAGGAGGGTTGGGGTCTGCTCGCCCTTTTGAATTCTCTCGGCCGTCGACTCCATTCTTCTTCTTCTTCTCCTCCTCCGGCGACTGGCGAACCAACGGACGAACGATTCGAGCACGGACGAGATGACCTGTACGCACCCGACCTCCCTCGACAGCTTCGCGAGGACTAAGCGCGCACCTCACCGGCGACTCTATTTCGTTTGTAGAATCGGTCGACCGATTCAGTAAGATCGGTCGACCGATCCACTGAAAACCATGTCGACCGGGTTGCCGATCGACTGATCTCACAGGATCGGTCGACCGATCCGACAGAAGCCGCTGAGCCCGATTGCACACAATCGATCGACCGATTCCAAAAAGGTCGACCGATCCTGCAACAATGATCGGCCGACCGATTCACGTCGAACGGTCGACCGTGAATCGGTCGGTCGGATCCTCAAGAGAACCCATTCGGTCGAGAGTAGTATCGATCGACCGACCCCTTGGGCGGTCGGCCGAAAGGGCCGGTCGACCGACTCGGCCATATCGGTTGACCGGCCCATTAGGACGATCGACCGGTCCCGAGAGGAAAAAAATATGAACTTCAAAGTGAAATGACCAAAATGCCCTTGAAGGGCTAGAGCATTTGTGAAATGACTAAAATGCCCTTGAGGGGCCAGAGCAATTGTAATGAATCATAAACTTTCAACTGGCCACTGTAGGCTAGGTCCGATCTAGTGAAATAAGTAACGAATCTTTCGTCCGCAGAAAGGGGACCAGACCTTACCTCTTCTCTGAATCATGATTGTGAACCTCACCCTTGTAAAGAAGATAAGTAATGTAAATAGAAATGAATGAGATAGCTATGCGTTATTCATGATAAAGGTCAGTGTATTGTACAGTGGAGGGGCAGGTAGCTGCACTGAGGAGACAGTGTACCTACTGGTTTAACTGTCACTGCTCCTGGACCACAGACCCTCTCTCACCTGTGCTCCGAATAAGAGTGACGCAGTGAACGCACTCTTCCCCCACGGGGGCACATATGAATTACATTGTTATGCCAGAGGGACATGTAGCTTAGTTGAGGAGACAGTGAACCTACAGGTCCGTAACGATCACTGTTCCTGAAATGCAGGTCCTCTCCCATCCGTTTTCTGAAAAGATTGTGCCTGAGCGTACACCTTCCTTTTTATGGGCATCCTGACAACATTCAGTGCAGAGACACCTCTAGCTTTCCAACTAATTAAAGTCGAGCTCATATAGGATAACGAACATCAAGAATCTTTTAGTAATGCAAAAGATATAGTCCCACATAGAGCATAATAGAATATGATAATGGATAACTGAACATAACAATGGATAACAGAATATGATAATGAATAACTGAACATGACAATAGATAACAGAATATGGTAATGGATAACTGAGCATGACAATGGATAATAGAGTATGGTAATGGACCACAGAGCATGGTATTGTATAAAGCATTGTTAAAATAATGAATAAAGTAATTGATCATTGATTATCATTACATCGTCTATGACTCTATGTGTACTGGACGTTAGCTCACGGGCATTCCATGCCCCTGCTTTGGAATTTTACAAGTGAAAATTCTGCTTAGGAAGGAAGTGGATAATGTAGAGCTTCAGAATGGTGACACATGACTTGTAATATAACTATAGCTTTCCACCATTTATATTCTGCATTTGAGTTATCTGATATTGTAAATATGAAACACTTGAATTTCCCCTTTTAGTCTTGCTTTTGATGATATTCTCAGAACTATTCGAACTACCTTTGTTTTTTTATTTCTCTTAAATTATCTCGTGTCATGTGACATTATTGATTCCCAATAATATTTCTTCCGCATTCTCACGTCATTATTATTTCTCTATCAATTCTATTACCACGTGGGTCATTTGTTGATCAGTCAAAATCCAAGTCAAAATCAAAATAGTCATAGGCAGTGGTAGCACTCCCTTAATTAGTCTGACTGCCAGCGTGGTAGAAGGACGAATTTTGGAAGCGTTACAAATATTCAAGAGAGCCATTCAAATGTTTTCCAAGTTGAATATCTCCACAGATATTCACTCCTCACTCAAAGACTAAAGAGGGACAGAGCAAAGATTTCAGAAAATCAACTTTAAGCTTGAGAAGGTAAAAAAAATCAACTTTAAGCAGCGGCGGAGTCCAACTCCAACAGGAGTTTTAATTATTTTTGTTGTATTCCTGTATCTATTCCTGTATTTCGGAAACAAAACAAAATGCTAGTAATCTTCATTTCAGAGCGTGGCAATTGCTAAATAATTTAATATCCTATGAAATGCAATTTAATTCACATGCTTAGCACCTAGCATTTGAAGCAGCATTTATTCGCTAGTTTGCTGAACAAAAGACGCCACTTGAAACCCGGAAGGCCACATTGCGTTGTGAGTTCAACTTCAGACATCTCCAGCTCAAATGCAGCAGTACGAACTCATCTTCGTCAATTTGATGGTTCATGTGTGCGTATATATATTTGCTGTGACTGGAAAGTTGCATGTGGCAACAAGCCAAACGGCATGGAAAACAAATCAGCAGTGTTCTTTTTCTTTTCCTTTGGGCGGACAAGGAGCGTGAGGCCAAAATCCTGAAAGAGCAATCAACAAAAAGGTACAGGAATTGGATTTTGGCAAAATAAACGAAAAGTTCTGACGGATAAAATATTGTTTAGTTCGCACTTCGCACAGCAGGAGAAGAAGATTCATAATCATAATTGAGGACAAAATTTAAGATTGATGCTCGTGAGACTGAGAAAGATATCCAAGGACTTGGCTTTTGGGATTATATACACGTAAGAGAATCCCTCCTACTCCTACTCCTACTCCTACTCCTACTCCTACTCCTCTCTGATTAATGTACCTGCTAATCAGAGTGATTTCTTCTTTATCGAGTTCATAGGCAGACTTGTCAAAAAGAGTGTGCATTCAACTTATTTTATGGTTCAGTGCTACCTCAGAAATGAGATGTATTGAAGGATATATTTTTTTAATCGTTTATTACGAATTGAAGGATTATGGGTGCTCGGGTGGTCGGGTGGTCGGGTTACCCGACTACAAATTTTTTTTTAAAATTTTTTTCTTACATTTTTCTATTATTTAATATAAAAAATATAATATAATATTTATTTTAAAAGCATAAAATAATTTGTTAAACATTTATATAATATTTTACACATTTAAAATATTTATTTTAAGTACAAAATATAAGCTGAAAAATAAAAAAATAAAAAAATCAGGTCTTTCGGATCGGGCCGTACCCGATCTGAACCGGGGTTGGGTTGAGATCGGATCGGGACCGACCCGACCATGGATCCGTTTTGGGTCGGGTCGAATCATCGGGTTCGCGGGTCGATCCGACCCGCTGAACGCCCTCACGAACGATGATAAATAAGCATGTTTTTTATATTTTTTATATTTTTCATGATAAATAAGCATGCTCCTCTTTGAAAACTTAACATAACCATATTTTTCATATTTTATAGGTCAGAATAGGCTAATCATTATTTCACTATGCTTGATTGTTTTTACTGTAATTTGAGATTCTGAAATAATTAATTTGTCATTTGAAGGTAATCTCGGCTACATTTTTTTTTGCGACATCGTGCAATTAGTAATTTTGTATACCAAGCACAACAAGCGTTTGATATTGTAATCAAAGGGAACTATTTTATTTCACCGAAGAAGTTGTAGTATTTTTAGCGAACTAAATAATTCTCAAAACACGGAGGGCCTTTTTTTGTTTATTATTTCTAAAGTAGTCGGGTTTTATTGATTTTATTTACAAAAAATACCAAAATTTTAATTAGCCCGTGATAATTTATGAAAGCATTAGTTAACCTAATATTATACAATGTGTTTCTAGAGATAATATTATACAATTTTATAGATCATATTTGGTAGAAATATTATTTTTTTTCGGTGAATGGTAGAAATGTTATTAATTAATATAAACTAGAATGTTGACTTTGTTTTTAAAAAAAATATGTTAATATAATCATATTTCTGTACACCAAAATAATTAACTCTAATTTGTGTTATGAATTATATTATTTTTAAATATTATAACATTGTTCTATTTAAATTTTAATTTTCTATTGCAAAATATTTAGATATTTTTGTTTTGTTTTTTTTAGATAAGCTTTCTTTAGGCGATGACATTTTCGTACATTGAATTAGCTTCTTTCCCGATGCTCCCAGTTCAAACTCCATACCTCTTCACAGAGTCAAATCACTTTTGGGCTGACCAAGAAACTAGTTTTTTAAAATTATTTTAAAGTTACAAATTATTTATTTTCTTTATAGTATGATGTATATTGTATTTTATAACGATGAAATAATATCTTATTTTTATGCCATTTTTACTAAAATTTTTTGTTTATTACAATATTATTATGCACGCAATTTTTCTTGTTCAATCGCAGCCATACAAACATTAAAATTAACAATTTAACGCAATACAAAAATTGAAAAATTAAATCAATTACGAGTGTAAGAAAAATTCAATCAATCTGAAAATTTTATACGATTCGAACAATTTGAACAAAAAAAAAACACTTAGGGACTAAAAGTAATTTAGCATGATTTTTAGTAAACTAAACTTCATCCTCTAAAATTAGAGTCTCACTCAAAAAAATCGTAGACAATAATATAATTCATTTTTTATTAATAATTTTTTATTTATATAATTAATTAATTTTCTAACTTTTAATTATAAATATAATAACTTTTCGTGTAAAATTTCATACATTTTTTTTATCAGATTATCAAATTTTAATTTGGTAACTTTAAAATTATAGTATTTATATTTATTATGAAATTTAATATTTTTATGTTAGTTTTAATTTATTACATATTTTTAAAAATATAATTATTTAAAAGTAGAGTATCAAGAAATCACTCCAAAAAATTAAATCGTTAGAGGGTGATTTTTATTTTTAAAATAATTTATAATGATTTTTTAACTTAAATAATTGATCCGAAAAATAATGAATAATTTTTTTAATAAAAAATTCAATTAGATTCGAACTACTTTCACCTTAGATGAAGAAGATATAAAACTATGATATGTTTAATGCACATATATGTGCATAATAATTTATTTTATTTATTTGTCTCTATTTCTTTACAAAAAAATATTACTATTATTGTTATTCTTGCTCCATCTTCCTCAACCATGCATGTGGAGGAACTGTGCATTCACAAGGCGGCAAAAGCCCATTTCTCCATGCTCTTGTCAACGTTTGCCCCTCGGCGTAATGCCGGTGGTGATCAATATAAAAATATAGCAATCACATTGATTGATTAATGAACCTGATTATATATAATGATTCATCACAAAAACATATTATTGTTATATAATCAATGAATAACTTGGGTACTTGACGGGCAAGAATACTGACAGATACACAAATAATTTAGCTTGATACATTCAATTCAAGTACTAAATTCGATTTGTTTAGCGAATCGATAATTTACATGCATAAAACATTGCAAAGTTTTTTTAAGAATAAAATCGTTATTAAATCTATATATAAACACGATTAATAGGACACATTGTTGCAAAAAAGTTATCGATTAGGAATAATAACGTTTGGGAGTTGGCAACGGCGGTGAGTTGTCATCCCCTTCCCTCACTTCTCACGTGCCATCTTAGTGGATGCCACGTCACCTCTTCCCTCCTTTTCTTCTACATCTCTGTCACCAGTCCCTCGCTTCACTGGCTCACTCACTCACTCTCACGGAGCGACGGAGATTGAGAGAGAGGGAGCGAGAGAGCGCAAGACCTTGAGTTCCAAAACGCTAGACGGTGATGGGAGAGGTCAGAAGACGCGGCCTTTGCCTTGATCCTCCTCTTTTGATGCATTGTGATCATGAAAAGTTTCGATCTTTTGTAGCAGGAGGAGAAGAAACCGGAGGAGGGGAAGAAGGAGGCCGCCGCGCCGCCAATGGAAGAGAACTCCAAGCCGGCAAAGGAGGAGACACAGGAGACCGTCGCGGCAAAGGAAGAGGGGGGCAAGGAGGAGGAGAAGGACGGCGGCAAAGACGGCGATAAGAAGTCCGAGAAGGAGGCTTCACCGCCGCCGCCGGAGGAGGTCGTCATGCGTGTGTTCATGCACTGCGAAGGCTGTGCTCGGAAGGTTAAGCACTGCCTGAGGGGATTCGATGGTATGGAGAGCGAAGGCAAAGTTCTGTGATTCTGTCAATATTTTGAAGCGTCGTCGTCGCTCGTTTATATATGCTGCAAAATGTGATTCAAAGATCGGTTTCTTTTTGTTCAATCAGGCGTGAAGGACGTGATCACGGACTGCAGAGCCCACAAGGTGGTGGTGAAGGGGCGGAAGGCGGCGGCGGATCCCCTCAAGGTGGTGGCGAGGGTGCAGAAGAAGACTGGGCGGAAGGTGGAGCTGCTGACGCCACTACCACCGGCGCCGGAACCGGAGAAAAAGGAAGAGGAGAAGAAAGAGGAGAAACCCAAGACAGAGGAGAAGAAAGAAGAGGTATCTTCCTAGACTTCTCCTTCAGTCACTCTTTTGTGGTTTACTTCTTCTGATCATTCCTTTCTCCTTGTCCCTTTTGCAGGTGATTACAGTGGTGCTCAAAGTTCACATGCATTGTGAGGCCTGTGCTCAAGAGATCAGGAAAAGGATTCTAAAGATGAAAGGTTGCTCCATCTTTTTTTTCCTCTCTTTGTTCTTTTGTTTTCTTCCTTTTTCTACTTGTGTAATGCCTTTCTAGTTTATTCAGGCCAAAGATGCCACTTTTGCATATGAATCCAAACCGTATTTAATTGTTTCTAATCCTTCGAATATTTTACTAAATTAATATTTAAAAATTAAAAATTGTGGTGTTTTATTCAGCAACTAATGTTTTCCAAAGTGTCCTCCAATAATCTTACAATCTTGATCTTGTCAATGAAAAATCGTGGTGCTTAATTGACGGGTGAGTCCTTTTAAATTTCTACCATGCTTCAATATCCGTTCGTTTAATGATAAATGCTGGAGTTTATTCAACTTTTTGAATCTTTATGCCAATGGTCCTTAGTTTATGCTGCATTTGAAAGATCGAAGAAAAAAAATAAAGCACTTTTCTTGTGCACTGCCTTGAAGAGATCGGCAAGTAGAGATGTTCTGGTTTTAGTTCTGATTCTTTTCGTCGATGTAATCAGCAGTTATTTACTGAGCATCATTCGACTAAATTTCAAATGCTTTTTTTACTCTATCAGAAACGCTTGCATTCATGTAAAAATCCAATCTTTTTGCTCACCGTGTTTCATGGTGACCTCGCACAGGTGTACAAGCGGCGGAGCCAGACATCAAGGCGTCGCAAGTCACCGTAAGGGGCGTCTTCGACCCGCCGAAGCTGGTCGAACACGTCTACAGGGGCACCGGAAAGCACGCCCTGGTGACGACGCAGGAGCCGGCGGAGAAGGAGGCGCAGGACGAGAAGAAGACGGAGGCGGCCGCCGGCGAGCCCAAGGACGAGAAGGGGGCCGACGGTGAAGGAGAAAAGAAGGAGAAGGGAGACGAGGGAAAAGAAGAGAGCAAGGACGGCGGGGACGCGGCTGAGGAAGGCGGGGCGGCCGCCGCCGCGGCGTCGGCCAAAGTGGCGGAGCTCATGAGGAACGGGCTCTACCACTATTACCCGTCCAGGTACGGAGTCGGGTATGCGTTTCACAACCCGTATCCACCTCAGATCTTTAGCGACGAGAATCCCAACGCCTGCTTCGTGATGTAGTACAAAAAAAAGGTGATGTGATTATCGCATAATCAATGTACTTATCGCATAATTAAACTTTTTGGGAAAATATATTTATATTATCGAGAGTTCTTTTCTATCTCTTTTAAATTTTATCAGAGACCTTTTTTTTGCCAAGACTATGAGGAAGCAATGTTACATGTATGCGTAATAAAAACACTTTTTTCTCCTGTGATGATCAAGAATTTAATAAAAACACATGTATGCTATCCGGGACACAGTGGATTGAGGCTCTAATTCACATAATTTTTAACATCAATTAAATTGAATAATCGACGTCATTTCTCGGACACTAGGGTGACAATTGAAAAAAAAGTCATGCTCTGAGACAAATTAAGGTGAATGACATTCTTATTTTGATATCATTTTTTATAGTAATATTTTCTTTAATAATTATATAGAAAATGATAGTTAAACAACATGAAGCAGTTGAACTAATTTTATTCTTCTCTTTCAAATAATATATAGGAGACTACCTCTTAAAGATACTACAGTAGACTACAAGAATTCATGCCACCATATTTATACTTTTTTTCACATGAGTTTTCATTCATGTATACAATTTATGTCGGTATGTATAAACAAGGAAAATTGTATTTATTACGACAGGTTATATAATTTTGGATTTATTTGAATGAAATTAAATGTGATGATAGAGAATTGTTGAGAATAAAAAATAATTTAAGAGATTAGTTTTATTTTTTAAAACTCCGTTCATGGAACTAATTAAGAATTAGTTCCAACCAATTTCTTTTGCCAAACAAACCCAGTGCTTTTTATTGTTAAAAACCTTTAACTAAAATGAAAAACTACATATTTACCCTATTGTTCAAATCATTATTATATTTTCAAAATTTATAACAATGTTTAAACTTAATATATTAACTAGATAATAAAAAATGATAACTAATTCAATATATCTAACCTCTCTCGAAGTGAATTATCATTATTTTTACATAATAAGAAAATAGCGGAAAGAAATTAAATTAAAAGTTTATAATGAGGACGGGCTGGCTGCAATAATATGAGTTGACCTCCTCTTGATAAAAGCTTTAATTGGCTCCACCCTTTATATCACTGTCGTCCAATCATGATATACTTTATTATGATACATTATATTTTATGTATGAAAAAATATTAGGATCCATAGAAAATAATTGTAAATGCACCGTGCACCCACCCCCGCTGACTCTTTCTTTTGTTGATTTTCCCATTCTTCCAAAATCCACAGTCCTTTCACCTTCAAACTCCCAAAACCCCTCGTGCTTTCATTTTGGCTAGTGTTATTTTCGGGGGAGGCCTCAGAATTTCCTCACTTGGGATCTCACCACATCAGCTAAGGACCTTGAAGGAGACAATCAAAGAGGTTGTCGCCATTCCACACGAAAAGGTACAATAGAGATGTGATGAGCTAAGAGGAAGTCTACTTAGTCCTTTCCGGGGCGATCTCGTGGATGTTGAACATTTGCCAATGTGACTCTCGATGGACTCCCTCAGGATAGAACATATAGGTAACATATGTTCTTTTATTTTTCGGGTTCTCACCTATGGTTGCTGGGAGATTGATGGCCACATTCTGCGCCTCTCTCAATCATGACTGTTCTAGTTTACCTTTTGAGTTTCGCAATTTGGCATTTGTTCTTCGAATCGCAAGTTGTATTGGCCTTCCACTACGGTTGAATCTATTGGACGGACCGGTAGCATTAGGGCTTATGTTGAACTGGACCTCGCACAAGGAATTTTGATATCTACGTCGGATGGTAACAAGTTTTTTTTTAATGCATTACCTATGAAAATCTTCCCTCCTCTTTGTTTTCATTATGGATATACATGACATCGCCTAAAGAGTTGTCCTCGCCGACTGACGGAATCAGTGTCGGGGATGTCCTCATATTTGGGCCTTGGTTATTTGCCCTTCAAGACAACTTTTGTTCGGCATCTGATCGATCGGCCCCCGTTTGTATATGATCGCCTCCTGCACAGATGTCTGTGCCATCTCCTAACCCTACTCTCTTGGACCTCAATCAACCGTCCATTGGTGGTGAGCTGGCATTTCAATGGTCGGATGCCGAACCATCTTCCCAATCGTTGAATCCTGATCGCGGTCACATGTTGGGCATGCCAGACACATCTTTGCTGGCATCCAATACTCAATGCGCTGCTACTCATTCCGCTTTCGATAGCCTTGATCTTGTGCATCACATGGGCACTACTCCGGGCCCCACATGAGACTTTAGTAGCCTCTCTCGGAATTGACTTTAATGATCTACAAGTCTAATTCCAACGTTCATGATGCTTCATCACCATCTTGATCTGATGCGCTTTTTCCGTGTGGAACCTAATCTCACTCAAATGTGCACCTTGGCTCCTCGCATACTTCGCCGAAAATCGCCTCTTTCCCCTCTCATTTATTTGCTACTCTTCTATCTTCTCTGATAAATCCCTCTTCCCCCACTCACTCCCCACCCCGGTTCTCCTTATCTCCTCTACTACTGCTTCTCCATCCAAAATTCTAGGTCCCCTTGGGAAAAAGATGTCGAAGTCTGTTTCTAGCACCTCTATTACTCATGGCTTCCTAGTGGATAGGGTTGTGGAGGTTTTGGCTTTTGCGTCCCATCATTGTCTGGAAGCTTCTACCGATGGTTCCTCGAACATGGAGGAGCATCCTGATGTAGATATGCTCCCATAGTCGCATGATGGTCGCAAGCGTGATCGACTTTGGCACCCCTACTGCCTCACACTACCCCAACCTTCACTTCCAAATGTCCCCCTCTTTCCTCAAAGAAGAAATGTAAGAATTGAGGTACTTATGTAACTCCTAGTTTATTTGTCGCTTCTTGTGTGCAGGAGTGACGTCATCAACCCCCTTATGTGTATCATTGTTTAGAACTGCACGGGAGCTACTCGGGACAAGGCCCATGATTGCCTCGGGGATCTCCTAAAACATTAGTCTTCGGATCTCATAGTTTTAATTGAAACACGTGTAATTTTAAAGTCCTTGAATATAATTATTCGCCTAAGGCATAGTTGGTTGGGTGTATCAAGGGTGGTAGCGAGGCTTCTAGTGGTATCATCATCGCCTAGAACTGGCAATATGCTCAGGAGACTTCGCTCATTTCTTCTCCCTAAGCTATGCATGTGATAGTTACTATTGATGAGTTTTGTTTACTGCTTTCTAATGTTTATGTGAGTTGCTCCCCTAACCTAGGTAACTATGGTTAAATTTTGCCTTTTTTCCCCTTAACGATATCCCTTGGATCATCATAGGCAAATTTAGATGCCCTTTATCCCCTCTCAACAAGAGATGTGACTCTCCTTTTCGCCCGACTAATTCCACCCGTAGATTATCAAACCTAATCCACATCCAAGGGCCTTACCGATCTCCCTCTCACTGTAATCAATTCACCTGGTGTAACAATCGTCCGGACCTGCCTTGATCATTTGTTGTGCAACCACCATTGGCTCACTCTATTCCCGAAGTTATCTCTTGCCATCCTCACCCGGTGCATCTCCGACCACTCCCCTTATTGTTGAACACCTACTTTCATCGCTCAAAGACAAAGGACTTTAGGTATGACCACTTTTGGTTTGACTACTCTAAGTCTAGACAACATCTAGGGAGAACCATTTGTCAAACACAATAAAAAAAACCCTTATCTAGAATAGATATGTCCTTGGTATCCTTGAGAGCCGGTCGACTACTGTGGACCTGGTCATCTCCAAACTGGAGCCTAAGGATGCCACTATAAATATTTTTTTATATCGAGTTGGATCGACTTCGATCGGCCTACCATCAACATACTGCCTTACTTCGGCATATCAATGTTAAGTGGTGGAGTAAATCACACGTCAATTGGCTTAAGCATGATGACAAAAACACATTCTTTTTCCACATGGCCCCTATTGTCAGATATATAACCAATCTCATCTCACACATCCAAAATATTTGTGGGATTGAAATCTCGAATGATAACCTTATCAGAAGCCTCTTCGTGTAGCACTACAAATCCCTATGTCAGCAATCTGACCACCCATCAATTGACATTGCTGAGTGGTCTACCCTCTCCACCCTCCCCGCTAACTTAGCCAACACCCTTATCACCCCTGTCACTCCATCTGAGGTGAAGAATACCCTTTGGAGCATGAGGCTTGCCGGGCTTCGGGTCGGATGGATTTACTATAGAGTTTTATAAGGAGTATTAGGACCTTATTGGCACGAAAATAACTCATGCTATCATTTCCTTTTTCAATACTCGTTATATTCCACATGAACTTGCTCAAACTCATCTTATTTTTATCCCTAGAAACCAAAGCCCAAGATCATTAACGACTACCGTCCTATTGCAATCTGCAATGTCCTTTACTATATCACTTCAAAGATCCTCGCTCTGAGATTAAAGCTTATTCTTGGCCACATTGTTGATGATGTACACTCTGCCTTCTTCCTCATACGCTCTACAGAATAATATTTTGATCGCCCAGGAACTCGCACACTCAATTTGTAGGGGTCGTAGGAAACACATCATTATAAAAGGCGATATAGAAAAACCTTTTGACAAGGTTTTTTGATATGCCGTACATAATATTCTTACCCTTATGCATTTCCCCCCTTAATTTATTTCCTAAATAACTACATGTGTTCATTCACCTACCTTCTCATGCTTTATCAATGGGATTACCTCCGCCTAATTCCGGAGTCACACTGGTACCAGACAAGGAGTCCCTATTTCCCTTTATCTATATACCCTTGTCTCCTAGGTTTCGTCTACCTTGATGAATCAAGCCATTGCCAATAATTACATTATTCTATTTTTCATCACGTCTTTTACGCTTAGTCATTTACTCTATGTTGATGACTTATTCATTGGTATTTATGTAGCCAAAACAAACTGCTCCAGACTCAAGAAGCTTCTTCAATTGTATGGACACTTAACCAATCAGTGGGTCAACCCACAAAATTTTAAGATCTTCTTCATTTAACCTTTTCCTTTATCGATCTTCTATCTCTTCGGTGGCAGCTCTTCGGTTGCAATTTTTGGTCCTGCCTCCATCTTTGCTAGAACCATCAATTGCAAATGGTAGCTTTCAGTTTGGATATACATCATAGACAAAGTTTCGTCTCTTTTAGTTGTCCCAGCCGGTCATGGTAACCTTCATTATATAAACAAAAATTGTAAGGAAACATTAACTTTCAATTGGAAAAATAGAAACAGACCAAGTTAGAGGAGCAGCTAAACAAAATCATTTGAGATAATTATAAAAAAGAATCCTTACCGATACTCTTAATTTTAAAATTGGGTGTTTTCTTTTTTCTTATTTGGGCGTGCCTATCTCATATAAATTTGTCCCTGAATCATCGACTACATCTCTTTCCATGTTGTCGGCTAGAAGGGCAAGCTCCTTAATCAAGTCAGGAAAATCACGTTGATAAATTATCTCCTTAACTTTGTCCCCGTTCATGCTCTGAGTTCTACCTAATCATTTCCTTGAAACCATTGAGCACTTTTCTCATAGCTTCCTTTGGAATTCGAATAGTGATAACAAAGGACATATCTTTGTCAATTGGAATATTGTCTTGCTTCCTTGTTTCACGGGTGGGCTGGGCCTTCGAAATCTTAAGCTTATCAGACAGTTCTTGTTAGCTAAACGCATCATGAGCGTGCTAAATAATCATCTTTTGGGCCAATATCATCTGCAATAAGTACGATAGGATCCATACTTGGGTTCCCCGTGATTCTTGTCATCGCATATCCTGGTGTTAGAAGATGATCGGTGTTTCTATCCATGTTATCCGTTTGGGCATGAGAAAGGTCATTAGTAATGGATCTAATACATGCATTCTTACTGATCCATGGATCTTCTCGGTTCCTCTCACTTATAAGCCAACTTTTTATCAATATGGATCAATCGCTAAATGACCTCACTATTGACACTTTAATATTCAACCATCAGTGGAATTTGTAACTAGTTAATCTTTATTTTGGTTCAACCTTGGTATCTCTTATTTCTACCATTTATATTCCTGCTAACGTCGATGATGACTTGTTGATATGGAGATGGATTCCCATAGTGTTGCACATGCTAAATATATATTATTATCTTTGCCAGAGGTCTTTGCCATCACCCGCTGTTGGACGACCAAACTGGACGGCCAAACTAGTCGAAAATGTGGGCCATTCCGATGTTGCCTAAGATTCATGTGTTTTTGTGAAAAAAATGCATCTAAAGCTTCCAACTTTAGATTTTATAGCTCACTTTAACCCAAGTTTAAATTCGACTTGCACTTTTTGTGATCTCTCCCTTGAAATCATTATGCATTTATTTTTTTGTTGTCATTTTCCTACACATTTTTGGGATCTTTTTCAAGCTAAATCATAGGTGAAGTTTGATTTTTTGAATTCTTGGCCTTCGGGCTCATGGCTTAATGAGGGCTCCTCTTTCAACTTGTTTTCGAGATCTCGTCTTCTTTTCTTATTTTCCTTTGTATTATGGGGTATTTGGCAATGTCGAAATGATGCACATTTTCACTCCATTAGGACAACCCAGTTGGTGGTCTAGGAGAAGGTTGTGGCTCAGCATAATGAGTATGCTAGAATCCACATACATGAGGCAATGATTCCCTGACCCAATTTCGATCCGACGGGAGCTCCCTTCCGTTTTCTTGTGTTAAGCTTAACGCTCATGGTTCCTTTTCTAGAACCAATCAGGAGGATGAGCAGGATGTATTATCCGATCCCATTTTGGTGTTTTTCTTTTTGCAAGTGCTGTGATGTGGTATGCAGATTCGATACTAGAGCTTAAGGCATGGGGCGTCTTGGTTGGGATAAGAAGATGTCTACTTATCACTTATGGAATTCACATTCATCATCATCGAGTCGGACTCTGCAAATCTGGTGCAAATCATTAACGATACTATTGCAGTCCCCTGGCAACTCAGGAGCATGATGAATGATATTAAAGTCCTTTTGCTTGATTTTTCATATTGAAAACTTGTACACTGCATGCTTGGGATGTCTTGATTTTTCAAAAAATTGTTATTTAATATTTAGTTTAAGGTATAAAATATTTAAGTATAAGCTTTTAAAATATTTATATAAAATGTAAGTTGAGAATTAAATTGAAATAATAATAAATAGAAAAAAATAATTTTTGAATCAAGTTGAGTCGACTCGGGTTGAAAATTTTCAACCTGTATCTGACCCAACTAATGCATGTAAAATATAATATATTTTAGTCTATTATTTTAATTAGTTTTTCTATAATTTGATTATGGTATGTATCATTTTATGTCATTTTTAATCATAATTTTGGGTTTATCGATTCTGCTTATTAATTCTCTCAATATTTTATTTGTGAATGAATTAATTAAATTCTGGTAATTACTTTGCAAGAGAAGCCAAATTTATGTCAAGTGGATGATATTATCATGCAAATTATATCTAGCTTCAATCACAAGCACCAAATTCAAGGATCAGGCGCGAAACTCATGATGATTAATTATCAACCAAGATGAATAAGTCCAAGGTGCCAAAGCATCATAGGGCGCCAAATGGATGAGAAGTTTTATCATTAGCCGAAACCTTATCATAAGAGGAGTTTACCGGCCTAGAATCGAATCTAAGGAAGCAAAGCTAGGGCGTTAAAGCAAATTTTGGGAGCCAAATTTATCTTGAACATTATTCAATGATAAGAGGATGATTAGTTTTATCGACTGATACTTTATCATGTATAGAGTTTTTATCGACTGATAAACAAATCAATGAGGAGAGATAATCGAGCGCCAAAGAGATGAGCAGCTTTTATCCTTAACCGACACTTTATCAAGCTTGGGGTATTATTGGCTGAGAAGTTGTCATCATTAAGCGCCATGTCCATGATGAGTTTTATCATTAACCAAGTTATTATCACATGAGGGAGTTGTTATCGATCGAGATTAGAAGAACGACGTGAAGTTGAAGAAGTTTATTTGACACTTTTTCTAGCCGAATCTAAAGTTGACTGTATGATACTAATGTCCGTGATCAGATTTGAAGGCGGTTCACATCTATAAATACATCAAGAGACCATAATCTCAATTCATGCATTGGAGTTTGATTTTCTTCCATGGTGAGTTGTGAGCTTTGCAAGCTTTGACCAAGAGAGAGAAAGAGTTTATCGGACGATTGATTCAGACGCTCCAATGACATACCGCGGGCCCCGATTTATTCTTGGTGTAATTCTTCCAATTATCATTTGTATTTTATTATTTATCTCTTTACAATTATAGGATGAACTCCATATTTTTAGTTATTTTATTTTGGGAGATTATTATTTGTAAGGAAAATATTGTGAATTCTTATTTTATTATTGAATATCTTTTGATCAATTTTTAATTGTATTCAATGCTTTTGATTTAATTATTTTGATTTCTGAGTTAAGTAATTACCAATTTGTGGACTATTTGATTTTAGATTTCACTTAATTAAATTAAATAATTTATTTTGAGAATTGAAAACTGACATAGATATGATAACTAATGTGTGAAGAATCAAATTTATGTGGTTTATTAATAGATATTCAGTTCGTGAAGTTATTAATAATTTAGGATTTTGATTTTAATGCATATTCATTTTAATCTTATCTTCATGAATACGAGTTTGTGAGACTTCAATTTTAATTAAATTTAAGATAGTTTGATTTGCTTGATTAAATGTTATTTGTAAGGGAAATATTGTGAACTCATATTTTATTATTGAATATCTTTTGATCAATTTTTAATTGTGTTCAATGATTTTGATTTAATTATTTGGATTTTTGAGTTAAATATTGTGAACTCTTGTTTGTGGATTATTTGATTTCAGATTTCACTTAATTAAATTAAATGATTTATTTTGGAAAATTTAAAATTGAATAGATATGATAGATAGTGTGAGGAGAATCATATTTATGTGGCCTGTTAATTTATATCAGTTTGTGAAATAATTAATAATTTAATATTTTTATTTTAGTTCATCTAAATTTTAATATTATCTACACCAATATCAGTTTGTGAGATTTCGATTTTGATTAAATTTAAGATAATTTGATTTGCTTGATTAAATAATAAAATTATTGATGCAAAATTTTTTATATAGCGCAAATAATAGCAGGAGCATTAGGTCGAATCAAGTAATAAAGAGTGAGAAGAGTGTCGAACCCATGATGGCTAGTATATCTTTATCTTTTAGATGAGAAAAATAGATAATATTTGGTTCAAATAAAACAAAGAAGATTAAAATTAATCCAGTTTGAAATTTCAAAATTTATACATTACAGATGTTCAAATAAGATGAGAGTAATAATATCCTTGAATGTAAGATCTAAAACAAATTCGAATAATCTGGTGGAAATGATGCAAAAAAAGGTAAAGGATTCAAATCAGATGTCCTAACTATCTTATCGCAATATTAGAGAGAGAAAGTTCAACCGAATAAATCTCTAACTAACTTTTAATAAGATGCTTTAACGTTGCAATCCTATTTAAAAAACACATCAATCAAGTGAGTTAATGATTCACAAATATCTAAATCTCAACGAGGAACAAGAGATAGAATATGAACTGCTTATCAAAAAATCAATAAACTGAGAAAGGTCAAAAGAACAAATCTCGATATACCAATCGGTTAAAATCGAATATTCAGAAGAAAGTATTAAAATCAGTATACATATTCAAAAAATTCAAAATAGTAAATCTTATTCAATGATCTAACAAAGTCCAACATAAATAGATCATAATCAGAACTCTATTGCAGTAGAGAGATAAACAGGAGATTAAAAGATAGAAAAAAAAGAGAAATAATCTATTCAAAATTATCTAAACTCCTTTAGAAGAATCTCCAATGAGTAGACGAAGGCTCACTCTCCTTGTCTGTGCAATGGATTGAATTCTAGACTTGAATGATTAAGTGAGATGATATGGACCCCTTTTTATAGTCAAAAATTCATCTGCCCTCTGAGAATTAGCGCGGATCATGTCATCAATGCTGCATTAATCAAAATATAATTATTTGACTAAGGAAATCTGGCAAAATTAATAACACGAATTGTGTTATATATCGTTAGAGTGATTTTCGCCCAATCTCTCATATTTTGAAGTTATCGTGATTGCTAGCCAACATGGACCATGTCGAAAGAAACGTGAGTTGTGTTGCTGACGAATGCGGACAATGTTCGAGCAATGCGGGCCGTGTTAGATGGACAATGCGGGCTGTGTTGGAATAACATGGGCCATGTTGTACAACACGGACTGTGTTGAAATAACGTGGGTCGTGTTGGCTGTTGCAGAAATAAAAAAAAATTAGGTACCAATTGATTTCTTGAAAGATTTAATTAAAAATGAGGAAAAGTTTATGTATGTTAGAATAAAATTATGAAAAAGAAATTGAATGATATGAAATAAATATGTATAAAATATCATGCATAAATTATCAATTTGTAAACTTTGTGAAGTTATTCTAATCAAATTAATATTTTAGAAAATTTTTAATCCATCTTAATAAATTTAATCTATCTTTTTTTATTCACATATTTATCCCTGATTTATTATCATTCTAAAACCTAACTCCAATACCATTATCTCATCTTATTTTAATATCTATTTTTTAATTAGAAAATTTATATTTAAAATCTATGTTTTTCTTCTTTTACTAATTTATAAATTCATAATTTAAATTAATAATATTTCTCGATAGTTTGATACTCTTTACTCATATTTACTATATTGCTTGAGCGACTAGTACACTTGTTAGCGAATTTATTTTGTTACATCATTTTACATGATCAGGTTGAGATTGGATAAATTTGATCATCAACTCGACGTGACTACACCGTGAATACTCCTAATTTCAATGATTTAAAGTAAGTTAAGAAAATCTTTTATAGTTCAAAAGTGAAATAACAGAAAAATGGCTTAGTTTGTTATGTAATTTACTAATTAATTAATACAACTACGATAGTACTGTATAGTGTAATATATTATATATATTTTATAACTAAGAGAAAAGAAAAAAAAGACAGACACAAGGCATGGTCAAGTATCGAATTCATGTCATACTTTGATAATTTATTAAATTAAATTCGCTATCAAATTTTAAAATTTTCTAGAGAAATAAGGGTGTAGACGTTCTTTTTTATCAATGAGAGCTTATACCTTTGCATTCGAAAAATAATATTTAGAAAGGATAACTATCGTGTCATTTTAACCATCAGCCAATACATTAACCAATTTGGCAATTTTACCCTATATATGTCAGATGATGCTTTTCAAATACAACACTTACCTTTGAAAAGACAAGCATTTCTTTGATGCTGACCAATTTTACCGTATGCCAGATCAATCATATATATGACAATAGAGCTAAATCTCAATTGATGTGCCATACTTATATAGTCTTGTGGTCTATTATCTCCCTCAAAATGAAAAGCATTGCCAAAATGACATGCCAAAAGTGACATTCAATCATTAATATTTCCAAACTTTCTTTATAATCACAGTCTAAGCCAAATGCTCGTCAAAGTTGCATAAAATTTCTCACCTAAACACTAATAAAAAGTAATGATCCATTGTGTGGGCTATATGTGAATTATTATTGACCTATAGATGAATGACTATTTTAAATTTATTATAAATTTAAAAAATATTTATAAAGAATCATCATTAATTTATCGAGTCAACTATGAATTCATATATATGAACTTATAAATCCTAAAAGTAATGGTCTTGTTAGCACGAAGCAAGCAACATTCTTAATTTTTTTTTCTTTCACATAATTTTTTAATATATATATATATATATTATTATTAATAAGTTACCATTCAAGTTAAAAATAATTTTAATAATAAATAATAATTTTCTTAATTATTCATTACAATTTATTTTAGTATTTTAATATTAACATAATTAAAAATAATCATAATAATAGTTAAATTATCCTAATAAGGGTAACTCGATATTGCTCATTAGACTATTTTATTAAATAACTGTAAAATAATAATCAACAGTAATATTTCATTTAATATACTTATTTTATGTCATACAATACTTATTTTGTGTCATAAAATATTAAATTTATCATTGTAATTTTTACTTTATCCAAAATCTTATTAAAGATATATTTATCTAATCATCTTTTTAGTTATCAATCATTACATTTCTCATCCAAACTTCAAATAAATTTTTTTATAATCAATTAATTAATTATTGAGAACTACAAAAAACTTAAATTTCATCATCCAAACACTAATGGAGTTCCCTCCAAAAAAAGATCATGATAATTTGATGGATTTATTCAATATTTATATCATATGTTTTTTTATTAAGATATTATAGCTTTGTAATATTTAATGTTCTTATGTGATGTTATAGGACATTGGTATTAGTGTCAATATTCGTATTCTTACTGTATGATGTGTACTATTATATTAAAATTTTATTTGTTATTTGAAAAATATCGTCTATCATGAAAATTGAGCAAGGGTTACTTTTTACTTAAATCAATTTAATATGAAATTTTAGAATGCGATTAACATAATCAATTGTTAAATTTATATCTTATGATTTAGGAAAAAAATTTGAGTAATTTCGAGTAGGGTGAAATAGTTAAAAGTTGGAGACTTTTCGGTCCAAAAAACTTATCTGATATTTTTTGGATCAAACTTTTAAATTATTTTAAAAATAAAAATCACTCTCTAACCTGTCTATTTTTTCAAATAATATTTCAGGATACTATTTTTGCATAATTATATTTTATAAATATATATATTCGAAAATAAATTTAATATAAATATATTACATTCATATTTTAATATATATTAAAATTTTAAAAATATAAAATTAGAGTTTCAAAATTTGGAAGAAAAAATAAAATTATATACATTAATAACTTATGAATTAATATATAATAAAAAAATTATAAATAAAAAAGGCTCCATGGGTCTGTTCTGATTTTAGCCAGTGAATTTCGATTTTATTAAAAATCTTTCAGATTTTCTTTGCATCCCTAATTCAAGGTAAATGAATTATTTATAATAAAGAGAGCGAGTTGCTCAATAATTTTAGAGTGAAATCATACAGAATTAGATATAAAAAATATTTTTTTTAAAAAAATGTCCCATTCGAATAATTAATTTATAATTATTAATGAAAAAAATGTTTTTTCGTTACCATATGAATATCAAAATTGAAATTTATCACATGTTAATAATCTGATGTACCAGTTAATTTATATTGAGCAGAAAAGGGGAGAAAAAACGTGCCGGAGAAAATGAAAAGGAAAAGCATAGCGTCCACACAATTAGGTTGACAAGGACGGCGGGGACACCGACCGTGGCCGGAAATGAGAGTAGTGATACGGGTCGTGCGGGGTCCACTGTCCCTTCCTACACAAAGGAAGGGTGATGCGATGTGATGGACAGCCGCCGACCCCTCGATGCGTAGGCCGATGCACCGGATCTAGTCGCGGATCTGCCAAGCCAGAAACACGAGCCACGTAGATTCTCTTGCCCCAGCGGTCAACGTCACGTGTGGCTCGTTTGCCGCCACGACTCGCCAATAAGCTCAGGCGTGCTTCGGTTCCACCACCACCAGCCCCACCACAAAAAAGGGTATTATTTTTTTTCTGTATTTTAACTTGTGTGTTTTTAAAAAAAATTGTAATTGTTAATTTAATGTACATTTATGCATTAACATTGTCGTAATTACAAAGATATCAGGAATATCAATATGAAATTTCAGAAACTCATTTATTCTTGGATGGATTCCAGATTAACATCAATTTAAAAAAAAAAATAAGAGAAGCTAGATATGGAAAAATTTGTGCCAATTAATTAAGGAGTTTGTCTTATTAGAAAGTGCCCGGCCGTTTTGTTTCTTTTTTAAAATCTCACAAATTTTATATTCGATATTATAAGTTACACCAAAAACTTAACATGTCACGTGTTTTATTATTAATATAAAGCCTTATTTTTTATACCGGTTAAAACAATTCAAATTTTAGGGCTCTTCATCACTGCATGCATTGGGTTTGACCCAACACAAATCCAAACTTCCTATTGAATTTTATTTGGGACCAATTGATGATCTTGAATTCGTTCCAGCATGAAGTTCAATGATCTTGGTTCAAGTCGGGTATCATATATTATCCAATCCTTTTTCTTTTTCCTCTTTTTTCATATATATATATATATAATATAATAATTCATATCAACCTCCGAAACTTATACAAAAAATAAAGTATCTTTATCTTGATATTTTTTCATTTAAAGCAAATAAATCAAATCGAGTAGGTTAAAATTTGGAAATAAAACATATTTAAATTTTATTTTTTTATAATCAAACTCAACCCGATGCTCCCTTGTGGAGATATCAAATTCTCGAGAATAATTTTTTTTTTTTGCGTTGTCGGATTGTCTTCTGTTTTTTTCTGCTTAATAGCCAGGGACGGCGCCACTTCCTATGTAATCTCCGACCGGGAATACCAAGCCATCATTTTCCTAAAACTATTTTCACTTCCAACACGGCGACACATTAAAAATGTGGAATTTTTAAAGAAAATTTCAAGAACTCAGTGTGATCACACAGTTTTCTATTAGACGCCACCACATTATAAGTGTATCGAATACAAATGGCAAAAGTTTACGAAAAGAAAAATTACACACTGCCCGTGCCTTAATTAGTACATATGTATTATTATTTGCTAATGTACATGTGCATTAATTTGTCGAGTCTTGACGAATTTACTCATTTCAGTGGTGACAAGTTCAACAGTTACAAATGACTGCCATCAACCAGATGCCACTTGATAATCCATGGCATGGCGGATGGCACATTTCAAGAGATTAATTTGCAAGCAGTGCCCGGTCCCCAATTTCAGGGGCACTCAAGTGTAGGCTTTAATTACAAGCTCTCTCTTCAGTCAGTCGCCAGGCACAATTAATTAAGTCCATATATCACCCACAAACTACTGCACTCAATTACATAGAAAAAACCACAATTGACAAGCACTATGAGATAGCAAATTAACTACACATGAAATCAAGAAAATCACAACATGCGAGGAGGTTTTTTCTTCCCAATTTCAATAGAACGCAAGTGTACAGACAGGAATATTTACAAGCTTTCTTTCAGTATTCACGATTAATTAAGCCAAGTAATAAGTTACAAATTATTGCACTCAATCGCATAGAAGCCGCTACGCTTGATATATAGTCAATTACATAGCAAATAACACCGTACACAAAATCAAGAAAATTACACCATCAGCTACAAACACAACACACCATATTATTTGAACACATGCAAACCCTCCCATCCTTAAGTAAAGCACACATGACCTGATTATCTTAAGTAAGGCACACATGACCTGATTAAGCAATTCATCCTAGGTAATTTGCTAAGACATATATGGCTGCAAATTAATTAATCCAAAGGATGAGGCTGAGGTCAACAATATACAGTTGATCATGGTGTGTTGGACGAAGGGTTTGGACCTGGTTTAGCTCCACCCCTAAACGGAGGTTGTAGAGGGTTTGGCCCTGATGGCACCGGACGATCGCTTGGAAGCAGGTTTCCGGTTCCGGGCCTGCGGATGTCGGTAAAGGCATAGTTCGAGCTCCGCCACAGACGCTCGCCGTCAGTACTACTGGCACCAGTAGAAGCTTGACTTGCTTCATCAACTAGAATCCTAGTAGGGTTTCCAAGCCTTGAACCCACAACATTGCTCAGAAGCAATGCAAAGACCAACACAATGCAAAGTGTTGTTGCTCTATGCTCCATAACCCTACTTCACTTGTTGCAGCTAGTAATTATTAGTTGGTAATTGTATATATGTTGTGTTCGTACTCTCCCATCTCATTGGATTTATATAGCTCGGATGATGGAGGAAAATGATCATAAGTTCCACACTCTGACCAGTACGTACTTGTGACGTAATTAAGATGAGGAATGCATGACCTTTCGTGAATATCTTTATTTAATAGTATAATCACTTTTTAAATTGCACGTGTCATTTATCCAACCATTAGCCATCTTTTATTTTCGCTTGCATGTTTGGAGTCTCGATTCATCGTCGAGATCGATTAATATGATATCACTTCGAACAGCACGTTTCACTATGACGAATGAGACTTCCATCGAAAATTTTTTATATTCACAAAAATTCGAATTAAAAAATTTTACTAAGCAACAAGAAGCTGCTATCAATTAGCCATCTGATCGCACACTTCCACTTCAATCTGGTAACCATCTCTTTCGACAAATAAACTAAGGGCTTAGTTGTTTCCTGGAACTCCAGTCTGTTCTGATGGGCGTATTTAGTACTTGAAGATTCAGACAGGTGGTGTTAGCACTTGGGAGACAAGCCATAGTTCATTATTCTTTTAAAGGGGGCATATTATATATCAGTTGCATCTTTACCCAATTAAATAATATATCGTAGGTTGGGAATAGAATATCGAAGATACACTAATAAATAAATAAGAAAAACAAATTTTACAGGATGATTTTTTACAGTATGAAAGAAAAACATCCATATTCCAAAGAGAACGTTGCAAAAACGATTTCGCCATAGATGAAAAGGAGTACAACATAATAAATCATAATCCTCTTACATAAATGTCCACAATGCCAGAAATTTCGCCTTCGGCGCCACCTCAAAAATCAATGGTGGGTAATGGCTTGGGCACAACTCCTTAGTTTTTTTTAACATATTTTTATAATTTTGAATATATGGTACAATTTCAAGACATATCAAAATGCACAATTAATGCTAAAACTTATGGTATTGAAATTAGGTATGTCATATGTGGTGGTAGCACTATAGAAGACGAATTAACTTTTCGAAGTCCATACCACTGTTAAGGAGAGCATATTCACTTATAATCTTTATGGAAGCTGATGAATGAATAAATTTGGATCTGGCTGCTACTTTTTGTAATTAATTCACAGATAAGTCATAAGTGGTGCTAGCACCTCGGAGCTGTATATGGTGGTGTGGTCTATATATTGAAACCGCCGTGAAGAAGGGGTGGTGGACAACAAGGTAATCGAATGTACTAGAACAACATATTTATTTGTAATTAGTCTAGTGCAAAGAAAAAAAAAGACAGGATTTAATTAACATATAAGTCAAAGTATTTTTCTGAAATATAATGGTAACTCATCATTGTTAAATGAAGTGTCATCTAACCCTAGTTGATCGCAAGGATTTATGATTCTGTCATATTTGCATTAAAACAAAATATGTATCCACTCTAGTACTCTCTGTATATAATGGACAAGTCAAAAAAAGGTGCAAGATTATAAATTAATTTCTCTCTCTATACATAAGTACATAGCACTGAGCTTTGCTTTAGACAATTGTTCCATCCTAATTTTGATGTGTACGATTTCCCTGCTGTCGACCACTTAAAACTTTCTTTGTGAAGTCTTTGTTCTTTTTATGTATCTTTAGAAAATATATACAAAAGTTACCAACAGATTGGGTGGAGTTGATAGCAATTCTTGATTGAATTTGACGTGTTGTATGAGATGATATCGAATTAGTCGGACTTAATGGTGGACCAAAATTTTAACCTATCATCAGTGCGCTCCTTAACGTCATGTGAGATGTGAGGTGACAATTGAAAAAAATATATATATACAAAAGTTAATCCAAATGAATCCACGGTTCCTTTTAATAGACAAAGAACCAGGGTTTGGCTTCCCAAGTGAACACCATCTACCAAACTTCTAGACCTCCCTATTGCTAGCCTATTATAATTTTGACAAGTTGCCATATGTAGACTTTAATTTTCTAAAATATGATCAACTGGTAGAGAGGTAGTAATTAAATTTGATTGATGCAGTAATGTCGAATTAATAATCCTCGACACCAATAAATAAAAACAAAAAATATTGATGGAGTCATAAAGAATTTAATCTTGAAAAGAGGAGGTTGAGAAATTGAACTCTGAAAGCATAAGATATCCAGGAGTTTCCTCCGAGGGAAACACACTACTTAACACCCAATAGACTTCCGAGCTTGCATATTAAAATTAATGCAAAAAATAATGTTTTTTTTTGAAACATCCATAAAGATTTACTATTGCTAGTCCCAGGTGCTAACACCACTTATACCTAACTTCAAGTACTAGGCATTCACATCAAGAAGCATGCAACACATGGCTAGTAAATAATCGAAAGCTTAGTGTAGTTGTGGGAAAGAGATGGATACCGAACCAAAGTGGAAAGGAAAGAGATGGTCACAGGTAAAGAAATGATCATGCTACTACAGGTAGGTTACCGTAAAAACCCTAAAGACACAGACATTAATTTCCCAGAAACTTACATCATATGCCAAGCCTTAAAATTAAGTGGATGAGTGCACAATCACACTTCTCCAGAACATATATAAGTTCCATAAGGTCGATGAGCATGAGAACATGCAAACCCAAAAAAAAAAAAAAAACGCCTACTAGCTAGTTAAGTAAGTGCAAGAGATTAAGGAACCAGATATGGAGAGAACAATAGCAACACTTTGCATTGTGCTACTCCTAACGTTGCTCCTAGGCAATGCTGTGAGTTCAAGGCTTGGAAACCCTAACAAGGTCTCAGGCCGAACTTATCATGGTGTACTGAACAACGGCTGTGAGCTTTCGAGAGCGAGCTCAAACTATGAATTCGCTAACGCCGGTGCCGGAGACACGGCTGGACACGCAGACTTGCTTCCGAGTTATCGCGTGGTTCCGTCAGGACCGAATCCTTTGCAACCTCCAGCTGTGTCTAAGCATGGAGGAGACAAAACAGGTTCAACACCTCTGTCCTATGCACCATGATCGATACTAGCAGTGTGCCTGTCATACCTTGGATGTGCGACCGAAGAAAATGATGCTACTTTCGATCCTATGTGTCATGAATGCATGATGTGCATGGTTTCTTATTTTTACGCACGTGTTCTCTTTGCTCGTCAAGTGTGATCGATGGCTATATCAATTAATATGCTGAACTAAATGGTTATATAATGGACTTGTAATTACTGAAAGAAAGATGCAATTAAATGTTGGAGTAATGAATATGTATATTTTTTCTTTTTCTATTTTTTATTGTTATAAAAAAAGTAAGCCTAAATAATATCAAAATAAAACATAAGCTGTTCCACTATAATGACAGAATTATATTCGTTCGTATTCTTGTGTGTTATTTACTCTACCGCTTCGATCCAATTGAATTATTTTCTTTTTATATTTAAGAATCAAACCGAGAGATCTTATTTTAACAAACTCAGTTTAATCAAGAACAAAATCAACAAAGCATCAGACTAATCAGCGTTGGGACAGGATCCTACTGAAATGACCAACTCCAAAATGAAATCTGGAATGCATGGGATGGAAATTTTCTCCAATAACCCTGCACTAAATGGTCCAATGGAAATCATAGCATCACAATTTCTCCATGTCCACAATACCCGGATTCCCACAACAAAAGCGCACGATCATCCCTTTCGAGTTGAGATTATAGGTGAGCCATGGCCGTAGCTCTGCAAATAAGAAGAGTGCCCGGAAGGCAATAGTTTTTTTTCGTACCATCATTGCAGCAGAGCAGTGTCTCAGAGCATGCAGCGTTGATTCTACAGCTTCAGGATTCAGGTGCAACCATTTTATTGAAGTTTGCACTTTGTTTTTATACACCTTTTTATGGTTGTATTGTATCTCGAATTACGGAACTCTTATATTTAAAATTAGAAAACTTTGGAACATTTGTCCCCCGTCTCCCTCCCTACATTCGATCGCCCGAACCCCAACTACTGTGCTCTCTTTTCCACCCATCAACTTCTCAATTCAAGGTACCTGTTGGCCAGACAACCTTCAAGGGGAATTCATCCATAGAGTAATCGATCAGCCATGGGTCACTTTGCGACTGTTCTCAGTTATCTTCACTCTTTCGCAGGGTATGTCATTACTGATCCCTTTGTCCTTTATTTAGCCGTTTAATATGTTCTTGTTCCACTTCAGTTCATCAATTCTGTCTGTTTTACAATATTCATGCCGTGCAGGCCAACTCTGATGCTGCTATACCCACTGTAAGTGGCAGGACATTTTACTGATCTGTTCTTTAGTTTTTCACAATTGTTTTTATTCCCTGAACCGGGTGCTGATTGGTGATCAATTCGGGCATGGGTTGATCGATCAAGGTATGCCTCGATTCGAGCCATCGAGAGCCCTTCGAAGATGGACGACGAGCAGTGGCTGGTCTACTGGATCCTGTACTCCTTCCTGACCCTCTTCGAGATCGTGGCACAGCCGGTCTTGAACTGGTAAGTGAGCAAAAAGCTATGACAGCTTCTTCTAACTATTGCAAGAAAACTCTTGTGCATTGTTTGTTCGGCACATCAGTCAAATTTGTAAGAAAGATTCTGCACTGTGAAGGGTTCCTGCGTGGTACCACATCAAGTTGATGCTGACGGCTTGGCTGGTGCTCCCACAGTTCAGAGGCGCAGCATTCGTGTATGAAAAATTTGTCAGGGAGCAGCTCAGGAAGTTTGGGGGAGGCGCCGCCGCTGCTGATGCTCCTCCTGACAGCAAGGATATGGTAGAGATTTGTGGAGGCTTTGTCACGGTGTTGTATTCTTTGTTCCTTCTGCTTTCTACAGAAGTCAAGTTTATGGTTGCCTTTGTTTTCTTCCACGGTAATTCACTCCTCTCCTGTTGGCATTTGGCAGGCTGACCATGAAGCATAAGCCAGAGAGGTGTTCATCACACACAACTGTTTAACGTGTGATTTGTAGCATAACTTTCAACTTTGCTTTAGCTTCAACATTTGATGTAATACTGACGAACAGTTGCGACGATCATTTGCATGCTTGATGCTCCTGGTGGTTGGTCCTCTTTAGAATGTTATTGTTTAAGTTCATGCGATTGCTCATGGGAGTCTGCTAGGTACGGGTTTACAGTTTTTAATTAATTGTGCCCGAGGTATATAGATGGCTTCATTGCTTGCAAGAAGAGTTTACAGTTTCAATTGTGCAGATCCCTAGATATGAAAGGGAAAATTGGAATACAATAATAACCATGGTGTAACACTATTTTGGACGTAAGTTGGTGTAACGTCTGGATATGAACCATTCATTTCAGAGCAGCAGGTTATTTAATATTTTTTCTCTCTCTACTCTCTCCCCTCCGGTGCTCGTCGTCCCCCTTCATGCTCTCTTTTCTCTCCTCTGACTGTCGGCCCCATCCCCAATTTGTGTCGCCGCCTCTCGTCACCGACCTATGTTGTCGTCGATCTGCGCCATCACCCCAATTTGCGTCATCGTCGGTGTCTCAATATGAGCCTGCACGTCGTCGATTTGACCCTGCCGTCGTCAATCCGAGTCCACGCGTCATCGAGTTTGTGCCGCCATTGGCGTTCCTGCTCCCTTCGGTCTCTATCATGCCATTCTTGCTTCCTCTCATCACCGCCCAAGTTCGATTATCCAAATAGAGAAGAGAGAGAGAGAGGGAGAACGCATGATCTAAAATGAACGATTCATATCGAGATGTTATACAAGTTACATCTAAGGGATGATATATATATATATATATATATATATATATATATATATATGTGTGTGTGTGTGTGTGTGTGAAATGATTGTGTTGACCACCTTTCGCTCAGCACCATGTGAAGTGACATCTGAATCGTCCAGATCAAATCGGACGATTTAGATCATATCAGATCAAATGTCGTTCAAATTTGATCTGGTGGCTAAGGATCAACTCACGAGATGATCCCCCTCCCTCCTCCTTTTCCTTCTCTCTCTTAGAGCATGCCGACCGCCAACCCTCCTCCATCGCCGGCCGCTCTTTCACTATCTCTCACTCACTCTCACTCTCTCTCTCTCGCGTGAACGAGTTGCAGTGGCCATCGTCGCCGATCTGGACCCTCGCCCTCGCGTCTTGCCTCACCATCATTGTCGCTTCGCCTTGCAGTCATCAGATGGGAGATCAGGGAGAAAGGGGAGAGATCGGATCACCTCACGACCATCATCGCCTTGCAGCCTCATCGCCGTCGATGATGGTCGAGGAGAAAGGGGGAGAGAGAGAGAAGAGGGAAAGACCTTCGTCACCTCACCGCCATCATGGACTCATAGTCGTCGCCGCCTCGCCTCCGTCGTCGATTCGCCGCCATCGCCTCGCTCCACCGTCACAACCGTAGATCAAGAGAGAGACAACCATCATCGCCTCATTGCCATCGTGGACTCGTATCCGTCGTCACCTAGCCTCGCCTCGCCTCCGTCGTCGTAGCATTAGATCGATCGATCGAGAAGGATACAAAAAGGTGGAGAGAGATCGAGAGAGAGGGATACAAAGGAGAGAGTATTTTCAATAATGCATGAGATGATGACAAAATCTTGTCAATATCTCGTGCGCATTCGTATCAGCCATCCGATCTGCTCTGGATGGTTGCCGATCCGCTCTACACTGTGTGAAGCAAATGGTGCTCAACACAATCATTTTACCCTATATATATATGGGTATAATGGTTGTGTAGCACCTTAATGGTGGAACCTCGTGCAATGCTTCCATCCTGGCCATTGACGATTGCTGAACGATTAGGATTAAAAACACCGGGACGTCACTAAAACCACCCCTCTAAAACAACCCAAAACCTCTTATCAGGACGAGAGCCCCCTTTTGTTGCTGCCCTAGGTGAGATACCCCTTTTGTCGTTGATGTTCTCGATGTTGTGTTGGAGTCGATCGTTGCTGTAAGTGTGTAGCCCTCCATTTATGTCTCATTTTAACTTTTTTTAGTGCTATGTGAAGCTGATCATTGGGATCTGCTGTGCAAATCTGATCATTGGGGTATGCTATCATTTTTTAGTGTTGTGCGAAGCCCCCTTTCTCTACAACTGCCCTAGACGAATGAAGATGAAATGGAATGAAGACGAAACCCCCTAGACGAATGAAGTTGAGCCTTGATGGTGAGCACTCTCACCTTATATTTTTTGGGCATTTCTAATAATATCAAGTGTTATTCCTATCTTGGCATTTGTAATTTTTGGAGTTTTAGCCCCTGATAGTGAAAGGCCAGAGAAGCTCTCTAGTTATGAATCGGGTATAGAACCCATGGGGGATGCTTGGTTATAATTCTGAATATGCTATTACATGTTTCCTCTCATTTTTGTTATTTTTTATGTTGAAACGGTCTTTCTTTATTCGCGGGCAGTGAGTTTCGATATATTGGGTATATCTATATTTATTGAAGCTTTAATTTTCGTGCTTATCCCAATTGTTGGTTCAGTCTCACTTGACATTCATAAATGAAGGTGAGAGTGCTCAGCATCAAGGCTCAACTTCATTCGACCAGGAGGTTTCGTCTTCATTCCATTCCATTTTCATTCGTCTAGGGTAGTTGCAGAGAAAGGGGGGCTTCACACAACACTAAAAAATGACAACAGACCCTAATGATCAGCTTCGCACACCAGATCCCAATGATCAACTTCGCACAACACTAAAAAAAGTTAAAATGAGACAGAAATACACTTACCGCAAAGTTCGCGAGCGACGATCGGCTCCAACACAGCAACGGCAAAATGGGGATCTCGCCTAGGGCAACAACAAAAGAGGGCTCTCGTCTCAGCAAGAGATTTTGGATTGTTTTAGAGGGGTGATTTTAGGGATGCCCCGGTGATTTTAATCCTCACCGTTCAACAATCGTCAACGGTCAGGATGGAAGCATTGCACGAAGTTTCACCATTAAGGCGCTACACAACCATTATACCATATATATATATGTATGTATTATTATTATTATATATATGTATATATGCATTCGTACATATAAGCGCACAACATTATGAGTATTATTTTTTGGATGCTGGCCCGAGTCTACCGGAGACCTCCGATGTCCGAAGCTAATAGCACTCGACTAATCCGGAGTCAGAAAGATAGAACGGTAATGATTTATTCCCTAGTCAAAGTGATGGCTCTAAGAATCGAATATGGAGCTATTTACACTTAGCGAACGCTTGGGATTCAACTTCGTCACTAGTTGAGCCAACCACCGTTAGATTAATATTGTGAGCATTATTGATCTGATATTACAATTCTGATTATCCTCGGTCTTACATTTTCATGTCCATGCGGGTGATAGGGGTGGACAGCATGAGTGACCATGTGCTTGGCTGGTAGAGGTGACCTTTGGACCAATTAAGTAAATACGTAATATTTTATCCCTCTAATAAAATATTAATCGTTTATTTTATTTATGGAAATAAAAAAATAATTTATTAGACTTTTAAATTAAAGTTTTGAACCGATAGAATATCTCTTAATATCATTTATAATTTAGCAGTGTGCTTATGATCACTCTTAAAATTTTAACGTCAATTTCATTTTTTAAGTTCGAAACCTGTTCTCTCTGTGATATATAAATATTTCTAGAAATGAAATAATTAGCAAATGAGCAATACGAAACTTTTAAGTGCGACAATGTGCCAAAACGAAACCAAAAAAAAAATCTATAATCGCAAAGTAGTAGACTCAAAAGTGTCAACTGGGCTAGGCCCAGCACGCGCGAGTGGGTGGCAGCCTGGTCGCTGAGAGTGCCTGCCACACGCCCGGTTGGACGCGCTGCGCGCGCTACTCGTGGCCGGCCCATGCGCGGCAGCATACATGGTCTACACATGGCCGTACACAAGGCCTTTTCTGGTCTAGATGGGAACTATCCATTTATTTTACTCCATCTAGATGATGCAATTTATCCTGAGGTAGGTTTTGCTGATATTGACGACCAAAGGAATTTAATTAGGACATGGAAAAGAAACATAATTCTCATCCTACGGGTTCTGCAAGCAATAGGTAACTACTTAACTGCTCTCTAGATTTATATGTTTTGCAATCATATCCTATTTATACAAATGCGTTTCCAACAATTCTTCTCAGTTCAGTTCACTTCAGCGAGCTCTGGCCCTAACTTTGATATGGATGTCGTGCAGGTCAATTCTGATGCTGTTGTACCCACTGCATGTGTGACCATTTACTGTTCTGTCTTTTATTTTCCATGGATGGAGGAGGGCATTTGATCTGACTTCTGCATGCGTTTGTGTTTGGGGATGGGTTGATTGATGTAAGGTGCGCGACAATTCAGGCCATCGAGAGCCGTTCGATGCGAGATGTTGAACAGTGTCTAGCCTACTGGATCGTGTATTCCTTGCTAAAACTCTTCGACATGGTGGCCGAGCCCATCTTGGACTGGTAAGGTGAACAAATAGCTGCAGCATTAGGCATGTTGTGTTGCTTTCAACAGCTAATTTAAGTATTTAACGTATATTTGTGACTTTGAATGGTTCAGAGGTGCAGCGTTTGTGTACAGGAAACTTGTCAGGGTGCAGCTCAGGAAGTTGGGGGCACTCGCAGCGTCTCCGCTACTCCACACACCTAACAGCAAGGATAGGCTTAAGAACACATCTTTGGCCTCTGTCACCCTCAGGAAGGTGCTGCATGGTGCTCTGCTTTCTGCTTTTTCTCTCTTTTTCTTTTTCCTTTGAAAGTAATAAGTTATCATATATATTAGCAACATGAATGATCAGGTCATGGAGTGTGAAATAGAAACTGCTGTCGGAAGATATTAAATCTGACGCACGCCCCAACTGGAGGTTCTCATCTTTTATATATATATATATATAAATTTTGCTGTGCCCAACATGTTGTAGTTTGGACTTGTGTTGCTCAACATTTGCAGGCAAGAGACTGAGCATGAGGCGCAGTGAACGGCGCTCGCCAGTGACCACACGCCTCAAAGTTTGCATTGATGCACCTTTAGGCCTTATTTTGCTAGAGTTTGTTGTATATCTGATGTAGACGATTGTGGTGACTGGTGAGAGCTTTTGCTTGCTCGGCTGTTGAGTGTTGAGCATGGGCTTCATGCCAGGGAGACAGTTTTTTTTTTTAAAATGGTAATGCAAAGTAAAGCTGTAATGCTCAATGCCAGTGTTTCGCAACGACGGAAATTAAGGAGGATCACTCAGCGTTTGACAAATAATTGAACGAAATTTCAGAATTTTCCCGGTCGACGCGACGTTTTCTTCTCTAATTCTTACTTGGCAACGACAAGTTCTCGTCCGTTCTTCTCTATTTCTTACTTGGCAATGACAAGTTCTCGTAAGAACTTTAGTTCAAGAGATTTGCGGACCAAAATTTTCGGTAGAGTTAAAATAAAAAAAAAATAGATAATGTCGGATAGAGTTACCTCATATTGAAATTTCAATCGTTAGTTGGTCATACATGGAGTTCAGTTGCACAAACACTCCTTTTTGAATAGAGTATAGTGAAATTTGTAAAAGATCCAGGGTGATTTTAGAATGAGGGCCTGTTTGGCTGAAAAGTATTTTATCCTATAGAATAAAAAATCTTATGGCATGTCAATTGTCAAAAAGTACCATACCATAGTTTATAAACATCTAAAAAAAATTAGATGAGAGGTGTTTGGTTGCTCAACGTAACGGTAGAAAAAAAATAATAAATTGATTGCAAAACTTTGCTTTATGTCTAATCCCACCTAAGGAGCTGGCCAAAGGAAAAAAATACGTAGCCCAGACCTCCTATTTTTTTTACAACGTAATGAGCTTAAAACCCTGGTTTTGAATTGAAAAAAATCAGCGTTCAAACACCATTTGGTCATTTTTGCTGCCATAAGAAAGAAAACTGCAATTTATCAAAGTTTCTTAACTTTTCCCACGTCCCCAAACAGGCCCTCAGAAAAAAAAAAGACCACTGGCCATTCCCATGGAACCCAACCACTGCCTAATAATAATTACGTAAGATGCATATATTTTATTTTCATATCATAAAAATAACTATAAAAGGATTAAGCATATTGAAGATGAAGAGTAGAAGAATAAGATACACTTTCTTTACATTTTGTATGATTTCGAATACTCAATTAAATGTGAATACGTAATAACAAAACATAGGTAATCTACAAATGATAACACTAAATTATTTAATCACTACTAATTTATAATAAAAATATTTTTTTTATGAAATTAACACAAACAACAAGGCATTTAAGCCTCAAATAGAAAGTTCTGCGACTGTGATCTCCATCGTAGTCTTGGACGTCAAGACATCTGAAACCCAACTTTATCCTTTTTCTTGTGAATGGCGAAGTGGAGGCGGTGGCCACGGTGTAGTAGAGGCGGCGACGGCAATGTAGGTATCGAGGAGGACGAGGGTGAAGCGGAGGAGGAGGCGGCGGTGGCGTAGCAAATCGACGACGACGTTCGAGGCATCGAGGAGGTGAGGGCGAAGCGGAGGAGGAGGCGGTTGTCACGGACGTACTCCACAAACATCATTTTAACATAATTATATTTTTAATTAGCATATTAAGTTAGTTTAGATGCTTATATAATTATAATTGTATGTAGCAATTAACTTTTAAATTAAAACATAATGATAATTAAATTATTGATAAGCGTTATAAAGTAACTATTTAAGATTATTAGGAATAAATTTTAATCTTTGTAAATATTATAATACATGTATTTGACTATGATTAATTAAGATTAATTAGAGGTTCAATGTTGATTTGTAACAAATAAAAATGATTGAACCTTTATTTCAACCAACAGGGCTTCAAGCAATTGAAGCAAGTAGCCCACCAACAGCTAAGTAATGCATTTTTTGAATCGTCATATGACGTGTTAAATATATAAAAAAAATATGTAAATTACATGTTCTTATTTCAGAGAGATAAAAAAATCATAGAAGAAAATTCCTAGCAGAACCGCTTGAGAAAATTCTCCAAGGTCGCTTGGTTAACATAGGGTTCCTGATACGAAATTGACTTTCATTTTCATATGATCATCTCTTCGTGGATAGTTCTCTATAATTTCTTAAATTTTACTTGGTTAATCCTTTTGACATTTGCTTTCCATGATCACAAGACTCATCTCAAAAGGAGTTTTATAGAAGAAATTACAAACCCAACTTTAGGGTTGCTCACTCTATCTCGAGTTAGAGACAAATCTGCCTTGTAAATTAAGGATTGGTTAGAATAAAATGAATTAGGGTTTGAATTTAGATATGTTAAACTTCACAATGATTATGTGAGAAGTGGAATCATCTAATTTAGACTTGTAGACATGGATAAATAAAATTTTCATTTTGTATGCTTTCTTCTATCTAATTTTAGGACATAGACAAAACATGGCACAAATTGATTATTTTAGTTAGAATGGTCTATAAGGAATTAAATTCCTAAATAATACTGAAGTTCAGTTTCTAGAAAATTTATGATATTGACAAATAGACAAGTATTAAGGATGATATAAATTATTCTTTCAGTATCATATATTCTGTCAGAAGAAAAACCCTAAGTCAATTTATCTAGACTTTTATGAATTAGATGATGATATTTAAAGGTTGAACACCTTAGTAAGTCTAGTTTCTAATTCATATAGAATAATAAGATTTGAGCTCATGATTAAGAAGTTATGAATTAACACAGAGACTCAGTCTTGAATTTTGGGACAACACTTAATCAAGTTTGAAAAATTGAGTAATTCCAAGTGTGAACTAAAATATGAATGTAAATATATGAAATTGAACATTAGTATATAGAAGAAATTATATTTATTTTAAGTTGAACAAGTATTCATGCATCATGAGTAATGTATTGCATATTATTATTATTAGTAATTGGAAAGTAAAATAGCATTATTGTTGGTAGAAAACCATCAAGTTACTAGTGAAAGAAGAAAAATCTAATTTACCTCATTTGAAAGGATAAATTATAAGGCGAGTGGGTAAATTTATAGCATAACAAAATGATGGATATAATTCCCATGTTGGTGCTACCATCATCTGGACCGCTCGATTCTTCATTCGTTGATATGTCTCGGCCGTCTGATCCTCGATCGACGGCCGAGATTACTTTTTTTTTCTTTTTCAATGACCTCGGCTGCCCGCCTGCACCCCTCTCCTCTCTCTCTCTCTTCTTCTTCTTCGTCCCGACATTGGGCGTTTCCCGATCGCCGCTCCGCCTCCACTCTCGCCGTTCTCCGGGTCCTCCTCTCTTGCTGTTCTCTGCCGTCCAGATCTGGGCCACTGGGCGATCCCACTGCCGGATGTTTGCGCGCCCTCGCCGCGTGCCCTAGCGCTGATCACTCGCCCCCTCCGCCGCTGACGTCGCTCGTTGACTGATTTCGTCTGTAATTGTGAAATCGTGTAATCTTGGAGTTGTTTTCGAGTTGTAATGTTTTTCAATTTGAGTTTGTAATATTACTTACGATATGATTGCCACAAGTCTAACGGTAATGCTTGTGGAAATTTGTAAAATTTGTTCCAACCTCAAAGTGTCTAAAGTCGATCTCATTTGTATGAATTTTTGAGGTAGAATGAAATTGTATTCCAATGAATTTTGTTGTGAATTGTGAATGAAGAATGTTGTGAAATTGAGATGTTAATTGTACATTAGAATGAAATTGGGAAATGTGGTATGAAAATTCAGATGTTATCGTATTCGGAATGAGCATCATGCGACTCTAATTTGTCTCGACTTTTGTTTTGATGCATTGCAAAAGAATTGAACTTTTACAACTCAAATAAATGGAAGGAATATCGATTCAATACAACATCGCTTTACAATCCACTCTCAATAGGAAGAGCGGTCGGCGCTACTCAAAAGATGATATCGCTCCTCCGATGACACTACTCACGCTCGCCTGGATGATAAAAATCAATGACTTTGCATTACGATAAAAATCAATGGTCTTGCATTGCATTTCCATTTTGTTCAGACCAATGACAATCTCAGTTGTTTTGAAACATCATCCCACTTTTTGATGCTCTCCACTCTAGTTTGCAACACAAACATCCTTGCATTACAACTCAAAATTACAATAAAATGTACATGTTACAATTACAACATTACAACTCCAAATTGCAATTGACACTCTTATGATTACACAAATTAGACAAAATTAGGGCATCGAGGGGTGCTGATGGTTTCCAGTTGCAGGGATGGCAAGGCGGCGATGACGAGGGGTAGAGGCGGCGGGACAGAGGTAGGGTGTGCGAGGATCGGCGGTTCTCGACGGGGTGTGCGAGGGACAGAGGCAGGGCGCATGAGCTCAGGGGCGGCGGGCGAGAGGGACGATATCGCGAGGGACGAGATCGGCGGCGGAGGGCGAGGTCAGCGGCGGCGGCGGGCGAGCTCGGTCGGCGGGCGGGAGGGACGACATCACGAGGGAAGAGATTGGCGGCGGAGGGCGTGGTCAGCGCCGGCGGAGGGCAAGGTCAGCCTCGGCGACAGCGACGGAGGGGGGCGAGAGCAGCAGCGGCCTTGGTGAGAGCGACGAAGGAGACAGAGGGGGGCGAGAGCGGCGGAGGGGGGCGAGAGCGGTGGCGGCCTCAGTGAGAGCGGCGGCGGTGTTAGGGCACGCGGGGATGAGATATCAGCGGTGGGGGGCGAGATCGTCGGGGGGGAGGAGATCGGCGGAGGGGGCGAGTGATCGGTGCTAGGTCACGCGGCGAGGGCGCGCGAACATCCGGGAGCGGGATCGCCCGCGGCCCAGATCTGGACGGCGGAGAACCGCGAGAGCGGAGGACCCGGAGAACGGCGAGAATGGAGCCAGAGCCGGAGAAGAAGAAGAGAGAGAGAGGAGAGGGCTGCGGGCGGTCGGTCGAGGTCATTAAAAAAGGAAAAAAAGTAATCTCGACCGTCGATCGACAGACAGCCGAGACAGATCAACGAATGATGGTAGCACCATGCTAAGTTAATAGCATGGGAATTAAATCCCAAAATGATACATGTTATTTCTAAGATTAAAGAAAATAATAATTATGATTAGAAGTTAATCACGAAATTGAGTGTCACAACGGCGGCAGTGTAGCAGGACGACGACGTTGAAGGTGTCAAGAAGACGAGGGCGAAGGAGGTGACGGCACAACAGATTTACAATAGTATTGGAGGTGACGAGAAGAATGAAGGCAAAGTGAAGGACGAGGCGGCCGGACAAGAAATGGTAGACCTCGACGGCGATGGCATTGGAGCCACCCAGCTCGATGAGCTCAAATTGGAAAGCACCGCGATGATGTTAGAGATGGTGAGGGCAAGGATGCGACGATCGACGAGAAGGTGAGTTGAGAGGAGGGAGCGGAAGTGGACGGGAGACAAGCGATTAGACATGAAAAACAAAAACAAAAAGAACCGTCCGATGCCATCCCAAGACCCATATGTCCTCCGAAAAGCCTCTTTCCTCTTTTGAAAAAGTTCAACTAGAAAGTTCTGTCTCCAGAAATGTCTAATTAGTCATTTAAGTTCTTCCATATGCGTGAATCACACAATTTCCAAGAAGTAATTGGAATTTTAGTTACATCATCCAAACATAACTCAAATAACTTTTTTTTTTGACGTTTTAAAAAGTATTGAACCCGTACAATTGCCGCACCACCCCCGGATGGACCCAAAAATTTTCCATTTGATTGAGAATTGACCTCTCCCAAATGAAGTTATAATAAGTGTATTAGTATTTTTAATTTATATGTATGTAATATTTTTTTAATATTAAATAATAGCATGAGCCTCCTTGATTAAGTTAAAATTTATTAATTATGCATTACTTCGTTTTTATTTATTATTTTTTATTAATATATTTTTTGGTTATTCCTAAAGTTGTCCCCTCCTGTATATATGTCAACAAATGCTGGACACAGTGAATTTTCTGCTCCGATATCAAAATATATGGCCAGAGGCCCGGAACAACGAGTTAGGTGAGTCCGGGGAGCAAAGAGGACCCCTTCAACATACACTTTTCGACTTCACAATTTGAATCTGTCATCGTATTCGCCTCAGACGACTTGCTCTTCCGCAGTTGGTATCGTCTCCGGCCTGTTCATGAAGAATATACCGATAGAATATTATGCCTCAAGCTGTGTGTTGTTTAAACTTTAAACATACTTTTGGATTCCCTGTAGAGAATTCCACTGTTAGCTTAGTTCTTGCAGAAAAGAGTGGTTCTGAGTCATCTTTCGCGGCCGCCTGCGTGTGGCATCCTTCCAAAACTTTCTGGGCGAAGATTCCAAAATCCATGTGATTTAGTTGAGAAGCCAGAATCTGAAATCTCAAATGATGCTTCCTTGCTCTGCGGGCAGCTCAAATTGGTCCAAAATGAACTGAAAAGTTTTGGATCTTGACAAAGAATATATCCATGGCGTTCGCTGTGCAGGCATGCCAAGCTTGACTTATGTCAAAAGATGACTACTATCTCCACATAAAGGCGAGAGCTTGGAATCTGCAGATATACAGGCATTAGTTAGAGCTTTAGGTTATGTACGTAATGTATATTTCGGTGGAAGTAGGATCTGATGGAAATATTAATGTTGAGCCTGCGAAGTGGCATGATTCTGAAGACTTTTTAGCAGAGCTTGATATGGAGTTGATGGTATGGACTTGATGGTTTCCTGGCCATAAGAATATGCATTGACTTGTTCTGGTCCTGTTGGCTCACTGTTGCCATATCTTAGATGTCCTTTTTCATAACTATCTATAAGGTATTTTCTTTACAGATAAAAATAAATAAATAAATAAATAAAAGTGAGTAAGATAGTCACTGAAGATAATAGTTAACTAAAGTGAGATCCTCAAGTCCATCAGAGAATCGAATCCTGTTTTTCTAGAACCGCAGTTAGATCTTCTACTTTTACTCGAATTTACAGGATAAAGTCATTTATGAATTTACGTTTTCATTTTCTTATTGATACTGTGTTTAAGGAGGCTAGATTTTGCATATGTAATCTTCCACTTTTGTATAGATTCTCTTGGACTGACTGTTGTAGGGGAGAGAAAAAAAAAATAGTTCAGGATTCTGAAGCCATTAGTCCTACCATGAATAATGCACTGCTTCCTTAGTCCTTAAGGTTCATGATATTTTCCTCACCCTATAGTTAGGAACAAATTGCTCTCTCTCGTTTATCCTCTTGCGTTTTTTATTTTTCTCTTCGTTTTTTTCCTTTGCTCATTTTTGTCTGCATCAATTTGTCGGCACTAAACAATTTATCTTTGTTAGGTCTATGCACCAAGTCATGTGATTAATTAACTTCATCAAATGATTAAAGAAGGAACACACATTACAGATAAGAAATGGACTTCCATGTGCTAAACTAATTAAACTACTACATATGTGTTCTGATCAAATATGAAACAATAATTGAAGCATTGAAAACAAGACCTAATGGTCATTGAAACTGTCCATCCTTGCAGAATAAATCCATTATATTTTCCTTCTCTTTTGCTTTTGTTCCATTATTGTACTACCACTGTTTATTTTCTTTCCTCTTTTTGTCCACTAGAATCTTTTCTTCTTTTTTTAATTCGTATATGGAACCCTACATGCTTCCACAGTTCCACCTAACATATACAATAATATGAATGACTGAATAATCGAGTGAGAATCAAAACCTTGTATATGCTTGGGGTCTCCATCACTTCTACTTTGTCTCCCTCAAAGTTTGCAAAAAAATGCAGAAAGGTGAGAATTTAATTCATTAGGCTGGTAAGCGTTAAAATATGGCTGCTCCTGGAGGTAGGAGGAGGAACAGGAGGTGGTGCAGAGATTGCTATCAGAAAAGGCATAAAAATTTTCATTTATATGGAATATATAACTATTAACTCATAATTAGTTGTCCCCATCTCAAACTAATTGTGTCATGTACTGTCAAGTTGTATGTGGAGAAAAACATAGATATATTAATGATCTGCCACCATGAGGGTTTAGAAAAACAAAATTGTCGGTTTCATCTTTGCATGTTAATAGTTTTACAGAATTGTTATACTGAATGAAAGGGAATACAAATTTGGTGTTGGAATACTACTAATAATTAATTAATCCAATTAATTAAAAAACCATAGTGTTAGTTTCGATCACTTTTTCTTTTTGTTACTGTGATCATCATGTGTCCTATGAATCATATATTACATAAAAAAAATAAATGGTCAGAATTAACTTCTACGTTCTAAATATTGTATGGAATAAGCTTTAAATATCCATAATCTTTTGGTAATAAATAAAAAAATGGACTAAGATATATATGGATGTTAAAACCATCAAAGAAGAATGAGGAGTCACAGTGGTTTGGTGCAAATGTGCCATGAGGAGTGCACCAATCGCTTCCTTTGGCTTTTCCTCTCTAAAGAACTCCATGTTCAAAAGGTTGCGTTTGGTACGGGAATAATGAGAGAACTTTTATTTTCGAGAACTAATTGATATGATAAAAAAGTTTGGGTTGGTGTTTGGATGAAAAAGTGTAATGATGGAGATTTAAAAAGATGATGTGATGAATAAGTTTTAGTGGGTGTTTGGATAAAAAGTAAGAATTAAAAATATAATTTATTATTTTATGAGGTATAAAATTATAGTAAATAAGAATATATTATTAATATTATAATTTACATAAATTGTTATATTATTAATATTATTTTTATCTATTTTGATTAAATATTTTAAATATTATTAATATTATAATTTAAGTTCATTTTAAAATTCAAATATAATATATATTTTTAAAAAAATAATTGAATAGTTTAATTCGCGAAAGATCACGTATTTTTGTTCCCGTCACGTATAACGTTTGGAAACATTTCACGTTCAAACACACTCAAAAAGAATAAAGTGATTTTATATAATGTATTTATATTAAAATAATAACAATAACAACAACAACAGTAAAAGTTAGCATGTGGTATCTTAACCAAATGCCCCAATTTGACCGCTCCGCGGCCTATAAAACCCACCTCTCCCTTTGCTCTCTGTTCAGCGGTTCAGCCAGACAGCTGCTTTCAATCCCCCCCCCCCCCCCCCCCCCCTCTCTCTCTCTCTCTCTCTCTCTCTCTCTCTCTCTCTCTCTCTCTCTCTCTCTCTCTCTCTCTCTCTCTCTCTCTCTGATCTCTCATCTGATCATCTCAAACAATCTAAACATCCAGAGCACTACTTCTTCAGTATATATCCAAGTCCTACATCTACATGGATCTAGCAGAGATGGACAAGTTTCAGGCCATGAAGGCCCAGCACAGAAGGAATGGCAAGTTCCGCCTCATGGCAGTGATCGTCCAGTATGGTCTCAGGGTTCTCACGTTGGGGCTTTTCCTGTCGAGCACCCGCTGGCTTCCTGTTGCGCGCGGAGGCATGAATTCCTTGCTCATGGCGTCTCTTCCTTGGATCTCCGGAGTGCTCATGAGGCCCCTGCCCTTCTTTATCATCTCCAACGCCATCATCATTTTCCTCGTCTGCGAGTCGAAGCTCTCGAGGTCGACGTCGACCATTCAGAGCTCTGACATCTACGAGGAGTACGTGACCAAGAGCCAGAGCCTTCAGAAGGCCGCAGACAGTGCGCCGACATCAGAGCAAGACGAAGAGCCTTCGGCCGTATTAGAGAGCGGAGAGAAAGACGGGGAAGAGGAAGAGAGATGTGGCGAACAAGAGGAAGAAGAAATGGAGATAGAGTGCGATGATAACTACGAGGAGGAGGATGAGAAGGAGGAGGAAGAAGAAGAAGAGGAAGAGGAAGAAGAGGAGGAGGAGATGAACAAGAGGTTCGAAGATTTCATTGCGAGAGTTAACATGCAGAGGAAGCTTGAAGCTGCAAGCACGCTTGCTTGCTGTGGATGACAGAGGAGAGATGAATCGAAGTAATGAAGTGGCAACTTCACAAGTATGTGGCCACTTTTATAATTTTTTTTTTTACAAATTAGTTTGTAGTTATATATAAGTACGAGATATAGAAGAGACATTTGTGCTCCCACAAATTGTAAAATAAAATAAAAATTGTACAGAAAAGTAAATAAAAGGAACTACTAGTTATTAGTATATTTGATGGGCAAGCGCTATTAGTTTCCAATGAGAGGATCAAATCTCGAAGCTTCACTGTAAATGACCAACACTACACACTCCCCTTAACATTAATCTTAATCATTATTTTTTATATATTTGTACAGACTTATTAATTTAATTTTTTTTCTAGTTTCTCTCCCTTAATTTATTACCTATTTTTGCTTTTGTTCTTAGAAAGTTCACTCACTTTATACTAGGCTTAACTTTGTTGAATTATTTTAACTTGTCGAATTTACTCTACCTCTAACTTTAATTTTCTCCTAAATGTTATTTGCTTTTATTTATATAATCACAATTCCATCCCTCTTCAATATTTGAAAAATATAAACAACTAAAATATTTTTTAGATAAGAATAACCATACAACAAAAAAAAACATACTTTATCACTAAATATCATGTTCTTTTCTTTTTTATTTTCCTAACACAGTACTAGAGAATGAATAGTTAGAAAGTTTAAAGTTGACATACACGAAGGGAAGTCAATGTTTTGATAATTTAAGATTATATATAAAAATGGGTTTGATGGTATGAAGTATCTAACTCATGTTCCTTCTCGCTTTATAAAGAAAAAAATCTACATGTCGCACACACACATGCGTCCGTGCACGCACATGCATGCACATATGCATAGCCAATACATATAGTTGAAAGGAGATCATGACTTTGCACTTGGCTCATTGCCTGAGCTTTGAAATAGTAGCTCTGTTAAAGTGAGAACTTGTTTTCACCTAATTTTTGTTTGCTGATCAAGTTTGCCATTGCTTTCTCCTAAAAATATCACCATACCACAATACTTTTTGTATTTTCTTGCATATTAATTAAGAATCATTTTCTTTCAATGATAGTAGGCATCAATGATGGAGATCGTAGGCTTTTTGCAAAGCTACCTTTGTTTTAAAGCTTGCCCAAAGGCACAAGGAAATATGTTTATTGTGACAAATTATTCGTGGCATAAATAATTTTGGCAGAGTAATATATATATATATATATATATATATATATATATATATATATATATATATATATTAACGTCACTATTACAACGAATCATGGCTAATATGTCATTACCATTAGTTTGTTCATTTGTGTCACTGGTCACTAATCTTTCATAGATATTTTACTCAAGCTACAAAAGTAATCTACCTATTTTTTATAAAGAACAACAAAAATGTTATCAAAAAAATTATTTAGCTCCACCTCTTTCCTTTTTTCAAGAGTATAGATTTTAAAAAAATTAAATGAAATAAAATTAAAAATGAAATTTGAAATGTGTATTTTTTTTTATGAAAATAGCTATATCGAATTCTTTTATTCCTTCTCGGTCTGGATAAAGAAATAAAGTTGATTAGGGATAAGAGATAACTTTGTAATATGACTTAGGATAAAATATATTAACTTGATTTTCTACATTCTCCTCGGTCTCCCGTACGTAAATCCCTAGAGCATCAACATCAAAGATGTAACATCCCACCTATTTAAACAAGCCCAATTTAACCCAATAATCTCAAACCCAAGTTCAAGACCCAGCTATAAAAAGACAAACCCATTTCCACCAAATCCCTCTCCCCGAGTCCTTCAAAATGTTCCAACTATTGGCTCAAGGGGAAGAAGATGATTTGGAACAATCAAGGAAAGAAGGAGAATGCATCAATTAGGAAAGAAAGAGGCAAGGGGAGAAGAAAAAAGGTTTAGCTCTAATTCCTATTCCATATTGATGTACGCGAAGAAGATCATCTCAATGTGATGTCTATTTGTATGGATTGAAGATTAAGACACACCTTGTTTCTTATGTGTTAAATTTAAAAAAAAGCATCAAAATCTACAAATGCATAGTTAATATTGTTCTTGTAAGATTGAATCCTATCTGTTTCATAGTTTATAGTGTATTTTCTTATCTAATCATGCAACGTCAATTGAATGTGAAAATGTCTAAAATATATTCTAAAATGCCAATAGTGTTTTGTAAATGCACAAGTGAATGCCCTATATAAAAAAGTAATATTAGTAAAAGCACAAGTGAATGTCCTATATAAAAAATAATATGAATGTAATGGTGGATTGAGCTGAGCTATAGGCTATAGCACATTGTTATGATTAACACACTTGATCTATGAACATTGTGCCATGGGTGTACATAGTGTTGCATTCCCGATCATAGCAATAGGACAACATCGATAGGAGCCATAACAACTCAAATGTGAGTCTGTCGATTATGTTCTGAATCATGGCGACATCATTTGAAATCGTAACAGGTGAAGTCATAGTAGTATGTTTATATGTTGAATGCTTGTGGCTAGACAGTGAATCTCCATATGGGCTCGTAGCGATCCATATACCACGATCATCCATAGAAACCACATTGAATGGTTCCACTAGGGTATTAATTAGTTATACTCAAGCTTAAATCCTTATTTCTATATGTTTGATGTGTTGATTCCACTTGGAAATGACTCACATGAACAAGCATAATTTAGATTAAAAAATATCACATATATTGAATGTTTGATTGCATGGATGATGGCAAATAAAAGATGAATTATTAAATATGTCTTGTATTCCATTGAAAGATGAATTATCTTATCACCATTAGTATTGAGTTTCACTAGTGTTAAGTTCTTACTAATAGTGGTGTTGAGTTTCAAATAGACTAATTTTTTTTACCATTCATAGTGTCAATCCTTATGAAAAATTATATCCTCATCAATGATGTCAAGTTTTTTAAAATGGTAAAATGATGACCTTATGACCTAGTTTGTCATTCGATAAATTTACTTGATTTATCAATCAAACAAAATAGTCATTTATCTCTAAAATAAAATAAAATATGATGAAAATTAAAGGGACTTCATAAGGCATGACAAAGTAATTGCATGTACATAATGTTTATGATGTGAGTTGTTATGCATTATACAAAATGCAGTGAATGTATTTCCATGTCATTTGATATTATATGTTCAAGAAAATAATCATACGTAAGAAAAGCTAATAATGTGTGTTAAAATTTTCATTTTGATATGATATTCAAAGAATATTGTCATTAGTGATTGTATAATATGTAATATAGAGTGCATAAACTAGCTCATTGCATGCATATTTTATTAATTATATTTATGTTGTAATTACATATATCATATCATGTAAAAATTGTGATATAAAGTATAGCATGTCTATGCCTCTACATATTATAATTAGGAGATTTTTCCATATGTCCCATGGACATGCAAATGAGGAAGTTTAGGCTTGTTGTTTATAGCATCACTCATGATAAAAAATTGCACATGTTATCGTTTGACCATATGTGTCAATAAACCATATTGTCTTATGTTTTATGCATATTATTAAACTCTTAAATGAAGTCTAAGTCATGTGTTACCTGGAATCATTTGTTGAGTTATTATGTTAAAACTTATCACGACTCATGGGTTACTATATTGATATTTCGAATTATGTTTAATTAAGTCTTCCATTGTAATGTTTATGCTTGTTTGTATGTTTTATTATGGTTATGTTGGAAGCCAAGAATGTCAAAATTGAAGTCAAATGTAGTGATCCATGATATAGTCAAGATTCACATTTTGTTTTATTTATTTTGCTTCTTTGCGCACTTCATATAGTCTGTGAAATCTATAATTGTGAGTAGGACTTTTAATCTTGTATTTTTTAATCTTTTTTCATGATCACAAATGAATAATTTCATTATAAATTAGCTTTCTTTTAATAAGTGTTTTATAATGTCGTAAATGGGCGAGATTTTGGCCTCGTTTGATATGGGAGCAATGACATGAATAAAGTTTGTATTGCTATTTGTGAAACCAAACAACATTTTTTTTTGAGCTCATGGGACTCACATTAATTATTATGAAAAGTGAGGTGGGTGGAACAAATTTGTTCCTATCGAGTTAAGGACATGAGATTATCTTGGTGTTAGAAAAATAATAATCTAGAATAAAAAGAACGTATCCAAACAATCCCATGGAGTACAGTTGCAAAAGAATATTTACTATACCTAATTATTCCATTTCATGGGCGAAAAATACTCTCCATTACAACTTTTTACTCTCACTTTCTTCTTATGTTGTTGATTGATTGTTTTTATAATATATCTATCGAGAAGTTTTGATTATGAGCCCAGACCCCCAAATATAACCTTGAGGCGACTTTTGATGTTGTTGTCTTTATATTCATATATTTTATTTAGATGTATATGTTATTTTTGTTACTCAACTTGATGGATGAATTATCTAACATATTCTCTTTGCTTATCAATTTGTATTCTCTTGGCACAGGAGCAAAATAAGTTCCTTTGGATCACAACATGTGAAAATGATGATGCTATCTTGGACATCTTAAATTCACCAACTGATTATCAAGGACTAAAGTTACAACTATTGGATCACAAGGCACCAAGAAGGGGTGAATTGATGTTTTATCAAAAAGACAATTTTACGAAAATCATCGTGAAAGTTTAAAATCGATTCGTTAAACTTTAAATCAGTGCAATAACAATCAAATCACATGAACAATAAGGTAGGAAAGAGAGGGAGAGAGAGAAAGCAAACACAAAGAGCACAATGGTTTGTTGACGATGTTCGGTCACACCTTGGCGTATATTCCCGCTCCGACTTCTCGATCTCGAGATCGTCGAAATTCAACTAAACATCCTTCTTTCATTCCAAATGGGGCAAGGAAGAAATTCTTTACACCACACCACATTTTTCGAGAGGTAAGGCTCACATTTCCTCTTATGATGCTTATCTTTTTTCTAGCCTGAGAGATAAGATAAAGCCTCTTCTACACAGAAGCTCACATCCAACTATCTAAGAAAATATTTTTCTCTTTTACAATATCAAACTCACAAGATAAGAAGAGAGAAAGAAGAGAAGATATGATAATAACTTTAAGAAAATCATTTTCCTTTGATGCTTGATGTTTCCCTTGAGTGTTTTTTTTATTCTGCACCCATTGGTCTTTTTTATTGACCTTTTTGGATGATATGATCGTTGTTCTTTGATTTGACAAAAAATTAGTCGTTACTGTTCATTTAAGTCGGAGATCGATCAACCACTTTAATGGGCCGGTCGATCGATCAATATGATCGTTGTGCATTTTCCTCAGTAATAGCGACTAAGCGGTCGGCCGGTCTATTGATCGAATCATCGACCGGTACAATATCGTCATTTTAGAATTTGGTCTATGAGCTGATCGATCGATAGGTGCAATGATCAGAGTATCGACCGATGTAGTCTCGTCATTGAGCTAGACGATTTGTGCATTGGCCGATCGACCGATATGCCTGACCGATCGATGGTGCTTTGATCGGCAAGTTGATCGCCCTGTACTATTTTGATCATAACTTTCTGCATGATTATCCAAATGAGATAATTTTAGATTTTATGAAAAGCTAGCAAAATTCTCTACAAATTTGATATTTACTCTTAATATAAATCTCATGGGAATAGAGACAATTATTAATCGAAAGTTCAATGCATAAAAATAACTCATTTCTATTTAAACTTTTTGCATATAACTATAATCTTTCGAAATTTATATCATCAAAATATAATTATATAAGGCATAAAACTTTGCTCCAACAACAACAATGCATCCAACTCCTTGATATAAGAGCTTGTTATAGAAGATATGTAGTCTCATATAAATATTTTATATTATGAACAAGTTCACTTTTGAAATATGGCTTGGACTGGTCAATCATAAAATTCGGATCATATCACGAGCTAGCAATATATATCATATTAATATATCATAATATTATATTTATATTTATTTTAATTAAAAGTTATATTTTATTATATATCTTAAATGCACATTGTATTATTGTATATATAACTTAATTTATTATTATGTATATATTAAATATTTTTTATTATTATATTTGTTTTTTAATTTTTTGTGGTCAAATTGAAAATGTCTTAAATTTATCTTGATTTGATCGAGAACAATTCAGATTGAGATCAGGACGACTGGACCGGTTCCGACCTAAGTTTTCTCACCCCTTATATTAAAATTTTGTCACAATTTCGATGTTAATAAGCAACATGTTCGGCTAATTCATCACATACTGTTTGGTTGTCTTTATATTTCACCACAATCTGATTTGTTTTAGTTCTTTTATAATTGGGATGGATAAATAAGGCTCAACATGATCGAGTCGACCCAAACTACACTAGGAGCGGCATCCAACCTTGTACCCTGTTGACTGCCTCCGCCCCTGACCCCGACCCGAATTCCTAGTCCGGGGAAAATTTTATCCCCCGCTCTGATCTCCACGGGGACCCCGATTCTCCGAACCCCACGGCTCTCTTCTAACAAGAATCGCCGCTGTCCTCCTCAAACGAGGGTTTGGCGTCGTCCTAAGCTCAAAAGTCGATCCCCAATTTTGACCGGATTAAATCAAATCGAACCGGTCAAAGACCAATTAAAATCGGCCAAAATCGAAAAAAAATCGAGTTAAACCGTGTTTTTTGGTTCAGTTAAATTTTTTTACTAAGAGATAACTTGATAAAAAGTATTATTATAAATTTGAAAAATATTCAAAGATGGACTTTCTTCATAAACATTCATATTGCCCCATTAGTCTCCTCCTTCATTTATACATATCTATTTACTCTCACTTTGTTACTTCTATCAATATATGACTATTTTTGTACACTCACTTGTTCTTTAAGTGTGAGGATTTGGAACCCCGCGGGGTCGGGGACAACTCCCCTCGCCCGATCCCCGAAAGACGATTCGGGGATAATTTTCCCTCGTCTCCGACCTCAGGGGGAAAAATTTTCCGAGTTCGGGACCCCGATCGAGGATTCTCCTGTGAGGTCCTGGAGGGGACGGGGGATATTATCATCCCTAGTCTACACCTATCCATTTTTTTGAGAATTATCCCCGATCTGGTGTACTGGGTCCGGGATTGGTTCATGTTTTTCAAAAACTCGATCGATTCTAGGTTGGGACTGAATCCCAAAGAAAAAAATCAGACTCGAGTCTAATAATGATATTATTATTATACTGGTTCTAAGTCAAGTTAAAAAAAATTAACCTAGACCCAATTTTGATCTTCATTCCCAATTCATAATTAAAAATATTATTATAATAATATGTTATTTTAATAATTTTATGTTCTATCCTAATTGTTTTTCAATTTTTCGAATATGACTTGACCTCAATACCGGTCGGGATTTGTACTAGGTTCAAAAAATTTGAACCAACAGAAATCGGGTGAGGACCAGGACTCGAACCTGGTTCTGCTGAGCCTTATAAATAAATAAATGTCTTGTGAGGGAAAATATTTTGTGATGTCTTTGATCACAAAATATATTGTGATAGAATATTTTTGTCACAATGAACAAATATGAGGGAAAATGCATAGTATTTAGAAAAATAAGTTCTTATTTCATCAATTTATATAAAAAGGAAGAGCAGGCCCTTGCCTTTTCTTTTAAGTTACAAGAGAATATTTTTTTTCGATATGGAAAATGGGCCAGAGGCCTACGTAACTACGTTAACAAAAATAAATATTTGGAAAAAATATGTTGTTATTTTAAAATATTTGGGAAAAAATATCTTGTTATTTTTGTTAACTTATAAGTTGAAAAAATAAATAAAGAATTTCATCTCATATTTTGTTAACATACAAAATCATTTTGTCAAAACACCAAAGGCGCTTCACCTACACAACTTTCACTTCTTCGGATCCTGCAGAGCATCAAATTGACAACTTTAAACAATTACTTCAATTGTTTAACTCATCCCACGTTCTACTGCACTGAACTAACAATGTTTTTGTTGCCTCATTTCCTTCTCATTTAATATTATTTGTTTGAGCTTTGCCCGGGAACAAAATTACTATTATAGGCTCGAGTTTTCTAAATACATTCATGAGAAGGTTGTTTTCCGCTCTCATCTTTTTTTTTTACTAGAGTGCATTCCATCCCTTCTTTTATATCTTTTGATTACTTAAAATTATTTTAAATGTCATATGTATACATATATATATATATATATATCGTAAATCATATCGTTACAATTGTAACGATCTCAATTTTGTTAAATAAATAAATATTTTATTCATTAATGATACCTAAAAAATCATTATTTAATATTCTAAAATTATTTAATTCTGAAATTGATGAAAAATTATGGGAGAAGTTGAAAAGGAAAAGAGAGTTTGAGAAGATGTGAAATTATTGTGGAGATATTTATGGGATTATTAAGTTAATTCAAATTTAATTAAATTTGAGAAATTATGGGTTGATTAATTAATGATAAATGGACAAGATTAATTCTAAAAGAGAACTTAGAATTATGGAGATATCGTCGACTAAATTTTGACATTTGTGCAGTTTTTATAGAGAAAGAATTGCAATTAATTTTTTTAGCCAACTTTAGATACGTAGGGAGAATTTCTATATCGTCGGTTCTCCGTGACATGGAACTATATTCTCTTCTCTTTTGTACCGAGAATTTGATATAAATTATGCATTGTTTGGATATCGTATGGCATGATTATGGTGATAAAAAATCACGTTAAAATGCATTTATCTATCGGCGACAGAACTCGGCCCGGGTTCACTGTACCCAGTTCGAATTTTATGGAATCCGAAATTAGTTAGATTCAAAACCAGTCTGGGTTGTAAAACTCAACTCGGGTTCCTATTGGCCCAGCCCGAGTTATGGCATCAGCTCGGCTCAGGTGTGGTGGCAAACTCAATCCGGATAGACTCTGTTCGATTTTTGAGCATGTCGAGGGGTTTTTATGATTTTCGAACACGGTCCAAGTTCTCTCCGATGCGAGCCGAGTTCTAGGGATAGAAAACTTATTTTTGAGAAAAATGTTATGAATAATTGAATAATTATTATGGTTCATTATTCTTGATCATCCCTGATCATATCATTAATAGATCTGACCTCAACATTTCTTTTAGATTTGATTATGAGATTATTGTTATTATTATCCAATCAGATCATGTGATTTATTATAATATTGATCTAGTGATTTTTTTCTGATTTTATTATTTTTTAACCTAAATTAAATTGTTAAAGATAGATCTTTAGGGTAGATAAAATAAAAGATGTAAACTATTGGATCTTCATATTTTTCCAATTATCTCTAAGCCCCCGAACTATATTATTATTGCATTGTATGAGATAGATAATGTACCTAAAGGTTTGAAATGCCATCATTTAGAAAAGCTACGATTGTCCTATGATTGACCATAATCTCTCGCCATCACGAATTATTGTTTAATACTATTATTAAAGAGCGACTTTATCGTGGCTTGATCCTACACTAACTTATATTTAAAAGACATGGAGTTTCTCTTAATTGATCGAATGTTCTCTATTGTATTTGATAACTCCAAAAATTGAATTGAATAAAGTGAAAATCAAACTGAATTGAAAATCATGATCATTCGGACATTGATGTTGACTGGCATTGAATCGAATGAAAAATTATTATTAACAAATGATCATTGATATTTTTTTTGAATTAAAATCATTAAATTGAATAGTGTTATAATGATAAGGCATATTTGATTATTATGAATTGATATTAATTGATCTTTTGATCTCTTTCTTAATCCTTTTCATTGATATATAGTTATATTGATTTATTGATCTATTGATTTATTGAACTCTTACTCTACTGATCCATCCAATGCTTTATTGCTTATTGTATCGTATTACTATTCGTTTTATTAAACACGATTGATTATTGCTTATTATTATAGTTAGACTCTACGTATTGAGTATTTTTATATTCATTGATTTTTCTCTGCATCAGGATTCATGTAGATGCATTAATGATAGAAGATGAAGATACAAGTGGTCAAACTCAATGACATAAATTTTGCGCATGATATAGGACCGTGTCCTATTCAATTTAATTATTAGTTACTACCGTTTTGCATTTTTAAGTATTGTGGAGTTATGACATTTTCAACTCCTTTGATATTATGAATGTCTAAATATTCCTATTATCATATTTGCATTTTATGATTTACATCTTCATAAAATTATTTTATAGAGAATTGTGTATTGTCTTTAAGATAACTTTGAGCATGTGAAAATCACATGGGCTGAGGTGTTACAATAATATTTTAGCTTATTTATTTTCCTTACATTGAAATATTTTTGTGTTTATATATTTCAAGGGTAATTCAAATTTTTATTATAAAAGTAACCTATGAGTCATTTTATATAAAATTATGCACAATTTGTTATCGTTATAATTACACCTAACAAAGTATGTAACTAATTATCTTTTTAAAATCAACTTCATAACTTAAAATAATTATTAGCTTTAGAACTTAATTATCTTTTTAAGTCAAATGGTGCTAAAGTTAATTTTTTTTTGTTAAGGTTAAAAGAAGTATATTGATCGCCTTATTGAACAACGCGTTGTATCCTCTCCTCTCCTAAAGTAGACAACTTGCTATTATGCTCTTAATTTTTTAAATATTTTTTGCTGCATAAGAATATGTAGTTGCTTTTTTCCTCTCTCATTTTTTTCACCCAACCACGTTCTTCCCCTTCCTTTCAAATTTTTATTTAATTAACAATATTTATCTTAATATTTAAATATACATGTTAAATCATATCAATATATCATTAGAACCTTTTCATTATATGATTTAATAAATTATTTTTTTTAATTTCCATAATTCAATAGCATTGGAGCCTTTTAACCATAAAAGTAACTTATTGATCATTTAACTACCTAATAATAAACTACTTATTATCGTTATACGTATATTTATATAAATATATAATTATTCATAATTAGCTTCATAATTAAACTACTTATTAATATAACTTATTAGCAACTTTTTCTAAGTTAAGCGGCACGACTTATACAACATTTTCTCCTTATTTTTTGAAATTTTAAATCTTTTTAAAACAATAAAGTTTAAATTTAATGCATGCCATTAACTTATCGCATCATTTTAATTTGATCATTTAAATGATAGTGCGTCACAATAGTTAATCAAAGCCAAGTTATTGCTTTTGATAATTCAAATGTCATTTATTCTTTTTGTCACACCCTCATGTGTTTCTGAATAGTGATAAACAATAAGCTTAGACAAGTTTTTTTTGTTACATTTACAAACATAATTTAAAAGAACAATTACATAATAAGCTTGTGAATTTACCAAGATTCATTTGTTTGTAGAATTGAATGTTTCTAAAATAAAAATTAGTGTGTGCAGAAAAATGCAATGTTATCTTTAGTAAATGCAAATGCAAATGCAACGGAGACATTTAGTTGGAATAAGAATGCATAAAATGAAATTCACTAAAAAAATAATCAATTATAGCTATTGTCATTAATCCAAAGTTAATAAAATAAATAGTATGAAAATAATAATTCTGAATAATCTTATTTTATGTTTATTTTGTAAATACATAGTAACTAAATCGTAATACAAATATAATGATTAACAAAAAACTTTTGTTAAATCTACTTTTATTTATCTATAGGAACTTTCCATATTTCAATTTCAAGGTATGAAGAAGTCATTAAAATAAGACTTTAATGATTTTGCTATTCTTTTTACTAGCATCATATTCTTATTATTCATCATTTGATTCGTAATAGATGATTGATTAATTAATTGAATAAAATTTTTATTCATAATATAATCATAATATAATATAATCGTATTATGAATCAAACGATGATTAATAGACTTTTAAGGTAACACAATTATTCTTTTTTTAAAAAATAAAACTTTGGTCCCTTTGATAATAAGATTAAGTCGTTTCGCTCTCACTTATGTTTATTCCTATTTACACTTATTCTTATATCTATCGACGATTCTACGGTCATGTTGCCAAAATGATTTAATAAATATGTGAAGCAATTTTTGAACCAAATTATTGATAATTTTGGTTAAAAAATGATTTTGTGCCTCGAAGCCCAAAACATTTTTTTCACTAAATAGAATGTTTGATAATACGAGAAATAGCATACTTATAGTAATTTACTGGTCTTCGATTGAAGGCTATTTGATATATATATTTTAAAATGGGATCAACAAAATTAGATACGTAAAAAGATTATTTAATCAAATCAAGCTCAAACCGATAGTAAACTTGAGTCCCTAATAATGTCAAGTGCGAATTTTAGAATCATCATCTTAATAAAAAAAAAACATCATTTTTGTTCTATTAATCGGATGCTAGTCCGAACATGGCCTTCTATTAATCGGGCCGGTATAATCAAAAGTTTGTCCAATTCAAATCCAAAATAAGTTATATAAAAAGGACAAAAGGATATGAAGACGCTTTCTAGTAGAAAGATCAAAGAGATAAATTAGATAGTCCAATAATACGAATTAACTACATAATAATTAACTCTAACCTTCTCATCCTGCCCTAACAACCCACACATGACCCATGGGATCATTATTTGCACCAATTTGTTGTTAGCTGCCTGCCCCTTCACCTCTTTCAAAGTTCATTTCCCCCTTTCCATTGTAAACAATGCAGAAAAGGGTGCAAAATTAAATAAAAGAAGAAAGAAGAAACAGCTCTTCGTTAATATCAATAGCCCACTTCGATTTCTTTTTGTCTTCCTCTCTGCTTCTGTTGCTGCTGCGGCTCCTCGCTAAGTATTTCCCTCCGATGCGTCCGGTGCTTTCCCCTTTCAAATTTCTCCCAACCCCCTGAAGACAGAAGACTCTCCTCCAGGCATCAGCAGCTGATGGCCGTCTCCTTCCCCAAGTGCCCTTCTTTCCGCGTTGCTCACGCCCACTTCTCAGAGCAGCGGTGGCGGCTGCCGGGAGGACCCTCGCCGCTTCGATCTCTCCAAAGAAGCCTTCTCCCGCGAGGTCTGGCCTCCAGATCCTCCAAAGATCGCGACTTGCGAGTTCTCTGCAAGCGGGAAGGTATTTTTTTCTTTCTTCTTGTCTTGGTTTGCCTACTCTCATGCAAGAAATAGAAAAAACAATCGTTCTTTTAGTCATCTATAAGGTATCCGGATCGCTGAATCTGATCATTTTAGTGTTTTTTTTTTCTTTCGTTGAATTTGTTCTCAGATTGCGTTTACTGTTGTGGAAACTGACTTTTCTGACGTTTACTGATTGCTTTTCCTCTATGCTGCGCAGTTTGGTTCAGTTTGTTCTGTTTAATATACCCTTCTGTCAAAAACTGAACTTATGATGAATTTTTCATGTTCATGCACTGCAGTTACAGCTGAAACTGGATCTGCTACAAAAGAAGCTACCTTTAAGAATGTCGAAAATGGAGGCTTGCCAGGTCCGAATTTACAGGAGCATAGTGATGCACTTGGACCCAGTACAGACAAAGAAGAGTCCACCGTTAGTATCACTGTCGTTGGAGCTTCTGGAGACCTTGCTAAGAAGAAGATTTTTCCTGCTCTTTTTGCACTTTATTATGAAGGTTGCTTACCAAAGGTTGGATTTTTGCACCATATGAATCCATTATTTATTTATGGTTGGTTTAGAAGAGGTGTAATTGGTTTTGTGCTTTGCCTCCAGCACTTCACCATATTTGGTTATGCTAGAAGTAAGATGACTGACGCTGAACTAAGAACCATGGTTAGCAAAACCCTTACCTGCCGAATTGATCAAAGGTGACTAATTGCCGGCAAGTTATGAAAATGACAAAACTTGGGTGCTTTTGTGCTTGCTAGTGGGACATTGGAGATAATTTTAACTTGTTTCTCCATGTAATTATGGAGTTTTTCTCCTTATTTTGCAGGGAGAATTGTAACGATAAAATGGAGCAATTTCTGAAAAGATGCTTTTATCATTCAGGTCAGTATGACTCAGAAGGAGATTTTGCACAACTAGACAAGAAGTTGAAAGAACATGAGGTAATTTTTCTATATTGAAGTCGATGCTCTTTCATACTTTTTAGGTACTTGAGCTCTGAGGCTTTATTTGTGTAAACGAGCTATCATCATGCCTAGCACTGGACACTTTCTTTATGTTGTACCTTATTTCAAGATGGCTCAAAAACTTATTTGACTCGTCATGAAAATTTATAAAATTTCAATAGAGTGGGTTCTTTTTTATGCCATTAGGTATCTTTTAATTTTTCACCTGAGGTTCTTTGTCAGCAAGTCCTGGATGAAACACATAAATGTACAAATTGAAACCATATGATGATTTATAAGGTTGGGGGATAAGAGAGATTCTGCACCTTCTGAACTACACAACATGTTGTGGCATCTAAGTTTTTGGATAGCCATTTAGAGTAGACCAATTTCATTTTCATAGATAGAAAAATCTTTCTTGTTGATTCCTTGAATATTTGAGAAAAAGGGTCTGGTAAGAATTATACACTGCAAATTTAACAATCATTGGATTATATCAGGTATTTCCTACATTTTTTAAATCCCTATTTATGCAGATAAGGCTTATTATGGGATTTACATCGTGATCAAATGACCAAAATTTGTAAATTGCAAATGTAGTTTCTGATTAAGTTCAGACTCTGTTCCAGTATGCTAATGCTTGTATCTAGATTGTTCAAAGGAGATAATAAATGCTAACTATTTCTTGTCTTAGTTATTTGTATCTGTTAGATAGGTTTTTATTGATAGTTTTTTGTGAAGTAATGTTTTTATTGATAGTACTGTTTAACGCATGTTGCATATATAGTCTTTCCTTCTAGTATCTGTGTATAGCCATTGACTTTGTCTAGCTTTTGGCATCTTGGTTATGGACTCCATTCTAGCTTAAATCAGTGGGTACTCTGCAATGTCAATTGACTATAAGTTAGCTGAAACTAGAACTAGAGCGAGGCTTGAGTCAGTGATTATATTCAATCATCAGCAAAACTGGATTCACTTTGGTGGTACATAGGTTTAAATACTTATTAAGGTGCCTAATGTAATAGAAAATACCTAATTTGATAGCATATTGACAGAAGAGCTAAGTACTATATTTTCTTCGAAGGGGAAAAAGATATCTAGACCTAACAGCATAGAGGATACCACCTAATTGAAACCCAATTATGTGCTACTAACATTCATTTTCTTTTTTCAGTATGAATCCTGATATCCAGAAACCCAATGAGCCATAACTCATTATGTGACTCTTTCTTAGGTTTCCGAGCAACTAAGCACTTGAATTATCACTCGTTAAGCAACAAAGAAATATCTTGCTCTGGAATCTGCATCAATTTGATTCATATAATTAACTTCTAATGCTTGATCCAAGTTATTGTTTCTTGAAGATCATAAAAAGAATTGAATAATGATGTCACAGTTGGATCATTCAGTGTTCAGTTTTCACCATGCGACAAACTCATAGTATAAGAAAGGATAATAAAACAAGGAAATAAAAAGAAAATAAAAATACATGCTTTCTTCAATATAATGAAATGAAATGGCATGAATCTAATACTGGAAGTTGCTGAACAGACTGGAAAACTGTCAAATAGACTATTCTATTTGTCGATACCACCAAATATATTTATCGATGTGGTAAAATCTGCTAGTAAGTCAGCTTCATCTGAAGATGGTTGGACGAGGGTTATTGTAGAAAAACCTTTTGGTCGAGATTCAGAATCCTCTGCTGCATTGACGAGAGGCCTGAAGCAGCACTTAGCAGAAGAACAAATATTCAGGTAAATCAATAGAAATTGTGATGATCTAATGCATGGTAATATTGCAAACAATGTATAAGTGATGTTTTTTTCCATTCTACAGAATTGACCACTATTTAGGAAAAGAATTGGTGGAAAATCTCTCCGTTCTCCGTTTTTCTAATCTCGTCTTTGAACCTCTGTGGTCAAGGCAGTATATAAGGAATGTGCAGTTGATTTTCTCAGAAGACTTTGGTACTGAAGGACGCGGAGGGTAGGATGTACTAAAATGTCCACTAAAGTTATTACCCTTTTTGGTTCATGTGCACTTCACTAATGTTCTCTGATACCTGTGCAGGTACTTCGATAACTATGGTATCATCAGAGATATTATGCAGAATCATCTGCTCCAAATTTTGGCGTTGTTTGCTATGGAAACCCCTGTTAGCTTGGATGCAGAGGATATCAGAAATGAAAAGGTTTCCACTGAAGAAAAGTGTTTATTTGGAATGAATATGATAATTTTTCTTTTAGAATCTGCAAAAGACAAATAGACTAATGAAAAAGGGGTGATGTAGTGCAAATAGTGCACTACATTGTGTAGTGCACCATTGAGTTTAATTTCATGACTATTTTTTATGGGGTCCATAAAAATCTGGGTTTCGGAAATAAGATTCAAGGATTGTACTACACAGTTTAGCACACTATGCACTACAACATTCCTTTTACTCACAAACTAAAACAAGTCTGGCTTGAGTGATATAATGACCTTCCACACTTTATTATACCTAACATGTCAATTTGTAGAGAAGTTCACCAAAAAAACAAGAATTTGTAGAGAAGAAAGTTTGGGCCCATGTCCTTATGTGTATTTCATGTACACTTCAGGTTAAAGTTTTGCGATCCATGAAGCCTTTGCAATTAGAAAATGTTGTGGTTGGACAGTATAAAAGCCACACAAAAGGCGGAATAACTTATCCTGGTTACGTGGATGATAAAACTGTACCCAAAGGAAGTCTGACTCCAACATTTGCTGCAGCTGCCCTTTTCATAGACAATGCACGATGGGATGGTGTTCCATTCCTCATGAAAGCTGGGAAAGCTTTGCATACAAGACGGTAGGTTGCAAATACTGTTTTTGGGCCTATTGTGACAGGTTCGTCCGAAGATTAATAGTTCTGGAACCACATCATTCCTTTTACAGGACGGAGATTAGAGTTCAATTCAGGCATGTTCCTGGTAATCTGTACAAAAGGAATTTTGGAACTAATCTTGACCAAGCTACAAATGAACTTGTCATCCGTGTGCAGCCTGATGAGGCTATTTACCTAAAGATCAACAACAAAATCCCTGGGTTGGGTATGAGGTTGGACAGAAGTAATCTGAATCTCCATTATGCAGCAAGGTAAAGACAGTCATGTCACTTTGTTTAGTTTGTCACTTCTAATTACTGAGTTTGTGTATGCTTTACGTGTTTTTTCACAGTTTTTGATGCCTACAATCGTTCTCTGTCTACCTAGTTAGATTGTGCACTATAAATGATGTATTCTAGAAGTCAAAATTTTTAAGTGCCAACTTAAGAAGAGAAGTTCTATTTTTCCAAAAATATATAGAAACTTCTACCTAAAGGAAATTAAGAAGTAAACTTCCTTCCATAACAAGATGGACCTATTTGGAACTTGCAGAAGTTCCATCTCACAACACCAGTATCTTAGGTTTTCTTAATCCACATTTTTCGTTTCTGTCTAAAATTTCCTGCACATAGTTGCATTCACATTTTAAAATCTTCACCGATGAGATAGTTGTATTTTTTCTATCCTGCATGACAACTCTTATCGAGTCGTATTTTTTTGGATATTGCTAGATATTCAAAAGAGATACCAGATGCTTATGAGAGGCTTCTGCTGGATGCCATCGAAGGGGAAAGAAGACTTTTCATACGTTCTGATGAACTAGATGCTGCTTGGACACTGTTCACTCCACTGCTGAAAGAGTTGGAGGAGAAGAAAATTGCCCCTGAACTGTATCCTTATGGAAGCCGAGGACCTGTGGGTGCCCACTATCTTTCAGCAAAATACAATGTCCGCTGGGGAGACCTGGGTGCATCAGATTGACGAGGTTGTCTCTTCTCAATCCAACAGGTTGAACCTCTTTCCAAAGACCGGACAAGACTGCATTTTCCTGTAAGAGATATCCCATGTAGTATTTAGACAGTTCATTCTAGAATTTTAGGACGTAGGATGGTTTGGTAGTTATCTGTTTGTGGGTTCTCTTTATCGATAAACAATAAAATCATGGAACTTTGTCTCCTCAAATTGAGGTGCTCCCGTGTAAGTGAATGCAGTTCCTAATGGTCGAGTAGATTGAAAAATATTTCTGCAAACATGGACCTTTTTCTCCTCATGTTGAATTGCTTACGCTGATGAATTTTGGTTGTTATCCAGGAGAATTCCTCTTTTCTGCCTCTTCATCCTGTGTTGAATGCATGTTGTGATTTAATGAATCTTCTCTAAAGGAAAATGGTTATTTCATCTAACCACCCCTGAACTATCACGAATTATCACATTTAATTTCAGATTATGAATTTTGTTTTTTGGGTACTTAAACTATCATGATTTTTTCGGTTTAGTCCTTTCGTCTAATTTCGTGAATTTTTTAGTTAACTTCGATTTTTTTATTTGTGAAAAGACCATCATTCTCCTTCCTTAAATGTTAATATATTTTTACATAAAGGGGGGCGCCGGCCCCCCGCGCGAGGGATAAAGGGGGGCCGGCGCGCCCCCTCCTCAACGAGCTCGTTGGCCCCCCCCTCGCGAGCTCGCTCAGGGGGGCGTCGGCCCCTCTTTCTCCCTCGCCGCGCGTGAGGAAGAAAAGGGGGGCCGGCGCCCCCCACAAATTTTTTTAGAGCGAGCTCGCCCGCGCCGACGAGCTCGCTCAGGGGGGCGCTAGTGTCACGGGGTAATTCTCGGACACTAGACCACGTGCGGCGACTAGGCGGATAGGCACATAGCCAAGCTTGTGTTGAGTTTGCAGCGGAAGTTTTATGTTCGAGACGACTATGTCGAGAGTCGCTCTTATAGGCATTCAATCACGGACATGATTAGAGTGTTGGACTACTCGTCACGAGACCGTGGCATTAGCGCGTTGCGGCACTAATGCTGGCGCTTGGGCGCTTAAAGTCCGAAGGGACGACGAAGGGACCACGGGACGCCACGAAGGGACACCGATGTGGGTTGCCACTCCACGCTCAAGGCCATGATACTAGAATTAAAGAAAAGTTTGCTTGTATTAAATATGATGAAACATAACATACAATTGAACCTCGGAAGGCACTAGTGAACTTCTCCCAGTGTATCGTAGGTATAGGAGTCTTATTACATATTGAAGATGCAAAAGACGTACTTTACGAAAATGTCACATACTTGACTATTCATAAGGACGACCTTACAAGATAAATGCCCTAAGGGTGAATGGTACTCCGCAATATTACGCAGTGCGGGGCGGCTGCATGTGTTCTAAGGTTTCGACGCTGAGCGGCCGAGAGCTATAAGTTGAGCGGCACTGGTGCCGCGAGGCTTCACGCTTCGTGTCACGGGAAACGCCCCGTGACATTCTCCCCCACCAAAGTCAGCGACTCCCTCGACGCCGTTGTCCGGACTTCCTCGGGGCCTTCGTCTTCAGTCTTGACTTCGCTTGTCTCGTTCAATTCTGTCTTCTTTGCCTTGACTTCTACTTCACCAGCATCACACAACGTCAGGAATGCTCGCTCCTTGGGGTCTCGCTGAGGACTCCTCCCTCAGGCCTGCTTCGCTTGTCGATCCTTCGTCCAATCCGGGGTCGTCATTTGTGCAGCGCCAGTGGAGTCCGTCATGTGCGGTCTGACTTCATCAAGCAACTATCCATCCATCAAGTCTCTGTTGGCTTCACTTTTCTTCGACTTGCGCAGCGTCAACTTATTTGGTTTGGCTTTTTTGGGTGTGAAACAACTCTTGTATACCTTCAGAAATAGCGCAGAGAAGAGTTGTCTCAGGGTCGTGTAGAACACGATGAAGAGTCTCGCCATTCGACCTGCATGACTTGACTCGATGATTTCATGTTACGGATGGCCGTAACATAAGGTCTCCCTTCCGTCGAATGCGAAGTCCGGGACCATCTCACCCTCGATGATCGCTTTTGAATTTCGACGGTTTGAAACAGCACAAGCTCTTCGATGTCGACGTTTGCAACTCGTCTGCTACGGATGCCTTGCGTTGCTATGATGAGCGACAAGAGTCTTCCCACGGATGCTTCGGGACGCTACAGATCTCTTTGTGGGCTTGACTCAACGTCTTTATGTTGCAAATGATTGCAACGTAGAGTCTTCCATACCTCTACCGAACGAAGAGCGCAGGACCACCTCCTCCTTGGTGATCACCTGATGTTTCGATAGTCTTGAGGCGGGACAAGGTTCTTTAATGTAACAATCCATGTCTCGTCCATTCCGAGTCGCCATAGTGGGCAACGAGAGTCTCCCCACGTTCCCTTGTGGTTCAACTCATTGGCTCCAAGTTGCAAATGACTGCAACGTTGAGACCTTCGTCCGTCGAGTATTGAGAGCGGCTCCACCTCCCCCTTGGTGGACATGAGACATCTCGACGGTTTGCAGTGGACTAATGTTCTTTGATATAACATTCCACACATTGTCCACTCCCAGTCGCTATAGTGAGCGACGACGGGAGTCTCCCCACATGTGCCTGTGGTTCGACTTGGTTCTCTTGCTTCGATGGGCGATCATTGTCTTTGGCATAAGTAGCTTCCTCCTTGCGACTTGAGCTTCTCTCCTCCACCATTGCCCTTGCCCAAGGACTTTGGTGGTATGGCACTTGTCACGATTGACTTGGCAGCAACAACTAGTGAGTGGAGGTTGAGCGATCCTGTCGTTTCAACTCCTTTCTAGTCCAAAGCTTCTAACCCCTCTGCTTGAAGAGCACCAATATTGGGTCTTCATCCTCCTGGGAACACTGTAGGCGGAGCTCGGTGATTCCTTTCACTTCTTCCTTCAACATGCCCATCTGGCCGATGCTGACAATGCTATCTTGACCTCCAGTCTCAACTTGTCAAGGTTTGCATAATTGATGAACTGTCACTTCCTCTGTCCTATGTCTCAATGGGATGCATGTTTGTCACATTCCACACTGTCGTGATGGCAATGCCATCCTGAGTTTGCCACATCTTACATGGTTCTTGGGATATGCCTTCTTCCGATTCTGGGATCTCCTTTGAAGCTTAGGCAACACCTTTGGGGTATGGATGGGGCGAGATCGTTGTGCTCGTTCACGAAGAGGATGCACCTTCGATTCTCGTCCGTCCGCAACTTGGACAAAGTAATGTCATTGCGCTTGTCGGCAGGGCTCATGCGCTTTTGACATACTTGTCCACCGGGCGGCTGACCCTTGTAAAAGAATAGCCGTTCCGGGTCTTCAATGAACCACGGGGATGTTCGTGAAGATGCTTCGCTTGGGTAAGCGGATTGCGGTTGGTGAACTCATGGAACGAGCTCCCAACATCACCTCCATCTCCATTCGAAGGGACGACATCGTTAGTGTGTCCTTCGAAATATTTGGATTGCGATCCTTGGAGGCCGCTTCGATTGCTCGAGGCATTGTCCGCGAGGAAAGGACACTCTTTCCTTCGGTTGGCAGTGGAACGCTTGACAACAGCATGCCAAGGTTCGCCGATGCTCGACGCTCAGACCATTTGCCAAATTGGTCGCTGAGTTGAGGCGTCGATTTGTGTTGGCATGTATCAGATTCGTCCCACTCCTCGATGGATGACATCGCGCCGCTTGCGGGGCGACACTTGATGAGGCAGGCAAGGCTGACAGCTCGTCCGTGAGTGTTTGCAAGTAATCAACGCTTTGCTCCATTCCTGAAAGTCATAGTGGCGTGGCAGGTGCTGCAGCACGACAAGATGCTTGTGATTGATGCTCCTTGGCCGATAGGATGATATTCCTTAGCTGAAAAGGGATCATGAATCTTGATGTTTATCCTTGAGCCAACTTCTCCCGTGAAGCGGTTGTGCACTCCACGTTGCATGATTGGACATGTGATGCGACGTCACGAAATACCGAGCAGCGCCAGGCCGTCATGATAGTGCATGATCGACAGTCCCTGAATGTGACACGGGTCCTCCGAGTTACACGACGCTCGTGTAAGCGATCTCATGATATGAGCAGCGCAAGACCATCATGCGGAGCATATGGCCACTCTTTGACGCAGCGCGACACTTCAAGATTCCCGACTGTATACCTGGGGTGGTTGATCTACTCGAGTGAGCGACGCATGACCGTGGCGGGGCGATCAATTCACCATCATGATGCATGACGGACGTTCCTTGACACGACACGGGTGTATAAGGAACATGCTGCGGGGCACGATTGGGCATGCGGTGAGGAGTCTTGTCATGCATTTCTCGTTGGCGTCCACGATCAAAGACCATGGTATCAGTGCGCCTGGACGTGCTGGAGTATTTGAGCGGAAGCACATTTCCTACGCCAGGGCATATCGCGACGACACAAACGAGTCATCGTCGCTGGGTAATTCGAGCAGGAAGAACTGCTCTGATACCACTTGTCACGGGGTCATTCTCGGACACTAGACCACGTGCGGCGACTAGGCGGATAGGCACCTAGCCAAGCCTGTGTTGAGTTTGCAGCGGAAGTTTTATGTTCGAGACGATTATGCTGAGAGTCACTCTTATAAGCATTCAATCACGGACATGACTAGAGTGTTGGACTACTCGTCATGAGACTGTGGCATTAGCGCGTTGCGACACTAATGCTGGCACTTGGACGCTTAAAGTTCGAAGGGACGACGAAGGGGCCACGGGACGCCACGAAGGGACACCGATGTGGGTTACCACCCCACGCTCAAGGCCATGACACTAGAATTAAAGGAAAGCCTGCTTGTATTAAATATGATGAAACATAACATATAATTGGGCCTCAGAAGGCACTAGTGAACTCCTCCCAGTGTACCGTAGGTATAGGAGTCTTATTACATATTGAAGATGCAAAAGATGTACCCTACGAGAACGTCACCTACTTGGCCATTCATAAGGACGACCTTAGAAGATAAATGTCCTAAGGACGGATAACTTGGTACTCCGCAATATTACGCAGTGCGGGGCGGCTGCATGTGTTCCAATGTTTCGACGCTGAGCGGCCGAGAGCTATAAGTTGAGCGGCACTGGTGTCACGAGGCTTCACGCTTCGTGTCACGAAAAACGCCCCGTGACATTAGCCCCCCCCTTTCTCCCTCGCGCACGGCGAGGGAGATTAAGGGGGGCCCCCTTTTCGCTTCGGCGAAAGGAGGGGGGGCGCCACCGGTCCTTTTTTTTAATTATATTTTTATATTTTTAATTATTTTTATATTTATTATTATATATTATTTTATGTAAAAATAAATTAACACTTAAGGAAGGGGTACAATGGTCTTTTCACAAATAAAAAAAATTGAAGTTAACTGAAAAGTTTACGGAATTGGACGGAAGGATCAAACTGAAAAAATCGCGATAGTTTAGGTATCCAAAAAATAAAGTTCGTAATATGAAGTTAGATGTGATAATTCTTGATTGTTTAGAAGTTGTTAGAGGAAATAATCCAAAGAAAAAAAAGGAAGTATGACAACTTAATTCGTACGTCTAACACGTCAATCATATGTAATTCAACCATATTTGTCTATTGGAACACCCAACTTTTGTATGGTTCTTAACCCCATATTCATCTGTAATGGAAACAAAATCCATTGAGATTAAAACTCTGAACTTTGTCCAGTATCGCAGTCCTTCACGCAATGAGTTGTTCTTAACTTCAAGTGCACTCCATGTATCTGTCTTATTAAGATCTTAATTCTTATGGGCAACCTTTTGTGTGCTATTGATGTGGCGTGTACTGCACCAGCCAGTTTGTAGTCTTCTTGTGCAAGTTGCTGATCCTGGTTTTCTTCTTTGTTTTCTGATTGCCGAATTAGTTTTCTTTGTATGTTTTTAAGTAAAGTTAAAATTATAACGGAGCATCCCTGAGGGAAAACAGATCATTAAGCACAATTAAAGATGTTATAATTCTAAATTTAGAAAAAATGAACATATTTCGGACTCGGAAAAAGACAGTTGATTAGATTAATCTATTAAACAAGAATTCTGATTATGTTTATCAAATAACTCAACAATGAAAATAATGATAAACTTTATTGTTTATCTCATAAAACAATAATGCGAAATTCATATTATGCCTTTTTTAAACAAACGGCTGCAATTTACTTGATCAATCCATGGTCAAATGAAAGCCACAATGAATTGACTATGACCTTATAAAGCACATGTATTGGTTGCCGTAGTCGTACGGACAAGACAACACAAGTAAATCACCAACCATGCAAGGGACAAGAATTGACCAGTGGATCCGAATACAATTATTACTACTACTATTATTATTGCTTTTCAGAAGTTATCTTCAATTTTCTTTGATGAAATACTAAATCTATTGATTTCCCTGTAGGTGACCCTTATAAAGATCCTAGGTTTATTTTTTTAGAACTTTTTTAAGGTTTTTGTCTTGTGGCCCCTCCCACCCGTTTTTTAATGATCATAATTCAAAATTTAAAAATTCTATGTTTATTGTTTATTGATATTTGCAATACAATATGCGAGTGTTTCTCATATTTTTTTTCAGATTTGAGAAATAAGTCAATATATCATTTACAAATATTATAATGAACTTATTGAGGTAAAAGCAGAACACTCTATTCATTATATCAATGAAGAATGTTAATAGATCAATTAGTTGGAATGACATTATTGAAAATTTATTATGCTCATATTTTTAGGATGATGTTTTTGACACATCGTCATTGGATGTCATGAATGTATGGTAGCAACTCCTCAAATTGAATTTCAAAAATACTTTTGCTAAATAATTGATTAAATAGATCATCGATACGAGATATATATGTTTGTTGGGAGGTCACAAATGACATTTCACAACACAAGTATATAGATTCATCTTTTTTTCTTCACGATCAAGTTTAGTGCAGCGTAGGATGAGATGATGGGTCAAATGAATTCTTTTACAAGAAATTCTTGAATCTTCTTCTTTCAATTGCAAAATTTCTAGCATTGTTGCCATACTATAAGAGGCCTTTGAGATCGACACAGTCCTTGGCATCATATGTCAATGAAAAAATCATTCTCTCTTTGAAGAGTAAGCCTCGAGATATCTTATGAAAAATATTCGAGAACTCTTTTACCACTTTTATGCTTTGCATATCTACCTCAATTGCATCCATCTTCACCACACTTGACAAGTATGCATGGCATCATTATTCCAACATTCTTTAGACCTTCATGTTTTTTTCTATTAGAACTTGTCCATCGTCATATGGTGTGCCTTGTATGATTATTAAAGACTTGTAGGGTGGTCCAATTTCGAACTTCTTATGCTTACAATACATATAGGCATCATGATAGGACATCTAGTTCATATTCAATACAACACCATATGATTGGCTTCGTTGAATAATTCTTTACTTTCACTTTGGCTGACACTCTTGAAATGTACTTTTGAGTATAGGTAAAATTTAGAGGTGTATTGATGTCAAGTGGATACCTATGGCTCCATACCCGACAGACGAACAAATTGCTCAAAAATTAATGAGTGAGTTGTATCTAAATCGAATAATATGATAATGAAAATATCGACTACTCGAATTGTACTTTGAATGATGTAATTTTCATGTCGTTCTTAAAAATGATTCATATTGTACACATAATCATGCACCATCTTAGCAACTCTTTCATTACTTGTTTCTATAGGCCTTGCACTCCTTGGCATTTTCCACTCAGGAGCATAGTAAACTCATGCTTCACTATTTGAGGCAAACACATGATTTTTCATAACATTCTTCGCGATGCACCCTAGTAGCATGGATAGGGCTTCCATGTTTGTTGTTGGTTGTTGCTCACTATATATGATATTCAATGATCGCAATGTCTCTTTTTCGACTGCTTGATAGCTATTTTTGTCAAGAGATCGATTTTTGTCTTCTAATAGATTTTGATCATGACTCGAGATGCCTTGTTCTTTTGGATCTTGACTCAACCCTAATATTTTTATTCCAAGTTGTATGATAATTTGTTTATAAGCATTTGATAGTTTTCTCCCATCACTTTGTTGAAACTTGATTTGAGACCTTTGATGAACCTCTTGGTATAATTTCTCTCCTTCATAATATATTTCAAATCATTGTAATTTCTCAAGCTTAGAAAACTGATCATGTATTGGAGGACCATCATGTCCCCTTCATCTAACTATATAAACTCTTTTTATTTATTTGCTATTTTATATTCTAAAATGCACCAATCTTAAAATGTTGTTTTCAAGGTCATACAGGTGATCAGTTTTGTCCCCTGACTTGAGAACTTTGTAACTTTTGTGACTTTTTCTTACAACCTTTTGACCCTTGATGCATGGTATTTCTTCACATGTTTCTTCAATAATCTCTATCAAACGTTTAGCTTGTTCAAATCAAATTACCCTTCTTGTTGAACTAGGGACGCTTAAAGAATTTTTCAATAGTATAATTTGGGTCATGCTTCTTGAACTCAGAGCGGTTCATATATATTAAGTGAATAGAATATGATTGATTATGGTGCCTGTTTCCATATAATAGCCATTTTTGATTTACTTGATGATGATTATTCTTGACATGCTAATCATTGTCATGTACACTGGTTGTTGGCTTGCCCATTTTGGACTCAAGGTCATCCCTGAGGAGCATTGGTAACATGAAGGTGAAGGAACATCTTTCTAGGACACATAAGATTTACAAACACAATGGCATAATTGAAACTTACTTGAGCCTATTCGGTGTCATGATGGTGGCTTATGACGTTTGCACGTGAACTTTACCTCATTAAAATGAACTTCCCTCATGTTATCTAATGATTCTTTTCTCTTTTCTTTTATTTGACTAGTCAATATGTTAAACACATAAGGAAAGATTTCAAATGAAATAAAATACTATAAGTTTAGTATCCAAAATAATATTATTCGTGATGGATTAAATAACCAATTACAAATAAAAATATAATAAAAAATTCTATTTCCATGTGCAAACTCACTTACTAGAGCCGTCACTAGCATGACCAAAATTATTTTTGGTACATGATCAACTTGATAAAAAAATCCCATGAGCACACAATAACGATATTATTAAAATTGAATTAGATCGATCAATTCAATCGATTTAAATGCGGGAGGGTGGTCTGATTTGGTTTGCATGGACCGACAAAAATCTAGTAATACATGGAAAAAATCTACTTCAAATTCAAAAACACGAAAGAAAGAAAGAGAAGATGTTAAAAGGAAAATAAAGGAGTAGGGAAAGAAAAGGGTCCAAATCAAATAGGAATGAAAATGAAAATTGTAAATATTAAAATGGAATAATTTTAAAAATAAAATAGGATAATATTAAAAGGGAAATATGAAAATGGAAATAAAAAAGAAAGTGTCAAAGGAAAAATGAAAATAAGAAGAAATAAGGGTGATTTAAGGCCTATCAATATTTATAAATTGAGAGTTATTTTTTTATAAATTATTTTTTTAATAAATAAACAAATAATATATTTATATTAATATTTACTCATTAATATCTTATTACCAAAATTTTCTTATATTTTACAATATTAGTTGTGTTATATTTTTAAAGTCTTATAAATATAATAAAATACCACCTAATCTAATTGAATTGTTTTAAGGGTGTCTTAGTTTTGTTTGGTTTATATAAAGGACGAAAAAAATAGTCAATTGGGCATCATAAACAATGATAAATAATATACTAATTTATTTAATTATCAATTAATAATTATTAGTGTAACATGAGAAATTTATGACTAATAATATCTATTATTCATATCGACTATAAAATGATGTCAATGTGATCAATTTTTATTATTTAGTTATTATTCTTTAACTTTTTCAATTTTATGAATCAACAAGGAGATATTTCAATGATTTTTAAGGGAATACTGATTGTCCATGCATCAATGCCCAATGATGTGCACAACATATCAACTCCAACATATTAGTGAGAAAAATCTACCATATTTAGAACCTTTAAAATATGTTGCAGAAGAGGTGAAGGCATGCATTATAAGACAATCGTAGTTTTCATTTTAGGTTGGCGACCACCCTACAAATTGCATGTATAATTCAATTCAATAATAATTATCTATTCAATCCAAATGCAATTAGTAAATACAATGTCAAATAACTTTAGACTTTATTTTGTTTATTAGGACTAAATTGTTCCTTTTAATTTGATGCAACAAATACAATAACATATGAAATGAATCAATCATCATCCAATAAGATTCCTATTAAAATAATAATGTAAAATTTGACCCTGTCACGTGGCTAAATCTTCTTTCGATCGTTACTTTCTTCGGTCTTTATTTGACTCTTTGGTTGACCCAATCGGTTAAGAAAGGTGACACATAATGAGAAGACTTAATGAATAAAATATTACAATAAATGAAAGAAAATGCGGAAGCTAAATAAATAAAAGGTACATCCAAATGTCATAAGACATATATAGTCCATGTCATAAGTACAATTACGATAGGCCCCATAATAGTCCAAGTACAACTCAATACGAAGAAAAGCGAAAGAATCTAACTAGACTTTAGGATAATCATGTGCACACGCCACCAAGCTGTAGTCGCCGCACACACATCAACCAAGCTCACAATTCAATCACGTACCTATGGTGATCACACAAGGAAGCAAGCTCAACATTTAGCATAAAGCTAAATATGAATTCGTATAAATCATAAGATAGTTTCATTAGAATAAGCGTGAAGTAAAACATACAAATCAAGTATGAGAGAGAGTCATAATGTAGAATTAATAGAGATCATAAGTATAGTTCATGCCTTTTTCGTTTCGTTTCTTTTTCAAGTTTGTGTTCCTTGTTCATATTCATTGTTTATGTTTGTGTTCTTTGTTCATGTCGTGCAAGATGACTTCGCGCAAGATGAAAATATTTGTAGAGAGAAACTCCCATCTAGATAGACAAATGATAACCCTCCATCATATATATCTTATAATTCATGAGCCTCTATTTCAATCACATTGATCGATCATGAAAAGTGACTCCGGATCATTCTTTAGGTTCATTTCATTCGAAGTTTATCAAATCAGAAGGTTTCGATTAAAGTCGTATTCATTTTGTCCACAGATCGGACGCCCAAAAGTCGAACGATCGTCCGATTGAGGTTCATTCAGTGGTCGTCCGAAAGGCGGGCGGACGTCTGTTTATCCATATTCATCGGTCGACCGAAAAGGAAGCGTTCGTCCATTCTATGTTCATCAGTGGACTATTTCAAGGCTATATACGATTGGTCGATTGAGAGAGGTTTGATCATCCATTATCACATGAGTATTCTTGCGAACTTTCGGTTAAGAGTTTCGATCGGTTGAAACTGGACTGGTCGTCTATTGGGAACAGTATCATCTTCTGAGTCGGTTAGATTTATTTGTCGATTGTCGAAAGTTCGTCCGACGAGATAATCTAAATCATTTGCCCGAAATGGTTTTAATCGACTGACTAGTTATCATCATCATTATCGAGTTCAACATTTTTCCAATTATCCAAAAGAATTTCAAACTTTCATTTTGGTCCACATAAGCCGTCCAATCGAGTTTCAGACACCCAATATGGCATGTCCCTAGGAAATCCTTACATTTTCAATCAAGTTTTCAATACAAATCAGAGATCTAACACTACTTAACATCGTAACACATAACATAATTCGGAGTCATATCTAAGCATAAATATCATTATAAACATATCATTCATACCGAAAATAAACTTTTAACATAATCACATCTATATCGATTCAACATCATAACTCGACTACTCTGTAATCATACATATCATATCCATTCTTATACCAATCTCGAACATCATTCATTTATATATCATCATGCTCACTAGTAGATTAAAAGACGCATATATGCATTTCTAAAAGATATCATGACATTTCATATAACAACACTGATAACTTATCATTCATGGATCAAATCATATATGTATAAAAGCTACCCCGGACTAGCATTAATCTAAGACTTATGAACTAGATCGCCAAAACACACCTTGTAGCCGCACTATTTGGTTCTTCTTTGTCGGATCAAGCTCTAGCTGCGTCCTCTCCGTCCTTCTACGTCGCCTGCGCCCAAAGTACCTATCGGAGTTGCGACGCCTTCTTTTGGCCGAGACCTAGAAGGGTGCACAAATGATGTAAGAGAGGAAAACACGAAGGAGATGAGACGGTGGAAAAGAAAGAAGGAACGAAGAGTGGGCTTTTAAGTGGGGGTTTTTTGTGATCTTTGATATCCTCTTGATCATGGTGGAGGGGGTTACGAGATCCGACTATTATTGCGGTGGAATGAATGAGGAACAAATGTTGCTCTTCGGAGAGATTTTTTTGTTCGTTGCATTTTCGAACGTCTGAAAGTGTTTCGGTCATCCGATGGTGCGTTGATTGGGATTGTTGATCGGTCACAATATGGGGTGCTCGTTTTGAGTTTTGGTTGCCCGATAGTTTGACGTTAGCAAAATATAAAGTTTTAATTTTTTTAAAATTTCAGTATGTTACAAATAAATTGAGAAAAAAATATCATAATTAGTAAAATAATTCTAAACTAGGGACGGAACTACATAGTAATTATGACCCCCACCCCACAACTTTTTGTATTATATTACATATGTAATGATATACTATATATAATTTACTTTTTTAAAAACATTATGATTTCCCCCTAACTTTTTGAAATACACCATATATAATAATGTACAAAAATTTTCTTAAAAAGTTATACTAATAGCCCTCCTAATCTTATGAAATTTACACAAAAATAATATATCATTATATTTATGAGTACATATGAAAAATATTATAGTGTAACATGCACATTTATGGAAAAATTAATATATACAATAAAAAGTTTGATTTCTTTCTATAACAAATCAAATTACTTAGTTAAGTACTAAAAAATTGGTTACATATATCTTCATCTAATTTTTGAAGTTAGTTGTTTCATATATATATATATATATATATAATGTGAAATATAATTATATTATTATATTTTAAAATTCAACTTACAAGATAAACATGATAAATAAAAAAGGCATGACGAATAATAAAAAAATATCTTAATTCAAATAAATGAAAATATAATTATAAGTTATTTTTAATATACATTGTTTCTTGAGTAATTTTTTATTTCTTAATTTTGATTTTTTTTATACGACTCACGCTATTGAAAAATTGGGTCATGTTCATCCTTTTCTAAACTATGTGGTTTTATCTAAGATTTATCTATATGATATATGCAGATAAGAGTTATATATATATATATATATATATATATATATATATATATATATATATATATATATATATATAAATTGTCGGAAAATTGGGTCGTGTTCATCCTTTTCTAAACTATGTGGTTCTATCTAAGATTTATCTATATGATATATGCAGATAAGAGTTCATAATATAATTATATATATATAATATAGTTATATATATAAAATTGTCGGAAAATATAAAATAAAATATATAATTGTCGGAAGATGAAAAGATAATATGAGAGAACTGAAGTGGGAATATTAATAAAAATAAGAGGATAAAATGAGAAAAATAGAGTGACATTAAGAATTAGAGGAGTGACGTTAAGAATACCCTACTTGTAATAATCCACCTTCTTCACTGTCCAAACTCCAAACATGGTCACTTCCTTGACATACATGCACTGGTGGTATTGAGAGGGAGATGTGGCTGGTGGTCGGGATGCACAAGAGGGTGCACAACGAGAGGTAGAGATGGTTTAGGTGAAGAAAAGATAGATGGCTATTTATGGGATATAATATTCTGGTCAAATATTTAATTAATTCTAAGCTGAAACACTTTTAAATAAATTATGATTAATGAGAGGTAGAGAGGTTAAATAAATTAATCTCTTAATTCAATTTTAACTTTTAAATTAAAATTCCTATTTCAAACTCCATCTATCTTTTTAACATTCTATAGCTTTAATCTCTTACTTAATTTCCTAATTTAATTTAAGTTTTTAATATATTAAATAAATAATATTAATTTATTTTTAAAAATTTAGGCTGTTATGTTATAATCTTATTAAAAATAAATTCGTAATCAAAATTTCAATGACTTACTTGAACAATTTAGAAAAAAAATTTCACATCTCTTCTGCCAATTTACAAATGACATCATAATCTCCATTTGATGTCTAGGTCACCTTCATCGTTGACACGACCCGACCTTGTTCTTCCATTGCCATTTAGGTTTGGCTCTTCCATTATGATTGCATTTGCATCATTGTGATTATATTTGAAAAGTATGGATATATGGAAGACATGCACCCATGGATACCAAAGCACATTACAAATATGCAAACTGCAAGTTCTATCGTATCACGGACTGGAGGGGTTCGGCATATATTGTGGACTCAATTTATGCCTTTTATTAAATTTCATCGTGCTTTTATGTGGGAGGAATCTTTAACATCGCACAATCACCAATTTTGAATATATGATATTTTGGTCTTTATTGACATATTTACTTTTTGGAAGGATGATTTGCATTTAGCTATCTGTAATGAGATTCACTTTTTGATACTCGTGCTTCATTAGTCCAATAGTCAATTAAATTTTTTGCCAACCATGCTCCAACAACATGATCTTATACGCAATCTCGATAAATGTGAGAAGATCGTCAACTATCGTGTCAAATACATGTTTGAAGTATATCTACAGGTGAGCATGGATCGGGTCTATCTTATTCTTTGAGACTCGAGCGAGATGTAGTTGGAGCTATGTTATATTAATATATTAAATTATTATATTTAATTTAAGGATTTGTTCCCTTGACCTTTTTGTATTATAAACTTTTTTTTTGTCTACTCATATCTTTCAAATATTTCGTTGATCCCCCGAATTATACCGCCTTTTTTTTACTGAAGTTCATCCATCAACCTCTATTAATTTTTTTCGTTAATTTTTATCTTTTTATGAAATGTCAAAATTATCCTCAAAACTTAAAATAATATAAATAATAAATATAAAAGAAATGCCGGGGGGGGCAATGAAATATTTTTTTATTTTTATAATATATTATTTTATATTTTCAATATTAGAGGGAAGGATAATTTGATCATTTCATAAATAAAAAAAATAAAAATTAACGAAAAAGTTGACGGAGGTTAACAGATGGACTTAAGTGAAAACGACGATATAGTTCAAGAGGGATCAACAGAATATTGAAAGACGAGAATATATGCGAAAAAAATTCATAGTTAAGAGGGTTAACGAAAAAATACTTAATTTAATTAAAAGTTTATATTTTATCATATATGTAATTTAATTGATAGATACTATATTTATATATTACTATTACATTTTTTATTATTATATTTATTTTTTATGACGAAATTGGGATAATTTTGTCTCAATTTGACCCAGTCGAAGCCAGAGTTGGGATCGAAATAAATTGTTAAAAATTTGGAGTAAATCGAGACTCGATCCCCATGTAAATTTGCTCACCCCTGAGCATATTTATCCAACATTGAAATTATCTTTTTCAATCGTCCAGCAAGCAGTAATCAGTTTGTGTACGAAAATCAATGCGAGTTTCAAAAAGCTAAAATTGAAGTGTGAAAAATAAAAAAAACTAACGTACTCAGATAATCTTCTTTTTTGCTTCCACTTTATTATCAGTATAAAGTGAAAATGTTTTGCTTTATGGATTCACTGCCGTCTGTATCACATCATGTCCTTAAAGTTCAATTGACAAAATTCAAGATGATATCCTCCTATTTTTATTGGGGAATTTTTAAATCTTTAAGCACGCTGGAAGAGATCATTGAAACGTTCGATTTTCACATGTTGTTGACAGACGGTATATTTGAAAATATAGTATGCAAAGTCCTTCAAATTATTCCATGAAAAAAATTTTATTACAGATCTTTGTATATCTTTCTACTTCTGAATTTTTGTTTTACATATCTTTGTAGTGTAATTTAGTTAACCTCATTTCTCAATAACATATTCTTTTCTATTACGTGATCCACAGGGCACCAGTGTAAAATAATTAATTAAAGGAAAAAAAGGACGTCCACCAATAATTCCATATCAAGTTGCCCATCTGCATCCAATCCATTTTTTTTTAAAAACATATGAATATTATTAAATATAAGACAAAACATGTACACGAGTAACGTTTGGAATTTTAAATTCTCCAAGGTAATCCAATGTAACTAATATGCATCAACATTCCGAATATGGAGAAATTGGATGTGCCAGCTTTTTCCATGTAAATTATTAGCATGCCATGTACGATTATGTCAAATGCAAATTTGCACCAAACGCAAATTACACATTTATATATTAAACAAAGTGGATATTGAATTATGTAATATAATATGAATAATAAATTTTAGTTGATATATAATTAACTAGTAAAATTGTGTTCGGATCCAAACAAATCCAATTTAATTATTTAAAATTATAAATTTGATCAGGATGGAGCAAGCAAATATAATAAAATAAAGGTGCATATTAAATTTTTTGGTGGGTACATTATTGTTATTATTATTACAGTTGCTGAAACGTCACCGCCAGTTTCGTCCAATTCCCTTTCGTCTCTTCCTCTCCATTCGTTTCTTTTATCCGTCCTGCTGAACACCGGATCCAGCATCCAATGGGGACGGAATCCACCACGGCAGTGGAGATATCGGAGCCCCTCTTGTCGCCGGCGACCGCCGGCGAAGGGAAGGTGTCCGAGGAGGAAACTATCCCGCCATGGAAGGAGCAGATCACCATCCGAGGTCTCCTCGTCAGCGCCCTCTTGGGGACTCTCTTCTGCATCATCACCCACAAGCTCAATCTCACAGTGGGGGTCATCCCCTCGCTCAACGTCGCCGCGGGGCTTCTCGGCTTCTTCTTCGTTCGGAGCTGGACGGCTTTCGCCGAGAGGATCGGGGTGTTCGCGAAGCCGTTCACCAGGCAGGAGAACACGGTCATACAGACATGCGTCGTGGCGTGCTACGGACTGGCCTTCAGTGGTAATCCTTTGGTGGCTGAATTCTCTGTTGAATTGGGTGGAGATGGCTCGAGTTTTTCCGAATCAAAGATGTCATTTTGCTGAACTGGTTCTTTTTTCTGATCTGTTACTTCTACGGGATTTACTTGGAATTTCTTGTGCCAGCTTTTGCTTGTTGCGGAATTCACTGTTCTTTTGGCGGACTTGAAGAGACTCGTGATTTTGTTCTTGTTCGAGCACTTTGTTGATTTGCTTAAAATAATAAAAGGTTGTGTTTTTTTTTCGGAATTTTCTGAACCAAACATGGGATTCTGTTGTTTATCCCTTTTTTTCTTCCTGTGTTTTACATTATTTGCCTGTTCTCTCTCATCTTTGAATTCGTTATTCTTTTCGTGGAATTCAAGCGAAAACAAATATATGCTTTTTGTTGACTCTTGACATTCTAAATTACGAGTTGTTTGGAGTCCTTATCATTTTCGAATTTTGTTTTTACTTTCTTTTAATTCACTTGTCATGATTCATCTGATTTTAGGAAACTTGAACAACTGTCGTCGGATTTTACCTCATTTTCTGTCGGACCTTTTTAATGAAAGAAATGCCTTGGCCTAATGAAGGCTCTACGCCCATATAATCACTAATCTCTATGTTGTAACTTTACTCTTATTTATGCAGTATAATTTGTAACTAAAATATATATACTCTTGCTGGAACATATATTTTCTTCCTTCTGTGCAGGGCGTTGTGGCTATGATTGATTAAAGTAAGATCCTTCATTAGCAGATAGAACTTTCCCTTTAGATATCAAGTCCGATAACCTGGTGATCATATTATCTTCGAAAATTTTGTTTAAACTGGAACTTCATGACTATCATAACCAAGTGATTATAATACTGTGTATCAGTTCTCTCATTTCTGCAATTAAACTATTGGCGGTCAATGACTAGGACTTCCTTCGCAGGAGGATTCGGGTCATATATGCTGTCCATGAATCAAAGAACATATGAGCTTATAGGAGCTGATTATCCTGGTAATAGGCCCGAGGATGTTAAAAATCCATCATTGAGTTGGATGATTGCCTTCATGTTTGTTGTGAGCTTCCTTGGGCTATTTAGCCTTGTCACACTGCGCAAGGTACGACTGATTCAATTTATAAAAGTTATGGTTGGAGTATACTCCAAAATTTCTATGTACATACTCCTGCAGTGTCTGTAATACATTTGATTTGATAATCTATTCTGTGTATGCTTCAAATGGGCATTATCTATTTCATGTAAAATTTTAAATTTGTTTGATGAGAACCTTAGTTTGAGCTGGAATATGTTATATTTTACAGTTCTTGGATTAATTTTATGATAAATACAAGTCAAGTCCACTTCAAAAAAAGTCAACTACTGTGACAGTAATACAGGCAACAAATACCTTAATGTACAACCAAGAAGAGAGCTTATTTTGCTGATCTCAACATTAATGGCTTCTATAAACTGATCTAAAGGGGTATATTTAAAAATGGATGCTTGGAATATGTCCTAGAATTGAGCAAGTATCAGAGTTACATGGTGTCCTATATGGTTGAACAATTGTTTTAAAATACTTAAAGTTGTTAGCAAAATTTAGATCTAGCTGAAGTAATGGAGTCGAGTTTATTTTTCAGTTACAAGATAGGCGAGCTTTTGCGTAATGGTTTAGTTACTCTTTTAATAATGAAGAGATCATGGCTTGGGCTGCATATGATCTCCCAGCAAAGGAGAGATACTCTACATATCACCCACACATCTACCCTCAATATCTGGATGATTACTTCGCACAAAGGATTGACTCTTGTCCTGTGGTTAAAATCATAGAATATTCTCTTCTAATTAAAAATCCAAATGAAACTGAATAGGTACTGAAAGATAAAGTAAACCACCTTACATACTTCAGCCAGATTTTTTCTTATCCAGGTTCTTATTAAGCTTTTTTTTTTTTTTTGAGAACAGAAAGGATGACTACCATTTTGGTAGACATCCAAATTTATTAATAATAAAAACAGGTTACATCATAATTACAACATAAGTAATTGAATGCTGAATTCTCCCTCCACCACTACTCGCACGACCATATTACATAACTCTACAGCCTGCGTGGCAATATTATCCGTGTAGCATCGCCCGTTTCTGAAGATGACTGCATTCCTTTGTGACCAGATTGCCCATAGAGTAGATAAGGTTAGTACTCTGCTCCGCCTCGAGACATATCTTCGCTAGTTCCCCATCACATTACCACTCCGAAAGGAGCTCCAAAATGCTTCTACCAATGATACATTAAGCCATTGACTTCTGATGATTGTCCATACTTCTCTTGCCACCTCACATTCAAAAAACAAGTGTTTAATATCCTCGACAACATTATTGCACAAAACACATGTGATATCAGCCTCAGGCCGCCATCGGGATCTATAAGATTTGGTGATGATTGTCCATACGTCGAAGAAGGCAAGCGAAAATTTTAATTCTTAGCGGTATTGAGCTCCTCCATATAATGGTGCAGTCCGACTTCAAGTCATCATCATCAATTATATCAGTTGCACTTAACGTCTCATATACTTTACGAGCTGAAAAAACACCAACCGGCCATACCCAGCTGTCCCTTATATTATCTTCAAGAGCATATCCATCCAATTTATCAAGTAAGTCAACAAAATCATCAATTCGTTGGTCCAACAAATTACTTGTGAAAGATGGCAGCTAGGCCCCATTGTGACCTCCCGATGTGGACCAACATTTTGCCACCTTGATGTCTTTGTCTGCTGCAATGGCATATAGCCTAGGGAATAGTTGTGCTAGTGAATTAGGTCCAGCCTAGGGATCTTTCCAAAAGCGAAGCTCTCTTCCATTACCTAGCCTCAGCGAGATACATGATCTGATCTTTGGTAATGTAGCCATCACCCCCTTCCAAAAAGATGAGCATCCACTTCGCGTCACCATTCGTTGTTCCCAAGATCGAACTCTCCCATGACATGCGAAGATAATGGATGACCATATGTCATTTGTGTTGCTCAAGATTTTGTATGCCCATTTTGATAGCAATGCTTCATTTGCTCTTCGAAGTACCCGTACATCCAAACCTCCTTCAGAATGAGGCCTGCAGATATCCTTCCATGTCACCAGATGAACATCTTGATTATTCCTTCCAGAATGTGTCCAAAAAAATTTGCTCCTAATCGAGTCAAGGCGTACTTCGACTGATTTTGGTAGAGGTAATACAGATAAGAAATACACTGGAATTGCTGATAGAACTGTCTGCACAAGAGTAAGTGACCCTCCTTTGGATAGTAGCTTTGCACTCCAGCCCTCAAGTTGCTGCTCCACCCTCTCAATGACCGGTGTCTTCTCTTTGACTCGGGTCCTCTTATTCGTTAGAGGCAGGCCCAAATATGTTAATGAGAGGCTGCCTATAGCTGTTTCTAGTATCGTAGAACAACTAGCTGCCTCTTGATCATCCATCCCAAAAGGTATAAATGAAGATTTTAAATGGTTAATGTTTAAACCAGAAAAATCTCCAAAGATCTTCATTAGGATAGAAGTCATCCTTGCTGCTACGCTAGAGCCTTCGATGAAGAATGTAGTATCGTCGGCATATTGCAGGAGTGGAATGATTGAGCCCCGACTTATATTGCCTGTGAACCCGGATATGAGACCAGCATTACACAAGGAAAATGTGCAACGGGCCAGCGCATCAACTGCAAGTACAAATAACATTGGGGCAAGTGGGCAGCCTTGGCGGACTCCACGTTGAGGTTGAATCCAACCATCGACTGGGGAACCATTTATGAGGGAAAGAAACCGTGCATCCTCGTGCATTACTATTAGTGATAAGACATAAAGAGTTCGAGTATAAAATATTAAGGTCTTCATGAGGTTGCGAGTCCTCCCCCAATGTGTCCTAAAATGATGCTATAGCAAGATTTGCAATATAACGTGCTGCTTGATTAGCTTCACTGTTCGATTTCCAGAGTCACTACTTTGGCATCACTCCCGCTCAAACACCGGATTAGTCGGTAGCATTGACATTGGTGGTTCTCGACCGAAAAAAAATGATAGCAATGTTCTATATGTATACAAGTTTTGCATAGTCCTATAAGCTTTGCATGAAAGAGATATTATTTTCTTTAAGCATTATCAAATTGTATATGATGATTTTCTATCTTAAAAAAGAAAACGGTTAATGTGATTATCATGTCTTTCCAGTTCTGTGTTACTATCTGTTATTATTTTGATATCATTGAATTATTAAATAATGCAGTTAGCATATGCAATATTGCAGTATCAGGAAGAACTTTGGGCACATAATCACACAAGGACTGTTGAAATTTGTTACTAAAGTTTAACTAAGTTACATGAACAAACCCTAATGGATATGATTAATGAATAGGAATGATAAATTAATCAAAGCGCTATAATTCTTGAGAGATTTCTTGATGACCAGCAACTTCTTAGTCATCCTTCTTTTTCTCAAAAAACAAATTGTGAATGAACTTTGGAAGTATTTTGACAAATGTGATTGAAAATGAAATAGGATATATAGATATTATTACTGCTTACTAGTAAGAGTGCAAAGATTTTAAACATACTAATTACTAATAAATTATCTGTTCTAGGAGTGGACCAAACTTCAACCATATAGTTAATAAACACATTTCAAAGGCTGAAAATAAAGTTGAACCCATCAATATATTTATAAGGCGAGAGGTTGGTTGCAACTATATAACATATACTAATGTTGGAGAACATACATATGGAAGTTGTAACTACCCATTAAACTCTTAATCAGTCCATTATCTTTCTAGCTAATAAAAAGTGGTATCCTATCAATACTCCATAAATTATTGTCCTGTCCTCAAGGCAGATAAAAGAAATAATTTTTTCTCAAGAACAATGTTGATGTCTCTAAACTTAAGAAAGTCCATCTTGGTGTCAAGATGTTGGAAAGAATGTCTTGTAAAATGAATTTTCGTTTGTGATGTACATTAAAGCCGATTACCCCTGGATGAGTGTTGTTTCTGTGCTTTGGTGTTAAGATCTTTAAGACTCTAATATCAGTATGATAGATGTTGAAAATGTGACTGAGAATGCAAATAGGATAGATATTATTAATAGTAAAAGTGCAAGAATCTTAAATATAATCACTACTAGTGACTTGTCTGTTTGAGATGAAAATTTTCATAATAAAATAGTTTGTGGAGAGGACAAAGCCTCAATTACATAGTTGATAAGCATATTTCAAAAGTTGAAAATAAAGTTAGAGCCAATCATTATATTTGTAACATGAGGGGCTAGTTTCCTCAATGAAAAAGATGTAAGGGGTTAGTTACTGTAACTATATAACATAACTAATGACGGAAAAATAAAATGAAAGTTATAACTACCCCTCTTAGTTAGTCCACTATCTTTGTAACTAATACAACAAATGGTGTCCTATCAATGCATTTCCCTAAATTTTACCATCCTCAAGGTGGAGGAAAAAAAAAGATTGATATTTTTCTGCAAGCACGATGTTGATGCCTGCATACTTAACAAAGTCCATCTTGGTGTGAAGATGTTGGAAAGGATGTTTGGGCCAATGTAAACTTTCAACTTTTTTTTCTTATGAAATGAACTTTCCTTTATGATCTTCATTGATGCTGATTTCTCCTAGATGAGTGTTGTTTCTTTGTGCTTTGGTGTTAGGATCTTTGAAGCTCTGATACCAAAATGATAGATGCTGAAAATGTGACTATGAAATGGGAAATAGGATAGATATTATTTGTAGTAAAGTGCAAGAGTCTTATACACAAGCCAATAATTTGTCCGCTCAAGATGATAAATCTTCATAATAAAATAATCTGTTTGGAGTGGTCAAAACTCCAATTAGATTGTTGATAAACACATTTCAATTGCTGAAAATAAAGCTAGAGTCCATCAATATATTTATAACATGTCCCCTCAAAAATATATTTATAACATGAGGGATTGATTGCTACAACTATACAACATATCTAATGGCAGAGAACATGAACATGAAAGTTGTAAGTACCCACTATACTCTTAATCAGTCCACTATCTTTCTAACTAATATAAAGTGGTGTCCTATCAGCATATTACTAGTTAATTTGGTTTGATGGTTGCAGGTAATGGTCATTGATTACAAACTTACCTATCCCAGTGGAACAGCTACAGCTCTACTCATTAATAGCTTTCACACTAGTTCGGGAGCAGAGCTTGCAGGGTGAGATGCATGGTGAACTTGTTTCAATATTAGTTTGTAAATCTTTACTGAATAACTTATACATTAGTTTAGTGGGAATTATAGCAGGCAATCATGAAAATTTCTCTGGAACGTAAAAATAATATTGTTAAAATTCAAAAGTTTTACCTCGTAGGGTATCCTCCCATATTAAAAAAACTCACAATTTTTTAAAAAGAAATTCAAAAGTTGTATGTGCATAATGTTCAACTATCCAAATATTTTTTTTTTCATAGAGATTTTGCTGATGCTATGAAAACCTGAGATCATTTTTTCCTTTATAAGAAGACAGGTTAATTAACCGTAACAGTATTATTAGAGAAAAAATTGAAATACATGGAATCAAAAGTATGCAAGATTTAAAATAAAAAAACATAGGCTGAATATGAACAAGGAATTTATGAGTAGTTGGAATGTATGATTCAAATTAAAATTTTAGTGGCAGAAAGGATCAGGTTGGTTTGCACTTGACCATCATGCTTCTTTCTTTGGTGTGAGTTTTTTAGAAGCTTTGAAAGGTCAAATTAACCACTATAGTTTGAGAGGGTGGTTTACTAGCTACTCTTGTGGATGTTTTGAAATAGAGAAATACATAAATAGCGTATGAATTTGGATTTTAGGGACACTGATACTATGGTATTCTTGAGGTTTCACAGAATGCTTCAATTTTTGTTGTCATGATTAGCAACTAATGAATAGACAAGTACGATATCTTAGACCAAAAACAGTGACATACCTGCTTTAAATCAGCACAATATAAGCTTCTCTTCCATGCATAAATTATAACACAGAACCATTTCACCTCTATTAAAAGGAAACTATTTAAACACAATGTTTTCTCTCTTCTCCTAGGTTTTTTATTCTTTTGCAAATGAACTGCTTAACTGGTCTTGGCCATTATTATGATTGAATTGATAGTTCTCGTAAAAAAATGATTGAATTGATAATTTGCCATATGTTGAAAGTCCTTGTCTTGTGCTTTTGTCTTCTATTTTCTAATCTTTTAGATGATGAATATTTTTGTCAAGGAAAATGACTCAGGATAAGCTGTTTGGAAGTCAATGTAGTTAAACTACGCATCTTGATAAAAACAAATATGGCATCTTATGTTTTCCATTGTTTTAGGTAGCTATGGGTTAAAGTGCATTTAAGATATGTTGAATGTACCATGCATCCAGAGACAAGAAAAAAAAAGGCAAGGGCATTAGGTGTCCACTTATCACATGGCCCTCATGTGAATAAGGGCCCACATGTTTGCCTTTGGATGCATGGTGCCTTATTTTATCTCAGTAGTTATATACGAAATGTTGTTTATTTTTATCTTAATTTATGTTTTTCATATTTATCTACAGGAGGCAAGTTCGTTGCCTTGGAAAATATCTGAGCATAAGCTTTTTCTGGAGTTTCTTCAAATGGTTTTTCAGTGGCATAGGAGATTCATGTGGCTTTGACAATTTCCCAAGCTTAGGACTTGCAGCATTTAAGAACACGTATGTTTTCCGTTTTCTAATTATATGCCTCAATTTTTCCTTTTAATCATCTAACTCTTAGTGGCAGAAGTTGAGGTTTCTTTTGTTCGATTATTTTCGTCCTCCTGTAAAGTATTGTGCTATTTCCATTCTCCTTCCTTAACTATAAAAATACTTGTGTGCCTCTCTTGAACCATTCAAACTTTTCCATTTGACCCGAATGTTCAATTTTTGTTATGATTTGAAGAAGATAAATAAAAATAAAATAAGTTTGGAAGCCATCCATTTTGTATTAAAATAAACTATAAATGTTACAAGTTTGAATCCAATTGAGAACAAGAACAAAAGAAATTTAAAATAAAGTTTGAATCCAATTGAGACTTTTAGAACAGTTTTTGATCCCGAACAGTTTTTGATCCCGAACAGTTTTTGATCGAAAGATCAAGTGGTGGCAGTTAAAAGGGGAGAAGCGAGAGACTTTTAGAAGTAAGTTATTAGAGGAAAGTGTGTGGGAGTTAGAAGGAGATGCTAGTATCATGTGGAAGAATGTGGCAAAAAAGGTTGAAATGGTTGCTAAAGCCATTTTAGGAGAATCAAAAGGTTTTGGACCACGAGATAAGGAGACTTGGTGGTGGAATGAGGAGGTCCAAGAAAAGGTGCGTAATAAGAAGAATTGTTTCAAGGCGATACACTTGGACAATAGTTCTGACAATTGGGAAAAGTATCGTTTGGCGAAAAGGGAGGCTAAGAAGGCAGTTAGTGATGCTCGTGCTAAAGCATACGAAGGGTTTTATAAGGAGTTAGGGACAAAGGCGGGTGAACAAAGGATTTACAAGATTGCAAGGAACAAAGAGAAGGAGTCGAGAGATTTGGATCAAGTAAGATGCATAAAAAATGAAGTTGGCAAGGTTTTAGTTACTGAAGGAGATATTAAGAACAGATGGGAAGAGTATTTCTATAAGCTATTTAATGATGGATGTGAAGGTTCGCGTTGTGATTTGGAGGACTTGACAGTTAGCGAATGTGAGCTTAATAGGTCATTTTATCGTAGAATTAGAGTCTCGGAGGTTAGCGAAGCTCTTAAGAAAATGGAGAATGGTAAAGCCGTTGGACCGGATGGTATACCGATTGAAGTTTGGAAATGTTTAGGAGAAAAATGTGTGTTGTGGTTATGTAAACTATTTAATGAGATTTTACGGTCGAAAAAGATGCCTGATGATTGGAGATTAAGTACATTAGTTCCTATTTACAAAAATAAAGGGGATATTCAGAATTGTGCAAATTATAGAGGGATTAAACTTATGAGTCACACTATGAAATTATGGGAAAAAGTGATTGAGCATAGATTGAGAATGGAGACTAGTATTTCTGAGAGACAATTTGGGTTCATGCCAGGAAGATCCACTACAGAGGCGATTTATTTACTAAGGGGGATGATGGAGAAGTATCGAAGTAGGAGAAGAGACTTACATATGGCTTTCATTGACTTAGAGAAGGCGTATGATCGGGTACCAAGGGATGTACTTTGGAAAGCCTTGCAAAAGAAGAGGGTGAATGTTGCCTACATTAAGGTAATACAAGATATGTACGATGGGGCATTGACTAGGGTTAGGACACCCGGAGGTGAGACAAATGAATTTCCTATAGGAATTGGCCTACATCAAGGATCAGCTTTAAGCCCGTATCTATTTAACTTAGTTATCGATGCTATAACCGAGAGTATCACAGAGGAGGTACCTAAGTGCATGCTATTTGCGGATGATATAGTACTTTTAGCGGATTCAAGAGAAGAGATTAATACAAAATTGGAAATATGGAGAGATACGTTGGAGTCAAAGGGTTTTCGTTTAAGTAGGAATAAAACAGAATATATGCATAGCAATTTCACAAATAAACAACTTAGAGACGATTTGAAAGTTAGGTTAGGGGAGGATATAATTCCTCAAGTGAAGTTTAAATATTTAGGATCAATTGTAAGACAAGATGGTGAGATTGATGACGATGTTAATCATAGAATTCAAGCTGGTTGGTGTAAGTGGAGGAAAGCCACTGGAGTTCTTTGTGATAGAAAAGTACCCAATAAAGTTAAAGGAAAATTCTATCGTACTGCTATAAGGCCAGCAGTGTTATATGGTAGTGAATGTTGGGCTATGAAGGGACAACATGAACGTAAAGTGGGGGTAGCCGAAATGAGGATGTTGAGATGGATGTGTGGTCATACAAGATTAGATAAGATTAGGAATGACCATATACGTGAACGAGTCGGAGTGGCTCCTATTAGTGAGAAAATGGTAGAGAATCGTTTGAGATGGTTTGGTCATGTTCAGAGAAGACCATTAGATGCGCCAGTAAGAAGAGTAGATCAAATAATCTGGAGTCCGATTAAAAGAGGGAGAGGGAGGCCAAGGCGGACACTTGGCGAACTAATAGAGCAAGATCTATTGGTGAATAATATACCGAAAGGTTTGGTTACTAATAGAGCGGAATGGCGTCGTATGATCCATGTAGCCGACCCCACCTAGTGGGATAAGGCTTTGTTGTTGTTGTTGTTGTTTGAATCCAATTGAGAACAAGAACAAAAGAAATTCAAGCAGGCTCAGGGACCCACCCGAAAATATGCATTTCCCACTTGCTCAACAAGAATGAGATGTGTATAATGTTCTCTAGGTGACATCTGAATTTAGATAAGATTCACTATCTTTCCATTATAACAAATGATCTTTACATGTCAGATCTGCTATTGTGATATCTTGTAATGTATTTTCCTCTGTTTTTGTAGGTTTTATTTTGATTTCAGTCCAACATACGTTGGATGTGGTCTTATTTGTCCTCACATTGTCAATTGCTCTGTTCTTTTTGGGGCCATCATGTCATGGGGATTCCTTTGGCCCTTCATCGCTACAAAGGCTGGTGATTGGTACCCTGATAACCTTGCTGGAAATGACTTCAAAGGTCTCTATGGGTACAAGGTATGATAGAGTCCTCATGCTTAAATTTCTTAGACAAACTCCTTTTCTTCACATTTATGAAAGAAACATAGTAATTATGAGGATGTATGCCTGAAAATTCCGCCCAAAAACTGATGGTTGTATGCCTAATGACTTTCTGGTAAAAATATGTAACAGAAATGTTACTTTTCAACTGGGAATAAGCAAGCCAGGCATAAGATTATGACTAGTTTCAAAAAATAATGCTTGAAATTTAATCTTTTGACAAGTAATTGATGTGTGGCATAAAACTACAGTTTAATTCTCTGCATTTCTTAGGTCAAGATATGGCCGTTTAAACGTGCTTGTCATGATTTCTTTAAGTACAGGATCCTCTTCTAACTTTGTGAAATTTTCAATATGTTTGACCTTAGAATATGTACATATCTTTTTCTGAAGGCAAGAATATGTACATATTTATAATACAAAAGTTTGGGTTCCCGTATCTTCGAAGTGATATTAGATTCATCACTCGGTAACCTCTGTTCAGTCATTTGCTTGGTTCAAGTCACAATCAATACCATCTCTATAAACACAAACTTCTACTAACGTAAATGCTTCATTAATTTTCTCACAAAGTTACTTGTTATATGTCTGACCTTGACTCTGAATGAAAAAAATAATCTGCCCTCAGGTTTTCGTTGCGATCTCACTTATTCTTGGAGATGGTCTGTACAACTTAATTAAAATAATATTCATCACTGGGAAGGAGATTTTAAATGCACGAACCAAGCAGAACACCCTTCCTTTTGTAGCAGCTGTTCAAGGTAATTAGTTTATTGCACAAAGTTCATGCAAGTCATAGTTTTCATTTTTCTCTTGGTTCAGGAAAGGGTTGAATGATTGGTCCATCGATTTATCTAGGCATTGAATTTGTGGTAAAGAAAATAAATGCAGTAAATAAAAATGTGATTAATCTAATTTGCAGGGAAAAGGGATTAATAAAGAAGCACGCTGTAAACTTGGAAAACTAGACAATATAATAGAATATTTTAGGAGTTTGAATCCGTTTAGGGAGAATCAATTGGTCTAAAGGAAAAGGGTTCTGTGCAATAAACTCATGTTCAACTTCATTATCACACAATTCCTTTTTCAAGGTGATTCAATTCTAATAAGGTACAATGAACAAACACTCTTGTGCCCCATCCTATTGACCTAATTGCATTAAAATCAAGAGTACTGGTAAACAAGGTATGTAATGCTTATTTCTAAGCCACCTAATTATATTTCACTTCATGAGGCAACGGGTTAAACGAAATAACTTTCACCACTCGATAACCTAGATTAATCTAAATGGGCAGCTAATCACATTCTGATATAGCATTTATGAATTGTTAAGCAAAAGATGTTTATTCCATAAAAATCTCTAAACCGAACCAATTAATAAACACCAAATATCATCTAGTCCTAGAACAAGAGGGTTTTGGCCATGCATGATCACCATTAAGGTCATTTGTTGGTCCTCTTGATTCGTCATCCCTTTTAACATCTTAACTGTTGTTTTTTTTTAAAGTGATACATCTTAACTTTTGCTAGTTGACATTATTTATTTGTACTTGTTCCATCATTTCCATTGTGAGGATTGACATCTACTGATGCAATTCAAAAGATTATGTCGTAAACATTATGAAGTCTTCTGTTTGCTTTGTGGATTGAAGTATAGTTTCAATGTTGTACCTTTTTCTATTAATCAGTATTACATGGTGCCAAGTAGTACTTACTGTTCTCATCTGAGATTACTCTTTACCACCATGTATTATCTATCTTGGCAAATTATGTCCTTGATGATGAGGGAGGTATCATTAATCATTTTGTCATCTGCAGTTGAAGAGAGCTCTAAGCCAATGATGGAGGAAAAGCTGCGCAATGAAACATTCATCAAGGACGGCATACCATCCTGGTTTGCAGCTTCTGGGTATGTTGCTCTTGCTGCTATATCCACTGCGACAGTGCCTGTTATCTTTCCACAGATGAAATGGTACCTGGTTCTTATGTGCTATGTTGTGGCCCCTGCCTTGGCCTTCTGTAACTCCTATGGTACTGGACTTACTGACTGGAACCTTGCCTCAACTTATGGCAAGATTGGTCTTTTCATTTTTGCCTCACTCGTTGGAAGCAAGGGCGGTGTCATTGCCGGGTTATCAGCGTGTGGTGTTATGATGTCAATTGTCTCCACTGCTGCTGATTTAATGCAGGACTTTAAGACTGGATACCTGACTTACTCCTCACCAAGGTCCATGTTTGTTTCCCAGTTGATCGGTACAGCATTAGGTTGCATTATAGCTCCTCTCACTTTCTGGCTTTACTGGACTGCTTTTGACATTGGAGCCCCTGATGGTGTCTACAAGGCTCCTTATGCTGTTATATACCGAGAAATGGCTATTCTGGGTATTGAAGGTTTCGGAACACTGCCAAAACATTGCTTGGAACTTTGCTGTGGTTTCTTCTTGGCTGCTATTGTGGTTAATGTCTTAAGGGATGTGACTCCAAAGAATGTATCAAAGTTTATTCCAATTCCAATGGCGGCAGCAGTACCTTTCTACATTGGAGCTTACTTTGCAATTGACATGTTTGTCGGCACTGTGATTTTGTATGTTTGGGAGCGCATAAATCGGAAGGAAGCAGAGGATTATGCTGGAGCAATGGCATCTGGCTTGATTTGTGGTGATGGGATCTGGACTGTTCCCTCAGCACTCTTATCAATCTTCAAGATTAATCCACCAATCTGCATGTACTTTGCTCCTAGCAGCTAAATTACGAGAACAATAAACTCATCACATGTTGTATGATCTTGTAGATAGATTCAAGAAACATCAGCAACCAACAATTGATTAGACAAAGTGTTTTACTTGTGAAACAGTCTCTAGGCTTCTGTATATATGCTCAAAATATTTGTTGTATTATTTCCTCAATTCACTCCATTTATTTTCTTCGTCATTCCACTCCTGTACTGAAAAGAATATATTTTCTATTACCTTGGGTCATAAAGGTTACTTGGGGAAATTTTCTTTTCTTTTTTTTTCATTCATAGAGGAGTTCTGTGATGATATATATGTGAATAATGAATGTTCATGTCATACTTATTTCGGGGACAAATCATATAGTTGAACATTTTGGCCTGAATTATGGCAAAACCACAATGAATTTGGTCTCTTTTATCTTTTCTTCCGACTATATCCATAATTTAACTTGGAAGCATGCTTCTGCCATTAATACCTCTCCTAGTGTTTCTTTACCAAGAAAAAAAAAGAAAATCTTGAACCATTTGTAAAGATGACTTAAATATTTGATCGTTGCAAAAGAATGTTGCTATCAACTCATCTAGAACTAGTAGGCATGGCTTTTGGATGCTGACCTAAATATCAGCCTGGAAACGAAGAAAAGCTGTCGGTTTCAAATGTGATGCCATTTATGCCTCTGCATTTTCTTTTCTCGAATAATTCATTTTCTGTTCAAGTATATCGTAGTCATCCTGCTGGTACCTACTACTATTACTACAAGAATATACAGAATCTCATGATGCAATCTTACTATGAAATGACAGTTTACTATCACATGTAATTCTTTCTGTTATCAGGCAATGCAGGTCCTATGGATTGTTTCTTCTCAACAATGCTCTGTTCAACTTAGTTGATTACTGTTCTTGTTACAACGATTTCAGGATTACTACCTGGATGGCACCGATCATGGTGTTCCATACCTTTTAATTTATTTCCACCAGACACTCGATCAAATTTCTGGTTGGGAGCTTAAATGGTCCTAAAATAGACACTACTCCAGCAGAAGCATGCATGCAAAAGTATGGAGGTTGTTGGCCACTCTAACACTAATTGATTACATCTGGATCTTGGCCTAGTCGATTAATTGGAGAAACAGTTGGAAACTGCACACCTTGAGATCGATCGGGTAATTAATTAGCATGGTGGCCTTGTCCATATACTGGACCATTAGGTATAGCACTATTACCCAATGTCTGTTGATGAGTTCATCTGCAACTATTTTTGCTTTGCAGACAGAACAGAAGTCCATCGACTGAAATGTTATCAACTCAAGCCTGTTAGATAAATTGAGCATCCTCTAGATATGTTATCATGAGGATCAATCAAGGAGCTAATAATCGGCATGCATTTAATACTTGTAACATCTATACATACAGATTGAGTGTATAATTAATCGGAATCTAAAGTTTGCTGTTCAGTGGTGTGCCCAATCTCACCAATGACATTAATAATTAATAGTTTGCTACGTTATGGCAGGTGGTGGTTCGTCAAAGCTGACAACACTCTGCGACGGGATTCTCGGAGAGTCATAAATTCCTCTTGATGTCTTTTCAGCATTTTCACTTTTCACCGTTCAAGACGGTTCTCGACACGTAAATCAGTACACGGTAAAAACTAAAAACTAGAAAGAGACAGAAGACACACGAGTTAGGCCGAGCAAGTGGTATTGTACATACTCTTGGCCTGCCTGCCATCCTTGCGATCGGCAAACCAACCATTTGAAATCCTTTGTTTCCGCTGAGATGAGGTGCATGGACGCCCTCCATGGCTTCCTGAGTGTTGGGGTGCACATGGCCATTGGCGCCTTCCTCTTGGTCTACCTGCCTCTCGCCCTGCTTTGGAGGTTCACCAGGTGGCTGCTTGTGAGGCCCTTCCTGAAGGAGGACATCAGAGGGAAGGTGGTTCTCATAACAGGCGCCTCCTCAGGAATTGGAGAGGTGGGTGGCATTGTCCCCTTTGTTTGTCTTCCATTTTCTTTTAACTTTTTTTGTCGGCTTATAAGTTTTTAAATCCCCTGTTAGTAGCATGTGCATATTGTCAGTCTGTGACCTCTTTGTTCTTCAGAAGAAACAATTGTTTCAAGCATAATCTCTTTACGATGGCTGTGCCTTCTTATCGTTAATTGTTATTGTTTTTATTACAATAGCCGATCACACCTAGTGAAATAAAACTTTGTTGTTGTTGTACAATGAGAAATCAGATAGGACTGGCCATGTGGTATGAATGCCACAGCTGAGACCCAAAGTCATGAGGGTTGAGGTTTATGAAGGATACTGTGGGTTGTTCAGAGGTATTAGATGTTTGTGTGGGGACTGTGGCCATGCCCAGCTTATTATTTTTTTCTTTCTCCTTTTTTAGACTATGCTCGGTTTATTCTTTTCCGAATAAAATTTAAAAGAGAGGAATGAAGAGAAATCTTCATTTTTCTCCTCCATTTTTTTCATTTGTATTATTTTGTTTCAACCTCAAATTAAGGTGAAAATTTTCTTCCCTTCCTTTCTCTTTCCTTCCCTTTATTTTCTTCCCTTCCCGAGCCTTCACCCAAACATAGTATTAATTACAGTTCAATTGGATGATTTAAGCTACTTCACGGTTCATGAACTTGCAGGACTCTGATGATTTCACCTAATTAAATCATTGGGAGCACATCTCAAATTTTCAAGTTTCAAATACAGCCAATATAGGTCTCTAGATATGAAACCAAACAAATCTTTGACATTAATGCAGCATTGTTTTTTTTTTCTGGAATACAAGGAATAAACTAAATATACTGACTCATTCATACAATATTATTTTTTTGGAAACTTCTAGTCCCTGATCAGTTTTGTAGCTCACTGCCGACTAATTAATGAGTTACTGTTTGATTCTCACATGTCCATAACAGTAAACATGCATGAAAATGGAGGGAGGGAAAGGTAAGAGAGATTGAGTCTCAATATCGTACATCCTTGATGATTGATGTACTGAGGTTAAGCTCAATCAAGCTTTTATTTAATGGAGTACCGTCGTTTATTTATGCTTATTGCAGTACATTTAGACAATGAGACTTGGCGACATTCATGCACACATACACACATGGAAGCAATCCATTGTAGTTGTAGATCGTGAAATGGTCCATTGACGGGGGAGAAACGTCCTTAATAGGACCCTCAAATATCTGCATTATTGGTACTCATAGTAGGCATAGAAATAAATGAAAGAGACCTTACATGGTTGTTGATCCATGCAACTATGCAGGCATGGTATTTTCATGGTTGAAAATAAGCATTTTATGACACTTTTTACAGCTAGCGGATCAGCCTTTTCACTTCCCAAATATTTGCTCTGCTCTTCCTAAAGATGAAATATAGAAAAGATCGTTCAAAATGATTTGTTATCCAATCTGATTCAGTAAATTCTTTTTGCCTGCAATAAGAATCACTCTCATTTCTATGAAAAGTCTTGGTATCTTCAATTTTCTATGAAAAAGTAAATCTGGTTCACGCTTGCATTGGCTCATTTCCAGCAACTGGCTTATGAATATGCTGGACGAGGAGCATACATGGCCCTTGTGGCACGGAGAGAGCAAGCCCTGAGGTCTGTCGCCAAGAGATTACAAGAGCTTGGCGCGCCAGATGTCTTGGTGATCCCTGCGGATATCTCTAGCTCAACCGAATCGAAGCGAGTTATTGAGGAAACTGTTGCTCGTTTTGGTAAATGTAAGTAGTAATATCAGCTGCTGTAGCAGGCCGTTTTCATTTCAATGCTGCACCGGAAATGACTGATCCCCATCCGTGTTCCGGATGCAGTGAACCACCTTGTAGTTAATGCAGGACTTTGGTGCAGCTGCTTCTTTGAAGAGATTGCAAATGTAAATGCATTTAACCAATTGATGGTAGGTCATATTTTCACCCATGTCCAACTTTAATAAGAGGTAAATGAATGAAATATTCTCTGTACAGAGTCGCACATGAACTGTTACTGGCCTGAAAATATTGAATCAAATCTCCTGTATATTCTACCAGGAAGTTAGTCAACGTTGCCTTTCTAAACTTTCATGCTTTTGCGCAGGATGTAAATTTTTGGGGCTCAATCTATCCTACTTATTATGCTATTCCACACCTCAAGAATAGCAATGGAAGAATTATTGTAAATTCATCTGTGGCTGGACGCATTCCTATTGCAAGATCAAGCCTGTACAATGTACGACGGGAACTGCCAAAGGAAGATCCTGTTGAATTCATCCTCCTACCTTCACTTTCTGACTGATCTGTTTATCCTTATTTTTTTACAGGCAAGCAAGGCAGCGGTTATCAGGTTCTACGAGACCCTGCGATCAGAGTTAGGATCGCAAGTCCACATTACCATAGTGACTCCAGGATATGTTGCATCTGAGCTCACCAAAGGCAAAGCTCTTCAGAAGAATGGAGAAGTTGGAGTGAATGAAGACTCGAGAGATGTAAGTTTTGTCAAGCAATGGTTAACTCCTCAATCCTCAGTAACACACAAAAAGAAAAATCTTAAAATGCGTGGTAGTAGCTCAGCTAAACCAAAATAACTGCACATCATATCACCAGAAAATACTTGTCATAGAAGGAACAAGAAAGGAAGGTTGTCAGGTTTGTCTACTAAGATTGATTGATCTAATGGCCTGCAGATCCAAGTTGGACCGCTCCCTGTCGGAGATACGAAGAGTTGTGCGAAGGTGATGGTAGATGGAGCATGCAGAGGTGACAAATATATTACTTGGCCTTCCTGGTACAAACCACTGTGCATAGTTATGTCCCTTGCTCCGGAGGTTGTGGACTTGTTCTCGCGCTCGTTCCACGTTGGGACACTGAACAAGAGGATCATGGAGGCGACAGGCGCCAAGCGGTTCATGTATCCGGCTTCTATTCGATCTTCTGACACCAAGATTGAAACTAGCTGTTGAATCAGGGGAGCAAATGCCACACCAGATTGATGATATGTGAGCAACTCAGCACCACTAGAAGTAGCCTCCGGACCTTTAATTAGCTGTTTTATATGTTCAACGAATCCATCGAATTCTTCTCAAGAAATATGTGCGTTTCTGATGCATCATTACTCATCAGACTAACCAGAAATGTTGTAATATTTCTCATCATTTCCTGTTGTCATTTTCTTTCTCTCCTTCGAATATATATATATATACATATACATATATATAAATTCAGTCTTTTCCAAACTAAGGAAACAAAGAAAAATAAAAGATACAGGAAGAGACACTCTCGAACCATGCAAAAGCAAAATAGACTGTGCTAGCTCTTGAATAAATATTGGTTGCATTGCAAGTTCCAATACATCTGAAAGAATAAAAAAGAATCCATTTATTTATATTACCGAAGTCGATCATGTCTCTCACGAGTCTATTTTATGACCGAAAAGAAAGGACTACGATTACTTCATTACATAAGTATATAAATGATCCTGTAAAAATAGCTGAAGTAAGGTCGATGAAAATGTTACTATGCAATCCGCAGTCTGCGTGTGTCACGAGGCGTTTTCCCGTGACACAAAGCGTGAAACCTCGCGACACCAGTGCCGTTCAACTTATAGCTCTCGGTCGCTCAGCGCCGAAATCATGTAACACATGCAGCCGCCCCGCACTGCGTAATATTACAGAGTACCAAGTTATCCGCCCTTAGGGCATTTATCTTATAAGGCCATTCTTATGAATGGCCAAGTAGTTGACATTTCCGTAGGATACGTCTTTTACATCTTCAATATGTAATAAGACTTCTATACCTACGATACATTGAGAAGAGTTCACTAGTGTCTTCCGATGCCCAATTGTATGTTATAATTCATCATATTTAATGCAAGTAAGTTTTTCTTTAATTCTAGCATCATGACCTTGAGCGTGGGATGGCAACCCACATCTGTGTCCCTTCGTGGCGTCCCATGGTCCCTTCGTCGTCCCTTCGGACTTTAAGCGCCAAAGCGTCTGCATTGGTGGCGCAACGTGCCAATGCCACGGTCCCATGACGAGTAGTCCAACACTCCAGTCATGTCCGTGATTGAATGCTTATAAGAGCGACTCTCGGCATTGTCGTCTCGAACATAAAACTTCCGCTGCAAACTCAAAACAGGCTTGGCTATGTGCCTATCTGCATAGTCACCGCATGTGGTCTAGTGTCCGAGAATAACCCCGTGACAAATGGTATCAGAGCAGTTCTTCCTGCTCGGATTACCCAGCGACGATGACTCGCTTGTGTCGTCGCAATGTGCCCTGACGTAGGAAATGTGCTTCCGCTCAAATATTCCATTATGTCCAGGTGCACTGGTACCATGGTCTTTGATCGTGGACGCCAACGAGGAATGCATGGCAAGCTTCCTCGTCGCATGCCCAGTCGTGCTCCGCAGCATGTTCCTCATACACCCGTGTCGTATCAAGAAACGTCTGTCATGCATCATGATGACGGATTGATCACCCCGCATAACCGGGACGGTCATGCGTCGCTCACCCGAGTAGATCAACCACTCCAAGTATACAGTCGGGAATCTTGAAGTGTCGCGCTGCGTCAAAGAGTGGCCATATGTTCCACATGATGGTCTTGCGCTGCTTATACACGAGTATACCATGAGATCGCTTACACGAGCGTCGTGTAACTCGGAGGACCCGTGTCACATTCAGGGACTGTCGGTCATGTACTATTATGACGACCTGGCGCTGCTCGGTATTTCGTGACGTCGCATCGCATGCCCAGTCATGCAACGTGGAGTGCACAATCGCTTCACGGGAGAAGTTGGCTCAAGGACAAACAACAAGGTTCATGATCCTTTTTCGGCTAAGGAATATCATCCGTTCGGCCAAGGAGTATCAATCACAAGCATCTTATCGTGCCGCAGCATCGCCTGCCACGCCACGATGACTTTCAAGAATGGAGCAAAGCATTGATTACTTGCAAACACTCGCGGATGAGCTGTCAGCCTTGCCTGCCTCGTCAAGTGTCGCCCCGCAAGCGGCGCGATGTCATTCATCAAGGAGTGGGACGAACCTGATACATGCCAACGCAAATCGACGCCTCAACTCAGCGATCAATTTGGCAAATGGTCTGAGCGTCGAGCATCGGCGAACCTTAGCATGCTGCTGTCAAGTGTTCCGCTACCAACCGAAGGTAGGAGTGCCCTTTCCTCTCGGACAACGCCTCGAACAATCGAAGCGGATCGCAACCCAAATATTTCGAAGGACACACTGACGATGTCGTCCCTTCGAATGGAGATGGAGGTGACGTTGGGAGCTCATGCCATGAGTTCACCAACCGCAATCCGTTTACCCAAGTGGAGCATCTTCACGAACATCCTCATGGTTCGTTGAAGACCCGGAACGGCTATTCTTTCACAAGGGTCAGCCGCCCGGTGGACAAGTATGTCAAAGGCGCATGATCCCTGCCGATAAGCGCAAGGACATTACTTGGTCCAAGTTGCGGACGAACGAGCATCTAAGGTGCATCCTCTTCGTGAACGAGCATAACGATCTCGCCCCGTCCATACCCCAAAGGTGTTGCCTAAGCTTCAAAGGAGATCCCAGAATCGGAAGAAGGCATATCCCAAGAACCCTGTAAGATTTGACAAACTCCGGATGGCGTTGCCATCGCGACGATGTGAAATGTGACAAACAGAGATCCCATCGAGACGTGGGACAGAGAAAGTGACAGCTCATCAATTATGCAAGCCCTGATAAGTTGGGACTGGAGGTCAAGATCGCTTTGTTCAGCATCGGCCAGATGGGCATGTTGAAGGAGAAAGTGAAAGGATTCACCGAGCTCCGCCTACAGTGTTCTCAGGAGGATGAAGACACAATGTTGATGCTCTTCAAGCAGAGGGGTTATAAGCTATGGACTAAGAAGGAGTTGAAACGACAGGATCGCCCAACCTCCGCTCACTAGTCGTCGCTGTCAAGTCATGACAAGTGCCATGCTACCAAAGCCTTTGGGCAAGAGCAATGGTGGGGGAGAGAAGCTCAAGTCGTAAAGAGGAAGCTACTTATGCCAAAGACAATGATCGTCCATCGAAGCAGGAGAATCGAGTCGAACCACATGCACATGTGGAGAGACTCCCGTCGTCGCTCACTATAGCGACTGGGAGTGGACAATGTACGGAATGTTATATCAAAGAACCTTAGTCCACTGCAAACCGTCGAGATGTCTCATATCCACCAAGGGGAATGTGGAGCTGCTCTCAATACTCGACGGACGAAGGACTCAACGTTGCAGCCATCTGCAACTTGAGGATAGTGAGTTGAACCACAAGGGAACTTGGGGAGACTCTCGTCGCCCATTATGGTGACTTAGAATGGACAAGACATGGATTGCTATATCAAAGAACCTTGCCCAGCCTCAAGACTGCCGAAACATCAGGTGATCACCAAGGAGAAGGTGGTCCTGCGCTTTTCGTTTGGCAGATGTATGGAAGACTCTATGTTACAACCATTTGTAACATAGAGACGTTGAGTCAAGCCCACAAAGAGATCTGATGCGTCCCAAAGCATTCGTGGGAAGACTCTTGTCGCTCATCATAGCGATCCAATGCACCCAAAACAGACAAGTTGCAAATGTCGTCATCAAAGAGCTTGTGCTGTTTCAAGCTGTCGAAATTCAAGAACGATCATCGAGGGTGAGATAGTCCCGTGCTTTGCATTCGACGGAAGGGAGATCTTATGCTGCGGCCATCCGCAACATGAAGGCATCGAGTCAAGTCATGCAGGTCGAACGGCGAGACTTTTCATTGTGTTCTGCACGACCCTGAGACAACACTTATCCACGCTATTTCTGAATGCATATAAGAGTTGTTTCACCCCCAAAGAAGTCAAACTACACAAGTTGACGCTGCGCAAGTCGAAGAGAAGTGAAGCCAACAGAGACTTGATGGACGGATAGTTGCTTGATGAAGTTAGACCGCACATGACGGACTCCACTAGCGCTGCACAAGTGATGATCCCGGATTGGACGAAGGATCAGCGAGCGAAGCAGGCCTGAGGGAGGAGTCCTCAGCGAGACCCCAAGGAGCGGGCATTCCTAGCATTGCGTAATGCTGGTGAAGTCGAAGTCAAGACAAAGAAGGCAGAATTGAACGAGATAAGCGAACTCAAGAATGAAGATGAAGACCTCGAGGAAGCCCGAACAATGACGTCGGGAGCGTCGCCGACTTTGGTGGAGGAGAATATCACAGGGCGTTTTCCAATGATATGAAGCGTGAAGCCTCGCGGCACTAGTGCCGCTCAACTTATAGCTCTCGACCGCTCAGCGCCGAAATCATGGAACACATGCAGCCGCCCCGCACTGTGTAATATTACGAAGTACCAAGTTATCCGCCCTTAGGGCATTTATCTTGTAAGGCCGTTCTTATGAATGACCAAGTAGTTGACATTCCTATAGGGTACGTCTTTTGCATCTTCAATATGTAATAAGACTTCTATACCTACGGTACACTGGGAGGAGTTCACTGGTGCCTTCCGAGGCCCAATTATATGTTATGTTTCATCATATTTAATACAAGTAAGATTTTCTTTAATTCTAGTGTCATGGCCTTGAGCGTGGGGTGGCAACCCACATCGATGTCCCTTCGTGGCGTCCCGTGGTTCCTTCGTCGTCCCTTCGGACTTTAAGCGTCCAAGCACCTGCATTGATGCCGCAATGTGTCAATGCCACGGTCCCATGACGAGTAGTCCAACACTCCAGTCATGTCCGTGATTGAATGCCTATAAGAGCGACTCTCGGCATAGTCGTCTCGAACATAAAACTTTCGCTGCAAACTCAAAATAGACTTGGCTAGGTGCCTATCCGCCTAGTCGTCGCACGTGATCTAGTATCCGAGAATGACCCCGTGACACGTGCAACACCTTATAACCGATAATAATGTTATCATTTGTGCGTGTTTAGAAAAAGATAAATTTCAGATAAATAATATTGTATTTGGCAATTAAGAAAATTGACCACACAGCATTCCTAGGTGTCTACATTATTTTCTCCAATATTATTTTTGCAAAGGCATGGCACCTTATCAAAACGTGGTAATTGAAATTCCAGATGTATGATACAATCCTCGAAATAAAACGTTGACGTTGAGTGCAATCATGCACAATATGCGGTATTTGTGAATATCCGTATTAGCACTTCAAAAAGATATTATTCTTTTAATAAAGAATATGAATATTCTACGAATATCTCATTTTTTTTTCAAATAAAAGCGCTCATACTTAAACGAATTTAAAACAAGATTTCGATTGCTTAATTAGAAAGTAATTGGTTGGTTAATGTCCATGTATCAGTTTGTTTTCTGGAGTAGAACCCTCCCTAAGAACAAAAGCATGAATTTGTCATAATTATTTCTCTTTCGCAAATACATAAGAATGGAAAATATATAGTGCATGTGGAACTTCTTGATATGCGAATCCGACATTGATTATCAGTAAGAAAAGATTAGAATTGGTTTGGAAAACAATCCGAGTCAAAGGTGCCAAGATCGATATGAAGTTAATTTTTATGCTATAATAATTGATGTGCAGACGTCTTGAGAGCGCGACAACGAGCCGTACAGCCATCGAGAGGAGAGAGAAAAAGAGAGAAGAGAAAAGAGAATTTTGGGATTCAATATGAGAACAAGCACTTATAAGTTCTTAACGAAATTTCAGACATTATTTCTCAGCAGTCTTCTCATCTATTCCTTATATTCCGAAGAGATCGTTCTAGCTTTTATCCTCAGTTCTGAGAGACTTTTATTCTGTGGCATTCAAAATTAATTTTTGAGATTATTATTATATTTCTCTGCGTAGTTCAGAGATGAAATTTTGTAACATATTATTATTTCGTAGTGGAAGATCTGCTTGCTCCCGTAGTTTTTCCTCTCACGTCGAGAGGTTTTTCACATTAATTCTCTACGTCTTTGATCTGATTTAATTCTGCTATATTATTGTCATCACCTCATTATTATTGTGCGCATTAAAAGGGAAAAAAAAGATAATTCTATAATTATCTGTTCAGCCTTTTTTTCCAACAGTGGTATCAGAGCTTGGTCAGAAAGTGCACATTATAATGGAAGACAATAATGCCCCCAGTCGGACGCCTGTGCTCACAGGAATAAATTATTCTATCTAGAAGCCTCGGATGATCGGATTACTTAAATTGCAGAGATCTTTATGATCCAATCGAAGGTGATGCTGCAAAGCCCGAGGACATGGATGATAAAAAGTGGGGGAGGATTAAGATCAAGACAGTCGCACAAATTCGACAATGGGTCGACGACAAGATGTTTCATCATATCGCAAATATCGATGAACCCGACGAAGGGTGAAAAAATTATAAGAAATGTATGAACGCAAATCATCGCAGAATAAAGTGTTGTTGATGAAGAAACTTGTTAACATGAAGTACAAGGATGATCACTCTGTTGTAGAACATCTTGGCAATTTTCAGGAATTAATTAACAAATTGTCCTTAGTAAAGATCGTGTTTGAAGATAAGATCCAACCACTACTACTACTACTGAGCTCATTACTTGATAGTTGGGAAACGTTCGTTATCTCTCTGAACAACTATGCTCTAGGTGGACAACTATATTTAGAAATTATCAAGGATAATTTGTTTAATGAAGAAACGAGAAGGCAAGAGTAGAATCTCGACAACAAATCAGAGACATTCATCGTGAAAGATTGTGGGAGAAACAAACAGAGAAACTCTCACAGCCACGATAGATCAAGATCAAGAGGCAAGTCGAAATCCATGAAAGAAGTCACCTGTCATCATTGTGGCAAGCTAGGACACTTCAAGAAGGAGTGCAGAAAATTAAAGCGTGATCAGTCACATGAAGGATCTGAAGATGCTAAAAAAGAAAAGGACAGTGGTGAAAATAACGTTGCAGTGGCTACATGAGATTATGTATACTTTCTTACTCAAGAAGAGAAAGAAGATGGTGTCAATGTTGTGAGTCAAGATTTAGTTTGGACTTTAGACATTGCAGCTTCGTTTCATATTACCCCTCATAAAGATGTATTCTCAACATATAAAGATGAAGCATTTGGGTCAGTAAAGATGGAGAATAAGTCGGAGTCTCAAATTGCTAACGTCGGAGACATTCAGTTGAAGACCAATACAGAATGCAAAATTGTGCTCAAAGATGTGAGGCATGCACCAGAGATCCGTCTTAACCTAATTTCAGTTGGAAAATTAGACGACGACGACTATAAGAACAACTTCAAAGGGGAAGTGTGAAAACTCAAGCGAGGTCCACTCCTACTGACGAAAGGAAACAAAGATGGTACACTCTACAAGACTAAAACACAACACTGCACCAAGGAGATAAACGTGACTCAAGAGATGCCATCCTCTGAGTTATAGCACAAGCGGCTTGGTCACATAGGTGAGAAAGGACTTCAGATATTAACTCAACAAAATTTGCTACTAGGTATGAAAGACACTTCACTTGACGTGTGTGTTCATTGTTTGACTGGTAAGCATACTAGAGTTACATTTAATAGAACTTCTTCATCTAGAAGTTTGCATGTACTTGATTTGGTGCATACTGATGTCTGCTATATGAAGGATAAAACTTTAGGTGGTGCTCTTTATTTTGTTACATTTATTAATGATCATTCTAGAAAAGTCTGGGCTTTTTCTATAGCATACAAAAATCAGGTGTTAACAGAGTTCAAGAAGTTTCATGCCAAAGTCGAAAGAGAAACTAGCAAGAAGCTCAAGTGTATTCAGACAGACAATGATGGCGAATACAGAGGACCTTTTGAAGAATACTGCAACACCTATGGCATCAAGCTTGAGAAGACAGTTCCCAAGACTACTCAGCAAAATGGTGTTGCTGAGAGGATGAACAGAATAATAGAGGAACGTGTCAAATGTATGCTTCTAAATGCCAAGCTATCGAAGGAATTTTGGGGTGAAGCAATGATGACTGCAGTTGAACTGATTAACCACTCACTATCAGTACCTCTGTATGGTGACATACCTCTGAAAGTCTAGTCCGGGAAGGATGTTTCATATAAGCATCTCAGAGTGTTCGGCTGTAGAGCCTTTGTTCACATTCCTAGTGATGAGAGGTCAAAGCTTGTGTTCGATAGCAAATCAAAAGAATGTGTCTTCCTCGGATATAGAGGTGAAAAATTTGGCTACAGACTTTGGGATCCTGTTAACTGGAAGGTTATCAGAAGCAAAGATGTCGTGTTCATGGTACACCAAACAATTGAAGATCTGTCGAAGGACAAAGAGCCAACTAGCTTAATTGATTATCTAGCTGAACCGAGTTCAGTTGACACACCGACAAAAGATGACATTATTCCAGAAGTTGATCAAGATGACAGTAATAGTGAGAGCAACTCATATAATTCAGATATACCTTCGGATAGTCAAGACAGTGATGATGAGCCACATGTCGAGCATGATGCACTAATGCAAGAGTCTCAATTGAGAAGATCGAAAACAAGAGTCAAAGCGGTACTCCTCGACTGAGTACGTGTTATTAACCGAAGGAGGAGAACCAGTGTGTTATCAAGAAGACTTGTCACATGAGCAAAAGAATGAGTGGATGAAAGCCATGCATAATGAGATACAATCTTTGTATGAGAACAACACTTACAAACTAGTGAAGCTTCCTAAAGAGAAGAGGGCACTCAAGAACAAGTGGGTGTTTCGACTGAAGAGTGAAGAGAATAATCCACACCCAAGATATAAGACAAGATTAGTTGTCAAAGGGTTTAGTCAGAAGAAAAGAATTGATTTTGATGACATATTCTCACTAGTGGTCAAAATGTCATCAATTCGAGTGGTTCTTGGATTAGCTGTTATCAAAGACCTGAAAAAGATAACTTTTCTCCATGGTGACTTGGAAGAAGAGATTTATATGGAACAATCAAAGGGTTTCCAAGAGAAAGAAAAAGAAAACATAGTGTGTAAATTGCAGAAAAGCTTGTATGGACTCAAACATGCACCTTATCAGTGGTACAAGAAGTTTGAGTCATTCATGACGCAGCAATGTTACAATAAGACCAAATCATATCATTGTGTCTTTGTGAAATATTTTTCACATGATAATTTTATTATCCTATTGTTATATGTTGATGACATGCTTATTGTAGGTCAGGATAAAAGCAAGATTGACAAATTAAAGCAGGAGCTGAGTCAATGCTTTTCCATGAAAGACCTAGGCGCAACAAAGAATATTCTCGACATGAGGATCACTCATGACCGAGAGTAGTGCAAGCTATGGTTATCCCAAGAAACGTACATTGATAAAGTCTTGGGGAGGTTCAACATGAAGAACACAAAGGCAGTTACATCGTCACTTGCAGGTCACTTCAAGTTGAGTTCTAATCAGTGTCCGAGGAGCACAATCGAGAAGCAGAAAATGAAGAACGTCCCATACGCATCTGTAGTTGGTAGTTTGATATATGTAATGGTTTGCACAAGGTCAAACATAGCATATGCAGTTGGTGTGATGAGTCGATTCCTATCAAATTCTGATAGAAAGCATTGGGATGCAGTCAAGTAAATTCTCAGATATCTTCGAGGCACGTCTAAGATATGCTTATGTTTCAGAAATGCTGAGCTAGTGTTAGAATGATTTACTGACTCTGACATGGCAGGAGACATTGATAGTCGAAAGTCAACTTTTGGTTACTTGATGACATTCGCAGGAGCAGCAGTCTCATGGCAATCCAAGTTACAGAAGTGTATTGCACTATCAATGACTAAAGCAGAATATATTGCAGCTACTGAAGCAGACAAGGAAATTTTGTGGATGAGACAGTTTTTGAGGGACTTAGATTTGATGTATAAGAAGTATATTATCCACTGTGATAATCAGAGTGCGATACATTTGAGTAAGCATTCTAGTTTCCACTCTAAGTCAAAGCATATTGATGTACGGTATCATTGGATTCGTGACGAAATGAAGAAGAAGAAATTCTTTCTTCGCAAGATCCATACTGACAGGAATATGACAGATATGATGATGAAGCCTCTACCGAAAGAGAAGATCAAGTTCTGCCTGGAGCATATAGGCTTGGTGGATTCCTTCGCATAAACAAGAAGAGGGAGTTTGTTGGATTTCTTAATATGCGAATCTGACATTGATTAGTAGTAAGAAAAGAAAAGGAAAAAATCGAATTGGTTTGGAAAACCAATCGGAGTCAAAGGTGCAAACCAAGACCGAGATGAAGTCAATTTTATGCTATAAAAATTGATGTGCAGACGTCTTGAGATCAGAGCGCGGCAGCGAGCTGTACAGCCACCGAGAGGAGAGAAAAAGAGATGAGAGAGAAGAGAATTTCGGGGTTCGATTTGGGAACGAGCACTCATTCGTTTTTAACGAAACTTCAGGCATTATTTCTCAATAGCTTTCTCATCTATTCCTTATATTCCAGTGAGATCGTTCTGATTTCTATCCTCAGTTCCGAGAGACTTTTATTATGTGGCATCCAAGATTGATTCTTGATATTATTATTGTATTCCTCTGCGTAGTTCAAAGAACAAATTTTGTAACATACTATTATTTTATAGTGAAAGATCTGCTTGCTCCCGTGATTTTTTCTCTCACGTCGAGAAGTTTTTCACGTTAATTCTCTGCGTCTTTGATCTGATTTAATTCCGCTATATTATTATCATCATCTCATTATTATTATGCATATTAAAAAAAATAATTTCGCAACTATCAATTTAACATTTTTTTCCAACGGTGCAAGTACTCAAGATACTCTCTCGGCATTTTCAGAAACTTTAGTCCCACGATTCTGTCACTGGCTCACTGCCAAATAACTAATAATTAAGTCACTGTTGATCTGATTCTTCATTTCTGTAACAGTAGAATATGCCTCAAAATGGAGAGACATTTAGTTGAGATAAATATTGATGTGCTGAGTTTCAAAGCTCAATCAAGTTTTTGTCCGTCAGGCCATGCATATGCATATTAGACAGAGAGATCCACTTAGCAACAACGTTCATGCACACGGAACAGGTTGTTCAAACATCCCTTTCACATGTACAGTGTCATATTAATTACGACGTATCAAACTTCATACTTTGATCAAGATCTCGAGTAATTGTCCGCCATGACTCTCAAGGCACAAGAGAGAAAGGTTGGCTCGTAAAGTGCTCATAGATCCACCGGTACATACGGCTTTGTATACTTACCAGTCCGCATGCATGAAATGGTTCATTAATGCTGGAACAGCAGGATCCATATAATCCTCTAATATCCGCGCTGTACAGTGGGCACACAAATATACGAAGGAGATCTTACGACCGAATGGTTGTTGATCCATTTAACAGTCCATGCATGCATGATATTATTCATTTCTGGCGCAGCAAGTTCCTTGAAATATTAGTTAAACCTCTAATAGCTCTATATATATCAGTATACGTAAGTGGACATCAGTCATCTGTCATCCCACAAAGAACTAGAATAGCTAAGATCAGATCAGATGGACTCTATGAACAGCTTTCTGAGCATTGTGATGCATGTCGCCATTGCTGTGTTTCTGTTGGTCTATCTGCCTGTTTCCCTGCTGGTGAGATTAGTAGCATGGATATTCATCAGGCCCTTCTCCAAGGAGCGCATGAAAGGAAAGGTGGTTCTCATAACTGGTGCTTCCTCTGGCATCGGCGAGGTTAGCAACATTTTCATTTCCACCATTCAAGTGCAAATTCTAGCTTGGTGCAAAAAAAAAAAAAGTGGAGCATATACTGTTTATCCTAATGGCATATCACCTTTTTTCTTCCCTATCAAAGCTTCAAAATTTTCTAGTTTGTGTAAATCTGTTTGACTATTTCCCTCTTCATGTGTGCATCCATGAGATATCACTAAATCATATCTTGTAAAATTGACGAATGACGTCCGTCCATACAATGTGCTATGGATCTTCATATAACCATCCCACGCAATAAATATAGATGGTCCAGTTATGTACAGATGCATGCATAGTATATTGAAACTACCATGGTTGAAAAGTGGCACACTAGATATCACTTTTACTTCCATGGATTAGCCTTCACTTCCTTCATGCTTGCCTTTCTTAAAGATAATATAGAACCATACAGGAAGTACTTAGTTCGTATCATCCATCTGCTGTAAAATCTCTTATGCGAACACTTGCAAATTTTAATTACTTCACCCTCGCAATGACTCTTTTTCAGCAACTTGCTTATGAATATGCTGGAAGAGGAGCGTACATGGTGCTTGTGGCAAGGAGAGAGCAAGCCCTGAGGGATGTCGCCAAGAGGGCACAAGAACTTGGCTCACCAGATGTCTTGGTGATCCCTGCTGATATCTCTAGCTCTGCCGAATCGAAGCGAGTTATTGAGGAAGTTGTTGCTCGCTTTGGCAAATGTAAGTAACTAGGAAAATCCTCTTTTGTAGTAATTAAGCCTATTTTGTTAAAACAAGCAGCACCCCTAGAAATATTTAGCTACAAGTTTTTGTTCACAAAATTAATTTTCATGTGGCTAAAAATAATTGGCTGCACTCCAAATCAATTGGCAAATAGTTAATGGTTTATTTTTGAAACTAGATGCTTTATTGATTATAAATAAGCATGAATGCATGCTCTTGCATCCATTAAGCAAGAAGTAGTGTAGCTGTAGGTGTAGTGAGGTGAAGTGCATGAGTGAAATAGTGAAGTTAGTTGAGTGTGTGAGATAAAATAATGCATGAGTGCATACTTAGTGTAGGTGAGAAAATAGTTTCCATACTTAGTGTGTGTGTCCACCAATCAAAGTGTCAAATCATATTAATATAAGTTCCATTTGCTAGATGATTTTGGTTTAACCAAATCTTCTACAAGTGGTATCAGAGCAGGTTGGCCCATGAGGTGATTCCGTCAGTTCGAGGTTTTGTCAAAGCAAGTTACGTGGAGACTCTGCCGGTTCGAGATGGTGCAAGAGAAGCCACGAGGAAGTTCTGCTGGAGCAAGTTGATAAAGAGGATAATCAAGGAGAAATTCTGTCGGTGCACAATCCGGGATTGTGAAGATTGCTAGTCCGGGATTACGCTTACTTGAGTGATATAAAAGTGTTCACCAAGTCATTATGGAAAATTTTGAATCCTCGGTAAGCTCCCTAGAGAAACTCAACCATAACAATTATAATAATTGAAGTATTCGTATGCAGTATTATTTGAAAGGGCAAAATCTATAGAGCATTATTGACGGAAATGAGACTACGTCGCCAACAAATCCAGAAGAGCTAAAGAAATGGGAATGCAAAGTCGGAAAAACTATGTACGTGCTAGCAACTTCAGTGGAGGATGATTTCCTTCAAAAGATTAGAGACAAAGAGACACTCAAAGATGCTTGGGACACCTTGGCTACACTCTTCACGAAGAAAAATGATGCAAAATTACAGCGCTTGGAGAATGATCTGATCTCCATGAAGCAAGGTGACATGTCGGTGAGTCAATACTTTTCCAAGATGAAATTTATATGTGATGAGATTGCTAAGCTAGACCCACAAAATGTTATTACTGAAACAAGAATGCGTAAAATTATTATTCATGGTTTGCATCCTAAATATAATAGTCTCATCACTGCTATTAGAGGTTGGGCACAAGAACCAACTCTCACAGAAATGGAGAGCATCTTGTCCAACCAAGAAGATCTGGATGTTCAGATATCTAAGATCTCGATAAAGGATGATGATAAGGCTTTATTCATCAAGAAAAAGTCTTCAAATCCTGAGAAAGTCGTAAAGAATTACGACAACAGAGAAAATCATAAGGCACGGCAACAAAGTTGACCAAGACGTGGACGAGGAAGAGGTCCACAATGAGGGGGAGCTTACCGATGCGCACACAAAAAAGATCAAGGGGAGAAGAAATCTCATCGACAAGATGTTCATTGCTATAATTGCGGAAAGAAATGCCACTATGCAGCGACTATTGGCACAAGCGTGAGGAAGGAAATGCAGCCACTTCTCATGATAATGAAAGTGAAGAAGAATGGGATCTCGAAGCTACACTTGCAATAGAAGAGATCACCTCCAGCTACAAAGGAGAACCTGAAGAAGCAATGGAGCTTGCGATGACCAGTATCGAGGAGCCTTTCAAAGAAGAAGCATCTCTCATCGCATCGAACAATAGATGTATTAACTATCATGATGATTGGATAGTTGATTCTAGTTATTCGAATCATATGACAGGAGATGAAGAGAAGCTACGTAGCATGTCGGAGTATAGAGGTGATCGTATGGTGGTGATGGCAAACAACACTCGATTGCCAATCACTCATATCGGCAAGGCAATAGTAGTTCCTTGATTTGGATCACATGAGGTGGAGCTGGATCATGTCTACCATGTGTCCGGTATGTCGAAGAACTTATTATCAGTTTCTCAGCTTACTTCTTCCGACAATTATGTAGTATTTGGGCCAAAAGACGTCAAAGTTTATAAGAGTTTAAGACTCACTGCTCCACCAATAATGGAAGGAAAAAGATTAGAGTCTGTTTATGTAATGTCTGCTCAAGAAGCATATATAGACAAGAAAAAAATGAGACAGTTGATCTTTGGCATGCAAGGCTCGGACATGTTAGCTATAAAAGGCTGAAGGCAATGATGAATAAGTCTATGGTGAAGGGACTTCCTTGTCTAGATGTTCGAGAAGATATTGTCGGTGCAGGTTGTCAATTCGGTAAAGCTCATCAACTACCTTACGAGGAGTCGAAGTTCACAGCCAAGGCACCATTGGAGCTAGTGCATTCTGATGTATTTGGTCGCGTAAAGCAACCATCTGTCCGAGGATTTTGCTACATGATTACCTTCATTGACGACTTCTCAAGATACGTCTGGGTGGACTTCATGAAGGAGAAATCTAAAGCACTGTCGAAGTTTAAAGAATTTAAAGAGAAGGTCGAGAAGGAGCTCGATCGGAGGATTCAATGCTTGCGCACAGACAATAGAGGAGAGTATACATCAGAGAAATTCTCTGAATATCTACGAGCATGCCAGGTACGTCGTCAGCTCACCTGTCCTAACACACCACAACAAAATGGCGTGGCCGAGAGGAAGAATCGTCATCTAACAGAGATATGCAGAAGCATGCTGCATGCAAAGAATGTACCTCCACGATTCTGGGTGGAGTGTATGAAGACAGCTGCGCATGTCATTAATAGGCTTCCTCAAGCAAAGCTTGAATTTGTCTCACCATATGAGAAGTTGTGGAAGACCAAGCCCACGGTGAGTCATTTCCGTGTCTTTGGATGTGTTTGCTATGTTTTCATTACAGATAATTTTCGTACTAAGTTCGATAAGAAGGCAATACGTTGCATATTCGTTGGATATGATAGCCAACGAAAAGGATGGAGATGTTGTAATCCAACAATCGGACGAATTCACATTTCTCGAAATGTGGTGTTCGATGAAGCATCATCTTGGTGGCCTTCAAAGGATGCAATGTTGCCCAACACAAGTGATATTGAAGAAAATATTCAAGTTCAAGTCGACGAGTTAACAAGAGAAGCACTTCGTTCTACTGAGGAACAAGAAGAAAAGGAAGCCTAAAAGAAGAAGAAGAGTCCGTGGCAAATTGGAGAACACCAAAGATCTCATGAAGAAGAAAGACTAAGTCAGATAAAAGATCCAGTGATCGAAGAAGACTCTCCAGCGCCAAGAAGATCAAGCAGACAACGAAGGCCTAATCCAAAATATGCAAATGCAGCACTAATCGAAGACGTCGGAGAAAAGGAGCCTAACACATTCGAAGAAGCATCCAAGTGTCAAAAAATGGATGTCAGCAATGAAAGAAGAGATCCAAGCTCTACATCAGAATGAGACATGGGATCTAGTTCCAAAACCAAGCGACGTGCCACCTATATCTTGCAAATGGGTCTACAAGCTGAAGAGAAAGCCCGATGGATCTCTCGAAAGATACAAGGCTCGTCTAGTAGTCCGAGGATTCTCTCAAAAGTATGGTTTTGACTATGAAGAGACATTCAGTCCAGTAGCAAAGATCACCACGGTACGTGTCTTATTAGCTTTAGCCGCAAGCAAATTATGGAAGTTATGGTAAATGGATGTGAAGAATGCATTTTTGCATGGAGAGTTAGATTATGATATCTATATGGAACAACCTCAAGGATTTGAATCTATTAATCATTCAAGTTATGTATGTAAATTGAAGAAGGCATTGTATGGGCTCAAGCAAGCACCAAGGGCATGGTTCGAAAAGATCGCGGAGTTCTTGAAGCAATGTGGCTACTCAATGGCGCCAACTGACTCTAGCCTATTTATGAAGGCGCAAGAAGGCAAGTTAGCAATCGTGCTAGTCTATGTTGATGACTTAATTATTACAGGAGATGATGACAAGGAGATCCGTCAAATTCGAAAGAACCTCTCTACGCGCTTCCAAATGAAGGATCTTGATGAATTGAAACACTTTTTGGGTCTTGAAGTAGAAGCAACAAAAAAGGGTTATTCTTATGTCAACAGAAGTATGTTCAAGATCTACTCAAGAAATTCGGAATGCTTGATTACAAGCCTATCTCAACACCGACAGAGGTAAACGCAAAGTTATGCTCTATTAAAGGAAAAGAATTAAGTGATGCAACCATGTATATGCAATTGGTTGGAAGCCTAATATATCTTACACTCACACGTCCGGATATCACACATGCTGTTGGAGTTGTTAGCAGATTCATGCAGGAGCCAAGAAAGCCTCATCTTGAAGCAGCTCGACGAATATTACGATATATCAAAGGCACAATCGACTATGGAATATTTTACAAGAAGAATATAGCATGTACCCTAAGTGGCTTCTGTGATGCTGATTATGCTGGAGATCTTGATACACGACGTTCTACTACTGGTTATATATTCAGCCTCGGATCAGGAGCTATTTCATGGTGCAGTAAGAGGCAACCTACTGTATCCTTATCAAGTACGGAGGCAGAATATAGAGCAGGTGTAATGGCAGCCCAAGAGTGCACATGGCTAGTACAACTACTAAAGAATTTACATCAGTCAATTAATTCAGCAGTGGAGTTATATTGTGATAATCAGTCAGCAATTCGCTTAGCTGAAAATCCGGTGTTCCACGCATGCACAAAGCATATCGAAGTCCACTATCATTTTCTTCGAGAGAAGGTGTTACAAGGAGATATCAAGTTAACATACATACGTACACAAGAGCAAGTTACAGATGCACTTACTAAAAATCTAAATAGCATCAAGTTTGAAGAGTTTCGACAACAATTCGGCATGATATCAAGAGTATCTATAAAAGGGAATTAAGTCGGTGCTGAGGGGGAGTGTTAAAATAAGTAGCACCCCTAGAAATATTTAGCTACAAGTTTTTGCCCACAAAATTAATTTTCATGTGGCTAAAAATAATTGGCTGCATTCCAAATCAATTGGCCAATAGTTAATGGTTTATTTTTAAAACTAGGTGCTTTATTGCTTATAAATAGGCATGAATGCATGCTCTTGCATCCATCAAGCAAGAAGTAGTGTAGCTGTAGATGTAGTGAGGTGAAGTGCATGAGTGAAATAGTGAAGTTAGTTGAGTGTGTGAGATAAAATAGTGCATGAGTGCATACTTAGTGTAGGTGAGAAAATAATTTTCATAGTTAGTGTGTGGACCAATCAAAGTGTCAAATCATATTATTGCTAGATGATTTTGGTTTAACCAAATCTTCGGCATATTTCTTTGTTGCAATATTTCATGGTTGCACCTCAATTGGTCGATTCTCACGCACGCTCGTTCTTCATGCCATGCAGTGAACCACCTTGTGGTTAATGCAGGACTTTGGTGCAGTAGCTTATTTGAAGAGATTGCAGATGTAAATGCATTTAACCAATTGATGGTAGGTCATGTACATATGTTCACCAAATTTGGACTTATGATGAGTGCTGAAGTATTGAGATGACTGGTGTATGGAATCGCATATGAAATATTGTTGATCTATCTGTTCCTTCTACTAGGAAATTAGCCAATATTTGCTTTCTGAATTTTGGAGATTTTACACAGGATGTAAATTTCTGGGGATCAATATATCCTACCTACTATGCTATTCCACACCTCAAGAACAGCAATGGGAGAATTATTGTAAATTCGTCTGTGGCTGGACGCATTCCTACTGCAAGATCGAGCGTATACAATGTATAGCACCAGAAAATTCGTTAAATGAAGATCCTATTGAATACATCAAACAATTGACTTTCTGATTGATCTTCTTCTTTAATTCAGGCAAGCAAGGCAGCAGTTATCAGTTTCTACCAGACTCTGCGATCAGAGTTGGGATCGCGCGTCCACATTACGATAGTGACTCCGGGATATGTTGCATCTGAGCTCACAAAAGGCAAAGCTCTACAGAAGAATGGAGAAGTAGGGGTGAATGCAGACTCAAGAGACGTAAGTTTTTCCCAAAAAGATGGATTGTTCATCAGTGATCAGCTAAAACAAAATAACTGCACATCAAATATATCACCAGATACTTCTCATAGCAAGAACAAAAAACAGAATGTTTTTCGCAGGCAGAACCTCTCAAGTTTGTGTGCTAAGATTGATTGGCCTAATCATGGATGCAGATCCAAGTCGGACCGCTCCCTGTCGGGGATACGAAGAATTGCGCAAAGGTGATGGTAGATGGAGCATGCAGAGGTGACAAATACATCACTTGGCCTTCATGGTATAAGCCACTGTGCATGGTCATGTCCCTTACACCGGAGGTTGTGGACTCGTTCTCGCGCTCCTTCCACGTTGGAACACTGAACAAGACGATCATGGAGGTAACAGGCGTCAAGAAGTGCATCTATCAGGCTTCTATTCGATCTTCTGGCACCAAGTCTGAAACTAGTACTAGTGCATGAACCATGCACTGGAAGAAATGCTATGTACTGTCAAACTGATCATAAGGGGTGATATGCAATTAAGTTCATCGATCATTAGCAGCAGCCGCTGGCGATTCGCTTAGTTGCATGTTATATCTGTTGAAAGCATTTCATCAGATCCTCCTCAAGAAATATGTGAGCTTCTGATGCAACAATGACATTTTTCTTTCTCTCGTGAGGACGAATTCAGGCTTTCCAAATTAAGAAAATTACAAAGAAAGATGAGATATGAAGGAAGCAAATTGATCGATCGTAATTAAAAGCACATATACTGTCCAATATATATGTATGGAATTCAATTCTAACGTCATTTTTTTATGTTGAAAAATTGTTGATCAAATTTTTAGGTTCTCAATCTATTTATTTTATATGTATGATGATAATATTAAAATAATATTTATTCTATAATTTGACGACTGTAATATGTTATATGTTTTAATATCATCATTTATACCATATATATATATACGAGATTTAATATGTAATTTTATGGATGGAGAAAATAGTAAAAATATAAAAGTAATTTTAATTATATGGGATTCATTGGGTTCTTGGGTTAGGTTTTTTAAATTTAAATCGTCCAAGAATTTATCCGGACTTCAAATAATTCATTTTTCTATGTTATTTCGGTTGATTTTCCGGTTTTTTTATGCTCTATTGTTTAGTTTCCAATACTTTTCAGAAAAAAGGCATGGCATATGAAAATTGTAGAAATTGGTAATTCCAAGAATATGTAATCCTTGGAAATGAAATGTCTTATCTGATATAAAAACTCAACATGATCATCTTAACTGTTAACAAACTTTTTTTTCCATCTACAAATTAAGACTTCAATTGCTATATTGGAAAGTTAGTTGGCAGGTTAGGTTCCATTTATTATGGTTTTCTGGACCTGTACCATCTCTGAACAATAAAAGGCATTAACTTGTGACAATGGCATGTCTTTGCAAGACTATAAAAATAAGAAATATAAAATAGTGAAAGGGTCCCATGACGTTACAAAATTAAATTTTCCTGATAAGAAAGCCCATCTACTAATTGTGCCTTTTGTTCCTTGTACACCCATTAAATTAATTGCATCTTCCTCCCACACCCTCAGATGTCACTCTCCAACCCCACGTTGGTGGCTTCGATGCATCAAATCATAGCAGTCCCATATATATATGTTTTTGAGCCTCATTGGCTTCCTCCAACTAGCTAGTCAAACTACACAGGGAAAATGAATTTTAAAAAATTTACTAAGTCTCGCAATCATGATTATTAAAATTAGATCGGAGTGATCAGTTCAACCGGTTTAATAATAAATCAGTAGCTAGTTCGATCCAAATTAATTACAAAAACGAAATTAAAGTTGAACCAGTAAAAAACCAATTCAATCGGTAAAAATCGTTTCAACAACTAAATCGAACAAATCCAATTTAATATTTAAAATGAAAGAATTTAAAAAATAAAAGTAAAAATATGAAATAAAAAGTTCGAAAGAAAGATAAATAAAGTGGGAAAGTATTTGAATTAAGAATTGGTAAACAATAAAAAGGAAATAAATGTGAAAAAGCAATATGGGAAAGGAATTAATGGAAATAAAAGAGGAAAGTATTCAAATGAAAATAAAGAAGAAAATAAAAGAAAGTAAGAGTGATATATGAAAAATTAAATTAATTTATTATCACTACAAAATAGTATCAAATACAAAAATAAAAAATAATATAGTATATCAATAATAATAATTTAAATTTTTTTATGAATATTAAAATTTTTAATATATTTTTATTATAAAAAAGTAAATAAATATGGGAATTGATAGGGAGAGAGGAATTAATGAAAATATAAAATTAAAAGTATTAAAATGAAAGTAAAGAAAAAAAATAAACATGAGTGATATATGTCAAAATTAATTAATATATTATCACTATAAAATAGTATTGAAGAATAAAATAAAAGAATTAACATATTGCATCAATAATAAAAAGTCAAACTCTTTTATGAATATTAATATTTAATTAATATTTGTTTATTATGAATTATAAGCATTATATAGTGATTATGTATATATAATTATTCTAAATAATATTAATTTAATAAAATTCGATTGAATTGGTTGAATCCGATCAAACTGGTCAAACCATGACCTAGTTAGTCATCTGGTTGGGTGGCCGGTCTGGTTATTAAAACATTGCTTGCAATTAATGTAGACATGCGGTATAAGTAATATGATTGACAACTATGTTATTATTGGATGATAGTGTAATTAACATATATTAATTCATTTTATCAACTTACTAATTGACTTGTCATTTCAAGTTCAATTTTTACTGAAATAATAGTTCTCGTCTTAACTTGGCGAGTTATAATAATAATAAATGTAGCACTCCATGATTTTATCAAGGGTAATATAGTAATTTTATAATTCAATTAGGGTGTTTGATGGATTGAAGGAAAATTAAGTCCTATTAGAAGTAGAAATTATAATTAGATTGAGATTAGTGATTTCAATTGAATTTTAGATCCAAAAGAAGGTCTAATGAACATAGGAGTTTTTTTTTTTGAAAAATGATGATTATAAATAAGAAAGGATTGGGAGTTTCATGATTTTAAAATATTTTAGTCATTAAAATAATATTATTATTATTTTAATTCAAAAATTAGATGATAAAATAGTATGGAATTAAATAATCCCAAAAATTAGAGAAAAAAGAAAATAAAACAAAAAAAAGTGAAAGTAGAGTTTGATTGAAAGAAATTATGGAAGAGATAAAAAGGAATTTGAATAGATATAGTTTTTTTATAAGTATGATTATGGAATAATTAGTAAAATTCGAATTTAATGAAATTTGAATATTTAAGGGGTGATAATTAATTATTGATGGAGAAATAGTCCAAGGTCCAATAAGAGTAAAAAAAATCTTAGTTGAGAGGTATAAATATGACCTAAATGGTGGGTAGAAAGTATTATTTGTCTTCATAGATTTTCTGCACGAGAGCCTCCTCTTTTTCGTTTGTTTTCTTACCAACCGAGGCACTAGTGATAGCCGAAGGTTTTTGAACGTCAATAAGGAGTAATCATTGGCCAAAGTCACGACGTTCATGTAATCCACAGACAACAGGAATATAGTTAATTTTTTAACTAATTTAAGGTACTTATGGGGATCACTATAACGTCGATTTTCCATGATATGGACCCCTAGCATCTTCTCCATTATACATAGATTACATTGGTATATGATTTGCATCGATTGAATATCATATGACATAGATAGGGTGACGGAAGTTGTGTTGGAAACACAATTTCCTGACGGCCAAGTTTTATTAACACGGCTTGGGTTCAGCCAAATACGGCCTAGGTAGTAATTGACACGGATCGAATTTCATAGAAATCGGACCGAATTCAATTTGGACGCAGACCACGCTTGCGACAACACAACCTGAATTTCGAGCAACAGAGTCTGTGTTTCATCAAAAGCGGCCAGTGTTGACCAAGCATGTGAATAGGGACGCAAACCGGCCAACTCGTCCTGGGTTCATGGTACACTCGGCCCGAGTTTTGCCTGACTAAGATGGAAAAGTGGAATTAGGAACATAGTCCGTGTTCCCACTAATGTAGGCCATTTCCCGATAATAGAAAATGTATTTTTTTTTTGCTGTGATTGATTGTTCTTGACCATGTATGGCTATGTATTGATTCTCTTATTGATTATGCTGATGTTAATCAATAATTGAGAATTGATAGATGATAATTGATTATGGATTAATGTCCTATTTCTAATTGATATAAATTGATAGATTGAATGATTGAGATATGATTGTGAATCATCTAAGTGATGGTATGGAAGATTAGTTACTATGGAATTGTTAATTGATAATTGAGGCACTCACGGTGGATTGAGTTTTTTTATGATCGATGAAAATCTTCATGGTCGATGGGGATTTTTGTGATCGATTGAGGTCCATTGAGATCAATGAAGACTCATGGAGTCAATTGTTATTGCATGATAGTTAATAGAGGCCCATGTGATCGATTGAAGTCTTTATGGTTGAGGCCCACGGAATCGATGGAGATCTTTGTAATCGATAGAGTTCCATTGTGGTCGATGGAGACCATTATGGTCGATGAATGTTTTCATAATTAAATTGAATTAAATTATTAATTGGATTATTGATTCATTAATTGCATTGTATTGATAATAAAATTGCTCCATAGTGGCTGATAGACTATTAGTTATGCCATAGTGGATGATGTATAATTGAATTGATAAATTGTTAGTAGAATTGATAATTGTTAATTATTATTGTGACCTTCACCGACCTATGTCCAATTAATAATTGATTTAAGATAATGAATGGATATTGGTCATCAGTAATTGATGATATGGATAATCATTATGATTGATCAAATTATTTATGATTTATGATTTATTGCTAATTATTATTTACATTATGGATAATTATTTATTGATAGCATTGTGGTATTGATATTGATCATTGTTCATATTGTTTATTGTAATAGTAACCATACGTACTGAGTTATCTCATAGGGCTTTGCCCCTATACTTGGATCCGTACAGATGATAGTGAGACAATTGGTGGCTCCTATGATGGGTACATACAAATGGATATAAGATCCATTATTATATAGACGTGGGCCCTAATCCTAAATGACTTTCGCACGTTGTATAAATCATTGTAAATAAGTCTTCTGTTATTGTAAACTAGTATATTGACTGATCATAATTAACTTATAGAATTGAGTGACGTCGTTTAGATAACTTTCTGGACAGTCAAAAGAAAAAAAAATCAAGGTGTTACAAAAATAATAATAACAATAACAATAATAATAACAATAACAATAACAATAATAATAATAATATATCGAAATGATATAATATTTAAAATAGAAAAAATGATTATGCTACCATGGTCTAATGATTGATATAAAAATATTTAATTAATATATCATAAAATTATAAATTCAACAATGATGCATAGACGTTCGACAGTCCTATTTTTAATTTTAAACCATTTAAAAACATATTTAAACTATACCCCCTATAATTATGTCGTGTGTATAATTTGTTATATAAATTAGCTTGCTTTTGGAAAATATTAATATCTATCTTTTATTTAAAAAGATGTCAATGGTTATGAAACGCCAATAATTTAAACAACGTAAAAAAAATTCAATACTATCTTTTGGGACAAAAAGATAAAACTTTAAATATAGAGTGTTTTCACATCTTCACTTTCATTACTTAGCTCGGGTCCGGTCCCGACCCGACTTGCTCTGAGTTTTCGAAAAAGAATATCCGATCATGGTCTGGTTTGGGATTGGACATTAAATCGGGATAAAAATAAAAAATTTTCTATTATTTCGAGTTGATCATAAAAAAAATAAAAAAATAAAAAAATTAATGTTATCATATAAATATGATAACTATTAATTTAATTATATATATGATAATATAATATAATGTATATTTAAGATATATACCAAATAAAATATAAATTTTTATTTAAAATAAGCATAAATATAATATTTAAAAATAATTTAATATTAATATAATATATTTAACCGGATTGAAACCAAATTTGAATTATAATAACCCGATTCCAGTCGGGTCTTAAGAAAATGAAACCTGGTCCCAACCCGATTGATAATGGAATCGAAAAAAAATTTTGAAAAATTCGAGTAGACCGGGCCGAGACGACCGAGTTGTTCCCGCTCGTGCTCACCCCTACTTTCCAATGAATTTAGTCATCATTAATACCAGATGAAAGAGAGAGAAAAAAAACACAAAAAACTCGTATGAAGTCTTTGGAGACCTCTTTTAATAATAATAATAATAATAATTATTGTTGTTATTATTAAAATATAATTGTGGCTAAAATATTTTTTGGCTGTGCGAAGTTGTTAACTTTAACGCCAACCTTATCCGTGAGAAGCAGATATACGAACTGGCTCGCTCGCATGGCATACACGTGGATAAACGAAATGTGGCGACAAGATCTCCACCACCTTTGCTCGTTCTCTTAACTGCTCATTTAATATACTTTTGTGCAGTTGACGTCGCTGGCAATTCATATTATTATTAAAAATGGCAATTTCTTTTCCTTTTTCAGTTGTGGTCCATGTATTCAGTTTATCAACTTTGATTATTATGCGCACTTGATCACGAATGCAAAATTTGGATTAATCACCAATTAGACTAATTTAATGTTGATCTTGCATCTCATCTGAAATGTTTTATTTAATCGAAAAAAATTATCGATCACTGCATCCCAACCTCATGACTTGTCACTTGATTTATTTATGCAACAAATATATCTGTAGGAGCAGAATAGATGAATATTCACCATAATATAATCAAACACACAATTTTTTACTACAAAATGTATAAAGGGTAAACTTGTCATTTGTTTAAAAAAAGTTAAAATTAAAAATAATGAGATTTCGAGAGATAACATATTTTTCTTGAAAATGTGAAATATACATATTCCAAACCAAAACTTCAAAAAATATTATTTATCTCTATTTCATACATTCCTAACCCCTAACGAAACGGTCCCTTTAGAATTTAATTAAATGAAGTTAGTGGACTAGTGGTCATGCTTGATTTAACTAATGAAACAATATTGATTTACTTGAACATTTTTAACTTAAAATTCAAACTAATTTGAAATGATATTCTGAACAGTCGAAGAACGGTATATTGATATTATGATTGGAAAATAAATTTCAATATTTTATCTAACAGAAAAAATGCATAAAAATAAGAGGATAAAAAAAAAATAAAAAGTTAAGATCTTACCTTCGGAAAACAACTACTTCGCCGTATGCAAATGAAGATGTTTGGGGGCCCGGAAGAAGCAGAGCAATTTAATGTGGCTGTTTCATAGGATCTCGAATATTCATTAGATAAATATTTTTGCCAATTAAAAAAAAATATTTGACTCGATGTTAAATAGAGGTTGTTGTGAAAATATAAGTATTCAATTCATATAATATAATTATTCATCGAGATTTCTTACTCAATAGTTCAAACGCATTTTTTTTATTTTCATCTTTCTGCATTACATTTTTCGATAATTCGATTAATTAGCGGATGGATTTATTGACACAAAGATGTGAATGTAGAATGTATAATTTATAGACAAAAAGTGGGACTGTGGAGAAAGCCATAATGACACGAAGTGAGTACAAAATTTTATTAAAAGGCATCGTCAATCTACTCGATAGAAGAAAGAATACAAAATTCAATTACAAAAATATAATTGAATCTACTTTGGACGCTATCAACTAAAATTAAATTAATAATTAATAACGGCGGACTCCTCTCGGGTATGCATATTTTTTAGAATATTTCTTTCCCGTTAAAACTTTATTTTTAAAACTTTTAGCATATATGGAAGGGGTGATGGAAGGACTGAAAATAAATTGCGCAGGATCTTTACATATTTTTTAGAGAATTATTTGTACCATCTTTTTTCAAAAGAATAGAAAAATGTTTATGTATGCTTAATTTTCCTATATTCATTATGGCTACAATTAATTCATATATATATTTATATATAAGAAAGAGCAAAAGGGGGGAGGGGGGATTGTAAATAATATTTTAGTGAAACATAGTACGTGTAGGACATAATAAAGAGGCAGGCGAGATGGGGGTGTAGATCCGAAGTACAAGAGCAAATAGGACTATAGGAGATAGATGGGTAAAAATAAAAATGGAAGACCAGAGAGAGAAAATTGTATGAGGAAAAGTAGAAAAAAGTTCAGCTGAACAAAATATATATATATATATATATATATAATGAAAACACAACTTCATTTTCAGAAAAAAAAGCGTTGAAAATGGCTTCATAATTGAATGACAGTGAGTGATTCGGGTCAAGTACTTGGAATGAGATTTGGTGGAAGTGAGAAGAAAAATTCAATACGAGAGTTTAATCATTTGTACTTGAACAATTTGTTCTACATCCCGAATTCTGTTATTATTATTATTATTATTATTTTTGCTTAATCCGTGATAAGATATGATTCAGGACAATCCATATTAGTATAGTTGAAAAAAACTGCAGTGATAATGGCATTTTCTATTTGGTTATGTTTGTGTCTTCAACGTTGATTGCAGTTAACCAAAATTTCACTGAAAAAAGAAAAGAAAAGAAAGAAAAATAAAATTCTAACCTCACTGATTGGGGTGGGGTGGGGTGGGGAGGGGAGGGGATTACAGCAATATTAATTCTTCATTGGTCCTAGCTATATATAAAGCGTCGAAAAAGATACATGTGAAAGGTGCAGCTGCAGCAGCAACCAAGAAATGTATATGTATTGTCCATTTGACAATTACTCTCCTTGTCTAGCTAGTTGCTAGTTGGATCCTTTGACAACTTACACATATCCTCCAAAGCCTCAACAGTCTCCTCCTAAACATCTAATTCGAGCTGAGTTGCCGACTTAGTTCTCTTCTCTCTCTCTCTCTCTCTCGGATGCACACAACATGGATTTAGACGCGCAACCAACAAGCATGGCCTGGAATTTAAGTTCTCCCCAGCCGTAGTGGTCACAGGCACTCGATCTGAACGGCTACATTGCATCTCAATTTGACCACACGAAAGCCTGCCTGCCTGCCTTCTCCAACTCCCATGGGTGGACTGCAGCAGCTATAAACAGGAGGGCAGGCGACGACAGCTCTGCATGCCATACGGAGGACGAGGCGAACAGGCACACAAAAATATTCCACGTACAGCAGCGCAGGCTACCGGCGACATGGGCTTCGCGACCTACTTGAGCATCGTGATGCATGCCATTGTCGCGGTGTTCCTGCTGGTCTACCTGCCCGTCTCCCGGCTGTGGACGATGCTGAGGTGGGTGCTCGTCAGGCCTTTCCTGAAGGAGGACATGAGGGGGAAGGTGGTGCTCATCACCGGAGCCTCATCCGGCATCGGCGAGGTGAGACACTGAGAGCTTCGTTTCGCTTCCACATATAGGCATGATACCAGTTGTCTGTTCTTCTTCCGTTCTAGGAGGCTTTATTGGTGCTTGTCATCGTTGTTTCATGTTTGACATGGTAGTTGGTGCATGCATATCGAAACAAAAAATAATCACCAAATATAGTAAGCATACAGTTAAGGATCTTACGAGCGAATCCAGTTGAAGGTCTAGAATCTGTGTTAGTGAGATGCCTAAATTGTGTTGCCAGTTATGTCAGGGAAAGAAACAGCACCACCGCATTACCCAATTCATGAACCCAATCCTTGAGAGTGGATGACATTTCCTTTTCTGATTGATCATTTAACTGAACTGCAGCAAGTGGCCTATGAGTATGCCAGGAGAGGGGCATCTCTGGCCCTTTCGGCAAGGAGGGAGCAAGCATTGAAAGCTGTATCTATGGCCGCACGCAAACATGGCGCCCCTGATGTTCTTATCATCACTGCTGACATATCCAACGCCGAAGAAGCTAAGCGGGTTGTCGATGAAACCGTTGCTCATTTTGGTCGATGTGAGTAGATCTCCTAAGCCTGAACTCGTGGCATGCTGTTTGTGCACTTTAAATAGACTGATCCATGTTTAATATGGTGCAGTGAATCACCTTGTAGCTAACGCAGGACTTCTGTCTAGCTGCTTGTTCAAAGACATCACCAACATCACTGGATTCAGACAAGTGGTGGTAATAAATTTTAGCCCAAGTGTTGAGACACCCGTGCACTTTATTTCTGCATGTTACTTGTTCAAATTACTATTTTTGAACTGTAACTTTATAATATTTACCTCAATCCTACGACTCGTCATAACCTGCATAGAAAGTACCTTATACTGTAAATTACTGCTAGCCCACTATAAAACTCCTGACACGCCATTAACTGAATGGGAAAAAAAAGGGGAAACTAACTAATTTGTTGAATTTTTTCTACAAAATATAAGCGTTACTTTGGTGGTCACTGTGAGTGAAAACAGCAACCTTCAACCATAGAGATCCTGACCAAATTCAATGTGTTACTGCAGGACGTGAATTTCTGGGGCTCCGTGTACCCGGTCTACTATGCCATTCCACACCTCAGACGCAGCCGTGGAAAGTTGATTCTGAATGCATCAGTGGCCGGATATATTCCTCTTGCAAGACAGTCCATTTACAATGTAAGCGCAGGCGCCAAAATGAAACATGATGCATGAATAATTAATTCCATGCAACTAATTCAGAATCTGGACTGCTCGTGCACAGGCAAGCAAGGGAGCGCTGCTCAAGTTCGGCGAGTCGCTCCAATCGGAGCTCGGAATGGAGATCGGAATCACGATAGTGAACCTCGGCTATGTTGCTTCGGAGCTCACAAAAGGCAAAGCCGTTCAGCAGAACGGTGAAGTAGTAATGGATGCTCAAGTCAGAGACGTACGTTCAAAGTTTATACTTTCTTAGTCATCAATTAGCATACAAAACCATGTATATTCTTATGATGTGAATATGAAAAATGATCGATCAAATGTATGTTCAGATCCAAATTGGACCCCTGCCGATAGGGGGGACGGAGCAGTGTGCAGAAGTCATAGTGGATGGTGCATGCAAGGGCGACACGTACATCACTTGGCCTACTTGGTACAAGCCACTTTGCATGGCCATGTCCTTGGCCCCGGAGGTGGTGCTCTGGTTCTCCAGAGTCATTTATGTCGGCATGCCCGGGAGTAGTTCCGGCAAGACGCTCGGGCAGATGCTCCTGGAGCTGAAGGGGGCAAAGGAGTTCCTCTATCCATCTTCCATCCTCACGGAGGCTCACGGCAAGGAAGCATCCAAGAACAAGGGCCATAGAACAGATTGATTAAACTTATTATTAATCACAGTATATGATCTATTTATTTGATAAAGATATCGCGTGCCCAAGAAATGTAAAATATTTACTGGTATCGGAATCGATGTGTTTGCCACATGGTTTCTTGTCTTAAGGTGAGTAAGATTTTGGGAGTCATGAAGGTATAATAAAATCTCGTAGTGTTCCAAATATTATACACTTTTTTTTTTGTTAGCTTACGTTTCCTATGGATAATAATTTACTAGTGCTATATTCTTATTTTTTTTTCTTAGATTGCGCACAAGATCCGTTTAGTTAACTTCTCGTCTCAATATAATTAAATATTTTTTCTTAAATTTTTTGTCTTATTTTTAAAATATTTTTTTATAGTTTCTAGCTTAACCGCTACATATTGTAAATAAAATATTTTTTAAAGATAATTACAAGATCAGAATATCAAACTTAAAATTAATAAGTTTTTTTTTGAAACAGAAGTAAATAAACATGCCAAAAACTATTGGTCATTGGTTCAAGTCACATATCACGCTCAAATATATCGAACTTTTTACTTACCAAGAGAAGTATAATTGAATTTGGCAAGCATGCACATTTGTGTTGAAGAGAAAAAGAAGTAGGCACCATGACATTTGGTGGTTGCAATTAATTCTCTATAATTATTAATTAATAAAATTAAAATTATGCATATATAAAATTTGAGCTACAAGATTAGGCATTAATCTGTCGAACTACACGCATAAAATTTAAGGCTGCACTCCATCTTTTTTAACCCCTTCATTAATGAATCAATGTAAAAACTTTTTATACTTCACATTCATCTAAGTTTTATTAATTATTATTGAACTTCTGGTCGTCAACGTTCGTTATAAAGAAAACGGACTAGACACCCGGATCACTTTCTTCTTTGGGATTCCTACTCCGATCCACCACTTTGCATTTAAGCAACATAATAACTATGCCCTGAGAGGTACTACTACTACTCCACTTTGGATAACGATGCCTCATAGACATACTCACTGTATATATATATATATATATATATATATATATATATATATATATAGTGTCAGCTAAAAATATGAATATCAACTACATAGGTTAATTGAGACATGGAATAACTTTATATATTACTTTTAAAAAATAACTTTATATATAAATAAGGCAAAAACTAAAAATTAATAAAATAAAACAGCAATATGCGTACATACCAACTCAGGAACTTGGTGGCATTAACTATCTCCAAGATTATTTTAAAGTCATTTAGCTTGTTTAGACCGAATAGAATTAAATTTGCTCGAGCCCTCTTTTTGTGCTTACCAAATTATATATATATATATATATATATATATATATATATATATATATATTCAATGAGTCTTTTTTTTTGTGTTGATTCGAGTCTACGGTAAGTCTTCGATGTCCAAGATTATTAGTACTTGACTAATTCGAAGTCGGAAAAACAAAGCAATGAAGGCTAATTTCCTAATCAAAAGATGATTTCAAGATTCGAATTTGAGACTACTAATACCCAATGAACGCTTAAGAATCAGACTTACTACCCAACTGATGGACCTCGCTTAGTTTATATTCAATGAGTCTTTGATCGAGTATATATGCATAAACTGTTCATATACAGCAAGGCGTTGGTTGGCATATCTAGTGCACGATATTGCATGATCCTTGTACGTATTACACAGTACATTCTAGACAATGAATATTTCTTAATTTAATTTTTGAGTACGTACAAAATCGTTCGATGTTGTTCTCGTCCGGAGATTCTTCGTTAATTATATATAGTTGATATGTTGAATATTAATTACTTGAATACTTAATTATTTGTAAGCAAAAGGAACATTAAAAGGTGCACCTACCTCGCCTTGCAGTGTGCCCGAGTGCGTGAATCTTTTTGTCATGATCGAACTTTCACAGCTCATTCCATGGGGCACCACTGGGTTTATTTTTGTGTTTGTGTGCATGCCATTAATTAGCTAGTCTGCTCGTCGAGTCGTGCATGTGAATTTAATTTGTTGTGGGAGTGATGGGTGAAACCATCTTAATTGCATGCACCAACCACTGTCTAATTGACGATTGTCCATGTATATATATATATATATATATATATATCCATATTTAGAGCACTTTCGTTCTAAAAGAATGTTGAGCGCATCTCAATCGTTGTTCCATTAATAAATGAATATGATCATAAGTGATTAAATCATATCATTTAAAAATATTAATTATCTCAACCGTTAATCAGTGGATCAATTGTTGAGATGCGCTCAGCATCCCTCTAGGACGCACATTAATCCTATATATATATATATATATATATATATATATTGCATGGGTATATATTATAGTATATTATCACTATAAGAAAATCGACGAATAGCGATGAAGGAGACGTTATTATGACTCTATAGCATCTCTGGAGTATATAGCGTCTCTTTAGTGTCTATTAGCGCAGACATTATATCGGTGGCTAATAGCGTCGCAATAGAGCCAAAGAAGAGGAAGACGCTACTAGCATCAATAGTAGTCAGTATCTCGACGACGCGTAATGTCTCTTTGCGAGCACTTGATAAGCATCGATAATGCGACGCTAAAGTGGCACAAAAGGGTGATACGCTATTCCGGCGCTCAAGGGGCGCTAAGTTTATGCATTAGTTGAAGTGATTTTGGCGCTACTATGAGGCCAACATCATGTCAGTTGGGTTGCCAAGGCGACACTAAAGTAACGCTACACATGTCGACGTTACTATGACGCTCGAGTGACGTGAAGAATGATATATTTAACATAGCGTCGACTATGCACACGACGCTATTGGGACACTAGGAAGGCGCTAATGTCAGATATTTTTGTCCCATTACAGTCATATTTTCTTTCCTTCTCACACCATAGAATTATATAATGCATATAAATGCATTCATGATCCATCACAAGCATAATATCAAAGAGAAATCATCATCAGCACAATATCTAAGATAAGAATATGAAAAATAATAAACTGAACTAATAAAAGTATAACTACTGTACGTATATAAGTCTATAAGTAACAAAAGTATAGTTGCAAAAATTTCTATCATAAGTTTGGGAGTTGTTGTTATCATTCCGGACGTTCCACCCCGACGTGCTCGATCTTTGGCCTTGCGGGGATTGATTCTGTAGCGGGATCAATTCTTGAATCGCCTGCAATAAAAGGAACCAACTACTGCGACACCTGTTGTGATATCTGTAGTGACATTTGTTGCAATAGCTGCATCACATCTGTAGGATCCCAAGGCACCAAGAGGGGGAGGGAAGTGAATTGGTGTTTTAAACCGAAAATATTGATTTCACAAAATACGTCGCGGAAGCTTAAAATTGATTCGTTAAATTTTAAATTAATGCAATAATAATTAAATCATAGTAAGGTAGAAAGGAGAGGGAGAGAGAAATCAAACACAATGAACACGGTGATTTGTTGATGAAGTTCGACCACACCATGACCTACGTCCCCGCTCCGACTTTCTGATCTCGAGACCGTCAGAGATTCAACTAAACTCTTCTTTCGTTCCAAATGGGGCAATGAAGAAATCCCTTTACTCCAAACTACCATTTCTTCGCTTCGAGAGGTAAGGCACACATTTTCTTTTAGGAAATTTATCTTTTCTCTAATTTAAAAGGTAAGATATAGAACATCTTCTACACAGAAGTTCACACTCAATTTTCTAATAAAAGATTTCTCTCTTTTACAACATGAAACTCACAATAAAAAACTGAGAAATAAGAGAAGATTTTGCTCTAACTTCAAGAAAATAATTTTCGTTTGATGCTTGATGTTTCCCTTAAGTGCTTGATGAATTCTAGACCTCTTGGTATTCTTTTACAGGCTTCTTAACTCCATTTAGTCGTCGAGACTTATTTCCTAACTTTGGGGCTATGATCATTTTAGAGCATTTTTCGCATTGACCAATCGATCATTTTGCCCCACTGATCAATCGGTACACATTCTTTTATGAAAAATATAACCGTCGGCGAATTTTGCATTGACCGATTGATCGACACCTCGATCGAAATGAATTATTTTATACAAATGCATGAACTTAGATGGAGATTCAATTATAATCCCAAAGTTAATGTCTTGCTGACTAAATTGAGATTGCAAAATGGTTGATGCTTATTCATATAGACTAGTGATGAAAATGATATAGTTAAACGGATAACTATGTTTCACAATAATAAGTGTCGCGAATACGATGCAACCATATTCTACTTGAATGTATGGTGCAAATAAATTCCAATTTTAAATTTGGAATGTTGTTATTAATGCTGCCTAAATGTTACTGAAATATCAAGTAGAGATATGATATTCATGTATATATTTTTCTTGTGTAAATGAGATTAAGTAACATTTTCACTTTAGAAGTTGAAGATTCAGAGTTGACAATGCATGAGGATTGATTTGTGGTTTGTTCATATTCTATTCCCATACCTCACTCCGAGTGGGAGCAATTCATAATCAACTCATGATTAATGTTCATTTATTGAAACATATGAGTTATGTTTTACATTGTCAATGTCGAAAGACTATATGAAATGAACATGAGCCTAAGACAAACGACGAAGACTCTCTCGTGTCTAGATAAAGAAAATTGATTAATGCAAAGAGATAGAGTATAAAGAAGAAAATCAAGTCTATGACTTGTTAAATCATCTGTCTTGCTGAAAAGTAAGCGTTTCAAAATAAATCAACATTGATGATAAGAGATTTAAAAGTGACGAAAAACAACATCGTAAAAGAAGTGCTTACAATAGAGAAATTATTATGTTTTTTTTTCTTTAGTTCATTAAGAGACTATCTTTCACATATGTATTATATGAAAATTACATAAAACTTTTTTAATACTTAAATGTAAAATCATTGAGCACAATATGTAGTTTGCAACGATTCATTTATGGATGTAATATTCATCTAAATATTGATATAAGTATCATTATGTGTATATCCATTTTTATGAATAAATATGCCATCATGACATTATATGTAAAGCAATATTATGTATAGTTAGAAATAATAAGAGATTTCTTCTATTAATAAAGAATTTAATGTTTTTTTATAGAAATGACATGGGTGAGATAGTTATTCACACCGGGTGTGAAATTTATATAAGAATTATTCAAATAAATTTATTGCTTTGTACCAAGAATCGTCTGTCATAAAAGACGAACTGAACATTCTATGAAGAATTATAAACCAATGATACCCTTATTACAAGAGATAAATCTTACAAATACTTTTTAAGACTCTGTGAGTAACAAAAGAAAATGTCCTTGTGTAAATATGGTCAGTAATCAGACATACACAATAAGTTGAGCGGTTTGATATTTGTGTCATTGGTCAAATGAAAATTTTATATACTAATGCAGAGTGCCTATGTTGGATGGCAATTAAGAGAATAATTAGACACATTATGTGCGTGTTGACTCTCGTTTTGCACTATGACGAAGATCAAATTATAGATTAGCTTAATGAATAGACGCCTATTAGAATGGCGATATCAATAAACAAAAGTCTATCATCAATTATGTCTTCATGTTATAGAATGACATTGTTGCAAAGTTTAGTTAAAGTAAAATTATATAAAGTAGTTAACTATGAAAATTGAGTTTGTGTTATACTCAATGACGATATGAAATCCTATGGTTAAGTAAATTTTTTTACTCGTGTATTGACAGTGGTCAAGTATGCCCTTAGTTGCAATAAGCATATCACTATTGCTTGATAAAATGATGGATCATTGTAAAGGAAATCACATTGATGCTTATTATGACTTGACGATGTGAAGAAGATAATATTAATGAATACACATGTAACTATGTGATACTTACTAAACATGTTCGCTTGACGCTTATATATGTGCAAAGCTGATGCGTTGATGTATTCTATATCTTCTTGTAATGAATAAAATTGTGTTAAATTTTATTCTAGAGTTAGTTAATGATTTTAATAAGCCATCGTTATTAACTTTTAACGACGGCATCTATAACGACCAGTGACGACGGAAAATGCTAGTCGCTAATGACCAATAACGATCGAATTTTGAATATTAACGACTAAATTTTCCATCTTTAATGGTGTGTTTTCTTGTAGCGAACTGCGTTGCAGCTGAAGCTCGGGCTGTGCTAGAAAGTGTCAAATTCTGTGTTGGAAGGGAAACTTGATCATTGCATATTGAATCAAATTCACAAACTCTTGTGAAGGCCATCAACGGAATAAAGGAATCTTCCTGGTGTACTCGGCAAATCATCTTGGACATAAAAAAATTACTTCCATTTTTTGAAAACTAGAAGATCTCGCATTGTAATAAAAAAACAAACAAGGTAACGCATTATTTTGCACAATTTGTTCGTCTTCATTGCGCAACATTTTTTGAAAGAGATCCTCTTTCGGAAGTCCTCCAATTGTTCAACTCATGCTGTTATATTAAGGGTTAAATGATTTCTTTTTGAAAAAAAAGTAGCTGGGTGGGAGGAGCTGGCTTCATTTTCATTTATTGCTGTAGGGGGGCAGTCAGACAGGATGGTTGAATCAATTATTGAGCTGGAGGCTTGTGGCGTCTTCGCCGACATCAAGTATGCGTGCCAGATGGGTTTTTATGACATTCACATCGAGACTGACCCTGAAGTCTTAGTGCGCGTTATCCTTCAAGCCGTGTCCGTGGCACATCCCAAGCCTTATTAAGGGCCTCAAAATTATGTTGGACAAATTGCAAATTTGGAATCTAAAGCATGTATACTGTGAAACTAATTGTGCAGCTGAATCTATTGCAAATTTAGGTCGTTCGCTGTCCGACGAAATTTTTTAGAGGAAATTCCAACTCCGGGGCTCTCTTATATCTTGTATCAGGACAATTTCTGCTATTTCGAAAGATGAATGCACTTTCTTTTAAAAAATAAAAGATTCTCTGCCCCCAAAACTACATATTAGCACAATAATTGGGAATGGAAGAAGCCATATTCCTCTTGAAACAAGAAAGAAACACCGTGTATGATGACTGCCTTGTAAAGGGATGAAGCATGCGGGGTATGACATGCAAGGATCTCATCATAAATTTTGATTGTGACCACCACCTTGATCTATCTGTCTATGAGATTTCCCCAGTACATATATAAATAGGGGTGACCATGAATCATGAAGAAGAAGAGAAGCAGAAGAAGAAAGAATAAGAATGCTCTCTATTGTAAACATTCTTCTCTCGAAGAAAAGAAGGCAAAGACCTACTTTCCCCTCTATCAAACCAGTTTGCATCTTCCTTTTTTTTTATATATAGAAGCAATCTTAGAAAATGGAAGGTTTGCTCCAAATAGGAGGATCAAGATTCCGAAAATTGAGTTCGGTAGTGTTGGTCGAATCACTATCAGTCTAGCATTATGTTGAGGCAGGTCTAGTTCATATCATACATCACTCACTAACTTGTCATCTACTATCTAGATCCTATTCCCCCAACTACAATAATTGCTACAAGAATCTGAATCTTGCTCATTCTATATATATGAATGTCCGAATATAGATATACACTGTCTAGAAGAAAGTAACAGCATATACATGAATTTATATATTATTGCTTGAATTAAGTAGCTACAACTATAAGACAAACTAAGGCACACATGAAGAATATCAAGTGGATTGGGTGCAATATACAATGCTGAAAACTATTCTTACTCGACATAAGAAATCCAGCTGAATCTTACATTCCTGAGATAAACTGTTTCCAAAAGCACATACTTTGGCCCAGATCCAGATGACCAACAGAGTAGATAAGCCGAGGAGAGCAAGACAACAAGAGATGGTGCTTCCCTAAGTCTCCTCCCTCATGATTTCCGTGTGTTTTGGAGCCTCCAATCATTCATCCAACTTTCGTCTTACCGCTATGATTAAGAAAACTCTTGCTCCTGACTTCAGATAACTTCTTGCTCAGTGTTTTGCTTGGATCATCTCCAGGTTTGCCAATGTATCGGGCCCTTGAGAACCAGTTCACGATCTCGGGAGCGAAGAACATGACCGCATAGAACGGTTTGTACCAGGAAGGCCAAGTGATGTATTGATCACCCTTGCATGCTGCATCCACCATCGCCTCTGCACAGTCCTCTGCGCGGGCAATAAGATGTGGCCCAACCACAATCTGCAGCTCCAACACAGAATAATACACAGCTTACAATTAAATGATGACAAAGTAGTGGAGAAGAAAACTAGCACTTTTCTTATACTTCTCTGATTTCTTCGTTAACTTGGACTTGCCCATTCTGTTGAACGGTTTTGCCTTTGGTCATCTCTGACGAGACATAGCCCGGTTGGGCGATGGTGATCCCGACTTCTGATCCGAGCTCTGACCGCAGGGTTTCATAAAACCTGATCTGAGCTCCCTTGCTTGCCTGAAGAAAGAAATCACCTTGCATGGTCTTAAAAGGATTTAGAAAACTACAAATGCGTTCTTGAAAAGTATTTTATAACTTGGTGTTAATTCATTCTCATTACGCTATAAATTGAGAGTCTTGCAGTGGGAACACCTCCAGCCACCGACGCATTCACCATGATCCGTCCACGGCTCTTCTTGAGGTGTGGAATTGCATAATATGTCGGATAAATGGAACCCCAAAAGTTCACATCCTGCGGGAGAAGAAAATTCCAACCTTTTTAGAAATCTGAAAAAATGAGAGTTTCTAGTTGACTTTTCTATTGATGTACGTTCCGAACAACAGTGAATCAAAATTATGTTCTCAAATTGTTATATGCTGCCTGCCTGTTCATCATAAAGAGTTCCTGTGAACATCTTGATTTCTAGATCTGAGTCAAGTTTAGATGATGAGATCATAGATCCTGAACGAAGTATACAGATTTGACTAACCATCACTTGGGTGAAGGCAGAAATATTTGTGATCTTGTTGAACAAACAGCCTCTAGCGACGCCTGCGTTAACTACGAGGTGGTTCACTGCAAAAATACGCACCGTCGAGCTAATTAATCAGATTTGTTTTAACTTTGAAGCTGCATGAATTATGTAGGGGTTTGTTTGTGTCGTGTATCAATTGATGAGTTCAGATCCCTCACATTGGCCAAAGTGATCTAACGTTTCCTGGATCGCCCTCTTGGACTCCTCTGCGTTGGAGATGTCTGCGGCAATGGTGATCACGTCAGCGGCGCCATGAATCCTCGCCTTCTTTGCAACAGCCTTCAGGGCCTGCTCTCTCCGTGCCACCAGCGCCATGGACGCCCTTCGTCGCGCATACGCGTAGGCTATTTGCTGCATATATAATATAAATATATGCATACAAGGACAGGTGATGTGGCCGGAGTAGGAGCATCTCAAAGATCTACGCCAATTTTTGGCGTGACCTATGCAATGCATGCATGCAACTACGCACGTAACTCACGTACCTCGCCAATGCCGGAGGAAGCGCCGGTGATGAGGACAACCTTCCCCGTCATGTCCTCCCCGGAGAAGGGCCTCACAAGTACATATCTTGCCAGCCTGCACAGGACGGAGAATGGGAGGTAGGCCAGTAGAAGTAGCGCAGCTGCGGCATGTGTGAGAAAGCTGAGAATGGTGTTCATGGCAGCATCCATTTTTGTTGTTCTGCGATTATTCTAGACGGAGCCAGATCCAAATTCAGGGGCAACTATATATTTTTTAATATATATCTTCATATTTTTACTCATATATAATACATATTATATAAATATGTTAAAAATTTAAGAGGTCCAAGGCCCCCAAAAAAATCCTGGTTCGTGCCTGATTGTAGATATGGATCGATCCTATGTATCTTAGAATAACTCGCAGATTCACTGTAACGCCTTCAAAATCAGCCATCCTATCACGCTGATAGTCAGACTAACTAAGGGAGCGCTACATTGCCTATTACTACTTTAATTTTGACCGATAGAAATGATAGATAAATAATAATGACATGAGAATGCGAAAGAGATATTATTAAAAATCAACAGATGTCACATGACAAGAGATAATTCAAGAGAAATAAGAAAATAAAGATAGTTCGAATAGTTCTGGGAATATCAACATAAGTAAGGCTAAAAAAGAAAATTCAAGTATTTCATATATACAACATCAGATAATTCAAATGCAGAATATAAATGACGAAAAGCTATGGTTATGTTGCAAGTCATGTGTCGCCAGTCTGGAGCTCTGTATTATTCACTTCCTCCCTAAGCAGAGTTCTCACCTGCAAAATCATGAAGCAGGGGCTTGAAATGCCCGTGAGCTAACGCCCAGTACACATAGAGTTATAGACGATGAAATGATAATCAATAATTAGTTACTTTACTCTTTACTTTAATAATACCTTATACAATACCATACTCTGTGATCCATTACTATACTCTGATATCCATTACCATATTATATTATCCATTATCATGCTCTGTTATCCATTACCATATTATATTATCCATTACCATATTCTGTTATGCTCTGTGTAGGATTACATCTTTTACGTTACTACAAGGTCCTTGATGTTTGCTATAGGAGCTCGACTTTAATTAGTTGGGAAGCTAGAGGTGTCTCTGCACTGTATAATGTCAGGATGCCCATGAAAGGGAAGGTGTATGTTCAGACATAACTTTTTCGAAATACAGGTGGGAGATGACCTGTATCCTAAGAACAGTGGTCGTTACGGATTTGTAGGTTCACTGTCTCATCAACTAAACTACATCTCCCTCTGGTATAAAATAATATAATCCATATATGCTCCCGTGGGGGAAGAGTGCGTTCGCTGCGTCACTCTGATTCGGAGCACAAGTGGGAGAGGGCCTGTGATTTAAGAACAGTGGTATTTAACACCAGTAGGTACACTGTCTCCTCAGTGCAGCTATCTGCCCCTCCATTATCCATTACCTTGATATGTACTTTGAACAACACATAGCTATCCCATTCATTTATCTTTACTTCATTTGTCTTATTTATCTTTTTTGACAATCATAGTCAGGAAAAGAGTAAAGTCACGACCCATTTCCTGAGGGAGGAAAGTCCCATCCATTCTTTACTTTGTTGGATATGACCTCAAGTGGGCCTATCGGATGTGGGGCCCAATTATGGAGGATCAGGGCCCAAACAACGATAATGCGTCATTCTGCTCGACAGGACTCGGGCCGGGTTGACGATGACTTGGGCCGAATTGCTATCGAGCGAACTAGGATGCCGAGCCCGGTCCGAGTCGACATTTGACTCGGGCCGGATTACGACTGTTGTTCTGTGCGTTATCTTGATTAATTTATTATGTCTATCTTTTGCATTCCATAATTAATTTATCTGATATAATCAATTAAAGTATCACACAGTAAAGGGGCAAGCATTTAGGCAAATAATGATTATCAAACAATTTATATAATTACATAATAATCACGGTTCAAGCATAAATAACAAATGTAAAATAATTTAATAATGCAATTTTAAAGAAAGAACATCAGTTCACACATAAATAAAATATTAATCAATCTTAAGGCAAGAGGAAGCCCTCGTCATGGCATAACTCCGCCTCGCACATGCTGCAATTGGGTATGATGTCAAAAGTCAACCTATGTATATGTACATATAAATTATGCCTTGACATTATGTATACGTTCTAAACTACAATATAAGGTTATACTACATAGTAATAGGACAATACATTATTACAACAGACGCTAGTAACTAAATACATATAATATAAACTCCTCAGGGGTCGTATGAAAAGACATGAAGCTAACATATTTAGATATGGCAATTAGCTACTGGGATCCATAAATGTGTCGTAAACATTGATACAAACATATGAATTTTGTCTTCTAGCACTTAGAGTAATTATTTTCTTTTAATCCACATCCTAGCCGAGAGTCATCACATTTGGAAATCTATATTGTATAGGTAAATATAATGGGAGATGCAATAATGATTTCACACATACTGGTATTACACACGAAATTAAAAATTTAATTCATGAATCACCATATAATGGCATGACCGCTGATTGCATGACTCGGCAACATCATTTATAAATTTCAAATCAGAGTTTCTTATTTTCGTAATTAATGACATGAATCCATTCATAACTAATAGCATCACAAAAAAACTCCTGAGACATGTTTTATCATCATGCGAGCATAAAAGAATGTGATGTGTTAACTATCACAGGGATCATATATACTATTATTAATTCTAATTAGCACTTCGTCCTAAAAGTAAACGATAAGACAAACTGGATCCCCATTACATACACTATGAAAGATGTTCATATGGTTCTCTATGTCATAATAGATTCGAAACGCGTGACAAATGATCTACATTTCTTCATCTAGGGATTTTATACGTCTACGGTATCTCCTTTGGTCGTCCTACGTTTGCTCGTGTGCTCTACGTCCGCTGGTTCGTGCGCTGGTCGCTATTCGTCCATCGGTCGTATTTCGCCGGAGATGGAAAATAGGGAGAGAGAGGAATAGTGACAGCAGAGGAGAGTCCAAAGAGGTGCAAGGGAGTCCTCCTCACTTCCCTTTATAGCTCTGTCACCTCTTGTGAGAAGGAGTTGTGGGAGGGGAGTGAGGGGAGTAAGGGGAGAGTGGGGGAGAGTCTCGTGGGGAGAGGTGTAATACCCTCAAAATCGCCCCTACTGTCACATAGGTAGACAGGTTGACCCCGGGAGCGCTACACTGCCTACTACACTATTGACGATGACCATTCACCAAAATGATATACGTGGCATCAAAATAATACAAAATAATCAAAGACTTTAATGCGGAAGTTCAAAAGGTGGAATGTCATGAGACATTGATAATTAATAAAGTCTTTAACAAGATAAGAAAAGATAGTAACTTTAAGAAATTCGATAAGCGGAAGATATTCGATGAGCGAAATAGCATGATATCTATGGATAACATGAAAATCATAACATTAAATTCAATTGAAGTAAGATTGATGATAGAATAGTCACGTGCAGCATCCTCCAAGCTCTGTGCCCTCCAACACCTCGTCAGTTAGTATTCTCATCTGCAAAATTCCATTGCAGGGGAATCGAATATCCGTGAGCAAAAAGCCCAGTACAATAGCAAAATAGATGGTGAAATAGAAATCAATGATAATCATATAATCAACATATCAATGATGAACAATACAGTGCTCTGAGTTTTATGCAATGACTATAATGGATCAATACATTATTCTTCGACAATATCAATATCTGTGCTTTAATCTTTACTATGGCTATACTTTGTTTTTACTCTACATTATCTTTGCCATACTAGGTTCCGTGCTTTACTGTACTATATTCTATATTGTACCATACTTTACTTTATCATGTTCTATGCTCTATTTTACAATACTCTGCTTTACATTATTTTACTGTGAGTTGCACTACATCTTTTATATTACTATGATATCCTTAAAGTTGGTTGTCCTATGCGAGCTCGACTTTATTAGTTGGGATGCCAGAGGTGCCTCTCTGAATCTCTGAAGCCAATAAGCCCATAAAGGAAAAGGGATGTGTGTTAATGCATCACCCAATTCGAAATGTAGGTGGGAGAGAACCTACATCTCAGGAACAATGGTCATTTAAGAACCTGTAGGTTCAGTATCTCCTCAGTTAGCTATATATTCCTCTGGCTCAATACTCTATAATCTCTGGAGGAAGGAGTATGACCAATGCATCACCCTTCATTCGAGATGGAGAAGACTTGAAATCTCAGGAACAGTGGTCATCAAATACCAGTAACTTCGCTTTCTCCTCAGCTAACTATCTGCCCCTCTCTGTACTTTACTCTGATCTTTGATCAATACACTGAGGGCGGTACATGACAATCCTGTGTCTTTATCTTTACTTTACTTATCTTTGCTTATCATGTAATCTATGGATCAGGGCTCAACTGAGCTTTAATCTTTGTACAATAGGACTTAGCCAGTATAGGTGGACTGGTTAGAGTCTCCGAATTATGGTTTGAGTGGGTCAATCTGGTTGGTTTAGACCGATGGATCTGACTATCAGACCGATCGACCATTTCCCTGACATCGGTCGGCCGGTCCTCTTGGATCGGTCGGCCGTGTTCTTGGTTGGATGTCTGTGGATCATCGACCGTACACATAGGGCCGGTCGACCGATTACTCTAGGATCGGTCGACCGTCTTGGGGTTGGTCGACCGGTCATAAAGTCATGATGACGTGCACTATGCGTCGGAACGATCTACCGGTCAGATGCCCAGTTGGCCGATCGTGAAGTCAGATATGTCCGTTGACAGATAGATCGGTCGACCGTCCTGGAGGTCGGTAGACCAATCAATAGAAATTCGTGAGGGTTCTTTACGCGGATCGGTCGACCTTTGATAAAATCGATCGACCAGTCCCTGGAATAAAATAGGGCCGCCGAACTTCTTTTTTATTTCCGACGGCCTTTCGGCCGTCAAACGGTGACAATGATAATACCAAAAATATAGACAATCATCTCAGGATCACAATGAACTATTCCTATGTTTTAAACGATCACTATTTCTTCATCTAGGGATTTAAGACGCTAAGTTCTTTCGTCAATTTTCTGGTTCCTTGGATCACTGTCATCATTCAGGTAATCACTGATCACCCTTGGCCAGTGCAAAAGGTGTGCCTGGTCTTTGCGCATGTCGAGGGAGGTCGTCGTGCGTCGAAAGTGCATTGGGTCAGTTGCGTGCGTTCGTAGCTGCCTGCTCTACTTCGCGCATGTGTGTGTCGGTCGCCGGACGCAGAAGAGGAAGAAGACGGAGGGGCGGCGGTCGGCTTATGTCCAAGGGGGCGCGAGGTCTCCCTCGTGTCCTACCCTTATAGGATCGGCCGGCCAGAAGGCCGACCGATCGTGGCATAAATTAGGGGAGGATTCACCTCCCCTGTCTACCATTTCTGCCCATTCAAGTTTCCTTTTTTTTTTTGAGTTTGAATCAAATTATGATTTGATTTTTCCATTAATGCTATGCAGATTTCAAACCATTACATTATTACCCCCTTAAAAGAAAATTCATCCTCGAATTTTGATAAGAGTTAGGACTTACCGAATAGTTCAGAAAATTTCTCTCGCATCTTCGATTCTATTTTCCAAGTGGTCTCTTTTCCTTGGTGATGCTTCCATGCTACTTTGACTAGTGATACTCTCTTTTTTCCTTATTGGTGCTCTTGGTATTCAAATATCTTTGTGGGTTGTTCTTCATATGTCAGATCCTCCTTGAGATTTGGTTCCTCAATTTGGATCGCGTTAGTGTAATCGTGCTTGTACATCAGGAGTAGAGAGACATGAAAAACATTGTGTTCTCTGGCATACGCCGGAGGTAGGGCCAACCTGCAAGCTGAATCCCCAACCATATCTAAAATCTCAAATGGGGCTACATACCTTGGACTTAATTTCCCACGCTTACTAAAACACATTACTCCTTTAGTGGGGGAGACCTTAAGCAGAACTTGATCTCCCGCCTTGAACGTGTGCTCTCGGCGTTTCTTGTCTGCATAGGCCTTCTGACGATTTTTGGTAGATTTCATCATCTTCTTTATCAATTCAACCATGTCTGTATACTCTTGGATCTGCTTCTACAATTCTGCACTCAAAATCTTTCTTTCGTCCACTTCGTCCCAACATGCTGGGAAGCGACATGGTCGACCATACAATGCTTCAAAGGGGGACATTTCTATGCTATCATGGAAGCTGTTGTTGTAGGAGAACTCTATGAGATTGAGACATTTGTCCCAGTTGCCATGCTAATCCAACGCACATGCCCTAAGCATGTCCGCCAGTGTCTGAATCGTCTTCTCTGATTGTCCGTCTGTCTGGGGATGAAAGACGGTACTGTAACGAAGTCTTATCCCAAAAGCATTTTGGAAGCTCTTCCAGAATCTCGATGTGAACCTGGGGTCTCGATCTGACATGATGGTTGATGGAACCCTGTGAAGTATAACAATCTCCTGCACATATAGGTCCATTAAACTTTCAAGAGATTATTTTACCTTGATGGGTAGGAAGTGAGCCGCTTTGGTGAGTCGGTCCACTATTACCCAAATGGCATCATGCCCCTTCTGAGTTCGGGGTAAGCCGGTGATAAAGTCCATTGATATTTCTTCCCACTTCCACTATGGAATGCCCAGACTCTTCAAGGTTCTTTGAGGTTTCTGGTGTTTCAGCTTGACCTGTTGGCACACTATGCATTTGGAGACATATTTTGTAATCTCCTTCTTTATATCTGGCCACTAAAAACTCCTTTGCACATTCTTGTACATTTTTGTACTCCCTGGATGGATTACAAACTCTGACTTGTGACATTCATCTAGAACTTCCCTTCGGAGTTCAGGGTTATTCGGTAACCATAATCGATCGTGTTACTTGATGCCACCATCTGAAGAGACTTTGAAATTTGTAGTCTCTAGACTAGTCTTTATCATCATTGTTTGATAGTCTGTATCTTCTACTTGTGCCTTAATGATTCTTCTGATCATGTCTGGTACTATACGCTGCATCATCATTAATGATCTGTCATGTCTTACCCTTTGTGTCCACTTGAAAAGTTTCTCCATCATTTCAAATTGTCGAAGGCGCATGAATGTAACAGATCCTTCCTACTTTCGGCTAAGTGCATCTGCCACTGAGTTTGCTTTACTTGGATGATAGTTGATAGAGAACTCATAATCCTTTAAGAGTTCATCCATCATCTTTGACGCATATTTAGATCCTTCTGTGTGAAGACGTACTTCAAACTCTTATGGTCAGTGTAGAGCACAAATTCTTCTCCATATAAGTAATAGCGCCAAAGCTTGAGGGCAAACACTACTACTGCCAATTCAAGATCATGTGTGGGATAATTGACCTCATATTTCTTCAGCTGTCTGGATGCGTATGCCACTACTTTCCCATGTTGCATCAGTAACGCACCACAATCCTGTACCACTAGCATCACTGTAAACTACGTAATCACCATTGCCCGATGGTAACGTCAGGATTGTGCTGAAGTTAGTCATTTCTTTAATTCTTGAAAGCTTTCTTCACCCTTGGGCGATCATATAAACTTTTCTTCTTTTCTTGTAAGCTTGGTCAGTGGTAATGCAATTCTGGAGAAGTCATTGATGAAGCGTATGTAATAGCCTGCTAAACCAAGGAAGCTCATGATCTCGGAAACATTCTTTGGTTGAGTCTAGTTGGATATTGCTTCTACCTTTGCCGGATCCATTGTAATTCCATCTTTGGAGATGATGTGACCAAGAAATATCATTTGTTCTAGCCAGAATTCACATTTGAAAAATTTTGCATACAATTTCTTTGCTCGCAAAGTTTCCAATACTATTCTCAGATGTTCCCTGTGTTGCTCTATGATTGGCAAGTAGATGAGAATATCGTCGACGAAGACAATTATGAAGTTGTCCAGATGTTCGTGGAAAGTTCGATTCATGAGATCCATGAATGTTGTCGGGGCATTTGTTAATTCAAATGGCATTACTAGGAACTCGTAATGTCCATACCATGACCTGAATGTTGTCTTTGGGATGTCTTCTTCTGCTACTCTTAGCTGATGGTATCTGCTCCTCAGGTCAATCTTGGAGAAAATTTTTGCTTTGGACAACTGATCGAACAAGTCATCGATGCGAGGTAGCGAGTACTTGTTTTTTATTGTGACTTTGTTCAACATTTTGTAGTCGATACAAAGTCTTAACGATCCGTCCTTCTTTTTTACAAAAAGGACTGGTGCACCCCATGGTGAGACACTAGGCCTGATGAAATCTTTGTCCAAAAGCTCTTGAATCTGATTTTTCAATTCCTTCATCTCTGCTTGGGCCATGCGGCATGGAGATTTGGAGATCGGTATCGTGTTGGGTGCTACTTCAATATGAAAGCCTATCTTCCTTCTGGGCAGTAGACCACTAACGTCATTAGAGAATACATCAGGAAATTTCCTCACAACTTCTATGTCCTGAGGGGTCTTGGCTGGGTCTGTTATCTTGGTAACACTTTCCAAACAACCTCTACACCCCTTTTGTAGTAGTTTATGTGCCTTCATAGCAGACACTATGATCTTTGGTTCCTTTTGTGCAATGCCTCTGATAATGACTTTGTCTCTACTCTGTGTGCCTATAATTACTTTCTTTTGCTTGCACAAGATAGAAGCATCATGGGAGGTTACTAATCCATGCCCAAAATTATATCATAATCTCTTATAGAGATAATGAAAAGATTTCTAGGATAGTTCTTTTTCTCTATCTCTATGGATACATCAGGGTTTCTTATGGAGTAAGTATATTCATCTTATGCTCTAGGTTCATTGCAGTTAACCCTAGTGTATGAGTACACTCTTCAGGTATAAAGGAATGGGAGGTACTGGAATCGAACAATACCGTAGTAGGTAATTTAGCTATGAATAGCGTGCCTAGAATGACCTCAGCGTCATTCTGTGGAGCATCCTCTTCTAAATTGAAGAGTCTTCCTTGCACTAACTATTGTTGCTCACGTCTTGAACAATTTTCTGCAATGTGGCCCATTCATCGCAATATTAGCATGCTCCAGTCTTCATACGACATTCCCAATGTGGGTCCTACCATAGGTATTGCATAAGACCCACTCACCTTGTGCGGGTGGTGCTTGCGGGGCTCTGGGAAGTTGTTGCCTCTATTATTGGGCTGGGCGCTTGCTGAGGTGGCCTTGTGTTCAGTTGCTATTGTTGGGGCCACTGTTGCTGTGGGGGAGGAGCTTGTTGTAGAGAACGGTAGGGCTGCTGTTGCGGACGGTTGTACTACTGAGGCGCTGGGTAAGGGCGAGGCCGATTGTCCCGTCGTTGTTGTTGACGATTGTTCCCTCTATATTGTTGTGGTTGCTACTGGGAACCCTGCCCTACATTCTATTGGACCCTCTTGTCTTTCTAAAAGTCTTGGTGGTCCTTCTCGATCAGTGTAGCCAAACTGACTGTCTCATCCAGGGTTTTGCAATTGCCTGGTCTTGTCTAGGACCTCAAGGCGGGGTTCAGCCCGTCAACAAAATGCTTTGTTACATCTTGTTCATCCATAATAAGCCTGGAGTATTTCCTTAGTCGAACGAACTTTGTCATGTATTGGGCCACTGTCATGGTCCCTTGTTCTAAGTTCAGAAACTCTTTCTGCTTCAAATTCCTTTGGAACTTAGGGAAGAAGCATGTTTCGAATGCCTTGCGAAAGTCCTTCCAAGCAACAATTCTAACTTTTGGAAAGTTGGTGGTCTTCTTTGTTTTTCATCATTCTTTCGCGTCCTTCTGGAGAGTGTCTCTAGCGAATAGGATCTTCTTGTTTTTAGGAACGTCTAGGATGTCGAACTTGTCTTCTATCGTTTCTATCCACTGTTCAGCTACTTTGTTATACATTACTTTGACATACCTTGCTATACTTTCCAATACATTATTTTTCCATGCTTTGCTATACTTTGCAATGCAATACTTTGCTATACTTTACTTCATCATGCTATACTGTATTTTACTTTTCCATACTTTACTGTTCTATACTTTATTTTATCATGCTATACTATACTTTACTTTACTATGCTTTGCCATGCTTTACTTTACTATACTTTACCATACCTTACTTTACCATATTATATTATACTTTACTTTGTCATGCTTTACTTTATTTCACCTTGCTTTACTGTACATTACCATATCACACTTTAATATACTATATTTTACTTTATCATACTTTACCATACTTTACTGTACTTTACTTGATCATGTTTTACTGTACTTTAATTTATCATGAGTTGCATGAGAATGTACTTAGTACTTACTTGAGGAGTGAAGATGCTTGAGAAACTTGCACATGACTTTTTATTTTGAATAATATGAACAATAAAATACTATGCATGAATATCTACTTTAATATGATCAATGAGGGAGCCAAGAACTTAGGCTCTGATACCAAACTGTAACGCCTCCAAAATTGTCCCTCCTGTCACGTAGGCAGACAGGTTGACCCCGGGATCGCTACATTACCTACTACACTATTGACCATGATCATTCAACAAAATAACATACGTGGCATCAAAATAATATAAAATAATCAAAGACTTTAATGCGAAAGTTCAAACGGTGGAATGTCAAGAGACATTGATAATTAATAGTCTTTAATAAGATAAGAAAAGGTAGTAACTTTAATAAATTCGATAAGCGGAAGGTATTCGATAGCGGAATAGCATGATGTCTATGGATAACATGAAAATAATAACACTAAATTCAATTGAAGTAAGCTTGATGATAGAATAGTCATGTGCAGCATCCTCCAAGCTTTGTGCCCTCTAACACCTCGTCAGGTAGTATTTTCACCTGCAAAATCCCATTGCAGGAGAATCGAATACCCGTGAGCAAAAAGCTCAGTACAATAGCAAAATAGACGGTGAAATATGGATCAATGATAATCATATAATCAAGATATCAATGATGAACAATACAGTGCTCTGATTTCTATGCAATGACTATAATGAATCAATACATCATTCTTTGACAATATCAATATATGTGCTTTAATATTTACTATGGCTATACTTTGTCTTTACTCTACATTATCTTTACCATACTAGGTTCTGTGCTTTACTGTACTATATTTTATATTGTACCATACTTTACTTTACCATGCTCTATACTCTACTTTACAGTACTCTGCTTTACATTGCTTTACTGTGAGTTGCATTACGTCTTTTACATTACTATGATATCCTTAAAGTTGGTTGTCCTATGTGAACTCGACTTTATTAGTTGGGATGTCAGATGTGCCTCTCTGAATCTCTGAAGCAAGTATGCCCATAAAGGGAAAGGGGTGTATATTAATGTATCACCCAATTCGGAACGTAGGTGGGAGAGAACCTACATCACAGGAACAGTGGTCATTTAAGAACATGTAGGTTCACTATCTCCTCATTTAGCTACCTGTCCCTCTGGCTCAATACTCTATATTCTCTGGAGGAATGAGTGTGACCAATGCATCACTCTTCATTCGAGATACAGGTGGGAGAAGACCTGAAATATCAAGAATAGTGGTCATCGAAGACCAGTAGCTTCGTTGTCTCCTCAACTAACTACCTGCCCCTCTCTGTACTTTACTCTAATATTTGCTCTATGCACTGAGGACGGCACATAGCAATCCCGTGTCTTTATTTTTACTTTACTTATCTTTGTTTATCATGTAATCTATGGATCAGGGCTCAACTGAGCTTTAATCTTTGTACAATAGGACTTAGCCAGTATAGGTGGAATGGTTAGAGTATCAGAATTATGGTTTGAGTGGGACAATCCGATTAGTTCAGACCAATGAGTCTGACTATCGGACTAGTCGACCCTGGTGGACCGGTCGATCGTTCCTTGGCACCGGTCAACCGGTCCTCTTGGATCGGTCGGCCGTGTTCTTGGTTGGATGTCTGTGGATCGGTCGACCGTACACATAGGGCCGGTCGATCGATTACTCTAGGATCGGTCGACCGTCCTGGGGGTCGGTCGACCGATCGTAAAGTCATGAAGACATGCATTGTGCGTCGGATCGGTCGATCGGTCAGATGTCCGATCGATCGATCGTGAAGTCAGATCTGTCCGTTGACAGATAGATCGGTCGACCGTCCTGGAGGTCAGTCGACCGATCAATAGAAATTCGTGAGGGTTCTTTACGTAGATCGGTCGATCGTTGATAAAATCGATCGACCGGTCCCTGCGATAAAACATGGCCGCCAGACTTCTTCATTTTCGACGACCTTCCGGCCGTCAAACGACGACAATGATAATACGAAAAATGTAGAGAATCATCTCAAGATCGCAATGAATTATTCCTATGCATTAAATGATCACTATTTTTTCGTCTAGGAATTTAAGACGCTAAGGTGCCTTCTTTCGTCGGTTTTCTGGTTCCTTCGATCGTTGTCGTCATTCAGGTGATCACCAGTCGTCCTTGGTCGGTGCAAAAGGTGCGCCTGGTCTTTGCACACGTCGAGGAAGGTCGTCGTGAGTCGAAAGTGCGTCAGGTCGATTGTTGTACGTTCGTAGCTGCCTGCTTTGCTTCGCGCATGTGTGTGTCGGTCGCCGATGGTTCGTAGAAGAGGAAGAAGACGAAGGGGCGACGATCGGCTTATGTCCAAGGGGGCGCGAGATCGCCCTCCCATCCTACCTTTATAGGATCGGCCGGCCACCGGCCGATCGTGGGGTAAATCAAGGGAGGTGAATCTTTTTTTTTAGTTTGAATCAAATTATGATTTGATTTTTCCATTAATGCTATGCAGATTTCAAACCCTTAGAGGTAGTTGAGGGAAAGAGGGGAGAGAGAATTGATCCCTTGTCCCTTTTTTTTAATTTCATTTTTTTTACTTTTGAAATTTTAAATTGTAGAGAAATCGGTCATTACATTCACAGTACTCGATCCACCGACGTACCATTAATAATTAACTCTCGTACTCTCTCGTGGATCAAGTTGCAGTAATTGCGATGTGAAGCCAAGTAACTCTCTCTTCCCTGTCTCACGTGGGAAAAATGTTGAACATAAGCTTCTCTCTGGCCATCACTTGTAAAAGTAATCAATTGATGTAATTATACAGACGTAATGACAGTCAATTCGCATGTCAGAACGAAACGTGTGTGAATTGCTTGGTCTTAATTGATGGTTTCAATTGAATCGTCGAATTATTATTACTGTTCTATCTTTTCGACTTCGAATTAGTCGAGTGCTAGTAGTCTCGAACATCGGAGACCTCTCGTAAATTTGGATCGACATCCAAAAAATAATTATATCTTATGATAATAATCGAATGAATATAAATCGTTGATATTTAAATTATTATATAATAATTTAACGTGGATCATTTCCCCTCATTACAATCCATTTTCTTCATCATGAATTAGAAGAAAATGAAAAAAAGGAAGCTACAAATTCTTTATTGATTTTATTATATAATAATGAATGGTTCAAAGACAAAGGGTAGTGGTCTTCTCTCCCTATTCTCCTAATTTTTTATACATCTTCATTTACAATGGTTACAATGAAAGGTAGATGAAAGTCTTCTTGATATTTAGATGTGAAATTCTTCCTATTGAACATCGTTCAATGGGTAACATGTATAACTTATTGTAACGCCTAAAAAGTTTGAAAGGAAGAGAATGGAAAGGATAAAAAATAAATAGAGAAAAAAGATAAATAGGAAATATATTTTTAAAATATGAGGGGATTAAATTAAATCTTGAAGTTCCAATGGTTCTTAAGCCAACGAATCAGCCCCATCAATTTTTCCTACAAGCAGGCCCTAATTTCTCTCCCGCTCGCGTGTCTTTTCTGTTCATTCTCGTCCCTGATTCGCCGTCGCCAACAGAGGTCTCACCAGAGGGATTTGGACATCGACGAACGTGGACAACGAGCTTGGACAGAGGGGAATAGTCGGAATAAAGAAGAAGAGGAAGAGGAAGAATACGAAGAAGAAGAAAAAGGATGTGAGGTTTCGACGGAATCTTCACAAGGTATGGAACTAGGGTAGATTCTTCCTAGAATTATGATTTTAAACTCGAAGCATGTCTTACTTTATGTTTAGTATTAGTTCCTTGATTTATGATGATTTTGTATGTCGACCGTCATCGAAAAAGATGAACGGAACGCACACCGCGCGTCTGCGCCGTTCTGCGTAAGAGGAATCCAGTCCGGATTCACTTTGATCCGGCCCGGGCAGGTCCATGCTCGGACCGAGTTCGATAGAACTCAGCCGAGTCCGCCATTGTCGTGATCGCGAAACTCTGCAACGAAGAAGAACTCGGCCCGAATTGACGACGACCATGGCCGGGCAGTTCCACGATGAAGTCGCCCTCGGCCGCGACTTCTGTCGAGCGATCGACCGATTCGTTGAATCGGCCGACCGAGTTATTAAGTACGAACTCGGCCCGGGTTTCACCCAACTCGGCCCGGGTTTCGTTACTACTAAGATGATTTTTATGATTTTTTGATCCCTGATTCATGTGCATAGTCTTGATTTTAGTCGTGATATGATTATGTTATTTATGCCCTTAATAATGATGATGTGTGTTACGACCTTATGATGACTTAATTTAGATCCAATCATATCTATGACAACGACATTGATCCATATCCATCGATCTTGATTTATCTTATAATAATGATGATGATTATGATGTTCATATATTTCTAATTTCTCTTCATGATCCTGTCTTGTAGCTCTGATTAAGTCATATATATAATGATGATGATGATTAGGATAGTATGATTCTTTGATCCTTTCTTATGATGACCAAACCTTAATTATGATCCTTATGTCATAATGAAAGATAAATTAAAAGCTGCAAGATAAAAGATGAAAAATATTGAATGGATAACTCTTTTTATGATGGATTTGTGACGATCAGTTATGGACTGACTTCAGTCGGTTATGAGTTGGCTCTGTCAGTTATGATGATGATGGACGAGTTGAGACAAGCCTCTCCGTGGGTTAAAATATATCCCACTATAAGTCAAAGATGAATAATAAGATGATGAAGAAGATGAAGCATATTAATAATGAAATATCTTTACGATGATTATTGGCTCTTGCCACACTTATAATGATCTTTCCATGATATCTTGATCTATTATTAATATGACCTAAAGAAGATGATACAATTCATGATTTTCTATCTTCATACAATCTTTCATGAATCTTTATATGATGATGACCTTATAATCATGATGATCGACTCTTGTCATTCTATGATTGATTTATTATGATCTAACCTGATAATTGACTCTTATCACTCTATGATGATTTATTTATGATCTATCCTGATCGTTTGATCTTATGATCCCAAGAAGATGACATCTTGATCTATAAATTTCTTATGATCTTAGTGATCTCCTATTTATATGACATGTTATTAGAATCCTTTTATTTATATCATGATGATGCTTATTTTATTTCTATATAATGATGATGTCCTTATGATTCTTGTCTAGTATCATGATCTTATGATTATTTCTATCTTACTTCCATACTGAGTTGCAAAATTCATAGGGAGGTTTCTCCCCTGCATGTTCTTAAATACAGGACCAGATCTTAACGATGAAGGTGACCAACGATGATAGATCGAGCTCGTAGATGGCTGCACATGAGTATCTTGAGTCCTTTAGTTTGATGTACTAGCTTTTCTTTGGACTCCTATGAAGTTCTTTATAAGTCTTCCACATATTATGATGTTACTCTCTTTATTATTGATGATGATTAAGCCTTCCGCTCTTACTGATGTTGAGTTAATCAGTCAAAGTCTTCTTTTTAGTCAATATGATGTACACGTAAGGATGATCCGTAGCGTCTTTAAAACATATTCTGCCACGTGACGGGGTACGATTTGGGGGCGTTACACTTATTCATAATCCAACTTACATATATAATCTCGACAGCTCATCTGTCCTTATCCAATATCGATTTTATTGATCAACTACTTTGACACAGATGTTGATAAAGTATATTCCTTCGAAGGCCTATCTGTTTGGAGATCAAACATCCAAGTTTTTTCGGCTAATAAATTATGTACAGCACAAGTCCCTCTCTCAATGTTTGAGTCAAGTCATGATTTTGATCCACATGAAGTGTTGGATGGTATTGTTGTGAAAAGCTAGGAGAAGGAGAAAAAAAGCAATAACTTGGTATTGCCCAAAACTACATATCAACTGCACCATAATTAGGAACGGAGGAAGCCATGTTCCCCTTGAAACAAGAAACACAGAAATTATGTAACGCTCGGGACATAAAAAGAAAAAAAAGAAGAAAGATAAAATCGAATAGGAAAAGCTAAAAATAGAAAAATAAATTTCAACTGGAATTAGTTTTCAATAGAACTCGGATTACTTTTCTCTATCCTATAAATATGAGGTCAAAACAAACCCTCACCTAGCCCTCTTTAAAACTCTTTACATGTGTGCCCTAGTCTTAGTCCTCTGTGACGTGCGTCCTTTGCACTCCCCTTCACACTACTTGCCGACAGGGGAACAACCTACAGACGAGGACGATGGTGAACACCGAGGGGAAGAAGAGGAAGAGGAAGAAGAAGACTAACGGATTAGTTTCTTGGACAAAAACTTGCAAGTTATGAAATTGAGAGTAGATTCATCATAAAATCTTGATTTTAGGCTTGAAGCATGCTCTAGTTAATCTCTAGTCATAATACAATGATGCAAGATGATGCACGACGCCGGCAATCGTCGAAAAGACGATAAAAAAACACCTGCATCTTCATGCACTTTTTCGTGTAATGAAACTCGGGCCCGAGTAGGTCCATGCTTGGATCGAGTTCACCTAAACTCGGCCAAGATCCGCCATTTTCGAGAGCTCCGAGCTCGGAATGGTATGAACCCGGTCTAGTTGTAACCATGACAATGCGATTGGGCGAGACAGTCGCCCGATCTGCCAAAGCCCCGAACTCGGTCCGAGTAATGCTCGATTGTTCCAACAGTATGATGTTGATTTTATGATTCTTTCATCCCTGATCCATGTTCTTAATCTTGATTTAAGTGTAATGAGTCGCCGGTCTGCCAAAGCCCCGAACTCGGTCCGAGTAATGCTCGATTGTTCCAACAGTATGATGTTGATTTTATGATTCTTTCATCCCTGATCCATGTTCTTAATCTTGATTTAAGTGTAATGATGATTATATCGTTTATGCCATTAAACATCAACAATGACCAGAAAACATTCAATCGTTAAATTCATATAAGGACCATTTAGTTGGTCGTCGAATACATTAATGGTTAGAAATTACTTATCATTAATAATCTTCAACGACTAATAATCCCGTCGTTAAAAGTCAACGATATAAGGACCATTTAATTGGTCGTTAAATCATATAAGGACCATTTAATTGGTCGTTAAATCATATAAGGACCATTTAATTGGTCGTCGAATACATTAATGATTAAAAATATCTTTGTCGTTGATAATCTTCAGCGACTAGTAATCCCGTCATTAAAAGATATCAACGACCAAAAATAATTCGATCGTTAAATCATATAAGGATCATTTAGTTGGTCATCGAATACATTAATGACTAAAAGTATCTTTGTCGTTGATAATCTCTAGTGATTAGTAATCCCGTCGTTAAAAGCATCAACGACCATAAGTAGTCCAATCGTTAAATCCATATAGTGACCATCTAGGTTATCGTTAAATGCATTAATGACCATCGTAATCTTTATCGTTGATAATCGTCTTCGACTATTAATCTAGTCGTTAAAATGCAATAACGATCATAAATAAAACGATCTTTAAAGTTATCTAATGACAACTTTGGTCATTATATACATTTATGACTACCTATATTGAGATTCATTAACTATTACTTTAATGACCATCATCGCTTAAAATTGGTCAATCAACATAATATACTAATTAATTGATTTGCATGGACATTGATTTAAATGACACATGATCTACAACAACTTTCTCAACAATCATTCAACTAAAAATAAACTCACAAACTATAATACAAAAGTTAAATTAATTTACCACAATGAATTGTTCATAGAACTTCAAAAAAGAACAATTATCCAAGCACACAAATGTTCATAATAGTCAAGATCAATAATATTTAACATTCAAATATTTTAACCCATCAATCTTCATCCTTCCCTCCAAAAAAATGTTTACACTGTCCTAAAAGCAAAATAACTTGTTTGAGCTTTGAATTGCATATCTTTGTTTCCATATCTTCAAAATCTGTAAAGTTCAAAAAATACATAAGATTTTTCAATAAATGTGCAATGACTGTTGAATTAACAACAAAATGAAAAATAATAACTTATAAATAAATAAGACAATTTAATAAAGAACATACAATGAAACAAACCACTTAGTTTTTATTGTCTGATCCCTGTGTTGCTGGACTTTGCACATTAGATTGTCCAAAGTGATGTTGCAGTACTTGTTGCATTTGAATTTCCATAGAGTTCAAGCAATTCTTCAAAGACTCATTCTCCTCTCGAAAAGACTTGTTCTTTTGTCGAGTGGCCCGCAACTCATTTAGTAGTGCACTTTCTGAATTTGTTCCTCTTAAAACTTTTGCCTTTATTCCACCTCCAAATCCAACGATATGACTATGATTTTGAAATCCAAAACATCTCTCTACTACTTCTATAGGTGTAAGTGTTGGTTTCAATCAAACAAGTTCTTGAATTTCAGCCTACAAATGAACAAGAAAAAATAAATGCAACTTTTTGCCAAAAATTCAAATGAACGTAAATAAATAATTAAATGTACATGTATTTCAATTGTCGTGGGACCAATGAGCCTATTATCCTTTTTCATGTTTCAAAGAAAATCGTTCCTACATCTGGCGAATTATCATCTTTGCCTCCCTACATGTTTAAAAAAATCAAATAATATCAAATAAAATATAAGCACACATTATTAATTTACTATATGTAGTTCACTGCTGATATATAATTTTTACAATTGGCATACTCCCAGATCGATAAGGCATGCTCATCTTAGCTCTGTTTCTAATATTTCTCTCACTTGATTCCTAAATTAACAAATCACAAAGGATACCATTTAAGAAATAGTGATCATGAATATATGAAAACACAATGTCTATCGTAAAAGCTTGAGATGTAGAGGTACATTTAGGCTGCAAAAGAATAAAAAGGAATTGGACCCACCTGCTAAATCAATGCTGTTATGTGCCCAACCTTCCATGGACATTCCGCTGAGAGGGATCTTCTGGTGGGTTTTCTCTTGCCATTTCTTATAAAACCCAGTTTTCTTTCCTTTTACTCTTGCTCCACTTTCTGTCTTAACCTATGCATCATACCAAAAAATAAATAGATGAACAACCCTGCAATGTCTTGTAACCCTAGAATGAATGATGGAGCTTTTTTCAGACAGGTCTGTAATACACAGATCTAATATGGAGGAATGTTGATCATGTCTTCAATTATGATTCACTTTTATCAGTTTTGAAGCATGTAAATAGGATTATTTTTTGGGATGGATTGTAAAAAGGAAATAACACTTCAGTACACAAGAATCTATGCACAAAATTGTACCTTCCTAGAAGCAGTAACACTTGTTCAACTTGATGTACTTTTTACTTCTCTAAAAGATGTTTTTTTTTTCAATTAAAGATGACCCTCAATTCCAATGACAAAAGGAAAATACATAGATAAATTAAATTTCATCTAATTTACCTTATCCCTATGACATCTAGTCTTCTGCTTCTACAAACCAGTGCTATAATCTGCAAGTAGATCAAGTACAGCACTATCCAACCTGCATCTATACGAAACACTATGTAGAAGAGGAAAGGCTACAGAAGATTCACACAAAATTACTACTAATAATATTACTGAGCATGCAGTCTTCTCATATACGGAGAAAGGTTTAGTTGTGGATAGTTTGTTAAGTCAGAAGAAAGGAAAATTTCGCCTAAACAATAAAGTGAACAACTACTACAACATATCTTGATGCATGCTAGCATATTCAATATTCAAGTACTGATAAACCCAAATAAAGTTAATGGAAAAAAAAACAAAAGGTCAAATAAAAGAAATGCAGACGCATCAAAATTAGCTCAATTGTAGGTGAAATATAGTGCATGTAGAATTTATGAATGAAACAACACCCCATTTGTATTCAATGATTGCACTATAAAGTTTCTATGGTTCCAATTTCAAAATTTCAGAAGCTTAGGGTTTTTTATTCAATTTTATAACATGTTCTTTTTGGAGAAATTTTATTAGTTTTTATAATGATTTTTTCTTTTTCTTTCTATTGGATTTTATCACATGTAATCAAGTTAATTAAATACATAAATTAATTTATTTTTTAAATTTGATGTTACCTAAGAAATTAGTGGAGGGATATTAATTGCACGTCTACATGATTTTAATTTATAAATAATTAATGATGACAAAATTAAATGGTCATTAATAATCATTTTTAACGACCAGAATTTAATTTTTTTGAGATGAACAAATTTTTTTCGTTAATAATGTGTTTAATAATGTCCATATTTTTTTTCTTATCACTATTGGCTATTTTTAATGACCATTTTTTTGTCTCGACGTTAATAATTGGTTATTAAAAATCTCTTTTCTTGTAGTGGTCCGACATCTTCTACCCATCGCATCTGCAACAACAAATGAGAGATCATGAGAGCAACAGATAAAACCCATCTCCCAGACTCCCCATAACCCGTGAAAGCATTATTTAGTTTTATCCACCCCACGGGCAGGGGCTCCCATCAGGCCGAGGAAAGGCCATGAGATGAATTGCCTTAGGAACTTGGCATCTAGCATATTCATTGTAGATGGACAACACTCTCTGCCATACCAACCTCGCGGTTGTCATCTTGAATCTAAACACTGCCTCATTCCTAACAAACCATATGCCCCAAAGATAGATAGTAAGAAGGGATCTCAATTTTTTTTTGAATTGGGAATTAGGATTGAGCCCAATGAGCTATCAAAATTAAATTTGAGTTCAGCTTGGACAATGGACCAGAAATGCAAAGCGAAAGAACATATAAAGAACCGGTGATCCACATTTCAATATGAGTACCACAAAACTTATAACATGGAAGGAATAAAACACAAGATAACGTCAGAAGTGGGGACCTCTTATGCAATAATTTCCAAAGAAAAACTTTTATACCTTGATAAGGAACCATCCGAGTTAAGTTTAACTTGATCGCCAGGGAAAATTGTCTCATGGATGTGGATTTCAAAATATTCATTATACTCAACCACTGCCTTCTCCCATACTTCCAAAGTGGTTGCTTGCTGGCCACGGAAATGGACGACATTACACATACTCCAGATGGCCCAAAGATAGAAGAAAAGAAGGGAGGTCAATTTTATCCTTGAGCTCCGATCGAGCATTGAACCCTCATGCAACCAGGATCCAGACACCCAGGAATACAAAAGTTCAAAAGTAAAATTGAGCCTGGATTAGACAAGACTCCAAAGTTTAATTGTTACATAATAGTGGAAGAAAAGATGGGTGGTTGTTTTGAAAGCATTTCACACATAAAACAAGAAGGATTTAAAGACAGATTAAAGTGGTTAATTATATCAAGTCTAGGCAAACGGTGGTGAAGGAGTTTTCAGATAAAATAGTGAAGCTTAGGTGGAATAGAGACCTTCATGGTGACGCGAAGCAGACCATCCAAACTATGGCAATGTCAAGGCGTGGCGGCTAACGTCCTATAAATACAATTGACATTTACAATGCCATGAGTGTCATCCACCCATACCCACATATCATCATTGACATTCGAAGGAAGGAAAATAGATAAGATACAAGAAACTAAATCCAACCCAAAAAAATTGATCAAGTAAAACAGAGTTTTGATGTGAACTTTATGTGGATATGAATTTCTCGCACTAAAGTTAATTATAGTCTTGTTTAAATTTTACTCTAGAGTTCGCACAGCTGCAAGTGCACAGGTCGAGTATAAACCCTGAGTGTTGTAACTCCGTTGACTTAGATCGGTTATCAACCTACTTATATCTCGAGAGTTGTCACGAAATGATTAAGAATAAATCAGATAACACAGAAACACGATTTGTAGGAAAAACAAAGGAAGAGTTAAGAGGGATCAGAATATAAGTGAATAGATTCCCTTATGATGAACCCATTAAAGCTATTGCATCTTAGTTCTCATCTTATGAGTTGAATGATTTCTTGATCTTACTATGCAAATTAAATACTCTGTCTCTAAACTCTTTGATCTCTCTTTGAGCTGAGGGAGAAGTAACCGTTAAATATTAGATTAGGACTGACTCTCGTCCTAACCAGAAGAAGAGGGTGATCTCTCGATCTTAAAATACCAATCCTTCTATCCTAATCAGAGCAATTGGAAATTTGACATCACTAGTTATTATTATGGACTCTCGCCTCACAATAGATAAAAACAATGGGCCTCTCAGTCTCTATGAAAATGCTAACATAATATTACTGGAAACACATCAAATATACACAACCAATTCCTTCTCTCGAGTGAAATAGTTTTTTAACAAAAACAACAGATCTCTCGATCTGATTGAAATTGGATGCAAATAATAAAGTTACAATGTATCAAGTAAATAAAGACTAAGGGTCAAAAGCACGTCATCAGAGAACTAGAATGGTAGCATTAACAGAATATCAATCACAAGGAAATCAAAATTCCTTTAGCTCGACATAAGTTTGGATAGAATCAATAATTCTCTTGTCCTCGTTTCCTTCATCTTCTTCCTTTTTCCTCCTCCTCTCCTTTCTGTCGCCCCCCTTTCTCCTCTTCCCTCGGCCTCCTTTTCTTTCTCCCTATTCAGCATTCGAAATTTGAAAAGTAGTTAGTCTCCTATTTACTAGTTCAACTCTACTACTCATAATAGGTAAAAAGTGTTTCGAATATACTCAGATTTTATATCAATCTAGTGGATTTAACTATAATAATTATGAGCAAAATAAGGGATGATGAAATTCCCCCAAGCTTAGCTTTTTGCTTGTCCTCAAGCAATGTTCAAAACAAGACGAAAATCTCTCCACCTTACTTTCCAACTACTCTTTTGACATTCAAACCTTATATTCTTTGCTCAAGTGCCTTTTCTCTTTTCTGCCGCCCCTGGCTTCAATGAAAGTATTAGAAGCAAGACATTTTTAACTTCCTCTACCTTAGCTCATGGTCAAAGAATTAAAATAAAATAGACTGATAATAAGAATGTTAATGTTGATTCTTATTTCTTTTTATTGATCCTGTACTCATGTGATTATCAATAGTACGCTGGGTGATCTGTGTAACGAGTATTTTATCGGCACATCCCATGGTAGTTGCTCTTAGATTGCCAGGTATGAATCCCTATGGATCTAATCACCCAGATTCACCCAGGTTCCGGAGTACACCCTTTTTGTACCTTCTGGGGCTACATCAGCTCTCTTTTCTTTGCTTCTAACTTTCATTTTTTCACTTTTACTAAGCTTACCACTGCACTAAATTGGTTAGCATTAACATAATTATTAACAGGCTTATAAATAAGAGTTGAGCATGAGCATATTAGTCGTCAAACTTTTAAGGCTTCAATATAGTCACTTTCTTCAAGCCATAACCCTTTCTTCAAGCCATAACCCTACACTTAGAGCATTGAATTGGATCGAGATGCTTCAAATTTTGTTAGGTTGGCAAGGTGTTCTTGAACATAGTTTCAAAAAGTCACAAAAGAGGCCATAGCTATGGGATAATAAAAAACATCTCTTACTTTACTGCCTAGAAGTGAAATGTTACAATGTAGTTTCATAAAATAGTGAATTTGTTCATTGAAAATGTAAAGAGGAATGTAACAAGAAAGGAGTAAAAATGTACCATGTTGCCCTCTTCCCTGAGCTTAGAATCGACTATGCCCTCAGTGTCGATGATGCCAGGAAGAGGGACCAAGGAGGTTGCAACTCAAGCAGACGGTTAGTGACTTGTTGTATGTCACTAAGAGTCGTGAGAATAGAATTTTGCATGACTTCGATTCCTTCCATTTTTCCATGATGAGGAAGGCCTTGTTGTTCCAGGTTATGAAGTTGGTCTTTTAATGCATGGATGTCTTCATGTTGCGAGTTGAGGCTTCTGCAAGTTTGATTACTTGTTTCAGAATAAGGTTCAATTTGGCAGAGGAGGTAAGAGGCGGAGATTGTAAAGCATCTGGTGCAGATGAAGAGGAAGAAGCGGCAACATGTCATCTAGTTATTCTTGGGCCAGATGGAGCTCGTGCAGATAGAGTGTATTCTATTATGGGGGGGAAGTGTTGGAATTGATCTTGTGACTTGAATGAAATCATTCATCCACTAGTTTCGACCTTCTAAGATAGAAGATTGTTGGGGATTAGGCAGCTGGAACAATGCTAAAGGGTCACCAAAAGTGGTGGCTATTAACTGTAAGAAGGACTCCTTCTTGACTTAGAAAGTTCAGGTAGAGCAGAGTTGCTGCTATTGGGTTGGTGTCTCCTACGAAAACATAGTGTTCGACAATTGGTGTGATGAGATTTTCACAGAAAATCTAGTTACACTCGCGGGTGGATTCTTTGAGTATAATTTGCATAAGAAAAGATGTAAGGTTAACCTTTGTATTAGATAGGAGGCACCAGATAATGAAGAGCTCATTGACAAAGATGAAATCCATCTCATAATCATTCGGGAGGATTAATACAGTATTGGTGAGGAGAATGTGGAGGTATCGGAAAATGGGATTTTTGAGATGTTGGCCGACCAGGTGCAGGAGATTGTCGGTACGTCGTCCGATGAGTTGATACCAGACCTCAAAGATGGGAAAAGCAGGTGGAGGGATTTTGTGTCCTATGTTGGGGAGGTTTAGAAAATGGGAGAAGGTGTCGAGGTTCATAGAGATGCCCTAGTTATAAAGATGAAATACAATGTGGTCAGGGACATCGGCGTCGTCAATGTTGGTGGAGTACACTGTTCCGATGAACTCTACTGCTACCTCTTTGTAGAGGTCTTAGCGTTTCATGAAGAATGGTAGAAGGCATGATCGATAGAGAAGAGTTCTTATGTCATCAAACAAACCGAAAGGCTCGAGGGTTGAAAAATCTAAGAACCTGGTGGAGGAGAAACTTCTACACCTAGTATTCAGTAGACATTGGGCTTCTTCGCTATTTTTCATCTATCGCATGTTGAAAGTCCGTTGTAGGAGGCCGTCTGGACGTAGACAACGTATAAAAGATTCTGACAAACTATTGGTTTCGGAGTCCGACGATGTCCCTCTTCATGTTGCTGGCCGGCTCGAAGATGCTACAGGCTTAGGGCGATTGTGGGATGCGCCGAGAAGGGTAGAGGAGATTAGGGATTTCAGGAACATCATTTGGTTGTCGTGCAATAGGTGTTGGAAAAGAAGTAGTGAATTATGTGAAGAATCGAGGCGACGCTGGGGCGGTCGTGTTGGATTGAAAAAGGTTGGCAGTTTGGTAGATATGGTACTAGATTCTATTAGGATTCTCAATTAAATTTATGACATGTACTTTTCAGGTGGTATTATGATATTTTTAACCTTGTGTGGGTATCGTGGCTGATGACTGTTTATTTGGTTGTGTTGCCTCCATATAACGCCTTTTTTTTAAAGTCGTTGGCTCGACCTTACGTCTTTTAGTGCTCCCGTTGCAGGTGTAAAACTTCCTCGAACATTTCTATACCAAAATTATAATGTTTCAACCTTTGTCTGTTGACTTTAAAAGTTTCTGAACTACTACTTTTTATGTCCACTGCTCTATGAGGTTATACTCTTTCAACTATGAACGGTCCCGACCATCTCATCCGCACCTTTCCTAGAAAAGTCATAATCGGGAGTTGAACAACAAAACTTGATCGCCCTCTTTAAAGTCCTTTTTCAATATGTGAATATCATACCATTTCTTTGCTCGTTCTTTGTAAAAGTGGGAGTTGTTGTAAGCATCTAGTCCCAATTCGTCTAACTCGTTGAGCTACAGTAATCATTTTTCAGAGGCTGCTTGAAAGTCATAATTGAGTGTCTTGATTGCCCAAAAAGCTTTGTGTTCTAATTCCACGGGTAGGTTTGTCGTAAATCAACTTGAATGGTGTTGTTCCTATCGGTGCTTTGTATGTTGTTCGGTATGCCCATAATGCTTCATCGAGTTTTCTACTCCAATCTTTTCTCGTTATTGAGACCGTCTTCTCAAGGATCATTTTAATCTCTATGTTCGAAACTTCTGCTTGTCCATTTGTTTGAGGGTGATATGCAGTAGAGACTCGATGTTTGACTCTATATTTAAGCAATAAATTTTCAAAATTTCGTTCAATAAAATGTGAATCTCCATCGTTGATGACTTCGGAAATCCGAATCTTGGAAAGATAGTTTCTTTAAAGAGTTTGATAACTGACTTTGAGTCTGCTATGATTCTAGGAACTGTTTCAATCCATTTTGAGATATAATCAATTGCAAAGGGTATGAATTTGTACCAGCATGAGGGAGGGACGGGTCTCATGTAGTCGACTCCACACACATAAAATATTTCTATTTCAAGTATAGACTATTGGGGTGCTTCATTTCTTCTGCCTATGTTTCCAATTCTTTGACAAGCATCGTAGGATTTCATGAATTTGATAGCATTCTTGAACAAAGTAGGCCAATAAAAACCTGTTTTAAGAACTTTAGAGGCTGTCTTCTGATATCCTTTGTGACCACCATAAGAGGATGAATGGCGCTCTCGTAGTATGGCAAATTGTTCTTCCTCTGGTATACACCTTCGATATATTTCATCAGCACATTTATTGAAAAGAAATGGCTCATTCCAAAAATAGTGTTTAATGTCAGAAAAAAAATTTATTCTTTTGTTGATAAGATAAGTCATATTGTAAAACTCCTGAAGCTAAATAATTAACATAGTCTGCGAATCATGGAAATTGTGCTTCCTGAATTGAAAATAATTGGTCATCAGGGAAAGAATCATTAATAGCTCTATAATTGTTAGGATTATTTTCCTGCTCTGATAGTTGGAGTCAAGAGAGGTGATCAGCTACTTGATTTTCTGCTCCCTTTTTGTCTTTGATTTCTATAACAAACTCTTGTAACAGAAGGATCCACCTAATCAGTCTCGGTTTGGCATCTTTTTTAAAAATCAAGTATCGGATGGCTTGATGGTCAGTGTATATGATGACTTTAGAACCGACTAAGTAGGATCTGAATTTGTCCATTGCAAATACAATTGCTAGTAATTCTTTTTCTCTCGTGGCATAATTGCTGCTAGCATAGTAAATTGCATGTTGTTTCTTGTCTTTCCTTTGTCCTAATACTGCTCCAACAGCTTGATCACTGGCATCGCACATGATTTCAATGGGCAAAGACCAATCTGGTGGTTGGATGATTGGGGTCGTCGTAAGAGCTCTTTTTAGAGTGTTGAAAGCTTTTAAGCAATCTTTATCGAATATAAATTCTGATTCTTTGGATAAGAGTTTTGTTAATGGCGTCACAATGAGAGAGAAGTCCTTGATGAATCTTCGGTAAAATCCAACATGTCCAAGGAAATTTCTAACTCCTTTGATGTTAGTAGGTGGAGGCAATTTTTCAATAACTTCTATCTTAGCTTTATCAACTTTAATTCCCTTGTCTAAAATAATGTGTCCTAGGATTACGCCTTCTTGTACCATAAAATGACATTTCTTCCAATTCAACACTAGATTAGATTCAACACATCTCTAGAGTACCTTACAAAGGTTGTGCAAGCATACTTCAAAAGTGGTGCCATACACCGAGAAGTCATCCATGAAAACTTTCATTATTTCTTCGATATAGTAAAAAAAAATCGACATCATGTACCTTTGAAAGCTTGTTGGAGCATTGCATAGCCCAAATGGCATTCTCCTATATGCAAATTATGGACATGTAAAGGTGGTCTTCTCTTGATCATCTGGGTGAATAGGGATTTGATGGAATTCAGAAAACCCATCCAGATAGCAGAAATAGAAGTGGTTCGCCAGTCTTTCTAACATCTGATCGACGAAAGGAATGGGAAAGTGGTCCTTTCGGGTGGCTTTGTTTAACTTTCTAAAATCAATGCACATCCTCCATCCAGTGATAGTTCATGTGAAGATGAGCTTGTTTGATTCTATTTTTATTATAATCATTCCACCCTTTTTTGGCACGACCTATACGGGGCTCACCCATTGGCTGTCTGATATGAGGTAGATGATTTTGGCATTCAAAAGTTTAATTTCTTCATTTTTTTACTACTTCTTTCATTGCCGGATTTAGCCTTCTTTGTCCCTCAATGGATAGTTTGAAATCATTTTCCATGTGAATGCGATGCATGCAAATAGAAGGATTGATTCATTTGAGATCATCCAGAGTATAATCAATAACATGCTTATAGGCTTTTTGCTTGTCTAGTAGCTGTTGAAGTTGATTCGATTTTAAATTTGCGCTAACAAACACTGGATAGGTAAGTCTTCTCCTAAAAATTCATGTCTAAAATTTTGAGGAAGTTTCTTCAACTCGGGTTTCAGTGACTTCTTCGAGCTAGATTATTGCACGAGCTCAATAGGTTGATCCTCTTGTGAGTTATCTGAGTGTTGTATCCGTGTTGAGAGCATATGACTCATAAGAATCTTGACTTCTTCTGTCCATAATGATGATTCTTAAGCCTCGAGAAATACTTCTAAAGGATCATATATATATGAATAACTGATGCTACTTTCTAGATTAAGGGATCTACTTGCTCGGATTGGAGGTGATAATCCTCCATGTCCAGATAGTTGATAATATGATTCAACCGAAATTCGATCCTATTTGAAAAGTAAGGCGACCTTGTTTGATGTCTATTACTACTCCTGCAATAGCTAGAAAAGGTCATCCATATCTAGGACCATAAAGTCAGCTGGTATGTAGAAGTTTCGTACTTTAATTGGTATGTCTTCCAAAATTTTTTGTGGGATTTTTATGGATCGGCCCGCTAATTGGATAGACATATTAGTGGGCTTAATATCATCCATTTCAAATTTTCCGCATAATGAAAGAGAAATGACACTTACACAAGCACCTAGATCACATAAAGCTCTTTGTATCATTCTATTTCCAATTTCACATGGTATAAAAAAACTCTCTGAGTCCTTAAGTTTCGGAGGTAGTTTATTTTGAATTACGATCAGCAGTTAGCACAACTATTTCATTTTCTTGTATCCTTCTTTTCTTTGATAAGATATCTTTAAGGAATTTTGCATATGCCAACATCTCTCTATGGCTTCAACGAAGGGTACATTAATATAGAATTTCTTTAATATTTCAAAGAACTTGCCGAACTTCTGATCTTGTCTGAATTTCTCAAGGGCTTTAGGAAATGGTACCCGAGTAGAATAGCTAGGAGATCCTTCTGAAGCTTCATTCTGCTCCTTTAGCTTAGCCTCTGGTTGAGCTGCTTTATCTCATTTTGAAGCTTTCGCGTTTCCTGTGTCGCGGCTTCTAATTTTGTTTTCTTGGTATTTTCAATTGTTTTCCCACATCTCAAGATTATAGCTTGAACTTGTTCTTTCGGATTCTTCTCCAGTTGTCCAGGTAAAATTCCTAGTTATCTTGAAGATCAGTAGTTAGCGCAACTATTTCATTTTCTTGTATCCTTCTTTTCTTTGATAAGATATCTTTAAGGAATTTTGCATAGGCCAACATCTCTCTATGGCTTCAACGAAGGGTACATTAATATAGAGTTTCTTTAAGATTTCAACGAACTTGCCGAACTTCTGATCTTGTCTGAATTTCTCAAGGGCTTTAGGAAATGGTACCCGAGTAGAATAGCTAGGAGATCCTTCTGAAGCTTCATTCTGCTCCTTTAGCTTAGCCTCTGGTTGAGCTACTTTATCTCGTTTTGAAGCTTTCGCGTTTCCTGTGTCGCGGCTTCTAATTCTGTTTTCTTGGTATTTTCAATTGTTTTCCCACTTCTCAAGATTATAGCTTGAACTTGTTCTTTCGGATTCTTCTCCGGTTGTTCAGGTAAAATTCCTGGTTATCTTGAAGATGATGCTGCTTGTTGAGCTATCTGTGTTTCCAACGTCTTATTTTGGATGGAGAGGCTTTCGATTTTCTCAAACATCTTTTGCATTAGGGTATCTTGTTTCGACATGTACTTTTCCATCATTGATTCTAGCTTACTAGTAGAAGATGATCCCTGATCAGCCGTAAAGTTTTGAGATAGTGTTCTTTGATTGAGTCTATTTTGTCGGGCAGGAACTTGAGCTTGCTAATTGTTATCTCTATATGAAAACTTCTGATTATTTATCCATCCACGATTAAAAGTGATGGAATACTGATCATTATTAGAAGGATATGGACCAATCGTGTTTGCCTGATGTTGATGTCTGTGTTGCTTCAGTAGTTCACAATGTATGGAGATATGATTGGATGAACCACATATTTCACAGCATCTTGTTGTCATATTAACAGTAAGGGTAGCTTAATTAAGTCCTAGCCTACTAATTGCCTTCTGAACAATATATTCCACCTTAGAAGAGAAATCCTCGCCATCCAGACAGTGAAAGCAATTGGCTCGTTGGACCTTGAGTGAGCTAAGAAATGTTGATTCCTTGCTATTTCTTCTATAAGTTGATATGCTTCATCTACATTTTTCTTTATGAACACATCATCTACAGCATTGTCGATGCCATCTTTGAAGCATAATTAATTCCATTGTGGAAGGATTGGACTAAAATCCATTTGCTCAAACCGTAATGGGGCACGATCTTAATAATGTCTTAAACTTTTGCCAAGCTTCATACAATGTTTCCTGATCTTTTTGAGCAAAATTGATAACTTGGTTCCTGATCTTAATTGTCTTACTTGGAGGAAAATATTCTGACAAAAAAGTCTTTACCGATTATTTTCAAGTGGTTAATTCCCGTGGTTCCAGTGATTGTAGCCATTGTTTGACTTTGCCTATTAGCGAAAAAGAAAAAACTCTTAATGTTAAGGCTTCTAGTGATGTTCCATTCAGCTTTGTTGTCTCGCATATTTTCATAAAATCTTTGAGATGTTGATTCGGATCCTCATCTAGAGTTCCTTCAAATTGATTCTGTTGGATAGTGGAGATCAAGGAGGATTTCAACTCGAAATTTTTATCTTGAATAGCAGACTTTAACACATCTGCAGTGGGGGTATAAAGTTCTTCCAGTGAGGCAACTGGTGGTTGAGGTTGTTCTTATTGTTGAGCCATCATCTCTGCTCCTAAATCAGAATTCAAGTCAATTTCTGTTGATTGAGTGATGCTTGTTCCTTCAGTCAAAGGTGTTCTATTCTTACGTTCTCGCACTCTTCTTTTAAAAGTTCGATTGATTTCAAAGTCTAATTCAAGTAGTTGTCTACGAGTAGTTCTAGACATATACTAATCCCTTATATCAAAGAAAAGAATTCAACAACGAATATTAAGAGATTAAATAATAAAAGATATAAGTAAAGAGTAATGATCTAAATCCCCAGCAACGATGCCAAAAACTTGACGTGAACTTTATGTGGATATGAATTTCTCGCACTAAAAGTAATTCTAGTCGTATTTAAATTTTACTCTACGGTTCACATAGCTGCAAGTGCATAAGTCGAGTAGAAACCCTGAGTGCCATAATCCCGTTGATTTAGATCGGTTATCAATCTACTTATATCTCGAGAGTTGTCACGAAATGATTAAGAATAAATCAGATAACACAGAAACACGATTTGTAGGAAAAACAAAGAAAGAGTTAAGAGGGATCAGAATATAAGAGAATAAATTCTCTTGTGATGAACTCATTAAAGCTATTGCATCTTAATTCTCATCTTATGAGTCGAATGATTTCTTGATCTTACTGTGCAAATTAATTATCGTCTCTAAACTCGTCGATCTCTCTTTGAGCTGAGGGAGAAGTAGCCATTAAATATTAGATTAGGACTAATTGGTTAGTCGATCTCTCGATCTTAAATTACCAATCCTTCTATCCTAGTCTGAGCAATTGGAACGAATCTGACACCACTAGTTATTGTTATGAACTCTCGCCTCACAATAGATAAAAACAATGGGCCTCTCAGTCTCTATGAAAATGCTAACATAATATTATTGGAAACACAACTAGTTCCTTCTCTCGAATGAAACAAGTTTTTAACAAAAATAATAGATCTCTCGATCTGATTAAAATTGGATGCAAATAATAAAGTTGCAGTGTAGCAAGTAAATAAAGATTAGGGGTCAAAAGTACGACATCAGAGAACTAGAATAGTAGCATTAACAGAATATCATCACAAAAAAATCAAAATTCCTTTAGCTCGACATAAGTTTGAATAGAATCAATAATTCTCTTGTCCTCCTTTCCTTCATCTTCTTTCTTTTTCCTTCTCCTCTCCATTCTCCCGCCCCCTTTTCTCCTTTTCTCTCGGCCTCCTTTTCTTTCTCCCTGTTCAGCATTCGAAATTTAAAAAGTAGTTAGTCTCTTATTTACTAATTCAACTTCACTATTCATAGTAGGTAAAAAGTGTTACGAATATATTCAGATTTTATATTAATGTAGTGGATTTAACTATAATAATTATGAGCAAAATAAGAAATAATCAAGTTTCAATTAAAATTTAGAATCAAATCGCTAATAGTACAGGAGCTCGAAGAATGCATCAATGTTAATGTTGATATATGTCGGCAAACCAAGCAAGCAAGATATTTGATATCCAGTGATCAAAGATAATACTAGTGGAGGCACTCCCAAATAACTTTTTCCATCCTCATTTTGTGTCTCTTAGGTAATTGAAAATAATTCTCCTACTCCACACGCAACCCCGGACAGTAGAGTTTTCTCACCAAGGGTGGATTAACCCTTATTTATTAGTGACTAGTGAGGCCCGGGAGGATTTTTTATCGTTTAGCAAGTACTGGATTGTCTTGGCGAGGAGTGAGGGCTGATGAAGGATAGATTCCTAAGACACAGACCACCCATATCCTTCAGGAGCTGAATTGATCAAGTGCAAACCCCTACCTGGCCCTCCCGAGTTTCACAAGAAAGAGCGAGAGAGCTTCTCTAAGATGCTAATCACACCGGCAGAAATAAAGACAGAGCTAGAGGAAGTAGATCGGCATTGAGTTTAATACAGAGTTTGTCAAAGTAACTCTACTAATTTGCCCTTCCAGCTTGTCAATTTATAAGTGATTTTATCAATGAGGTCGTGTGGTGGTGGGAGGGAATGTATTTATATGAAATTGATACACCAAGATAACTGAAAGGGAAATTCCCACTTTAATATCTAAAATGACACAGATGATTGCTCATCTATGGTCATTTAAGTTCACAAGGGAAATATTTCAGATTTAGCTGTGTTGATGTGAGAATGTTGTACAATTTTAGTGTATCGTTTAGTTTTCTATAGTTTACTTTAGTTACTGGTAAACATATAAGTGAATCATGAGTATGCATAATATGACTCAAAGAAAATGTGCCAATAGAAAAGGGGGGTGATACAGCCACCAATAACCTGTTGGTTTAATAAGGAGGAGATAACTTGAGAAACTATAATAAAAAGGTGAGACAAAAGGTCTCGCTGACAGATACCCTTGTAATTGTGAAAATACTAAGACTTAACATCATTAATTACACAGCTCAAAATAGGCGAGCGAATACAAGCAGAAATTCTTGCAATAAAATTATCTGCTAATCTCATTAAACTAACAGACGTCCAAGAAATATGGTCAAAAACTTTTTCCGTCTTAGCTTTAAGCAATAAATACTTCTTCTTATCCCTCTAAATGGAATGGACAATCTCGTAAGCAATGTTTTCAGAACTGGACCGACGATCGGACCGGACTCATCACTAGATCGTGGTTGGATCGATCAGACCGGGTTCGACCGAATTGAACCGGATTTTATTAAAATAATATTATTTATAATAATTATAAAGATATAGTATAAGTTATATGATATAGTATATGAATATTATACTAATGACTTATTAAAAATACTAAAAAATAATATAACAATTTTTATTAATTAAAAGTTTTATAATGAAATATAAATATATTATTAATAATTTAATATCTACTATTTAATGATGATAGATGTTATATTAATAAATTTTATCTTAAATTATTCTTATTTCTTTTTTTGTTTAACACTTTCCTTTTTATTTCCTTTATTTTATGTCTTTAATAAATTTCTACTCTAATATTATTCAATTTCAAATACTTACCTTTTTTATTTTAATTCCTATTTAATTGTATACATATGATATTCCCACCTCTTCAAATTTTCTTATATTTCTTTCTTTTTTTTCATTTAACTTTCCTATTTTTATCATATTTTTAAATTTTTTTCAAAATCTGCATTGAACCGGGTTGAACCAGTTCAACCAGTCCGGTTCAACCGATTTTATCCGGTTCAATGCCAAAATGATTTTAGAAGCTTAACCGGACCGGATCACCGGCCGGTTCGCAGTTGAACCGGCCGGTCCGGTCCGGTTTTAATAACATTGCTCGTAAGAAAGAAAAATGTTGTCTTTCATGGTTCTACCCAATGTTATTAAAATCAGAGACCGGACCGGCCGGTTTAACGGTTCAACCGCGAACCGGCCGATGATCCAGACCGGTTAGGCCTCTAAAACCATTTTAGCATTGAACCAGGTTTTAGAGGCCTAACCGGACCGGATCACCGGCCGGGTTGAACCAGGCAAAATCGGTTGAACCGGACTAGTTGAACCGATTGGTTGAACCGGTTCAATGCAGATTTTAAAAAAAATATTTAAAAATAGGAAAGTTAAATGATAAAAAAAGAAAGAAATATAAGAAAATTTAAAGAGGAGGGAATATCATATGTATACAATTAAATAGGAATTAAAATAAAAAATGTAAGTATTTGAAATTGAATAATATTAGAATAGAAACTTATTAAAGGGCATAAAATAAAGAAAATAAGAAGGAAAGTGTGAAACAAAAAAAGAAATAAGAATAATTTAAGATAAAATTTATTAATATAGCATCTATCATCATTAAATAGTAGATATTAAATTATTAATAATTTATTTATTTTATCATTATAAAAATTTTAATTAATAAAAGTTATGTTATATTATTTTTTAGTATTTTTAATAAGTCATTAGTATAATATTCATATACTATATCATATAACTTATACTATATCTTTATAATTATTATAAATAATATTATTTTAATAAAATTTGGTTCAATCCGGTCGAACCCGATTCGACCGATTCAATCGCGACCTAGTGATGAGTCTGATCCGATCATCCGTCCGATTCTGAAAACATTGGTTCTACCGGCCACAAAGGCATACTAAACAAAATCAATTAAAGACTACATAGTGGGTAGCAATGATCTTAGTAATCAAATGATAAAGCACATTTGCAACAAAATTGGACTATAATCAATAAGGATTTGGTTTCTTAGAAATAAATATTAGAGATGTTTTTGTTTGACCAATCAACGCTTAGGGTACGTGTTAGTGTCAAAAAAGAATTGAATGGCACATGTGACTTTTGCCCCACAATATTCTAATAATTTTTTTTATAAAATTCTACAATTAAAGGCATATTCCAAGCAGGATCAAGAGCAACTAGGAATTAAGTGGAATGGGCGGTATAAATCTGGCTTTCAGAGGTCCTTATAGTGGTTGCCAAAGGTTTCTCTAATCTGGTTGTCATAAAAAATGGTCATTGTTTACTCATCGCATCATGGATGGAGGAGATCTTGTTCATTCTGTGTCTAAGTTGTAGAGAAATGAAAAAAAATTTGTATTCCTTTTATACTAATCCGTCTAAGACAATGTATCTATGGTAAGCTGCTCGAAGGGAAGTAAGTTCTCTCTTAGAAAGGCCCAACTATGAGTCCTTGTATTCTAGGTTGTGGATAATAGTTTGAGCTTCAGAAGCAAGGGACTCGAGTCTGACAAGTCAGGTTTATTCCACTGCATGGTCTTCCTTCTAATTTGGTTAAGGGCCGAAGTGATTTCCTGCCCCCCACTACTCAGCGGCCACAATTTCCTTTGTCCTCGGGTAGTCGAACTAGAAGTGCTTATACCAAAAGCAAGAAGGTCGGGGTCAGCAAATGTCAATAGTCATGACAAGGGGAGAATGATGGAAGGCGTTTATTGGTGGCTCGCTCGCCCACGGTGAAATAATGATGGCTCACCAGGATGTGGTCTAACCTATAGAGGATGCGCACAACACCCTTAAGGTTGTTACACCAAGTGAAAGCATTCCCCACCGGCAAGAGGTCAATGCAACCCTAATGGTGTATCAGAGATCGAAGGAGTCCAACAGATCTACAGGGTCTAAAATGAGCTCCTCTCTGCTTGTCCTCTAACACAAGAGACAATTAAATTCTCCTGCAACAGCCCAAGGGATGTTGAGGAGGGGAAGGTTGTTGAAGTCACCTAAAAGGCATTGATATAAAAGGGGTGTTGTACTAGAGTATACTCAGGAGAGCAGAAAAAAGAAATAATTTACAGTAATAATCACATGCAATACTTGGGATGAGGATTGTAGCAAGGTAACCTAGGCATGCAGATGGCGTTAGTCGATGATGATTCCACCCAAAGCACCTGGCACCGCCTTAAAGACATCGCACCACTAGGATCCAAGGCGCCGGATGACCTCCTTGGCTTTGGTGTGAGCATGGGACACAACAGGGATAAGAATGTCAGGGTAATGTTGTTACTGCAACACGAGGATTCGATCGTTGACCTTGCCGCGGTATGCTCCTAGGCAGTTCCATAATAGGATCTTCATGTGACGGCACTACCAATCGCAGAGGGACCTACATGGTGTCACATGTGCTTGACCCTACATGACAAAAGAGAGTGAGGAGTTTTCAACTTTTTTAAGGGGATTTACTTGAGACTTTTGTTTTCCTTTTTCTAGCACCCCTGGGGCAGTTGCTTGGCGGAAGCAACTTGTGAAGTGTTATGAGACTCTCCTTTTTCTTCTTACACGTAGGCGGAATAAGGTCGAGGTTGGGGAGTTCACCATCGTCAAAGGAGGGAGAATCTTGCACTGCCTAGAATGCTTGGTTATACCTGACAATTGGCACTTGGATATGCTTGCCCAGCACTCAGATGCTTGTAGAATTAATAGCAAACGTTAGCAAGTGCACTAGTCGCTCAAGTAATAAAGTGAATGAGTAGAATTATCATTTTCACGAGAATGGTTAATCACTTAGATTTTATTTTAATCTTGTTAATTGAGAAATTAAGATAATAGTTGATTTTAGATGTGAATAAAAAGAAAATAATAAAAATAAAGGAAATGATCACCCGAGAAATAATGATTTGATGATTAAGGCATCTAATTATCACCACTAGAATGTAATGAATTTTCTTAACTTAGAATTAGTTGAATCAATAACAAAGTGAATTCTCAAATTTAGTTAACCAATATTTTAGGCTTTAACTACTATCTCAAAAAATAATTAGAATAAATCAATCCTTTCAGTTTTTAACTTATCTAATTAATCAAAAGATGCATTCGATCGGAATTAATATTAAGGACTTTCTCAAGTCACCTTAATAACTACACAAATTAGGTCTCTTTCGATTTCTCTAATTGTAGCATGCAATAAATAAGATTAATCCTATAAACTATTATGAAAATAATCACTTCTTCTCAGATAGCAATCAAATCACAAATCATGGAATCAAAGGAAAGCATTAAATATGAAATTACAATGCTATTAAAGATTCAAATCAAACTAATATCAAGAAGAATCCAATACATAAATAGGGTTCAACTAGAATGACCCTAATGAAAAAATAAATCTAAAAAAATCAACATCAAATCTAATGCAAAAGATTGGAAAAAAACCGAAGAACTCTAGCAGCCACTTTGCACGTGCTCTCGTGAGTTTCCGATAGAGCTTCGCTCTTGTTCTCGATCTTCTCCTCTTTGTAGGCTTCAAATCTATGCTCCAGGGATGCTTTTCTAAGCCCTGTTCTACCTCATTTTATAGGTTTTTTCATCCCCCAAGAAAAGGAACCGAAAATATATCAAAAAAATGGATAAAAATGATTTTAAAATGACCTAACAGACCGCCGTCACGGCCGTGAAAGGCTCCGGTACGGCCGTGACAGAAGGCTGTTAAGGCTGAAAAAATACTTAACCAAATTTTTGTTGGAATTTATCTGTCACGGCCATGACTGAAACTGTCACGGCTGTGACAGTACCTTAGTCAAATTTTTGCCTGCAGAATCTTCTATCACGACTATGAAAATAACTATCACGGCCGTGACATTCTTCTGAGATGTTTTAGGCATTTTCTTCGACGTTTTCTCATATCCTACCATGAATAATTTTCAGATTTAGTTAGAAATTAAATCTTAATGAAATTATATGAAAACAAATTAAAACTCTTCTTTTCTAAACATAAAAATATTCTAAAGTGTTAATCAAATGACCCAAACTAATACATGATTTTTCATGCATCAAATACCCCCAAGCTTAATATTTTGCTTGTCCTCAAACAAATTTCAAATAAAACACAGGGCTCCATTATAAAACCAATACTTTCCTCCCATTGTTCTTTTACACGACCATCACTAGAACATCTATTCTCAACCAATACTCAGCCTTGCAGAATTCTTAGCATTTAAACATGTCTTTCTTGCATATCTACAAATAATATTAGTCAATATTATAAGAGTATAATTATTGAACCACAAGTCTTTAAGGAGCTTATTTTCATACTATTATTATTTCAGATTTAAACATTAAGGTTTTTTTTCTTTTAGAATTTAGTAATCCTCCATATTGCACAAAATGGTCCATGTAACGAGCTTTCGACCAACGGATCCCAGAGCAGATGCCCTTAGGTCGTCAGGCAAGAATTTCCTACGGATCTAATTACCCGGACACACAAAGGTTCCAGAGGATACTTTATATTTTTCGCTTTAACTGTTGGAGCTCAACTAGTTCTCTTTTCATTTTCATTTTTGTATTAACTGTTGGGGCTCAACTAGCCCTCTTTTCATTCACTTTAACATTAAAATTAATTAGCATAATTATAAGCTCCAAAAAGACTTAATGCTTTCAATAAAGATGTAATTATAATCAAGACTAACATCATAGTAAATAATAGAGAAATTCATCATTTAAAAACTAGTCCTTCTACTTAGCAACAAATTTCGATCCAAATCCCAATACTCTAGTGATACCCGATAAAAAGAAATAATGATTGAATTTCATAGATTAAGTAATGTTCTGAAAATAAACTTAAAAGACAATAAAATAATAAACAAGAAGAAATAAGATGGCACAAAATTTTAAAAATTTTCATAATTAGATGCATGCCAAACAAAATATGATGATCGATTAAAAATGTTCAAAATAGACATGTCATGCAAATGAAACAAGACTAAGTTCCTCCCCCAAGCTTGAACCTGACACTGCCTAGTGTTAGGCCCGTGCACATGAAAACTACGAAATAATAATGATAAAATGCAAAAGGAGTAGAGACAACCTGATGATTTCTAGGTTTTGCTGAGCAATTAAAAATATCTTGGTCACATTACTTGAGTGGCTCCTAGGCTTCTTCCGGCATGATTTGGACTTGTGCATTTCAGAACTGTCACGGTCTTGATGCTCAATAAGATAGACTCGATCATGAAAGATGTAGGCACGGCCGTGACCGTGTCCTCCTGAAGCAATCTCAATCTAAACAATTTTTAATGTTAACTAATCTAAATTAAAGAATCCAATACTAATGCTAAACTAAAAACTAAGAGGACAAAAGTTTAAGAGTATAGTTCTAAGTTATAGTCTTTAGCTTGATTTTTACCCTTTTGTTACCTCAAGTGTTTGGAAGGAATTCGAAGTGACATTTTTCCATCTTACCTCTAATGTAATTCTCGAAGCATTATCCCTCCACTTTGAAAGAAGTACATGGATCCTTTTGTGGAGCTTGATCCTTGGGCTTCCAATGCATGGAATTTAGTGGTGTATGAGGTGATGACGATGTGTTCCCTTCTACCAATGAATGATTTGGAGGTACCATTGGGATGGTTGTTGGACTTTTTGGAGGCGGATTTCTTCTTCGTACTTGTCCATCTTCTATAAAATATTCACTTGTCGCCTTGACCCTCCATTGCGTAGTCCATGTCTTCTGGTAATAATTCTTCCTCGGTCGTCTTCTTCCTGGATTAAAATATTGCAAGTGACAGGGGCATATAATAGGTACAGATTTATCCAAAATATTATCCCCCAAGGCATAAGTAATCTGAGAAGCCAACTCCATTTTCTTCTCTAATTCTTAAAATTTTGTCTGCATTATATCAAACTTAACATTAAAATTCGGAAATTGAGGAGGAGAAGAAATAATAACTGATTGTTGATCCTTCAACTGTGTCAACTATGATTGTAGATTGCTAATGAGTTGATCTTGTAGAATAATTTTTTTCTCTATAACTCCTATCAATTGGCACAACTTTTCTTCGATGTTGGAATTTGACTCTAAGTAGGTGAATGGAGGAGCATCATTTTTCATTTGGATCCTAGCCTCCAATTGCTCTACTTGTCCCAACAACTTCATAAAGGCTCTTTCTTGAAGTTGAAATTTTTCTTCATCCATTGTCATAAATTTTAACATTCTGTCTTCAATTGTAGAATTCCTTAGTACCATGGGAATGACTGGAATATTGTTATTTGCAAGTTGTGATATTTGTGCTTCATGATCGTTAAGCATATTTCTTTGTTCTTCCAAATAGTAATCTCTCATAGTCCTTGATTTTGTTGTCATTTGAAGATATTTCCTGGTCACACAAGATAAAGAGATATGAAAGTATGTGAACTAAAAAGAATCTGCGTGAGATTTAACAGAAAAATAAAGACTCTCAAATAATAAGTAAAATAAAAATAAAAGTTACTAAACACCGTCCCCGGCAACGGCGCCAAAAACTTGTTGCGTGTAGAATTGATAGCAAATGTTAGCAAGTGCACTAGTCGCTCAAGTAATAAAGTGAATGAGTAGAGTTATCGTTCCCACGAGGACGGTTAATCACTTAGATTTTATTTTAATCTTATTAATTGAGAAATTAAGAAAATAGTTGATTTTAGATGTGAATAAAAAGAAAATAATAAAAATAAAGGAAATGATCACCCAAGAAATAATGATTTGATGATTAAGGCATCTAATTATCACCACTAGAATGTAATGAATTTTCTTAACTTAGAATTAGTTGAATCAATAACAAAGTGAATTCTCAAATTTAGTTAATCAATATTTCAGGCTTTAACTACTATCTTAATAAATAATTAGAATAAATCAATCCGGTTTTTAACTTATCTAATTAATCAAAAGATGCATTCAATCGGAATTAATATTAAGGACTTTCTCAAGTCACCTTAATAACTACACAAATTAAATCACTTTTAATTTTCCTAATTGTAGCATGCAATAAATAAGATCAATCCTAGAAACTATTATGAAAATAATCACTTCTTCTCATATAGCAATCAAATCACAAATCATGGAATCAAAGGAAAGCATTAAACATGAAATTGAATGCTATTAAAGATTCAAATCAAACTAATATCAAGAAGAATCCAATACATAAATAGGGTTCAACTAGAATGATCCTAATGAAAGAATAAATCTGAGAAAATCAACATCAAATCTAATGCAAAAGATTGGAAAAAGAAAACGAAGAACTCTAGCAGCCACTTTGCACGTGCTCTCGCGAGTTTTCGGTAGAGCTTCGCTATCGTTCTCGATTTTCTCCTCTTTGTAAGCTTTAAATCTATGCTCCAAGAATGCTTTTCTAAGCCCTCTTCTGCCTCCTTTTATAGATTTTTTTGTCCTCCAAGAAAAGAAATCGAAAATATATCGAAAAAGTGGATAAAAATGACTTTAAAATGACCTAACAGACCGCCGTCACGACCGTGAAAGGCTCCGGCATGGCCGTGACAGAAGGTTGTCAAGGATGAAAAAATATTTAGTCAAATTTCTGCTGAAATTTGTCTATCACGGCCATGACAGAAACTGTCACGGCCGTGACAGTGGCTTAGTCAAATTTTTGCTTACAAAATCTTATGTCATGGTCATGAAAATAACTGTCACGGCTGTGATAGTCTTCTGAGCTATTTTAGGCATTTTCTTCGACGTTTTCTCATATCCTGCCATGAATAATTTCCAAATTTAGGTAGAAGAGCAAATAACAATAAAAAGTGAGTAAAAGAGCAAACACAAAGACATGATATGTTGACAGGGTTTGGCTTCAACTCTTTGTCATATGTCCGCGCTCCAACTTCTCGACCTCGAGACCGTTGGAGATCTACTATCTTTATCTTTTTTTGTAGGGATAGAACAACCATCTTTACACCTCACACCTTCTTCTTCGCTCAAGAGGAAAGACCAACCTCTTCTTTTACAAAATATTCTCACACTCAAAGCTTAGAAGAGAAAAGGGAAGAATTTGCAACTTTGGGCTCAAGAACTTAAAAGGGACTTTAGAATGATCTTGCTTGCTTTAATGAGTTTTATTCATGCATTGGCATTCCTTTTATAGGCTTCTACAGGTGGAAATTTCATCCAAAAATAATCATTAGTATTCATCCGACACTATGACCGGTCAATCACATTAATGGGCCGGTCGACCTGTCAATATGACCGTAGCGGGATATCTGTGATTTTATGCACTGTTCGATCGGTAATGTCTTGATGTCGACCGATTCATCTCAAAGTCGACCAGTACATCGGCCAGTATAGTCTCGGTGTCAACCGGTATAATGTCATCATTTTTTAATTCATTATTGTATTGATCGGTTGACCGATGCAACGATCGGACTATCGATCGGTATAGTCTCATCATTTCTTTCACTTGATATCAATCGATCGGTCTCCATGGCCGGTCGACCGGTTAGTCGACCGATCGTGTGCAGAGTCTTCATTTTTAAGATTTAATTTGGCGATTTCTTCTACGAATGAGGTCATATCAATTCTACACATGTATTATCATCACTTGAACATAGATTAGTAACTTTTATGTCCAATTTAATTTGTTATCATCAAAACATATAATTCAACAATCTCTCCATTTTTATGATGACAAACTAATTGGACGATAGAGAGAAAAAAAATGTAAGTATATAGGATAAGTAATAAGCAAGCTCCCCCTATATCCATGCATATTTCACATTTTCTCCTTCTAAATAAGTGGCCTTTATATTGTCATAATAATATGAAACAATATGAACATTATGATATCAAATAAGGAACAAAGTAGATATAAAATCAAATAAGGCATAAAAAGTCATCACATTACATCCATAGTCGATAATACATCATGCGTTCATGCACTAACAAATGTGACTGTAGTCACTACAAAATGGTGCACAACACCAGTACAAATGCAAACACTTAGCAACTAACTAAGGTACATAAAACCATCGTCCCGTGCTAACCAAATTTCTCCCCCTTTTGACATCATAAAAAATGGAGGTAAGTCACCTACATCTCATTGGGACCGTCATCATCATAGGCTACGGGCGGAATAAATCCCTGTGATGTATAGTAGGCCTGTAGCGAGCTAACAAGATATCGGGAGTCATGCTCCATCCGTCGAATATGACGATCCATCTTGATCACGCGATGGTCTATGGCACCTACCTACTGTGATAGGACCGTGAAATCATAGGCGCCATAAGAAGCCGAGTGTGAAGATTCAATATGCTCAGCGGGTGCCGAAGGTGGAGGGAAGCCGAGGCCCGCCTCCGGTGCAGCCTGAGTGTCCATCGACGCTGACTCTCTATCGGTGGCATCATCTCCATCATCAAAATCTATTGGTGTCGGCTCACCAATCCTAAGATGTTTTCGGTGCAAGGTCGCTCAACCGATGACATCAATAGGGCGGAGTCGGATGTACTCCTCGTCAACAGGAATGTTGATACCAAAACGAAGTAAAATCCTAATGATCTAGACTCCAAAATAGAGAGGAGGCGACCATGAGTACCAACGTAAATCTTTTTGGAAGGTGAAATCCATGTGATAGAAAATTAAATGACCAAAATGAAGAAAGGAGGCATCTCGGATATAGAGACAATACAAAAAGAACAAATCAAAGTGGATAACCTTTGTATAGTGCCCGGCTCGAAGGTGATCATATGACTCAAAATATGGTGAGCCATTTTCATGAAAACTGACGACGATTGTGATGACTAGATGGAGGTCGACGGTGGCCACAGAAGTCAAGAGAGAGGGTCAACGACGGCCGAAAAAGAAAGAGCAGACTAAAGGCGGTGTTGGTCTTCAAAGAGAAAGAACTGAAAAGCAGAGGGTCAGCCGGCGAGGGTGGTGGACGAGAAGTACGTCTGCGGCCGGCCGAAAGGTTGATGACAAGCAAAGAGGGAGGCCGAAAGAAGGAGGGCAGGTGGCGGAGAACAGGGCGGCGGTGGTTGCTAGAGGTTGGTCGATGGCGGCTGCAGGGCTCGCCAGCGAAGAAGGAGAAGAGAGGTCGACGAAGGTTTAAAGGAGAGAGGATGGCGGCAGCAACAATTGTCAAAAGAAATACAGAGGCGGCGGCAGCAGGGATGGCGATGACGGAGGAGGGATTACCGGCGGATGACGAGAGGATTTGGACGGTCGGTGAGAAGATGGGGTGACGACGTCGATGGCCGGAGTTCGATGGTGAAGTCACGAAAGGTCGGATGGACTGTGGCTAGGGCTGCGGTCGAGTGGAAAAAAAGGGTCGATTGATCGAGCGGTCAATTTCTTATACGCGTGCGATTTTGGCATATACCGATCGACCGGCCATGTCCAGCGGTCGATCGGATAGTTGTCTTTGAAGTAAAAAAATCCATCGATCAATGGATGTCAGCCGGACACAGACATATGCCAGTCGACATGTGAATCATATCGGTCGATCGATCCTAGTCTGACAGCCATTTGTTTTAGTAATTTTTGAAATTTTAATCATTGAGATTTAGTTCCAAGGATTTATTTCACATAAATGTAAGTGTTGTGCAATACTTTTAATCTTTAATTCATGTCAAAAGTGATATTGTGTAACCAAGTCACTTTTACTTAGAATTGATATGCAATCAAGATTTAATCATTCATAATTCTCTTCTAAGCATGCAAAACCATTCTTCACTCAAGAGTTTTGTAAATATGTCTGCAAGTTGAACTTCAGTGGACACATGTTCAATGACAATGTCCTTAAGAGTTACATATTCTCTAATGAAATGATATTGCAAGTCAATGTGTTTAGTACTAGAGTGTTGAATTAGATTTTTTGTCATTTCTATAACAGTTACGTTATCGCACTTCACAAGTACATTAGAACAATTCACACCATAATCAACCAATTATTGTTTTACCCATAGTACTTGTGCACAACAACTACCAACGGCTATATATTCGGCCTCGGCGGTAGAAAGTGCAATGGAGTTTTGATTCTTGCTAGCTCATTAAATGAGAGAGCTACCAAGAAACTAACACATCCCAATAGTGCTTTTCCTATCAACTTTACATTCGGAAAAATTCGCATCGGTGTAGGCATGTAATTTAAATGGAAAATTTCTATCATACCAAATTCCTAATTCGCATGTATGCTTTAAATAGTGCATTATCTTTTTAACAATAATTAAATGTGATTATTTAGGAGCGGATTGAAACCTAACATACAAGTATACACTAAACATTATATTTGGTCTAGATTCCATTAAATAAAGCAAGCTACCAATCATGCCTATGTACCTTTTTTATCAATGGACTTATATTTTTCATATTTATCCAATTTTATAGTAGTGCTCATAGGGGTTGTGATCGGCTTGCATTCATTCATCCAGAATTTTTTAAGAAATTTCTTTGTAGACTATTCTTGATCGAGAAAGATGCATTCCTTGGATTGTTTCATTTGTAAGCCTAGAAAAAATGTGAGCTCTCCTACAAGACTCATCTCAAATTCTTTTTGCATAAGAGTTTCAAACTCTTTGCATAGGCTTTCATTAGTAGCACCATAAAAATTATCATTAACATAAATGTGAACTATTAAAATATCATTTTAAAATATTTTAAAAATAATGTGGTGTCAACTTTTTCTTTTTGAAAACTAATTTCAATTAAAAATGAACTTGATCTTTCATACCAAACTCGAGGAGCTTATTTCAATTCGTAAAGAGCTTTTAAATGTTTGAAAACATGATTAGAGAAATCTGGATTTTCAAAATCTCGAGGTTGTTCAATATAAACTTCTTCATTTATAAAATCATTTTAAAAAGCTAATTTCACATTCATTTGAAAAAGTTTAAAACCTTTACAACATGCAAAAATCCAAAGCATTCGAATTGCCTCAAGTCTAACAACGGGAGCAAATGTTTCATCAAAATCAATCCCCTCAATTTGTGAGTAACCATTGGCCACTAATCTAGCCTTGTTCCTCACAATGACTCCATTTTTATCTAACTTGTTTCAAAAGACTCATTTGATTTCAATAATGGGATGGTCCTTGGGTCTTTGCACAAGTTTCCACACTTAATTTCTTTCAAAATTATTTAATTTCTCATGCATTGCATTTATTCATTTTGGATCTTCAAGTGCTTCATCTATATTGCTGGTTTTAAAATTAGCAAAAAATACTGAAAAAGCACATAAATTTTTTAAAGAGTTTCTAATTTTTATATCTTCATTTATATTACTATAACTTATTCGAGTGGATGTGATGAGGCATGTTTCTAGTTTCTTGAAATGATTTGGTTCTCCTCAATTCGAGGGTCTGCTATTTCTTTCATATTTGGAGTGTCAACTTTAGCTTCTTTTAAATTCTTATTTTACAAATCATCGAGTTGTCTTTGCACTTCAACTATTTCTTCTTCATCATCATGTGCTTGCTTACTCATCAAAAATTCATTAGTATCATTGAATTTAACATTAATAGACTCTTCAACAACTAATATTCTTTTATTATACAGTCTATAAGCTTTACTTGTACTTGAATAGCAAAAAAAATACCATCATCACATTTGACATCAAATTTTCCTAGTTTATTTTTTATATTTAAAATATAGCATTTACGATAAAAAAACTTTGAAATAAGAAATATTTGGTTTCTTTCTATACAAAACTTCAAAACAAGTTTTCTTCTCAAGAGACCTAAGTAGAATCCTATTAAAAACATAGCATGATATGTTTACGGCATCGGCCCAAAAATACTTTGGCAATTTGCTTTATTTAAAATTGTTCTAGCCATTTCTTATATAGTTCTATTTTTTTCTTTCTACTACCATTTTTTTAAAGTGTCCTAGGAGTGAAAACGTTATCAGTAATTACATTTTCTTCACAAAACAATTCAAATTTATTATTTTCAAATTCTCCTCCGTGATAACTTTTAATTTTTGAAATTTCCAGTTCATTTTGAATTCTTTTTGTAAATTTGGAAAATATGCTTATTATTTTATCTAGATCCACTAAGCATGACATCTAATATTTTACTTCCATTAGAAAAATTTTTAAGTTCATCTTTTAAATTCTTGATTTCTTTGTTCAAACATGCACATTCTTCAATTTATTTTTTATTTTCAATTCTTCAATTAAGAATTCTAAACTGAAGTATTCTTCATTCAATATATCACATTTTTCACATGTTTTAACATCCTTATTTTTCTTTTGCATGTTTTCAAGCTCTATTTTTATATTATCATATTTTTTTTAGGCATCCATATTTATTAATAAGAATTCTAATTTCATTATGCATATTAAAGAATTCACTATCACTAGAATCAGATGAGTTAAATAATACCTTATGGCTATTAGCCATTAAACATATGTAGGCTTCTTCATCATCACTTTATGAGGTGTTGAAGTCATTTTCTTCATTTTCGCTTTCATTCCAAGTGGCTTGAAAAGCATTTTTCTTCCTTCTTGGTTTTCTCCATCTTTCTCCTTTTTAATTAAATTTGGACACTCATTTTTATAATGTCCAACATTTTTACATTCAAAACACATTATTTGATTCTTACTTGATGACGATCTTTTCTTGGTAAAGTCATTCTTCTTCTTTTTGCTTGGCAAACTTGAGATACTTGTCAAGATAATTTGCATATAAAGCAAGCTTCTTTTCAACAAGATCATCATCTTTTTCACTTGTGTCTTCCTCATCTTTATTTTCTTTTAAAACCAAGGTTTTTTTCTTTTGAAGCATTAATTTGTTTCTTCATCTTTCTTGATCTCGATCTGTTAAGAGTGAACTTATAAGATTATCAAACTCTTACTTATTCAAATCATTTTCTTCAATCACCATCCTTTTTTATGCCATTTGGAGGAGAGGGATCTCAGAAACTTTTTTTACCTTTTGAGGGTTAGTCTTTGACTCGCTCAAAGAGACTAAGCCATTCACAATATCATTAAAGCGAACAACCATCTCATTTATATATTCATTTTCATACATCTTGAAAGAATCATATTGGTGATTTAGAATATTCAATCTAGATTCATTGACTTTATCTATTCCTTCATGAATAATAATAAGTTTCTTCCAAATCTCATTGGTACTTTGACAATTAAAAATTCGATTAAACTCAATAGGATGCAAAGCACAATAAAATGTATTTTTTGCTTTCCAATCAAGTTTTACCAAAAGTCTTTCTCCTTCGGTATATTCCAAAGGAGGTTTTCATGTAATTCAAAACCTTTTTTAACGATGTCACACATGTCAATATCAATGGAAAAATTGAATCCACTTGATGCCATAACTCTAAAGATGTTTAAATTTTAAAAACGAGAGCAACCAGCTCTGATATCAATTGTAGGATCCAAAGCACCAAGACGACGATGAATTGGTGTATAAAAATCTTTTCGCAAAATCACTTTCGGAAATCAATAAAAGCGAACACAAGCAAATGACAATAAAAAGTGAGTAAGAGATCAAACATCGAAAGACATGATATGTTGACAAGCTTCGGCCTCAACTTTTTTGCCTATGTCCCCGCTCCGACTTCTCAACCTCGAGACTGTCGAAAATCCACTTTCTTTCTTTTTTCTTGTAGGGAGAGAATAATTTTCTTTACACCTCACACATTCTTCTTCGCTCAAGAGAAAAGGCGCACCTCTTATAATACGAGCTTTCAATCTGACTAGATCGATTCCCTCCAGCTCTCTTCTTTTACAAAATATTCTCAACTCAAAACTTAGAAGAAAAAAGGGAAGAATTTGTAACTTTGGGCTCAAGAACTTAAAATGGACTTTAGAATGATCTTGCTTTCTTGGATGAGTTTTCTTCATGCATTGACACTTCTTTTATAGGCTTCTACAGGTGATAATTTCGTCCAAAAATTCTTCCACAATTTTTTCCTTAAAAAATAGTCGTTATTATTCAGCTGGCACTATGACCGATCAATCGTATTAATGGACCGATCGACCAATCAATATGACCGTTGAGGCATATCTGCGATTTTATGCATTGTTCGGTCGACCAGTCCTCCGACCGATACATCGATCGGTAATGTCTCGACGTCGACCGGTACATATCGAAGTCGATCGGTACATCGGCCGGTATAGTCTCGGTGTCGATCGGTATAGTGTCGTCATTTCTTCCACTTGATATCAATCGATCAGTCTCCATGGCTAGTCGACTGATCGTGTGCTGAGTCATTTTCAAGATTTAATTTAGTGATTTCTTCTACGAATGAGGTCATATCAATCCTACACATGTATTATCATCACTTGAGCCCAGATTAGTAACTTTTATGTCCAATTTAATTTGTTATCATCAAAACATATGATTCAACAGTGGTTGCTCCACTACGAAAGATGAGCACCATCGTGATTTCAAAACCGACTGCAGCCATGGCCCATATAGGAGCGTGTCACCAAAAACTCATCTTCGCACCTCGTGCAGTGCTCCAATCGATGTCTTCACCCATATGCCTTGCTTTAGCGGTGCTACCCATCATCTAATCGCAACAAAATGTCAAAATGAATCACGATGCGCAGGATGGTTGTAGGTGAGTTGAGATCATAGGCAAGTCCCGGCATATGGATCCACACTGAAGTCACTGACAGTAAATAGTCCTCGAGCCTAAAAGTTAGGTTTGCCTCGTTCAAGAGATGGCCTCTGAAGTTCCATGGACCTCTGATGAAGACTTGCAATTTTTCATTGACATCAGAGAAATAGAAAGCCAAAAATGAGCTACCCTTGTCCATGATCTTAAGTGGTTGCTTGCATAGCGTTGGTAGCTCCTAGGCAAGCATCTCCATGGATATGTTCTCTCGACAAGGGCGACCAACAAGGTAGCAATCTCATTCCTCGATCCATTGAACAACATCCTCACTAAAAGTGCAACGCCTCAAAATTTCACCCTCCTGCCATGTGACAATTGGGTTTATTTTGAACCGTGGTACCTACAATTCATACTTTGTTTACATGGAATGCGAAAGTGAAACAACTATTCATCTTTCTTTAACAGAGTGCGAAAGTGACTTTCTTTCAAATTTTCCTTTCCTAATAGTCCTCCAAAGGTTAACTAACTTTCAAATAATTTTACATTAAAAAATCTAATGACTTGGTCACATGTGCACTTTACATCACTACGAACTTTGCTGTTGCACACACCTCCATCCTTACAACTACCTGTGGAGTTCAAACACATGAAAATATAATTTTCATGAGCAATGAAGCTCTGTAAACAAGATAATACAGATGAATGTGATTACTTAATAGAGTCAATTTAACTTTAGCAATTTCATACATAGACAAATAATCAAAAGAATCAAATAATAACTTCCTTTCTTTCTTTCTTTCTTTCTTTCTTTCTTGCTTGCTTTCTTTCCTTTCTTTATTTCTTTCCTTCTTTCTTTTTTTTAGTGGGTTGCACTACCTCTTTTATTTTAGACAACTTCCTAGGTTGTCCTAGGTGAGATCTTTAACATTTTATTATGGATTACACCGTGGCACTTTCATGTATCTTAGGGTCATGTACTTCAAACCCAAAAACTTTAGAGCATTAAAAGCTCAACTTTCTTCACTTTGAACTTGACAATCAATGCACATGATGATGAATTATATGCTACAACTTTTATCGTCTTACTTGTTTAATTATCTTTGAAGGCTTCAATTAAGCATGTTCATAACAAGGGTAAAAATGTCATTTAACATCAAATCACATCATGGAATAATGATTTTTAGCAAATCATATGAACTCGAGCCGAGTAAGGTCGATTCAGGCTAGGCTACCTTGAAACTCGGGTCGGGCGTAATATGCTCAGTCCGGGTTGATCCTATTTCTTCTTCCTACTTTTCTAACATGGAAACCCAAGTAGGGTTTCCTGAAAATCAAACCAGGTCGTTGCAACAAACGTTGTACGTTGAATGAATTGCCCGAACAATCCTTTTCTTACTTTGCTTCGGAACCCGAGCCGGGTTGTAGGCCGACGCAGGTCAGGTCGAAACCCGAAAATATCTATTGATACTTTAGCATGTAACTCAGGCCGAGTTACATGAAAATCAAACCGAGTTTACATCGAATCCTGGTCGGATTCAATGTTGGTAAAAATGTGTCAAAAAAATATAGAACTCGAGCCAAGTTTCAAGCAACTCAAGCCGAGTTCTGACAAAGCAAAACTCGAGTGATTTTTTGTCAACTTTGATCGTGATTTTGTATACCAAAACAAGAAGGAACTTATTCATGAGAGGAGCATAAAACATATTTTAATTTTTCTTCAACTTTATTATTCTATTAAGAAAATACATCCAAAAGTAAACCCGAAATCTGTACCTACATGTCCAGACAGAACTATCTCAAACTCGAAACTTTATGCAAGTTTTTCGGTGACCTCGCTTATTTTTCGGAGATGATAGAGGCATGTGCCACGAAGAGATGGTCAAAAGTTTCAGCTACACACATGCACCAAGGTGAAAGAAAATGTAGCCCAAAGGTGGAAAAAAAATGTGCCTCGAAAGAGACCCTTTGGAATTCTATTTATAGAGGAAAGTCCCCCCCAAGTTCTAATCTAATTAGAATTCATATTTATACTTCATATTCATAATTCATCTTTTATTTTTCACAAAATTTTGGATTTAAATAATTAATATTATTATTTATTGATTTTTAGAATTAAAATAATATTTTTTTATTATTTTATTTTCTGAATATTTTTGTCCTTAAAACTCCTAATTTCGACCTCTTTAAAAGTCCTAATTCAATCATTCAACAAAAAACTTTATCTCTAATCCTCTTCTACCTATCTTTTCTTTATTTCTATCTTTCCTAAATATAATTATTCCTGAATTTAGGAATTAAATAATTAATTAATATTCTTATCTTCTAATTTTTGAAATAAGATAATAATATAATATTATTTTATCTTCTAAATATTTTTTGGACATAAAACTTTTATCTTAGCTCTCCTTAAGAGTCTTTTATACCCTTAACTTATAGTTAAATTCAAATTCAATTTCGAATACCTGTCACTATAACTTCAACTCCAAATCTAATTAAGAATCACATTTTCCTACATTTTATCTAATAAGACCATTTTATTCTCATTCAAAATTTTCTTATTATCTTTTTCCTCTTCTTTTATCTTTCCTCTAATTAATTTTTATTTCTTTTCAAATTTTATATTTCTTTAGCAAATCCTAAATTTTGGATTTATTTTAATTATGAAATTTAATGTCTAATTTGGAAAAGAGTCGGAGTGTTAAAAAAAGTCACAAGCTCATTTGTGATTGATGTGTGGATCTCTTGAAGTTGGTGAGGAAACATAACCGGCAACGGATGGCACGTCTGCATCACATTTGCCCAGGAAATATGATTCGGTGGATCCACAGGAGCAACAGCCTCCGCCTGATGCACATGGTCTAGAGCAAGTGTATGAGAGAGCGGTGGGAAATCATCATGGGGGGGTGGGGGAGTTCGGCGGTTGAAATTTAGGTTTTAGGGTGGAGGAAAGGAGAGGGGGGGTCAGGTGGTGTTGCCCTGAGAACTTGGCTGATAATGGTGGTGAGAGTCATGGGATAGGGTTAGTGGAGGTGAGCATCTCATCTCCAGTGTGTTCAGCGCATATCAATGTATGTGGGTAGGAACAGACCCAACTCAAAATTTAAGGGGGGTTATTTTTCTCTCAATTTTCTATACAAATTTATATAGGAAACATAAATTTTGGGGAGGCCCCCTCCCTTCAAAACCCTCCGGCCCATCACTGTATGTGGAGTGTGTGTGGCGGGGCGGAAGGCGGGGAGTAGAGATGATATAAGCATGGTCCTCTTAGATAGCTTTTTCTCCTCCCCATTTTCCAGATAAAAAAAGATTTAACGGGGGTGCTCCCAACTTTCGTCATTGGATTGAGGCACGCATGGTCCAGGGAGTTGATTTTTCATGATTCAGCTTTATTTTCGTCGGTTCAATGCTCTATGATGCATACATTTTACAACATATAGTTAGATTTATATTTATGCATATTTCGTGTAATTTGCTCATAGCATGCATCTCTTTTAACATTTATTCATATGAATTCATTGAAGTAGCCATCTACCTTTAGTTGGTTTGATTTTGCAAGAATTATGAATAAAAATGACGGAGGAATGAAAGAAAAGAAGAATAACGCAAAACGAAGTCCAAATAGCTTATGGAAATGAGAATCAACCCTCTTCACGGGTCATTATGAATTTATTACGGCCGTTAGAGGTTCGCTCACGCCCTGCAATCTGACGTTCACGAAGCGTATCTCACAGGCCATGAGAGACGAACTCACGCTTCAAATAAACTGTCTTCACGACCCTGGCAGAAGTAGAATAGAGATCTCATGGGTTGTGAAGTACTCATGATCGTGAAGACTGAACTTCACGCCGATCACAAAGTTTCACGGATCAATCCACATGAAGGCAACTTACGATCCGTTATAGAGGCTTCACGGTCGTTACATCTGAATTTTCACGGATCGCACAAAACTCATGGCTCTTATAGTGAATAGGTCTTGGACGAATTAACGGGCCGTGAGAGAAGCTTAACAGGTCATTATATATTTCCCGCACTTTTATCATCAGCCGTTATATTATTTTCACGAATATTACAGAAGATATGGAATCAACAATCATCTACTAATGGGCCGTGATAAAGTCTTAATGGGCCGTTAGACGTCGAAGAAACTACAAGGCAAATCTTTAACAGAACGTTATAGCTCCTCATGGATATCATAGAATGATCAAAGATTTGTTGCGGGCCGTGAAAACTCATAAGTCGCGCAAGCGATGGAAAAATCGCCTGAATCACGGCCGTGAGATCCTTCTCACACCCCATGAAGGCAAAGGAAATTCCAACTTCCACTCTGATTGAGCTGCTAAATCTGACTTAAGGGGGCGTGACGACACCGATTTTAGTACAAAAATATACTTTCGAAAGAATTCTCCATGCATAAGGACTTAGGGGTGTTCAACGGGTCGAGTCGACCCGCGAACCCGATGACCTGGGTCGGGTCGGATCCATGGTCGGGTCGGACCCGACACGACCTCAACCCGACCCCGGTTCGGGTCAGGTCGGGTCGGACCCGAAAGACCCGACCTTTTTTTAATTTTTTTTTATTTTTCAGCTTATATTTTGTACTAAAAAATAAAAAAATATTAAAAATAAAATATTTTAAATGTATAAAATATTATATAAATGCATAAAAAATTATTTTATGCTTTTAAAATAAATATTATATTATATTTTTATATTAAATAATAGAAAAAAGGTAAGAAAAAAATAAAAAAAGAAAAAATGGTGGCCGGGTCCAAGGTCGGGTCGGGTCAAACTCGACTATTGAACACCCCTATAAGGACTCCAACTCCTACCGTATGACCTTAGGATCAATTGGAAACTAATTAAGACAGAAATCTCATAATTTTACAAGACAAAACTCTCAGACCCAATGGAACTCCAAAATTACCTTATTTCACATGAAAAATATTTTTGTTTCTTCCTAAGACACTTGAAAATTGGAGACCCTATAAAAAGAGATGTCTGGCAGCCAGAATTAATCATGCTAGGATCTTCAAAACCAAGAACGTGAGAAGACTCTGAAGGCTTATTGAGAAGACTTCGGCTGGATCGACTCTATACGAGAGTTCAGCAGCAGTTCATTGGTGATTCCCAGTGTTATCTGTTCTATTTTATGTTGGGATGATATTAGATTTCTTTATCTTTAGTTCTTATGTAGTCCTTTCATGTAGTTTAGGATTATTTTAGTTCTAGGTTCTTAATCTAGAGTTATTTTTCTAGGTTTATAATAGTTCCATTGTTAAAAGGCAAACTCATAAACCTCTATTTCATTTAAATAAAGTTAGTTTCTTTTGATTATATATGTTGCTCTTAATGCTTTCCAGAGATTGATTGTTATCTTTAGTTGGCAATTATCCTTGTGGGAATTGTCGTCCTAAGCTTGCATGACAGCTCCGAAATTGATTTAAGATTCAGATGTCAGAGCATTACATAACATAGTCATAGGATCCTTGACGGAATGATGTATTATATGGTCTATTGAATACTACCATTATATAAGTATCAATAGTTTAGCATCTGTAGTTTAATGCATCTCAATATCTGTTTGATTTAATTATGATCTTAGATAAAGTAATTATATTAAATCTAAAATTGAGATAGTTCGATACCTGGAGTAGATTCTAATCCGTCAATCGAAACAACTTAATACTTTCTAATGCTATCATTTGTCTGTCTTAAGATACATCATCCTAAGGACCTATGCATCGATAGTTTAATGTAGTCTTAGTTTCAATTTCCTTTATCTTTTTACCTCTTTATATTTCTGCAATTTTTACTTTCTGCACAACTTCTACCTCAAAATCTTATGTCGTCTCCTATTCGCCTCTGAGATTTGATAGAGAAGTAAATTAGTTCCTCATGGAATCGACAACCTATACTTTTCACTTTATTACATGAGTTATTAGTGCACTTGCTATCTACTGTTATCAATTTCCGCATTAAGTTTTTGGCGTCGTTGCTGAGGAATTATTCTTTACTCTCTATTCATATTTTATGCTACTTTGAGACTCTTTACTTTCTATTTCCTTTCGTTTGGTGGCTGTGCAGATTTCAAGTACGATTCTTTCACAAGCCATCTAATCTGGAGCTTTTGGACCGTGACACTCGACATAATACACGAAGCTCCAAAGCTCCTCTGGAATTTGATCGTGAGATTGAACGAACGGTACGGCTACTGCAAAAGAACACGATGGCTGAACATCAAGAACGCCGCCAAGCTTAATAGGAATGATGCCAAATTGAACAGAAAGAGGAAGAAGAACTCAGCATTAGAGATTATGTCTTGGCTAAATATTAGAACACCAACTCCAACATCATGATTCCAACAATCATAGCAAATAACTCGAATTGAACCCCGCCATCACTCACGAGAATCCTCACGATCATCTGGACAAATTTCTTCGCATCTGCAGCACTTTTAAGGGTCATTTCTGTAGATGTGTCATGCCTAACTTTATTTCTCTTTTCCCTGAGAGACAAAACATTTACTTGGCTGAAGACTCTTCCTACATAATCAATCAAAGCTGAAGAAACAAACTCCAATCTTTTCGACAAACTCCGATCAACAAATATTGCCCACCTCAAAAAGCAACAAAGCTGAAGAAATAAACTCCGATATTTTCGACAAGATGATGATGAAACGCTTTATGAGGCATGGGACAAATTCAAGAAACTTTGGGTCGGGCTTCCAGACAATCAAACTCCACTATGGGAAAAGCTTGAAGGTTTCTACAATGGACTGTGCCAATCTGATAAAGACAAGCTAGACTCCTCAGCTCGAGGAATGGTCATGAGCAAGATGAAGCCACAGGAAATATATGATCTCATCGATGATGTGGCCCTGAATTCATGGCAATCTATACACAACCAATATGATGAGGAGTCAATAAAGCTTAAAGTGAATTAGTAGTGGGTCAACTGGAATCACTAAATAAAAAGTTTGACATGCTTTTGAACAATAACAACCCCTGTGATCTTTGTGGAGCATCCAATGACCGAATATCCAGGTGGTAAATCTTCTAATCAAATTGAAGATGCTAACTATGTTTTCAACTCTTCTTTCAGGTCTCCACCATTCGGAAACTCTTACAGATTCGAATTGGTGCAACCATCATTTATTTTCATGGAGACAGAATCTGTCCCAGCCACCTCAACAAAATACTTTTCAACGCCAACAATTTCAGCAACCTATCCATCCACAACCATAGGCTCAAACTAATTCGAACTTCGAGAAATTGATGATGAAATTTATGACAACTATGGAAACCAAGGTTCCAATCAAGATGCTTCCATCCGCAATTTGGAAATCCAATTAGGATAGATAGCAAACGTTCTTACCGGATGAACACTGGGCCTCTTCCAAGCAACGCCGAGAAAAATCCAAGAGTAGAGCCAAAGCTATTTCTTTACGAAGCGAAAAAACTCTAGCTGGATAAGCGCTACAAACATCAAACGAAAACACCAGCAAAGAGGCTGAAATTGAAGCATCACATGATCTCGCCACTGGTGGAGAGAGCTCCTCACTTCCAATTTGTAGTTGTAAAGGAAAAGAGCCAGCAACCATTGAAATACCAAGCAAACTGGGAAACTTGTCGTTCCCACAAAAGCTACACAACAAACAATTGGACAAGCAATTCTCCCGCTTCATTGAGATTTTTAAACAATTGCACATTAACATTCCTTTATATGAAGCCTTAGAACAAATGCCTAGCTACATAAAATTTCCGAATGATGTCTTATCCCATAAACGGAAGATCAATATGGAAGGTATCATAAAAATGATGGCCCAATGTTGTGCAGTTTACAAAGAAGATCTTCCAAAAAAGATGGGCGATCTTGGCAGTTTTACCATACCATGTACAATTGGAGATTATCATTGTGCAAAGGCTCTTTGTGATCTTGGAGCAAGCATCAATATAATGTCATATTCTGTGTTTTTAAAGCTAGGTTATGGAGAACTTGTTCATACTTCTGTGTTACTGCAGAAACCAAAGGGACTGCTAGAGGATGTCTTGGTAGAAGTAGACAAATTCATCTTTCTAGCAGATTTCATTGTCTTGAATATGAAGTCTAGACTAGAGGCACCTATCATATTGGGACGCCCATTCTTAGCCACGGACAATACTCTCATTGATGTCCATCAAGGAAAACTTACACTTCGAGTCGACAATCAGGATCTCAGCTTTGATATGAAAATCTCACTTCAGAATTCCATGAACTATGCCTCATGTTCCTCGTGTTTCTCTATCGAAAGTTTAGAAGATGAACATCATGATGAAATTGATGACATGATTTCTAATGTTGTTAATGATCCATATATAGATGTCGAGGATACGGATGTTGAGGATACCAGATTCGAACTCCAAATAAGGAAGAACTCGCAATACAACAAGAGGAGACCACACTTTCATCACCAAAACTGGAACTTAAAGAATTGCCTTCACATCTGAAATATGCTTTTCTTGAGAATGGTGCATATCATGTTATTATCTCCTCCACTCTTACAGATTATATGGAACGACAACTTCTGGAGGTGCTGCGAACTCACAAGAAAGCTATAGCATGGTCTATCTCAAACATTAAAGGTATCTCCCCTACTATTTGTCAGCATAAAATCATGACAAAGAAATATGGACATCCAATCGCCCAGTTTCAACGGAGGCTTAACCCCACATTAAAAGAGGTCGTCAGAAAGGAAATTATCAAGCTCCTTGATGCAGGAATCATCTACGCAATCTCAGACAGTCGCTGGGTAAATGTATGATGGTAGGTAAGAGTAAGAATAATGAACTTATCATGTAGAGAACCGTGACCGGTTGGCGTGTATGCATCGATTATCGTAAGTTGAATGACGCCACACGCAAGGATCACTTTTCTTTACCATTTATTGATAAAATGTTAGAGCGTATCTCAGGTCACAGTTTCTATCACTTTTTAGATGGATATTCAGGGTATAATCAAATTGCGGTTGCACTCGAAGACTAGGAGAAAATGGCATTTACATGTCCATATGGAACCTTTTCTTATCGAAGGATGTCGTTCGGACTTTGCAATGCTCCAGCAACCTTCCAACGTTGCATGATGTCGATTTTCGCCGATATGAACGAACAAATTCTTAAAATTTTCATGGATGATTTCACTATTTTTGGGAACTCTTTTGATAATTGCTTATATAGCTTGTCAATAGTCTTGCAGAGATGTGAGGAAACTAATCTCATCCTGAATTGGGAAAAATGCCTTTTTATGGTGAAGGAAGGTACAGTTCTTGGTCACAAGATTTTAGAGAAAGGAATCGAAGTAGACAAGGCCAAAATTGATGTCCTCGTCAACATTCCTCCTCTTACAAATGTCAAAGCCATCAGAAGTTTCCTAGGACATGTTGGCTTCTACCGTTGTTTCATAAAAGACTTCTCAAAAATCTCAAAACCACTCACTGCCCTCCTTACTAAAGATGCCAAATTTGATTTTAGTTCGGATTGTTTAGAGGTATATAACCTGTTAAAGGAGAAACTAATCTATGCTCATATTGTTGTCACACCAGATTGGAGCCTCCCTTTCGAACTAATGTGCGACGCAAGCGATGGAGTGATTGGGGCTGTGTTGGGACAGCAACACGATAAAATTTTTCGTGTCATATATTATGCTAGTCGCACACTCACTTCAGCACATATCAACTATGCGACCACGGAAAAATAGTTCCTTGTTGTGATTTACGCATTCGACAAATTTAGACCTTATCTTATATGCTCTAAAGTTGTTGTCTATACCGAACATGCAGCCATCCGACATCTTATGATGAAGACCGATGCCAAGCCAAGATTAATTTGATGGATATTATTGCTACAAGAATTTGACGTCAAAATCAAGAACAAAAAGGGGATAGAGAATTTAGTTACTGATGCAAGCAAAATACAACATATTTTAAATTATTATTTTAATTAAAATTTCTGTAATTTGATCATGGCATGCATCATTTTTAGTCACTTTTTATCATAATTCTGGATTTATCAATTTTAATTATTAAAATTCTCTGAATATTTTAATTGTGGATGGATTAACTAAATTTTGATAATTATTTTGCAGGAAAAATTGAGATTTAAATGGATTATGCTGTATCGGCCGAAATTTCGAAGAATTTATCATTACGGCCGAGATTAGGATGAAGAATTCATCATTACGACCGATATTTGGAGGAAGTAAAAAGGAATTTTATCTCTTTGGGAGTAAAGATTTAGTTCTTTCCTTACGGCCGAGATTCGAAGGGTGTAAAGATAAAAAAGATTTATCTTTGGGTGTAATGATAAAAAAGATTTATCTTTGGCCGAGTTTATCTCGTAAATTTAAATTCAACCGTACGATGTTACGGCCGAGATCAAATTGAAGGCCGTCTGCACCCTATAAATACGTGAGGAAACCGTCGTTCCAAGGGGTGCTCTGAAGTTCAGGTTTTCTTCCACAGCGAGTCGTGAGCTCTGCAGGCTACGACCAAGAGGAGAGAGGTGCGACGGCTGGAAGTTGATCGCGACCCTGATCAAGTCCGAGAGGCTGCCCGACTGTCTGCCCGTGATCCGAAGCTTCGACTTTTATTTATTTGGGTGTAATTCTTCCAATTATTATTATTTTGTTATTATCTCTCCAGAATTTCTAGGATGAACTCCATATTGTTATTTATTTCATATTAGGAGATTATTATTGAAGGGAAACTATTTGGACCCTATATTATTTGTTTTAATCTTTTTTTATCAATTAGTTAATTGTGCTTAATGCTTTTAATTTAATTACTTAGATTTCTGAATTGAGTACTTACCAGTTTGTGGATTATTTAATTTCAGAATTCATTAATTAAATTAATTGATTTTATGTGAAATTAATAATTGACATAAATTTGATAACTAGTGTGTGGAGAATCAAGTTTATGTGATCTGTTAATCTAACCAGTTTGTGGAGTGATTAATAGTCTAGGATTTTCATATTAATGCATCTTAATTTTAATCTTATCTGACGAATACCAGTTTGTGGGACTTTAGGTTTGATTAAATTTAAGGTAGTTTGATTTACCGGATTAAATAATAGAATTACCAGTTTGTGGACTCTGTGATGTTAATCTTGTAAATTAATAAGTTGGAAAAATTTATAATCCATCTTTAAAGATTAAATTTATCTTTTACGATTCAAATATTTATCCTGATCTATTTTCATCCTAAGGCCTAACTTCAACACCATTATCTTATCTTTATCTTATTTTCTTTATTTTATTTCATAAAACATCTTTCCAAAAATCCATGTTTTTCCTCTCTTATTAATTTATAAATCCAGATATTGAATTAATAATATTCCTCGTGGGTTCGACACTCTTACTCCTATTACTATATTACTTGAGCGACTAGTGCACTTGCTAGCAAATTTTATTGTTACAAATCAAACGCATCAAGTTTTTGGCGCCGTTGCCGGGGAATATTTTATTAATTAATTTCTGATTTTTATGAATTATTAGGAGATGTAAATAAATTGTAAATAATTTTTTATAAATATGTATTAATTGTTTTAATTATTTTTGTGAATGAACTGACATTTTTCTTTTGCAGATAAAGGTCACGATAATTTTTTTTTAATTTGTCTACTTTCGGTTTAAAATCCAACGCCGATTGGATTTTTCCAAATTACACTGTCGACTTATGATTTTACGACCGAGATTTAATGTGTCAGCTTTATTAATTTTACGGCCTCGCAATGAATGATTTCTGAGTTTTAAACTTTCAATTTTTACGGCCGTAATAATTTTACCCGAACGTTGTTTTACGCCATATTACGACCGGCCAAAGTGGTTTGTTCTATTTGATTTGATTTCGTTATTTTACGGCCGTAAAGAATCGACTTAATTCAGTTTTGGCCGTAATGATTATTTGTCGCCTTCGTATTTCAATTGCTATTACGACCGAGACCTGGATAGCTTTTTGTTTTACGGCCGTAGAAATTGAAATATTCTGAATGTGCACGTTTGATCAATTGCGTTTTGACTTTAATGAACCCGTAAGAAATCTTTACGCCAGCAAGCTTTTAACTGACAAACTCTTATCCAATTTTACGGCCGGTATTTCACTTCTTCTTTCTTTTACGGCCGAGAATTGATCTCATGGTTTTACGGCCGTAAAATTTCTGAACATTTGTTTTTACGCCATATTACGACCTTTTCGGCCAATTTATTTGTGATTTTTTCTTTCTTGGCCATCAACGATCACGTTCGACTTAATTCTCATTGATTTACGGCCGATATGAATTATACTCTTCCTCGGCCGTAATGAGTCATTTTGTCGACGTTTCGTTGGATTTTTATTTCGGCCGAAACCCTGTTCTGTTTTACGATCAAAGGTTGTCAACTTCAGTTCTTTACGCCTATGATTTTATATGTGAGGAGTTTATTGCCGAAATAATTCATCGCTGTATTAATTTTTACGACGTTGTTTCGGCCATAAGCCAACAAGTTTTACGCCTTCACGTTGAATCCCTTTCAACACTTTTTCAATATTTTTATGGCCGAACGAGCTTCAGATTACTAATTTAATTTCGGCCGTAAATCTATTTCTGTATTACGGCCGACTTCTCTAAAAATAATTTTTATTATGTCTGATTATTAACTTTACGGCCACAAATTAGTTCAGACTTATTTTGTGCCGTTTCTTACATCATCATAAATTCTTTCGGTCGATATTAATATTTGGTATTTGTATTGGTTTGAAGAACCTCCGTTTGCGACCGTAATTAAATTTCTGAAAAGTTCCTCTCGAAATTTAATTTTAATTCTATCAGGCCGAAAGACTTTATTTGTTAAAAACTCATTGTTCGTGACCTATTATTTGAATTTCTTTCTTCTTGTATATATTTTCATTTTATTATTTTATCTTACTGAAAATTGGTTGTTGCAGGTACTAATTGAAAATTAAATCACAACCAATCCTGGAATCTTCTGATAAGCGCACTAGGAGCTCAAATCCACTATTGGAATTTGATCCTGAAATTGAAAGAACCTATCGTCGATTAGGAAGAAATATAAGAAAAATGACGGAATAAGCACGCGACAATCAGAGACTGGAGCAACAAAATGAACTGGTTTCACCACATAATAATCGGCGAGAAGATGAAGCAGAGCTTTCTATGAGAGAATATGTTTCGGCCAGATACAATGACCGAGAATCATGCATCGTGCTGCCTGATATTAACGCAAATAATTTTGAGATAAATCCTGCAATCGTGAGGATGATACAAGCATCCCAATTTGGAGGAGGATTTCATGAAGACCCTCACGATCACCTTGACAAATTTCTTGCTACTCTGAGCACCTTTAGAAATAATAATATTTCTTCTGAAGTTATTCGTTTATTATTATTTCCTCAATCTTTACGTGACAAAGCTTCCACTTGGTTTAAAACTTTGCCTGCAGGATCGATTCATTCTTGGTTGGAGCTGGTAGAAAAGTTTGTTGGAAAATATTGTCCACCACAAAAGGCAGGCAAATATCGAAGGGAGCTGAGGGCATTTGTTCAAGACGATAACGAGACGTTATATGAAGCATGGGAACGATATAAGGAACTGCTGGCCAGAGTTCCTGACAACAGAATTCCAAAATGGCAAGTGATGGAAGATTTCTACCATTGATTGCGACCTGCAGATCAAGACAAACTCGACCAATCAGCAGGAGGGACAGTGCTAGGATCTAAACGTCCTAGTGAGATACAATATATAATTGAAGCTGTAGCCCTTAAGTCGAGCCAAGAAAGGAGACCATCTTGCCGAACTCATGATGTACATGCTACACAAGGAATACAATCTTCAGAAATAGTGGCTCAGCTGTAGTCACTTAATCAAAAATTCGAGCAGATGATGTCACTAATGGGAAATTCTAGCAATTATAGCCCTACAGGTAACACTTGATATTCAAATCAAATTGAAAATGCTAACTTTATTTCCAATCCATTTTACAGGAACAACGATTATGGTTGGAGACACAATCCAAAGTTTGCCTATAATCAGAATCAAGGCCAATCTTCTGGTCCATCAAAAGATTATATACCGAAAAGGCAACCTGATACTCTCCAATATCAATCATCAAATCATATGCAGGAGATGATGGCACAGATCATAGACACAATGCAAGCGTTGCAAAAGAATATGAAATCTAGAGCCACGAGTCAGGATGCATCCATTCGAAATTTGGAAAGACAATTGGGCCAGATGGCGGCACAACTAACTGGACGTACACCGGGCTCTCTCCCAAACAACACAGAGAAAAATCCAAGAGGGGAAGAGCAAAATAGGCCTTGATTTTCATCAGAACTAAGTCAAGCTGACGACTATAAATCAGAACTATTTCTATTTTTTTATTATTATTTTTTTATTTATTTTTATTTTTTAGATTAGTCTAATTAGTTGTTAATTAATATCTTAGTTTCGGTGATAGTTTTATTTTTAATTTTAATTAAACATTTATTTTAATATGGAGTCATTTAATTTAATTAATATTTAATGTGTGTAAGGAGAGGACTTCGGAGGTAAACTCAGGGGCGTCAACTCCAAGCATGGGCGTAAACTCCAAGAATTGATACCCTCCACGTGACAAGACGAGGCTATTACGCCCTGCCACCTGTGCTCTCTACGGCCGAAGCTCGAACATGACAAGACGAGCTGCTGGTTCTTCGTTACGCCCTGCCACCCACCGTTTCCGTTACGGGCGAGATGCCACACCAGCCGCCACCTGACCGAAGAAAAGACAAGCCACCGTCGTTACGCCCTGCCACCATTTTGTTACGGTCGAGATGTCACACCAGCAGACCACGGACGTGCCTTGGAAATCATCAAAGCTCGAACATGACCTTTCACTGCATCATCACGTGGGAACAGGTCAGATTACGCCCGAAAATTCATTTATAAAATCTTACCCCCTCTCGTATGTTGCAGATCGATCACCGCAGACCGGAGACAACTCCCTTACACCCTTTCTTCATTACAGCCGAGCCTCTACGGCCGAAGTCTCAACGACAACAGCCGATCCTTACGCCCAAAAGCGTCGCGCCTGTTTCTTACGGCCAAACTCCACTCGACTCCGGCCGAGCTTTCTCCTTTACGGCCGAAGTTCCAGCGCTTTCCCCGCCATTTCTTACGGCCGGTCTTCCATAACGCGGACCGGAGATGACCCATTACGCCCTGGGTGCGTTACGGCCGAGCCACCGCGCACCTACAATCTTCGTTACGGCCGAAGTTTCAAAGCCACCGCGCACCACCGCTCTCTTACGGCCAAACTCCAAGGTTATTCATCGACATCTGTTCCTTACGACCGAGCTTTACTTATTATGGCCGAGTATCATCTACTCTTACGGCCGAAGTTCCGAGTCACGCCTCGCCTCCAACTTCTTACGGCCAAACTCCAATCTCCGGCCGAGCTTTACTTATTACGGCCGAAGTTCTTCGTCAACCGGTCCCTTACGACCGAGTCACCTCCGACCTTCAGCTCTTCATCGAATATTACGGTCGAAACCTCAGCCGCTTCCACCGAGCCAGCACCTTTTTCTTTGTTGATTTTTGTCCAGATAAAAATGAGGTGATTTGCTAATATATGGAGGGGACGTCACGAACGACGACATCCAAATGCTCAGCCGGCCCCACAGCCCTCACAATTAATCTCCTACCCCGGAGATTATTATTGGACTAAGCCGGAGTATCAAGCTCGATATGAACGGATGTGTGAGATTCGAATTCATGCCACCAGATTTTCAGATACTGAATTGCTGAGGGAGTATAATTTACTTACAGATATTCATCTATTATTTTCTCAAATTAGACTATCTGACTTTGTGCATTCTTGGTGGCCAACTTATGAAGTACTAATTATGGAATTTCTCTCATCTCAGGAAGTCTTTAATTTAGATGGCAGGAATTATGATCAACCCCGCATTTCAATCTAACTTTATGGGCGGCCATTTACTCTCACTCTAGGAGAGATTAATAATATCTATGGATTTCCCAACCATGGATCTCTTTTTGTACCTGCTGACTTTGATGCTGAAACTTTTTGAAAACAGATAACAGAAGAAGATCGATTGGTTTGGAACACCGCTAAAGATAGCTCAATTCAGAATCATGTTCTGTGCTACGTCCATCGCATGCTAAGCAACACCATAAGTGGACGCAGTGATAATGATGGTGCCGTCTCAGAGGGAGAGTTATATCTCATCCACAGCATGCTTCACAGAACTCCTGTTAATGTGGGTGCCTTCCTCATTCGTCGATTCTAGCGTCGCACTACTCATCGTGGCGGTAGCATTAATATGGGTGCCCTTCTCACACCTATCGCTCAGCTCCTACAACTTGACTTGGATGATCTTGAAGCTGTGCCCGGAAACACTCACCTCACTCGTAGGACCATTCAGGCTATGGGTCTCGTGAAGACCAACAACTCAGGGATCAAAGTTTTTATTTTTAAAGGCCACCATCAGGAGGTGCCATGCTCAGATCGAGATGCTTTCACGCCGATTAATTCAAATAATTGGCTCCTTTTTAGGCAGGTCATAGCTCCAGTAATCCCACCTGCAGGACCATCTACCTCTGTCGGACAGCTACACCAGGATGAACCTTTCTCCTGGTTTGATTCTACTGATTATGCGGCAGCACAACCCTACCTTCAACAGCCACAAGGATTTCAGGCTGCATCACCGGCGGCTTCCCAATATGCCACATCCGTCCATTCACCATATATGACAGTGCCTTCTCCGATTCCATCTCCAGCACAAGAGAGCTCTTCTGATTCCTCGTTCATACCTTCTACTCCTTATGAGGAACGCGACTCGATGGAAGTATCTACCCCTTTACAAGAACTTGTGCAGAATCGCTATATAGCACCGGAGTCCACTTTTACTTCAGCTCAAGAGTAGGCTTACTATCCACCTCGCCACCTCAGCCTGATTATGCTTCCATGCAGAACTTATGGGAATCAATGTATGATGAACAACTTCGTCAAGCAGGAGAGTTTCACACTTTTCAAGAAGAACAACTTCGTCAGTCAGGGAAATTCCATCTTACTAACTCTTGTCTTACTGTTTTAATTATCTTTTAGTAGAAATTCAAAGACATGTTATTAATTGATGAAATTTGAATGCTTTTCTTTCTTATCATTTGCTATTTTAATATCAGACTTATGGACTGTGTGCCTATGCTAAGTAGAATTATGAATGACTAGACGACAAAATCATATTCATGCCTTTTTATTAATTTCTTTTAAGTCTTGATAGTAGTAGCCTTCTTATTGACCATATCAAGTATTTTTTGAGCTTATATAAAGAAGGGTTAGTTAAACCCCAACAAATAAAAAAAATGAATAAAGTTATGTGTAGGTACAAAAGTGTTATCCGGAACCAAGATGTGTTCAGGTAATTAGATCCGTAGGGGTTCATGCCTGGCGACCTAAGGGCAACTGCTCTGGGATCCGTCGATCGAAAACCTGCTACGTGGACCATCTTGTGGAATATGGAGAAGCACATGAGTACTGAACCATGGCTAAGTTCGAACTCTTCATTCAGAACCTTGGTTGTTGGCAAGTAAACTCGAGGGGTGCTTTATCACCTGGTGCCCTAAGGTCATCTGGTCTGGGAGTCATCAGTCCAAAGCCCGCTACATGGACTTCCTTGTGCAATCCTGCTTGAAGATGAAAACTTTTAAAATGATTGAAAATAAAGTTGAAAACGAAAAGAAAAAGAAAAAGTTTTAAGCTCAATTAGTACTTATGTGTTCAATATCAATGCTATTATTTGACAGACAATTTATTTTTCTACAAGGCTGAATTTCAGATTGTTTAAATTTGTGTAGCATTCAGAATCTCTATGAAGCTAAGTGCATGGAAAATGGTGAGATACTGAGTAGTAGGTGTGCAGAAGAATTGTGTGAGAAAATTAATCAGTTGACAATGTGGCTGCTATGATAGAACTTTCTTGAGCCTTGCCTTGAATTTTTGCTTGAGGACAAGCAAGACTTTAAGCTTGGGGGAGTTTGATGCATGCAAAATACAACATATTTTAGATTATTATTTTAATTAAAATTTCTGTAATTTGATCATGACATGCATCATTTTTAGTCACTTTTTATCGTAATTCCAGATTTATCAATTTTAATTATTAAATTCTCTGAATATTTTAATTGTGGATGGATTAACTAAATTTTGATAATTATTTTGCAGGAAAAATTGAGATTTAAATGGATTATGCTGTATCGGCCAAAATTTCGAAGAATTTATCATTACGGCCGAGATTAGGATGAAGAATTCATCATTACGGCCGAGATTTGGCTTTACACCCAAGTCGTTTTGGGCGAGATTCGAAAGGAGTAAAGATAAAAGAGTTTCTTACGGCTAAGATTTGAAGGGGTAAAGATAAAAGGAGTTATCTTTTGGGCGTAATGGCATGAAGATGAAGACGTTTTGGCCGAGATTCAAAAGGAGTAACAATTAAATGATTTTATCTTTTGGGCATAACAAGATTTAATTCTTTGTTACGGCTAAGATTTGAAGGGGTAAAAGATAAATGATTTTATCTTTTGGGCGTAACAAGATTAAATTTCTTCCTTACGGTCGAGATTTGGAGGAAGTAAAAAGGAATTTTATCTCTTTGGGAGTAAAGATTTAGTTCTTTCCTTACGGCCGAGATTCGAAGGGTGTAAAGATAAGAAAGATTTATCTTTGGGCGTAATGATAAAAAGGATTTATCTTTGACCGAGTTTATCTCGTAAATTTAAATTCAACAGTACGATGTTACGGCCGAGATCAAATTGAAGGTCGTCCGCACCCTATAAATACGTGAGGAAACCGTCGTTCCAAGGGGTGCTCTGAAGTTCAGGTTTTCTTCCACAACGAGTCGTGAGCTCTGCAGGCTACGACCAAGAGGAGAGAGATGCGACGGCTGGAAGTTGATCGCGACCCTGATCAAGTCCGAGAGGCTGCCGACTGTCTGCCCGTGATCCGAAGCTTCGACTTTTATCTATTTGGGTGTAATTCTTCCAATTATTATTATTTTGTTATTATCTCTCCAGAATTTCTAGGATGAACTCCATATTATTATTTATTTCATATTAGGAGATTATTATTGAAGGGAAACTATTTGGACCCTATATTATTTGTTTTAATCTTTTCTTATCAATTAGTTAATTGTGCTTAATGCTTTTAATTTAATTACTTAGATTTCTGAATTGAGTACTTACCAGTTTGTGGATTATTTAATTTCAGAATTCATTAATTAAATTAATTGATTTTATGTGAAATTAATAATTGACATAAATTTGATAACTAGTGTGTGGAGAATCAAGTTTATGTGGTCTGTTAATCTAACCAGTTTGTGGAGTGATTAATAGTCTAGGATTTTCATATTAATGCATCTTAATTTTAATCTTATCTGACGAATACCAGTTTGTGAGACTTTAGGTTTGATTAAATTTAAGGTAGTTTGATTTACCGGATTAAATAACAGAATTACCAGTTTGTGGACTCTGTGATGTTAATCTTGTAAATTAATAAGTTGGGAAAATTTCTAATCCATCTTTAAAGATTAAATTTATCTTTTACGGTTCAAATATTTATCCTGATCTATTTTCATCCTAAGGCCTAACTTCAACACCATTATCTTATCTTTATCTTATTTTCTTTATTTTATTTCATAAAACATCTTTCCAAAAATCCAAGTTTTTCCTCTCTTATTAATTTATAATCCAGATATTAAATTAATAATATTCCTCGTGGGTTCGACACTCTTACTCCTATTACTATATTACTTGAGCGACTAGTGCACTTGCTAGCAAATTTTATTGTTACACATTTAACGCATCAGTTACTGACCATCTCTCTCGTTTGGACCCAACCCCTGAAGAAGACATTGACATCTGGGAAGAGTTTCCTGATGAGAAGATTCTGGTCATGTTTGCAATAAACCATAAGTCTGAATTAACACATTGGTTTGCAAATTTCACCAACTATCTTGCCAGCAAGTGGATTCCCAAAGGATGGACTATGCATCAAAGAAATAAGTTTTTCTCTTACGTTAAACATTATCATTGGGAGATCCTTGTTCAAAGTGTATGCAGATTAGGTGATCCAAAGATGTGTACGAGAAGATGAGATATTCAACATTCTGCAATATTGTCATGACGGTGTGGCTGGAGGACACTTTGGCCCCAACAGAACAGCAGCGGAGGTACTCGAATGCGGGTTCTATTGGCGCCTACACTTTATAAAGACGCCAGGAATTACTGTAAGTCTTGTGACCATTGCCAAAGGACAAGTAACATGTCTTGTCACAATGAAATTCCTTTAAACAATATTCTTTATTGTGACATCTTTGATGTTTGGGGTATCGATTTTATGGGTCCCTTTCTCAAATCTTATGGTCACGAATACATCCTGGTTATTGTCGATTACGTATCTAAGTGGGTTGAAGCTATTGCTTCACCTACTAATGATGCTAAAGTGGTGGTGAAATTCCTATGGAAGAATATTTTCACTAGGTATGGCACACCTAGAGTCATCATAAGTGATAATGGCACACACTTCTGCAACAAAACTGTAGCTAGTATCATGCACCGATTTAAGATTCACCATAGGTTATGTACACCTTATCATGCACAATTCTATGGTAAAGTCGAAGTTTCCAATAGAGAACTCAAGAAAATCCTAGAAAAGACTGTTAATACTTCTAGGAAAGATTGATCACTCAAGCTCGATCATGTCCTCTGGGCTTATAGAACAGCTCTTAAAACTACGATTGGTACGTCACCCTTCCAACTAGTCTTTGGAAAGGGATGTCCTCTTCCTATCGAATTAGAATATATAGCATATTGGGCCACAAAAATTCTAAACTATAACTAGCGACTATAACTCTAGAACTATAATGCATCAACTCTATCTATAGTCTTTTAATTTATAGGTTATTGTTTTACTTTTAGCATTAGTTTCTTTAATACTTGCTAGTTTCTTTATATTTGTTACTTAGTTTTAGAGAATTTTGCTTAGTTAAGTTCTTTCCTCACTAGATTTCTCGCCAATAGATAGCAGGCACACTATAATTGAAGTTAGAACATGTTTTGGACCTTCACCAGCCCTAATATACACGTCACGGGCCCTTCATGGGGCGTGACTATTTGTTCACGGCCCATGAAATAAACGTTAGACACCACCAAACACAGCTAAGGACCATTATTCAGTGCTTACGAGTTTCACAGAACATACCGCTAGTTTCTCTATTCCTCATGGGGTGTGTGCTTCATTTCACGGGTCACACAGAGTTCTTCACAGGCCGGGAGAGTCAATTCACGAGTCTCAAAATGAGTCTAGTCTTGATTGTTATGTGCATAATTTAACAGGTCGTGAAACATCCTTCACGGGTCGTAAGTTACTCTGCGAGTCCCAAAAGCCTTTTTTCTCCCGATTCACGACCTTATCATTTCTTTCACGGGTAGTCACTCATTTCATGGGTCGTTAGAGCACTTTCACGAGTACCGTAGAGTCTTGCTCATTACGGGCATAGGTTTTTCACGAGTCGCTAGACCAGTTTCATGGGTATCACAGAGTCCAACTCATTACGCAAAGTGTTTCACGGGTTGTTAGATTTGGGTCACGAGTCGTAAGTATCTAGGTCCGCCTCGACGACTGTCATTTTTCCCCGACCACGACCCTACACGTCGTTCACGAGCCATCGACTATAGTGAAGAACACATGGCATTACCTTATAGGCACGTACCCTTTTTCGCGGATCGCACCACGTGTCTTCACCTCCAGACGGCCACTAACGCCTCGTAAACTTTAACCCACACCCCGTGAGCCGTTCAACGCCCAGCCACCTGCATTAATTCGTAACGGGGCGTTATAAGATCTTCACACCCCCCTGCTGTCGGCTATTAATTTACAAGTATGAGAAGTTGGATTTCATGCTTCCATCCTTATATCTTCATCGGTGCTCCGTTGTCTTCCCCAACTCCGACCGGACTACATCTCAGCCGATCAGCGACTGCAAACTCTAGCATTCCCCGGTGTCCTCCACGATGTCACAAACTCCGCCGCCGGCCCTATTGCGCTCGCTTTCATATTCTACTCACCCTCGGCCCTCTTACGGCCATCGCCCTCTAACAACGATCTTCTGCAGCACCGATCTCTGTGATCATCGGCCCCGCGCCGCCGCCCTCTTCGTCCATAATCAAGCGCCATCACCGCTGACCTTCCTCTCCATCGACGTCTCACGCCGCCGCCCCTTCTTCGACAACAGAACGTCAGCGGCACTGCCTTCTCGTCGGCTGACCACACACCAGATCCTTTGCCAACCTTCTCCGATGACGAACAGGAGGACAGGAGCGTGAATGGAGGATAACATACCGTGTTTGTCACACCCCACTTTATGACTAAGTTCTAATCACAGCTATTACTTTCCTTAATTATGTTTAGCAATTCTATAAATAAAATCAGCAAAACCTCCTCCCTTACTTATCTTGTGTTATTTGCTAATACATACAAAATATGTATATATATTCCTCAAAGTTAAATAAACAATTATAAGACATGACATTCACATATTATCACTATTGCCTCACGACCCATTTCACATATAACACCTCACAGGATCAAGTTTTATATAACCTTACAAAAAAAGTTCTTCTCAAACTTAATTACAACATTTAGGATTATCTGTTACATGTTTCAAAAACAAAAGTGAAGGGAAAAATAAAATTGCTCCAATGGCTCGACATCTTCTATATGCATAAAAGGCAAGCTTAGAGTCAAATCAACTCGAGAACTTAGAATTATCTGAAAATTCAACAAGGATAATGTGAGCAAAAATTATTTGCTCAGTAAGTGGAATAAAAGTACAATGTAGGGGAATAATACGAGTGCATATAATATTTAAATAATCAGGTAAATAAAAGTAATCCAAAATATCATCATATTCACAATTAAACTCTACATGTGTGTCATTGCGCACATACTCATCATGGGTCAATATGTATATATCCCTCTACGATCATGTGTTATACAGTTAAACAGAGCTTCATAATCATGAGTATCAGATACGTAGAGTAAATCATGGGTCAATACATATTCCTTCATCTGGAATATGCAGAGCATATCATGCGTCAATACGTGCACACAGAGCAGCCCCCAAAAGACAAAGACACCCGATATACGCCCCAAACGCTTTATGTATATCGAATGCGGTCCCAAAGATAATTTTCAAATAGCATGGACAATGAACACATGAAATTTAACAATATTAAAATACACGTCATAATAACCTATCATTATCAAGTAAAACTTATTTTAACTTCACAAGCAATGTTCCCTAAAAACATTTTCGTATAAGAGGTTATTCCATCTCATATAAAATCATTGAAACATATCATAAATACTTTTCATAATTCAAGATATATTTCAATAATAATAATAATAATAATTTTTGCTTGAAATAATATCATAAATAAAAGAACTAACTTATAACATTTTGCTATTTTATAAATTTACCCACTCACCTTGTACTTTATGTTTTCAAAGATGTTTATTAGATTTTCTTCCTTTCACTTGTAGCTTGTTGTTTTACTACAAGCAAGGATGCTATTCCACTTTTCGATTACTAATAATAACAATATGCAATGCATGCTCATGCATGAACACTTGTTCACCTTAAAATGCATATAATCCCTTCTAATATTAATGTGTAATTTCATATGTTACTTCACACTTAGAACTTCTTAATCTTTCATAGCTTAATTAGATGCTCTCTTAGAATTCTAGATTGACTGTATGTCAATAAATAATTCATAACTTCTTAACCTCAAGTGCAAATATTATTATTCTAGATAAATTCGAAAGTAGACTTACTAAAGTTTCTGACTTCCAAATATTATTAACTAATTTCAAGTGAATAAGCCATAAAATTTAAGATAGTCTGGCCTAGGGTTTATGCTTTGACAGACTGTATATCATTGAATAATCAATGCATGCTCATGCATGAACACTTGTTCACCTTAAAATGCATATAATCCCTTCTAATATTAATGTGTAATTTCATATGTTACTTCACACTTAGAACTTCTTAATCTTTCATAGCTTAATTAGATGCTCTCTTAGAATTCTAGATTGACTGTATGTCAATAAATAATTCATAACTTCTTAACCTCAAGTGCAAATATTATTATTCTAGATAAATTCGAAAGTAGACTTACTAAAGTTTCTGACTTCCAAATATTATTAACTAATTTCAAGTGAATAAGCCATAAAATTTAAGATAGTCTGGCCTAGGGTTTATGCTTTGACAGACTGTATATCATTGAATAATTAATTTATATTTTTAACAATACTTATCCATTTGATGATATCCTAATTTTCCTAGAATCTAGACTTCAGTAGCATTTAGGCATAACAATTGTAGAATTTAACTCCTTGTATGCCTTATAACAAAATTAATCAATTTGGCTCATGTTCTATGTATGTCCTGAAACCAGACAGAAGAGGTCATGCCGGACTAAAAATTCATTTCTCCACATAAACAAATTCAAATTGGATGATTCCAACTCTCAAAGAATAATTTCTAAGTCTAATTAGTCATATACAAATTTAAAATCCTAATTCAGTTTATTCGAATCATACCCTAATCTACAAGACGGACATGTCTCCGATTCGGGACAGAGTGAGCGACCCCTGAAGATCGGTTCATAAATTTCTCTATAAATGTTAGTTTAGATGATTCTTGTGCTCATGGAAAGATAACTTCATAAGGATGAAGCTGTAAAATTTCAGGATTTATGAAGAATGAACCAGGAAGATACAATTGTATGAAGGAGAAGGTCAATTTCGGATCCGCAGATTCACCTTAACCTAGCAAACTTGTAGAATTTCTTCACGTTGTTTGGCTATAGATTTTATCTTGGAAATGTTTCTCTTGTCGAGGATGAGAATAAGTAATTTGTGTATTTTTTTTAATAATTTTAACACGTCATATGGAGGTTTAAAAAAATCTTTTTCTAAGTAGCTGATGACCTGCCTGCTTGAGTTGCTTGAAACCCTATTGGTTAAAATAAAGGTTCAATCATATTATTTTGTTAAAAATTAGTGTTAAATCTCTAACTAACATTAGTTAATCATAGTTAAACATGTTTATTATAATATTTACAAATATTAAAATTTATTCCTAATAGTCTTATATAATTTCTTTATAACACTTATCGATAATTTAATTATCATTATGCTTTAATCCAAAAATTAATTTCTACATGCAACCATGACTATATAAGCATTTAAACTAACTTAATATGCTAATTAAAAATAAGATTATGTTAAAATGATATTTGTGGAGCACGTCTGTAATAGTGTTTTTTTTCTTTTCGTGTTAACAATCTGTAAAGGCCATGAACAAATATAAATGGCCCATTAAATTCATTTTTTACCTCCTATGAGGCCGTTACCACTGTCTCATGACCCATGAATCCAGTTTCTGGGCCGTTAATTGCTTCTAACATGCCGTGACCGACGACGTGAAGAATGGCTCCTCGCGTGAAAGCTCATGTTCGCCGTTACAATTGGCTAGACGACATCGCCATCAGTGCAGAGGGCTCGACGTCTCGAATTCCTCGCCCTCCCAATCGAGAATGGCTTTCTGCTGAAGCACGAACCCGGGAATAGACGTTGGATTTCCTCCCCGTCTATCCCACTCAATTCCCAAACCAAGCTGACATGAACATATGGAACCTCCGGCCATTTATTATGACTTTATTCTCTAACTCGCCATGGGTTATTTCGTGCAGCAATGGTGGCCCACCTATGAGGATATCACGATGGAATATCTTTGCTCTCTCAAGGTAGAACACCTAGAGGCTACTGGACGTCGGCAGGTCGCCATCTCTTTCCAGTTCTTCAACCACGAGTTTGAGTTATCCCTGGCCGGGTTCAATGTCATCTTCAATTTTGCTAACACCGGCCACCTGCGCACCTCTCAGGAGTTCAGCGCTTTGGAGTTCTGGTCCCCCATCACAGGTGAAGGAAATTTGGATTACTAGCGCGCCAAGTCCACGTACATCCAGAATCTCGTCATTCGATTCATGCACCGGATCCTCTCAAACACACTATTTGGCCGCGGCGACAGTAGTGGAGGTGTTAATGCTCAGGAACTTTTCATATTGTATTGTATGCTGACCTCCACTCAGTGAATGTCGGTGCATTTCTGGCCCGCACGCTTCTGAAAGTAGCCAACAAAGACAAAGGCCACATTGTGTTGGCGGGATGATCACACCTATAGCCATCCATCTGAATCTAGACGAGCTGCAACAACTTGAAGGGACCTCGTCACTGGACGACTATGTCATCCGCGCTATGGAGTTAGGGTCCGGCTAGGTGGAAGACCGTTACTTCTGGTCAGACAAGGCTGATATGCACATTCCATATACTGAGACCGGGCGCTTCGACCCATCCAAAGAAGCCAATTGGCTACTTGTCCCACCAGAGCGCCCCCTGTTCCACGACGACGCTGCCTTGAGGACTCTGGGCCATCTCAGGGGCAGCTTGACACAAGTGCTCCTACCGCCTCTCGCCTCACTGATTTCTCTGCCATGCATCAGTTGTTGACTACGATGCACACCGAACAGCTGCAATAGGCCGACGAGCTTCGCCAGATTTGAGTTGACATACTTTCTCTAAGAGCCAGGCGCAGATAGATGCTATGGTGTGCCGCATGCACGACTACCGCGCCAACCAGGGACATTAGGGACATCTCCTCTATCCTCCGCCGCCGCACCACCTATGGATTAGACGGTTATCTCTTTTCGTTTCTTTATATTCTGTCATTTTTATTTTCGAGCATGCTTGTATCCCTTTTATTTTCATGCTTGTATTCCTTTTATCTCTTCATCAATTGTGTTAATGCATAACGAAAAAAATGTCAGATTTCTTTTTGTCTTAATATTTGCTTATTTTCAACCTATCTTCAAGGACATCATGTGCATTAGCTAAATTCAAAGTATTCCATGTTTATCATTTATCGTCTTAGTGTAGGATTTAATAATATGTAGAATGATGCTGCGTGAAACCATGAATATGTTGATGATTACCTCATGTTCAATCATTTTAAATATATATATGTGTGTGTGTATGCCATTTTGATAACAATTATATCCCTGCTCAATGTTCAAGTGTTGGATGAGCTTAATAGAAAGAAAGCATATGAAAAGAGGGTTAGTGGAACCTTCAGGTGATTAGATCCATAGGGGATTTTTGTCTGACGACCTAAGGGCATCTGCTCTGGGATCCGTCGGTCGAAAGCCTATTACATGGACCGTCTTGTGCAATATGGAGAAACACCAAAGTATTAAATCAAATGAAATAAAGAAAAGTATAAATGTGTTATCCGGAACCTTAGTGAGACCGGTTGATTAGATCTATAGGGGATTCTTGCCTGACGATCTAAGGGCGTCTACTCTGGGATTCGTCGGTCAAAAGCCCGTTACATGGATCACTTTGTGCAATATGGAGAAACACGAAATCATGAACGCATGAAAAAGCATAAAAAAGAAAGAAATGAAAAAATGTATAAAATCTCATCCCATACTTGTTTATTCAACATTGATATTCTTATTATCGAGGTTTATTTTCATATTACTGAAATTTGAATTTGGAGGGGTTTAAAAAGATCTTCTATTCAGAAACTTCACAAAGTTGGGATATTTTGGAATGAGAAGAGACATTTTGGCGATGGATCAATAAATAAGGCACTAAGAAGATAGCTAAGATACATGGCAGAAACAATGATTAGATGATCGTTTCATGAATTTTGACTTGAACGTTGCTTGAGGACAAGCAAATATTTAAGCTTGGGGAGTTTGATGCATGCATTTTACAACATATTTCGTGTAATTTGCTCATAACATGCATCTCTTTTAACATTTATTCATATGAATTCTTTGAAGTAGCCATCTACCTTTAGTTGGTTTGATTTTTGTAGGAATTATGAATAAAAATGATGGAGGAACAAAAGAAAAGAATAATAATACAAAATGGAGTCCAAATAGCTTTTGGAAATATGAATCAACTCTCTTCACGGGTCGTTATGGATTTCTTACAGTCGTTAGAGGTTCGCTCATGCCCCGCACTCTGCCATTCACGACGCTCACAGAAGAAGCTGCATAGAAGAAGCGTATCTCACGGGCCGTGAGACACGAACTCACGCTTCAAATAAATCATCTTCATGACCTTGGCAGAAGCAAAATAGAGATCTCATAGGTCGTGAAGTACTCCTCAGGACTGTGAAGACTGAACTTCACGCCGATCGTAGAGTTTCACGGATCAATCCACACGAAGGCAACTTACGGACCGTGACGGATGCTTCACGGCCGTTACATCCGAATTTTCATGGATTGCGCAAAACTCATAGCTCTTACAGTAAATACGTCTTGGATGAATTAATGGGCCGTGAGAGAAGCTTAACGGGTCCTTATACATTTCTCGCACTTTTATCACCGATCATTTTATTGTTTTCACGAACATCACAGAAGCTATGGAATCAGCAATCATCTACTAATGGGCCGTGATAAAGTTTTAACGGGCCGTTAGACGTCAAAGAAACTATACGGAAAATCTTTAACGGGACATTATGGCTTCCTCACAGATATCACAAAACAATCAAAGATTTCAGGTTCACGGTTTGTGGGCCGTTAACATGTTGTTACGAGTTGTGAAAGCTCATAAGTTGCGCAAGCGATGGAAAAATCGCCCGAATCACGACCTTGAGATCCTTCTCACACCCCGTGGAGGCAAAGGAAATTCCAACTTCCACTCTTATTGAACCATTAAATCTAACTTAGGGGGCATGATGACACCAATTTCGGTACAGAAACATACTTTTGAAAGAATTCTCCATGCATAAGGACTCCAACTCCTACCGTATGTCCTTAGGATCAATTGGAAAAATCTCAAAATTTTACAAGACAAAACTCTCAGACCCAATGGGACACCAAAATTACCTTATTTCATATGAAAAATATTTTTGTTTCTTCCTAAGCCATTTGAAAATTGGAGACCCTATAAAAAAAGACGTCTGGCAGACAGAATTAATCATGCAAGGATCTTCAAAGCCAAGAATGTGAGAAGACTCTGAAGGCTTGCTGAGAAAACTTCGGTTGGATCAACTCTATACGAGAGTTCAGCAGCAGTTCATCGTTGATTCCCAGTGTTGTCTGTTCTACTTTATCTTGGGATGATGTTAGATTTCTTTATCTTTAATTCTTTTGTTCTTTCATGTAGTTTAAGATTATTTTAGTTCTTAGTTCTTAATTTAGAGTTATTTTTCTAGGTTTGTAATAGTTCTATTGTTAGAAGACAGACTCATAAACCTCTAAACCTCTGTTTCATTTAAATAAAGTTAGTTTCTTTCTATTATATATGTTTTTCTTAATGCTTTTCATAGATTGATTGTTATCTTTAGTTGGCTATTATCCTTATGGGAATTGTCGTCCTAAGCTTGCATGATAGCTCCGGAATTGATTTAAGATTCAGATAGTCGTAGGATCCTTGACGGAATTATGTATTATGTGGCCTATTGAATACTACCATTATATGGGTATCAATAGTTTAGAATCTGCAGTTTAATGCGTCTCAATATCTGTTTGATTTAATTATGATCTTAGAGAGAGTAATTATATTAAATCTGAAATTGAGACAGTTTGATTTGTTCTAGTAGAAAATTTAATACCTAGAGTAGATTCTAATACGTCAATCGAAACAACTTAATACTTTCTAATGCTATTAGTTTGTCTGTCTTAAGATACAATATCCTAAGGAACTATGCATCGGTAGTTTAATCTAGTCTTAGTTTTAGTTTCCTTTATCTTTTTACCTCTTTATATTTCTGTAATTTTTACTTTCTGCATAACTTCTATCCCAAAATCTTATGTACAACCTATACTTTTCACTTTATTACTTGAGCGATTAGTGTATTTGCTAGCTACTATTATCAATTTTTGCATCACTCTCCATCGTCCACCCATGAAGAGCTTGTGAAACGACTATTTGTCCTAACAAACAACTTGTCGATTGTAGATGGTGCTCTTTGCGAAATGCCATTGACAGTTCTGCTCGTCGAGGACGCGTGAAGACACCATCGTGGAGATGAAGATGCCACAATATGTGTAGATCGTGCTACTCGTGAGTTGTGTGTAGATCAAAGGTTGTAGATCATGTTGCTTGCGAAGACACAGATTCGACGCCGTCATCGCCAGTGCTGCTCTCGATGACACTAGTCGTCGTGATTCGTTGCTCGCGAAGATGCTGGTGTTGCAAGGACGTGCTCCACAAATATCATTGTTACATAATCATGATTCTAATTGAATTGGCATATTAAGTTAGTTTATATGTTTATATAATCGTGGTTGCATGTAGTAATTAACATTTAGATTAAAGCATAATAATAATTAAATTATCGGTAAGCATTATAAAAAAACTATATAAGATTATTAGGAATAAATTTTAATATTTGTAAATATTATAATACATGTGTTTAACTATGATTAATTAAGATTAGGTTAAATGTTGATTTGTAACAAATAAAAATGATTGGACTTTATTGCAATATATTTTTATGAACACGTATGACGTGTTAAAAATCTAAAAAATATATATAACCAACCTCTTCTTATCCTCAACTATCCAAAAAATCTCTAGGACAAAATTCCCAGCGGAATGGCTGGACTAAATTCGACAAGGTTGCTGGTTTAAGGTGAATCTGTAGATTCGAAACTGACCTTCTCATTCATGAGATCATATCTTCATGTTTCTTTCTCCATAAATTCTGAACTTTTACATTTTGAAGGTAAATTTCCAGGGGCTTAAGAATCACCTAAAAAGGAGTTTCATAGATGAAGTTATGAATCAAGATTCAAAAGTCGCTCACTCTATCCCAAATCATAGATAGGCCCACTTTGCAAATTAAGGCATGATTAGGATAAAACGAATTAGGGTTTGAATTAGACTTCACAATGGTTCGGTAAGAAGTGGAATCATCCAATTTAGACATGTATATGTAGAGAAATGAATTTTTCATTTCATATGACTTCTTCAATCTGAGTTCAGAACATAGACAAAACATGAGCCGAATTGATTATTTTTGTTAGAAAGGCATACCAGGAGTTAAATTCTACAATTTTTACACCTAACTAATACTGAAGTATAGTATTCAAGAAAATTAGTATCTAATCCAATAGACAACCATTGAGGAAGATATAAAATATTCTTTCATTGACACACAGTCTACCATAATACAAATCCTTGGTCAGATTGCCTTGACTTTTATGAATTATTTACTAGGAATTAATTGATGATATTTGGGGATTGAAAATCGTAATAAGTCTAAATTCTAATTCATCTAGAATCATAAGATTTGAGCTTGTGGTTAAGAAGTTATGAATTAATTATTAAGAGACACTCAGTCTGAAAATTTGATGTCACAGTTAGTCAAGCTTTGGGAGATTGGGTAGCAATAAGTAATTTGAAATGTGTGATAGCCTACGAACATAGAGATTTAACACTAAATACTTAAAAAAATTACATGCATTCTAAAGTGTATATGTATTCATACATCATGAGCACGCATTGCATGTTATTATTAGTAATTGGAAAGTGAAGTAACATTATTGCTTGTAAAAAATCACAAAATTACAAGTGAAATGAGGAAAATCTAGCAAACCTCCTTGAAATGATAAAATATAAGGCGAGTGAGTAAATTTACAACATAACAAAATGGTATATCATGTTTTTTTTTATGTATGGTAGTATTTCAAACAAGAACTATTATTATTATTATTATTATTATTATTATTATTATTATTATTATTATTATTATTATTATTATTATTATTATTATTATTATTATTATTATTATTATTATTATTATATCTTGAGTTATGATAAGTATCTATGATATGATTTAAGAACTTCATATGAGAGAGAAGTAAACTCTTACATGAAAATATTTTCAGGAAACGAATGCTTGTGATATGAAAATAAGTTTTAATTAATATTGATATGTGATTATGGCATGTGTATTTTGATATTGTTAAACTCCATGTGTTCATTGACCATTCTAGTTGAAAAAGGTCTTTGGGATCGCGTTCGATATACATAATGCTTTTGGGGTATATATCAAGTGTCAGAGGCTTCTCTGTGTGCATGTATTAACCCATGTTATGCTCTACATATTTGAGAGTCGTAATTGTGAAGCTCTGCTTAACTATATGACACACAATCATGACATACGTATTGTATAACACATGTTATGCTCTATGTATCCGAGAATTATTATTGTGAAGCTCTGCTTAACTATATGACACACAATCATGGAGGGATACGTAATGACCCATGTTTGCATATCTGAGACTCATGATAATGAAGTTCTGCTTAATTATATAACACATGATCGGGAGGGATGCGTATTGACCCATGATAAGTATGTGTAATGACACATGTGTGGAGTTTAATTATGAACATAATGATATCTTGAGTTACTTATATTGATATTAAAGTTCATATGACTTGACAACTTATGTTATATGTGTTATGCTTTAAATATTTTCTCATAGGAAAGAAATGTGATTATTTAAATATTATATGTACTTGTATTGTTCTCATGTGTTGCATTTTTATTTCACTCACTAAGCTTACTCACATTATCTTTATTGAATTTTTTAGATAATTCTAAGTTTTCGACTTGAGTCGATTCGAAGCTTGCTTTTGACGAATATAGAAAAGGTCAAACCGTTGGAGCGATTTTATTCCCCTTCATTTTTATTTTTAACATGCATGTATTATATAAGCATAGGTGTTGAAATAGATGATAATAGAAATAATTTGTGAGGTGATATAACACTCAATATTTAGAGTGTTATATGTTGGGTGACGTGTGAAATAAAAATGATGGCATCATGTGAATGACATGGTTTATGCATTTCGATTAAACTTGGATGAGTATATATATGCATTTATTGTATGTATTGATAAATAACAAGATAATTAAGGGAAGAAGTTTTGTCGATTTTATTTTTAGGATCACTAAATAAGATTAAAGAAAATAATAATTAAGATTAGAACTTAGTCACGAAGTTGGTGTGACACTGTCATGGAGACACTGCTCGCGAAGACGCTGGTCCTGCTCACAAAGAGGATTGTTTTTCGCGTTGTTTGTTCGTCGCTAATTCTGCTCACAAGCTATTTGTTGTCGCCGGTGCTCACGAGTTGTTCATCGCCGGTTCTTGTGAGCTGTTCGTCACCGGTGCTCGCAAACTTTTCATCGTCACCAGTGCTCGCAAGCTGTTCAACATCGTCGGTGTGCTCGTGAGCTGGTATGCCGACGATGGAGAACGGGTAGTGATGAGCCGGCGATGGACCACATGCGCCTCAATCCAACAGTTGAAAAACTTGGCACCAGGTGAGCACCCCATTCAATCCGATTAAAAAACATGACTCAACTCAAAATTGGGAGGGACATAATTTAGTAGCTAAAGAACTTCGGTGTGCTTGGTTTCTCTTCTCGGGCTGGCACAAGTTGCTCTTGGCCGAGCCCATGTTTCACCTCCAAGCTGATAGGCCTTCAAAGGGATAGGTAATTGTATACCTTATCTTATCAACATCTATATCAAAATTGTTGATGGTTAAATTGAGAATGGATCAAAGATGATGAGCTGTCGAAATTCTGTAAGTCAGATTATAAATAAGCTCATAAGGTCAAAAAGTTTTGTCAATCTTGGTTCCACATCATGTTGACCTCAGTAAGGATGATCAATCTTGATCTCCACACATGTTGAACTTAGTAGGAATTATCACAAATTTTCCATGCAATGTTCACGGTACGTGGCATCTAATTTGTACTTTTGTAGTGGAATACTTGTTCTCTCCGAAGTCACATTCTGGGATTCTTGGAACAATAAGGAAGGATTCTTGGAATAATAAGGACATAATTTGATTGAAGGCACATTGTTAAAAGATTTTAAAAAAATGATATCTAAGGATCCGGCACACTGATGAATAACTCAAAGTAAGCATTTTGAAGATATATCTTGTATTTGCATCAGCAAGAACCTCCTAATAAAACTCAGAGGACATGTTTGTCCTGGAAAATCTAGTGGTTTTAATTGATTATCCAAGGCTTTAGATGAAATTCCATGTTATCAGATGCAGGAGAATCAATCACCAAATAGTTAGTCCTGCAACCTCTTCTTATGGAGATGTGCATACAGTGCAGGCCTCCATCATGGCCTGCACTTCAGCTTCCAAAACCTGTCCACAGTCACTTGAAAGAACAAGTGATGGAATAAAACTGAAAACCATCAAGAATGTCTGCAAGGAAACCCAGAAAAAAAAATGGACCTTACTGCATGCAACAGCTCATTAGATCTTCCTTATGACATTAATCTTGAGGCCCTCTTGTTTTCAGAATGGAGAATGGGATTTCCTGTTGGGTGAATAGTTGGCATTGAAGGTCCCTAATTTATATTGGCAATATGCATATCCTTTTTGTTCATTAAAGCTCCTTGTGCCATTAGGTATTAGTGGCTTAATTAAAAGTTTATATGGTGATTGCATTCCAAGTAATACTGCAATAGCTCATGTGGGTCGACCCCTAGTTCTCATCAATATTTTTTTCTACTAATTTTCTTGGGACATCCTTTTTCTCTTTCCTTTCCCTTTCATCATTTATGCACTGAAATCTAGATTCATTGCATCAATTATTCATTTATAATAACTATCTTATTTCTGATCATGCACCATTATTAGTTGCACAAAACTCAATGCCTTTTGGACAAAACTCATTGATGTCAAACATAGACCAATTACACATCACAGAACATCATACATATCTAGTTGCGGATTGGAGTTGGTGTGCTGCGTCATACATATAAATATTAATACACTTGTGGCTCTGATCGGATTGGCCTGCTCTCTCAAGGCTTTACAGCCAGTCATCGAGTGCTCACATTTGAATTCCAATTATGAAAGCCTCTATAGAAAAAGAAGACAGTTTCTTTCAGATCCTTCAAATAATTGTATATAAAAAAAGACAAAGAAGCACAACATTAAAGTCTAAATACCCTGAGTAATATAAAATAACGTGATAGGAGCCAATTTATAGTGCACTTGCCCTACATTATTTTTATAAAAAAATGATCAAATTCGTACAATTGAGCTACTGTATTTCCTAAATATATGTCATACTTTCCTTTTGCCCAATATAATAACATGAACCATTATGAAGGTGGATGGGATTATGGGCGAATATAAAGTTTGTAATAGTTGCAAATGTATATGCATCAAGTGACCATAATTAATAATCACGTCAACGATTGCATTAACTGCAATTGTTTAGATATGAACAAAAAGCAAAGTGTGCAGAAGAGAATCCCCTGAGTTTTGTACATTTTGACACAGTGCTGACATACACTTTCAAGGATGCAAGAAAAGAAGAAGAAATCAACAAAAGATTAGTTCTGTGTTACTGACAAGTTATATTACGTTGTGCACTTTATCATGGTTTTAGATGTCAATAATGTCAGACAGAAATTTTCCTTATTCTGCTATGGTGATAACAAAATACCTTAATGGTAAATAAGTTGAAGGGTTTTACATAAACATGTAGAGCATTTAAGAAAGTTTATTTTCTTTTCTAAGAAAAAGAAAAAAAGGACTCCAAAGAAAATGTAGTTAGCACCATCCTACAACAAAATGCAGTTTTGTTTTCAGAACCTGAATAGACAAAAAGCCACTATAGGCACTAGGCCCTCTATCTCTTGGCCCCCTATAATACATTGGGGGTGTCCTTTTTTGTTCCTGCTTTCTCCAAACAAAGGCCAAACAAGATGTCATGACACAGTGATCGGGCTAATGAACTGCCTAATGCAGTACACCAGAAGAAAAGAGATAGAGAAAGAGGTAAAAAAAGGAAAACATTGCAGAGAGGTCTGCAAGTTCTTGGTAAGTTGCCTGAGTAGATGTGTAGGCTAGAAAAAGGGAACTGTGTCATGTCTCAGAAGAGTAAGAGACAAGGTATCAATAGGCTTACAAGGGATGAGAGAGAGAGCAATGTAGTCCACCTGACCTTACCCACATTTCCATTTTTGGAATGAAGTCCAGGGCCCCATGCACCATCCTCTCCTTCCCCTTTGCATCCATGCCTTCCCACACATCTCACACTCTTGTGCCAACCTTTTCTTTTCACAGGCACAGGCAAAGCAAAGCAAAATCCTCTCTCCCTTCTTTCACACTCTGTAAGTACTCTCAGCTTTTTGCCCTTCCTTCCCTCTCACCACCAGCCTTTGCCCAACTGAAGAGTCAGCAGCACTAGCAGGGCCTGGAAGGCCCACTGCAAATACACACACGACACATACAACTAGCCATATGTATATAATATGACCTTGGAACCTTGTGTATATATATGGGCATAGGAGAAGAATGAGATAGTACAGTGGAAAGGAGGAAAGCACTAAAAGGAGAGGTGCCTCTTTTGTTCCATTAGCTTCCGTCCTCTCTCTCTCTCTCTCTCTCCCTCTGTTCTCCTGCCCAATAGTAAGCCTTCTTCCACCACTGCCTTGTAGTTGCAATCACTGTTATTCCGCTATGATGGACTGCGCTTCCTTGGCTGACATTGATGATGAGTATGAGAAGCTGGTGATTCAGTTGAACCCACCAAGGTAAGATAGCTGCTGTTTCTTCATTCCTTGGATCGTTTTCAACTGGCTTGTTGTAATCGCGGCTTGTCACGCTTGTTCACAGAGTCACTGTGGACAACACCTCCAGCAGGACAGCCACGTTGGTGAAGGTAGATTGACATGGTCTTGACCATTCATTTTGTTTGCGGTGACTTCTGGTTCTGACTCTCGGATTGGGCTTCAATGCAGGTGGAGAGCGCTAACAGGCATGGGAGCCTGTTGGAGGTTGTGCAGGTGCTGACCGATCTTAACTTGACCATCAATAGGGCTTACATATCCTCCGATGGAGAATGGTTCATGGATGGTGAGACTTTCTCCTCTGGTTTCCAAAGTCCTCTTTCAAGTACGTTGCTTTCTTCCGTCCAATAATTTGTGTGGTCTGCAGTGTTCCATGTTATGGACCAATATGGGAATAAGCTCTATGATAGCCAAGTTATTGACAGAATTCAACAGGTACAGAACGTGATATCCATCAATCATTTGCAATTGTTAGTAGATTATTTACGTTCTATAATACAGAATGTGATACACTCGTATAAATTCTCGAGTTGCAAAGAGAGAGTTCCTTAAAATCTTCAAATCGACTGTCAAACGTGTTTCCGATTTCCCCTTCCCAGACATTTTTTTTCCATTCGATTTACAGCCAGGACACAACTGCGAACTTAATGTATCAAAACAGAAAGAAACCAAAGATGGTTTCTTAATGTATCACAACATCTACTGTTGGAGTCTAATCTGCATTTGAGCAGAACAAGTGGCTCTACATTGCGATGTTGCTTTAGGCGACACTACGCTTTGAGTAGACAATTAATTTGCTCTGTTCTGCAGTCACTGACAGCTCGAGCATTGCGGTCATACTCACTGAGGAGGTCGGTGGGCATTCAAGCTTCATTAGAGCATACAACTATTGAGCTGATAGGAAGACACCGACCAGGGCTTCTCTCCGAGATTTTTGCAGTTCTTGCAGATCTGAAGTGCAATGTCCTTGCTGCAGAGGTTTGGACCCATAACGCAAGGATGGCATCTGTGGTTTATGTCACAGATGAATCAACAGGAGAGCCCATTGCTGATGCGGAACGACTGGCCAAGATAAAAAGCCTCATCCGATATGTGCTAGTTGGGGACAAAGACAAGCGCAGTGCCAAGACCGCCATATCGGTAGGTGCCACTCACACCCAGAGGAGGCTGCATCAGATGATGTATGACGACCGCGACTTCGACAGGGATGAAGCTGAAAGCGGAGAAGCTGCAAATGACAGGAGCCGGCCGCTGGTCACCGTCGAAAACTGTGCCGACAAAAGGTACTCGGTGGTCAACGTGAGGTGCAAGGACCGGCCTAAAATGCTCTTTGACACTGTTTTCACTCTCACAGACATGCAGTATGTTGTGTTTCATGCGACTGTCATAGCCGAAGGTCCAGACGCATATCAGGTTTGTTTCCAGCTCGTCTCAGTTGTTCTTTTAGCCTAAGTATTTCATATTTCAGGATCCAATGGTTATGACCAAGTAAATTATTTTGCTTTAGGCTTAATTATATATGCTTCGTGATGCTTTGATCCTGTAGGAATATTATATTAGACACATGGATGGGTGCCCGATTAGTTCAGAGGGAGAAAGGCAAAGGTTAATCCTTTGCTTGGAGGCTGCAATTAGAAGAAGAAACACTGAGGTTGGCCCAAGTCTGAAGTTAGAAATGTCATTCTTTTTTTGGTGCATTGTCTGATGATCTAAAACCAGTGTGCTTTTCTTTTGCATGGGCAGGGTGTCAGACTTGAGCTTTGCTGTGAAGACAGGGTGGGACTCCTATCCGATGTCACGCGTATATTCAGAGAAAATGGGCTATCAGTTGCACGAGCCGAAGTGACTACCAGAGGATCTCAAGCTGTCAATGTCTTTTATGTGACAGATGCTTCAGGCAATCCAGTTCATAGCCAAATGATTGAAGCGGTAAGGAACGAGATTGGTCGAACAATCCTGCACGTAAAGGATGAGTGCCACTCGAAATCCACTACTGGGGACTCCGGAAAAGTCTCACTCGGTAGCCTCTTCAGATCTAGATCAGAGAAACTGCTCTATAACTTGGGTCTAATTCGATCGACTTCCTGAGGGTGTTAAATCTCCTTGAGGTCAATCAAGTAGTTGATCTCAACGGGTTCCAAATGCATGTGTTTCAAAAGCATCTGCAGACACTATTTTCATGTTTTATGCATGCTACTGACTAAGCAGTGCTGTCTGAACTGGAGGGAATCTTCCAGAATATTGTAAATATAACGACTCAATTCACAAAGTTTCTCTTGTTCCTGCTCAATCTCGTCTGGTGATTACTTCTCACTAAATGGACATTTTGGTCCTTTGCTGAAACATAATTTAAGCTAAAAGACATGATGACTTGAAGCAACTCGTAAATACAAACACTTTGTTCAAAGCTTGCAGACTAGTGAACACAGATGTGGCAAGCAAAACTGCCGAAAGCAACAAAGATGCTTTACTTTGGTCAGGTCATAATTGAAGTACGATGCAAATATGATCTCCTGATTCGTTAAAGTCAAGAACGTGATGACAAAGTTGGGAACCTTAGCTGCTCAGCATCTGTGAGAAACAGGAGGTAGGAATCTGTGCCATGAAGTTATATGGTTGACATTCCACAATCTGATAGATTCTTTATAGGATATTCCAACTTGCTCTGCAATATTTTGGAGCATGTTTGAGCCCTTAGATTTGAAAAGAAAACCAGATGAAAAGGAGAATCTAAAGGTCTTTTGCTTTACGAATAAAAAGACAGCGAATTTGGAATAACATATCAGTTCTAAGGACCGCAAATCCACCAAAGCTCTAGTGCATGCATTGTATGAAATCTGCCATTCTATCTCTTCATGGAGCATTGCATCAGTCTTTTGGTAGGTACAAGGCTGCTACAACATACAAGTCACTTTCTGCCAGAAACAGAGACGATTAGTTTAGCACTATAATCCAGACATTTGTTAAGTTGATTAATTTAGTGTTTTTTATTTTATTTTAAGGTCGCAAGGTCATTCGCCATGGAATCAAATTATATGCATCCACCAAAAAGAGGAAGTAGGATTTTGGTCATATAACTCCTTTGTTTGCATGAAGAATTATTGGACATTATATATTCCATTAGGTCTTATTTGGACTTCTGACTTGATGATGAAAGATATGGTGGAGATAATTTAGTATTTAGCCACTAGCAAAAGAGTGGCACTAATCATTTGATATTTAATATGCATGAATCACATATATATATAGCTAATTTATGCCATTAGTTCATTTGCCTTATCACAACACTTTCTCTGTCTCAAGATTTTTCTTGCTTTCTGCCAATTTGGTCAGAAGAAAGTTGCCAATGAACTTAATGCAAAAACAACAAAATTTTAGCATTCCTATATAGAAAAGGACACGAGATTTGAAATCATACATGATATATATATATATATATACATATATATATATAGTATTAGCCACCCATTAATTGCTTTTGTTACAGTGACAATACACTGCAATATATGATGTATACCCTTTTGTGCATATTGGTGTTTGTTGTCACTTTGTGTTCATTGCTCAAAGGGATAATGGAGGTTGTGTCAGGAGATGGATATATCAGCGATATTTACATGTCATGCAAGATGAAGCCATGATGCTTGATTGCACCTCAAAAAGAAAAAAAAAAGTTTCGACCTCATCAACATCCTAAATGCAGCCGTCTCATTTGGAACTCATTCATCTCTCTCTCTCTCTCTCTCTCTCTCTCTCTCTCTCTCTCTCTCTCTCTCTCTCTCTCTCTCTCTCTCTCTCTCTCTCTCTCTCTGCGAGTTGGGGGACAATTTTATTGCAAGTAGACTGGTACGGTCACTCTCCAATGTTATGAATGTTGGACACACACTTCTGGAAAACTAATATATTTGAGAGTCCTAGGCCTCATAGTTGTAGGCAAAACTTATTGAACATTCAAAAGACTGATCTTAGTGTTATTGATATACAATTATATTGGTGAAAACTATTGAAGCAAGAACAGAGAATTAAGGGGAGTTGGATTGAAGTAGTCCACTAATTTGATACGAATTTATTGTTTGCAAAGTTTAAAATTGTTGGGTTGGGGGTCTTGTCCCTTTGCAAATTCAAAAATGTGAATATATATATATATATATGAATTAATATCCCTTTTTTATTTCCCTTATCATGTTTTGTTGCATTCATTCATGTATATTTTTCTCAACATTGAAAAATTGAAAAAGAAGAACAAGAACAAGTGAAACATTAAGCACATCCATATACAGTGATCAACTTATTTCACTTTAGCAAAGTCTCAAGTTTGATTAATTTAGCATCTTAGAAAACTTTATTAAGAGTCAAAGGCGTGACACATAATCATATAAAACTCTCTGACAACCTTAAAAACTTTACAAATTCAACTAACCATATGTAGGTTTAAAGGCAGTTGTCTTTCAATCTGCACTATTTTCTCAAAAAAAAATGGCCAATAAGAAATAATCAGACGACTTCTTGAAAATGTAGAAAATTAACTAAAAAACAGAAAACTGCAAAAATGACAAAAAAGAAAAGAAAAGAAAAGGCAGCGTATCCATTATCATTGATGTGAACATATGGGAAAAAAATATGATACACTAAAGTTATGCATAAGATATAATTGTCAATTTAATTGTAGTATATTAAATGTTTGCGGTGCGACTTATAGTTGATCATTCTTTTTTATCAACTATAAGCATTTAAGTTTGTCTAACTCGTTAGAACCTATCGAACTTTACCGACAATCGAGTCAACTAGATGGACTATTAATTATTTAGTACTTTTATTAATTTTTATTTCTTTAAGTGTTTTTCACACATTTGTTTATATTTATACTTTCTCAACTCTTGCTTTTTTTCACTTTTGTTTTTTTCCTTTTCTTATTGTATTAAAAAATAGCACAAACTAATATATATATATATATATTTCCTTGTTTTCGTACATCTTTTTCACACAACTTTTATAATTTTTTTTTTCTTTTTCACTCAATTCATTCCATGTCCACTTTTCCATTCTCATTGCTTTAACAATGAAACAATTTTTTTAGGCTTTAATGAATGTGTACATTTTTTTTCTTCTGAAGCGCAATCTTTCACTAGTTATAACTTATATGTTATGTTATATATAATTCTGCTAATTATAAATAACAAAAGAAGTTATGACTTATAACACGCACTTCACATGAAAAAAATATTGATCTCCAACTTCTAATATGTACCTAATCTCGTACTCCTATAATATATGTTTAATCCTGTCGATGTAAACGATGAATTAGAAAAAAAAAAGATATGGTTAACATAGGTGATGAACATAAATAAACTAATGGAGAAGTCAGTCAACCATCCAAACATAAATTAATTAATATTTTTACTATTTACTACAAATAATAATAATAATAATAAATTTAGATTCCTTTGGCCTGTGTATCAACCGTTATTTGTGCTCGGCACGAGGCACGGCCGTCGAGATCAATACGATTTAATGTATCGTGTATGCATACGAAAGTAACGGAGCGGGACCGCTGCAGAAAAAATTAAAATTAAAAAAAAAAAGGAGAGAGAGAGGAGGTAAAAGGATCCGGCACGCTACACAAAGCCGATACCACGTGACCCGCGGATACCGCTGCAAAGCCTGCAACATATGGGAACAGTTGAGACCACGGCGAACGAAGACACGTATGAAAGACGTGGAAACGGCCTTTTCCCTCCATTTTTTTTCCTTATTAAAAAGTGCATGCGGAAATATAGAAATCATCGATGGCTAAAAAAAAGTTTCATATGGCGTCCAACGCAATAAAACAAATAAGAAAACATATGGAAGTAATTGCATGTTTGGGCCTACTGTCTAAACAACAAAACCAACCAAACCATAATTGTCATCTAGTGCTTCTCTCTTCCTGTATGGATTCTTCTGACAAGGACTCTCTCTCTCTCTCTCTCTCTCTCTCTCTCTCTCTCTCTCAGTGGAGTTGGTGTAGGGAAGTTGAAAGCTGTAATGTTCATGGTAAACAATAAAATCCATGGACGCTGCCCTCACGGAAAAGGAAGAATCCTCGCTGCATGCAGTGTTTGTGAGCAAGTGGAGGGTCGTCAATGAAGGAGAGTTCAATGCTTGGCTTTGTCTCCTCGGCAATTGACGTATATACACACATATATATATGAATGAATAGTATGATCTGATCCCAACAATGCAAGACAAAGAATGCATGTTTAGTTCTCGCAGCCACACACTTCCTCCATGTTCAGCACAATGTGGCACAAGCAGCAGCACCCACTGCACTGCGACTCTTCAAATTGCCAGTGAGAACGTACTGGTAGCGTAGCTAAAGCCAGACGTGACTAAAGCACGCCAATTATCCTCGTGCAGTTCAAAATGACTGTCTAGTGCTACTTGTAATGACACCAAACTACCAGCAGGAATGGGAGTTGGATCAGCAGCTAGGCCAGAAGTTTATTCAAGTAACATGTTTCTGCTAGCTTGAGCAATATATTCACATCCACGTCCATCTTAATTAGACGTGCTACTTTCGACCAATCAAAATTCAACTTCGGCTATCCAAAGAAATAAAAAAACAAAGAGGTTACATGAAGATGTTGCAGAGGCGATGGTGCAGGAGACGAGCTAACGCTGAAGCCAAAGCTAGTGCGTAAGGGGTGCATGGTGGAGAGCGAGTAGATAAGAGAGAGAGAGAGTAATGTAACGTAACGTATGGCCAGGGCACAAAGTAGGAAGTGGCTCCATCCATAATTGCGAGCGTGGAGCCGGGCCGACATGTGTGCAGGCGTACGGAGATCCGGTGGACCAACGGGGCAGGATACGGCGAGCCCACAAAGGCAGCTACCTCTCTCTGCCTGCCCGCGCGCCTGCCCTCGTAGATCTCATCAGTATCTACTCAGGATAATACACTGTGGCCTACCGGGGACCAGGGCCTGTACTGTTGGCGTTACATCTCAATCATTAGTAGGCTTCAAAATTGGTCCACCCTGCTGGTTTTAATGGTAGGATGTCTCACTCAGTACCATGTCCATCCTCCCCCTCCTCCTCAACCTCAAGTCAAGTTTTCATTCTGATTCAGTCACAGGATGAGAGTGGACCGCCATGAGAGAGAGGAGAGCAAAAGCAGTTTAATTAGCTGCTAGTGCTTCTATGAGTTAGGCCCAAATAACCTTATTAAAGACTCTAACCAGATGGTTCTGTAGCTTGACCAAACATCAAGATGAACTTTTTTATGTTCAACAAAAGGTTCAGAAACAATGTACCAAATAAAAAGGAATTTCTGAAACAAAGTTCTCCTTTTCAAGTTAACTCGTGCTCACTGTTTTGAGCCAGACACATGAGAGCAATACATGCATGAGGAACTTTAGCGAATAATACGAAATCGGAATATATAAAGTCTGGCTGAAATAGCAGGTGACATGCAACCAAATAGCTACTGATTACTTGCTCCCTGCCCAATGGAAAATGTTACTGATCGCAACTTTTAGTTGCCATCAAATGTGCTGGCGACATACATGAAACTGAGAGTTAAGTTTCTAGGAAAATGCATAATGTTTCTGCGTCAATTTCTGGAAATTTTCAATTCCTGACTTTTCACCGCAAATTATTACAGTTAGTAGTCCTGCAATGAGGACAGCACGCTAAGCAACAGCATTATGAGGCCACATATTGCCTTCCCAAAGTTGGATCACACGATAATAGGAATAAAAGATCTATCATGTATTTATTAGGGATTCTTTGTTGTAAAGCACCAAAAATATATGTTCATATAGCCCAAATTCCACAGGATCTCCTATGCAATTTAGCCATATGCCCATATAGGAGGAAGTAGAGATGAGACACTTCCATTGAATCGAGAAAAACATTATATGATGATATCTGACAAGCTAAGATGCTGTGTGATCTTTCTCTCGTACAACGGGAAGTTCACCGCAATCACTGATAATCACCTTCTTTTGGGGCCGGTCACCTCTATCTGTCTCCTGTGATTCAATCAGCTTCACCACATCCACACCCTCAAGGACCTGGCCGAACACAACGTGCCTCTGATCCAACCAAGGTGTCTGCATACAAATAGTTGCAACTATTGTATAGCCTATGAGCAATCATACTATCTTGCTATTCTATCAGAACAAAATTTGAGGAAAATATTCCTCCATTATCTGCATGCAAATATACAACATAAGGAATTCGCATCATAATGAAAATGTAGGATTAAGTATATATTTCTTTATGTATCAAAATATAGTTGTTTTGACATTATATCATAATATGAGGTACTCCTTTTCATGGCTGAACAAAGCATTAATGCATTATGACCTTGCTGGAGCTTTACCAATACCTGCCTCGATCTTTTAACTCTTGAACCATCTCATTGTCAAGAAAAAGAAAAAAAGCCGAGAACTCTTGAGCCATTTAAACAAGCCAATACACCAAGAGGTGGATCTTGAAAGAACTACTAACTGTGTTGGTACAGTGGTACAGACTTCTTGTATTCTCTTCTATCCGTCTAGGCCTAACAAAAGGCACGACCGATAGTTCAGCATGGTTTGGGACGAAGGTGAAATCACATCCAAACAAGCACAAGCTATTCACAAGTTGTATGTCCTTTTCAACCCAATGATTCAGGACCTTTATATTATTTTCTTAATATCTAGGTGTACCTTGTGGAATGGATAATTGGGTCACAGACGCGGACCCATATTCATGTCAATGTCCAATAAGATGAATGTTAATCATTTAGTGGTTTTTAAGCCTAAGTTGAAAACATTGCTTTTTTTACGGAAATGCAAACATTACGTCTAGGAAACGAAAGATGTATAATCTGATTTCAAGCAGTGATTCAGAATATCTTTCTGTCAAAGAATCCTGTACAAATTTTTGTGAGAACTGGATCACCTATGGCTAAACCCCATGATCCATACAACTACCTGACACCTACTGCATTCTGCTACCTGGCCCAAATTTAGCGGGCTAGGTTCTAGTATCCCAATCAAACAATCAACAAAGGGAATGAGCAAAAGAGGTCTAGTGGATGTGGTTCAACTAGTGGAAACTCTTGGAACAGTTCGACCAAGAAGTCCCCACGTTAGTGAATTATGGGGCACTGTCAAGCACGAGATCCAGTTGTTGTCAAAGAAATGCACCATTGAACCTTCAACAAGAAATCTATCAAACATGAGTGACGGGAAAATGGGTAGGCAAGCATGATAGAAAAGTTGCTAGTGCTGTAAGCATACATGTCAGCTTACCATGTTCCATCTTTTATTATAATAATATAGAGGAATTGCATTACCTACCTATTGAAATTAAGGGCACTAAACAGCAGAAACGTTAACCAAAATGCATCCCGAAAAATGTGCCATGACATGCGGCCAACTCATTATCCCACATGGAGCCAAGGCGGTCATGGAACGTGACAGCAATGAAACTTTTTTCTTTCTTCATTCACCAAAAGAATCGAGTCCAATGAAATCATTCTGAGTGTGATGTTTATGTTAAGCTTCCACAATGTTTAAAGATTTAATGTTATTGCCAATTAATATCTATAACTAACGAAGAACAAATGTTTTTTTGTTGTCGTTGCATTCCACGACTACCTCGGTCGTGTCTTGTGTGTTTTGGGGCCACCGAAACAATTATTTTTTTAGAGGACAGAATAAAAGTGATATATTACGATATCCAAGTTCTTAAAGTAACATGCTGAAAGTGATATAATGCTGAACATGTAAACAAAAAGATTCATCTCAATAATACTAAAACCTCTCTAAAAAAGAATCCTAGAACCCAATATAGTACATTTATTACTTACTTTGACAGTGCAAATGAAGAACTGACTTCCATTAGTATTAGGTCCTGCATTCGCCATGCTAACTACTCCAGGGCCGACATGAGTCACTGCAGAAGTTTTGACAGTGATAAAAATCATACTCACATTAATATGATTGTCTAAGGACATAGTCATCACAAATAACTGCTTACGTTTAAAGTTCTCATCTTTAAATGTGCGTCCATATATGCTCTTACCACCAGTTCCCTGAAGTTAAAAGAAGAAATGGATCATAAGAATATAAAATAAGAAAGATAAGTTCCTGTGTATAGCCTCCTCAAAAAAAAAGTTCCTGTGCATACTTTTTTTTTTCAAGAGGAGCAAGGCCTTCTTCACCTGACTGTCTCCTGAGAGCACTGCATATGTGAATGTCTAGGCAATGTTTTTATGAAGAAACCCACTTTTTCTAAGTGCCTCTCGCACACATAGAAGAAAGTGGAGAAGGAAAAAAACTAGTAATTCAATAAGTGCCTGTTTGGATGCACAACAATTGTTCAAGAACTCTAAAAAACAATTATTCAAGAACATTTTTTTTAATCTCTATCTGACCCCATTTTTTTGTCCTCACTGAGAACAATGTGTTCTGAGACCCCAAAGAACTTAAATCTTAGTTTTTACCATCATTACAGGTCGGGCAAACAAGATGAAAAAAATGGTGTTTGGATGAAATTGGGAGAACGCCTTTGTTCTCACCGTATCCTCCCACCAAACAAGGCCTAAGAAGAATTTCAACACTACTAACAAGAAAAGAAGGCATGCATTATTCTTTATTGCTATTTATTCTTTATTTTTTTATTTCTATTTATACAAGCCCTGACCCCACCTAGTGGGATAAGGCTTTGTTGTTGTTGTTGTTATACAAGTCCCGAAACAACGTAAGAGTCAATTGAAGGAAAATAAAAGAACAGATATACTTGAGTTCTTAAGAAGACCCTTGAACTGCAGTTGTTGTCGGGAATAGAGATGGAAATTCACAAGCACTCACTCGAAAAAAAAAGTAAGAATATGATGAACATTGCCACCACCTATCAAATATTTGCTTAGTGGATTAGAAAACATACCAAAAGAAAAAATAATCAATCCCAACCACAGGTTGCTCTTGTTTATCAAATTTGTAAACCTCATGGGATTTTCTGCATTGCATAGCATCCATGGCACAGGCATAGCAAAAACAAAAGAGAGAATTAGATGATGTCAGGAAGCTGGTTAGAAGAATTTGGCCCAGTGCTCCACATTACTCAAGGGGTTTACAAAATACTCCTATGTGGTTATTAAATGAGTAACGCTAACACTTAAACTTTCCTCAAGTTATCATGTAGTAGTGACACCATAATACCTATTCAAGGAGACAAAGGACACTAAGAAAATGAAGAATACATACATTGCCTTCGTCAAAATCTCCTCCTTGGATCATGAAATCCTTGATGACACAGTGAAAGGAGGATCCTTTATACCCAAATCCCTTCTCCCCTGGATTGAAGACATAACATTGTTCATTTTTTTAGAGAATATGACATTGTTCATATAATGTCATGATGCAAACAACTAAGATAAAAATATCCTGCTATAGAAGTGAAATCATATCAAAACCTGTGCAAAGAGCCCGAAAATTTTCAGCTGTTTTTGGTACATCATCCCCACACAACCCTATCACAATCCCCCCCACAGACTTTCCAGCTGAATTGCCAATGCATATGTCGAAATACACTTTGTTAGTCACCTTAGCCTGCAATTCAGTTTCCTGAAACCAGAATCAAACACCAAACGCTATCATCAGGAATAAGGTAAAAGAAAGACACATAAGTTTCAATTGCCAAATATGCAGCAACTATTTTTTCCTAAAAATTCCCAATCGTGCGGCTGCTCAGCTCATACATTGGCATAAAAAACAAAGATGATATAAATTGAAATTTCAGTTAACTATATGATTATGAAAATGAAAATTTGATAATATAGAAGCACAAGAATCTTAAACACAATTTAGTATTAATAACTTGTCTGTTTGTAAAGACAAATCTCCATAATAAAGTAGTCGATGTGAATGGACCAAACTCCAAGTACATAGTTGATAAACACATTTCAAAGGCTGAAAATAAATATAGAACCCATCAATATATTTATAGCATAAAGGATTAGTTAAAATGAACATATAAGTTATAACAACCCATTATTCTCTTAATCAGCTCATTATCTTTTTTTTTTAATTTATACAAAGTGGTATTTTAACAACAATTTCTTCAGTCTCACAAGCGGGTCCACATGCAACAAAATTGGTTGAATAAATATGCGCCATTCATTGCTTATATTTTGAGGGTGGTGCACTGTCGTCTTAAATAGATAAACGGCAATTCAGGTGTTCAACCAAAAGGGTTTTTTTCCATTATTCTAAGGAAATTACATATTTTCGAGTGCATGAAATTATCATTTTCTAATCAATATAATGTGATTATTCTATTCCATCTACATAATACAAAAGAACGAGAATGTCCAAATTCTCAAAAAAAATAAAGAAAAGAAAAACATGCATAAAAGCAACAAGTTTTCCTCCATCATCTGACCAAGAACTCTCCTTTTACTTGGGATACAAAGGTCGGTGAAATGTAATGTTCTGACTCTGACTCCCAGCAATCTGATCTTTTTAGACAAGAAAAATTAGACAATACGCACTATTAATACGGACTTATCCGCTAGTCTACGACGAATAACATAAAATTTGCGCGATTTCTCATTTGAAACACAATGCGAATTGTCTCCAATCGAATCCAAAACACGGATTGACCAAGATCTGACCTGGACTCCAGCACGGACGGAGGTAGACTAGCGGGCGCTCAGTCTCCGCCGGGGGAGAGACGGCGACGCGGAGAGGGCCCCTAAACATTGGTCCCCAGCGATGATGGAGGAGGACGCGAGCTCCAGAGCGCGGAAGAAAGCTGAAGACGGGCTCGCCCGCAACCTACAGGAGCTCGTCGCCGCGGCAGCGATCGCCAGACGAGCGCTCGGGATTGAAAAGAGAGGAGCCGCCATGAGCAAAAGTGAGGAAAAATTAAAAGAGGACACCACTATTGCCGCTTGTAAGTGTCGAACATTTTTTTTTCTTATGTCGCAAGAAAAAACCGGGATGACATGGATGTCGTTGTGAACGTGTGATGACGTTATTGAACCGGTTGTTACGTTTTAGTTGCGCCACAAGACCACGTTGGACACTGCAGAACATCGCGTGCTGTATGCATGCGACACAATTTAATGACATTTTTTTTCGGTGAATAATTTAAATTATAATATCTCTGACAGCAGCTATGAATTTTTTAAAATCTTAATTTTCAACAAATTTAAATATAAGTTCATCAACAATAAACATTTTGGCAAGTGTTAATCTACACCTTTCTTGATTAAAATTAACTAATTTCATAGTAATGCAAGTGTTAAGATCATCCTCACTTTGTCAATAACAATGATTTTTTTTGCTTCTTATCAAGGCCCCTTTTTAAATTTTTGTCACAAAATTTTATATGCTTTAATAGATTTAATGTTCCATGATTAAAAGTATTATAAGCATAAGACTTATGACAATAATTGCAAATGGCTCTATTTTTTTCTCTTTTAAAATGCGTCCAAGCATTAGAAGGAGGTCTCGATGGTTTCTTTTTAAGTACATCTTGTTCTTTTTCTGAAGTAATCTCCTCTGATAGTTGAGCTTCAAGTGATGGTTGCTGACCATGTACTTGTTATAAATCATTAGAAGAAGCTCCACATAAATTTATCGGAGTAGGTGCACTTTTAATTTGAGTTTCACTTGTATTTTGGGTCGTCATGCTTATTATCCTATAAAAAGATAAGAAATTAGAAAACTATATACAATTTGTCCTAATAAGTTAATAATCTAAATTTTACATATACATAACATACCTCAATTTGATCTTTGATAAGTTAGGAGAAGAATTGAGAATGCTTTATATTTTAATTTAAGTCTGTAATAACATAAAAATCTTCATGAAAAAATAGGCAGGACAACAGTCAAGAATTCAAAGACTTCCACTTTCACTAGTGCATATACTGATAAGTCTGATATAGTGGATCTGTAAAGCATATGAAACAAATAAATGATTGTCATATTATCCATTCCCCATTGAATGTGATTGTTTCTTCTTAAAAATACATTGTCAAATTATACTAACAGTGACTCCATCTACAAATATAGCACTGAATATTATTCATGAATTATCTTTTATATTGTTACTATTGTTTATGCATTGTCGGATTGTTCTCCTGCTAACAATTAACTCAATGATTTGGATGCAATGAATTAACTTTGAAACCATGATTCCATACCTTGGAGGTACACGACACGGGGAAGGAAGCAAATTCACAACAATCAGGATTCAGACGACTCAGGGGACCCTCGGCTGCGTGTTTCTGTGAGGCATCGAACGCGAGTCGCAAGAGGACTAAAGGGGCAGTTTATGTTCCATCATTTCTGCAATTCTACGACTTCTACCCATTTTTAAGAGGCGTCGAGGCACGAGGATCGCTGATCATGGGCAAACCGGCGTAATGGCATTTTTGCGAAAAGGTAAGGGTTGTCGGTGGCCGACAAGAGGCTTCGAGCCTTCGAGTTTGTGTGAGGCAGGGACACTGGACGCGGGATGCCGACGAGGCGAAGACTGCGCATGCGAGCGCCACCAAGATGAAGTCGTGTGCTGTGCCTGCAAGGGACGCTCTACGCTCGGTCAGACGGTCAGGAGTTGGGACTTGGGAGACCGGAGACGACATCGCCGCATCGGGGCTGTTGGTCTAGGGCAAAATGCAAGCAGTGCAGTGAAACAAATGAAGTAAGCAGCAGTAGAGCAGGATCGGCGGTTCAATCAACTTATAAGAATCTAAGTCTTCACTCTTCAAAGTTCAACCCGACTCGGCGACTCTCGGGTCTAACCTCGAATTCATCCAATCATCCGAATGGACTGGATCCGGCCCGGGTCTATCGGTTCGGGTCGAATCCATCCGGGTCGAAAAAGATGAACCCGAACCCGCCCCAAACCAAGTCGGGTTCAGCTCGGTTCAGGTCAGGTTCGACCCGAACTAGAATCTAGGACTAGACACGAGCTAGGCTTTTGCTTAAATAGATCAGGCCTGTTGTAAAATAAAAATATTTAAGCCTGATCTATAACCTGTAACAAGCCATGAATATAAACTTAGCCTGACTTATTTTATTCATTTTTAATGTCTGGCCTAGCTTATTAGCATGTTAAGTTAAACATATTTTTTGATGATCTACTATATTAAATATAATAAATCTTATTTACTAAAAAAAGAATAGATATGAACTAAATAAAAAAGACACTACTAATATATTTTTTCTAAACATATAATAAATATTGAACTCAAAATCGAAGATTAAAAAAATAAAGGATTAAATTATATATATAATATAATTTATTAATAAATCTTGACCCTCTGATAAGCTATAAAACTAGACCAATTATTAAGAAAATAAGCCTCTTTAAGAAAATAAGTTTTATTTAATATTTTAACCTGACTTATTTTGATAATAAACTGAACCAAGCTAAACCAAAAATAGACCGAGCCGAGTTGCTCACCTACTAGAATCCGAACCGACCCAAACATGATGGGTCGGTCGATTTACCGGGCCGACCCGGTGAACACCCTAAATCTAATGACATTTTTGAAGCGCAGATAAGCAAATCTGTGCTGCAAAATGTTTTGTTAGAAACGGCGTTGAATCTTTTTGTGTGATGTTGATTTCTTCTGTTTTCAGAAAATTAAAAAGAAATGCCCAAATGAGAAGATGCAATAAACTAAACTACGTTTACGTAATGAATGCTTGGATTGATGATACATCATAATGTCAAGAGCAGCTTTGCTCATATGAGCTAATACTGAAAGGAATAGCGCACACCATTGCAAGGTAATTTCAACACTGGTAATTTCAACACTACACTACATTACTGAGTGATGTTATTTAACAAAGACTTGGGCACTCCATGATCCTTCCATCTGGGAATTCCGGCGTTGAATGCTTGCTCCAGGACTTTTACCCAATCTTCCAGAATGTCTTCTTTCATCTTCTGCATCATTGTGTATTCTTTCTCCATAATGAGCTCCAGATCCTCGAGATACTTCATCTTGTACTGTATTTTTTTCATCTGTGAAGCATTGACAATGACAAGGTGTTTCAATATGACCATCTACAAAATCTCGAAGTACCAGACCAAACATTCTTTCAAGAACAAGAATCACAAAAGAAATAGCAACCGCTCAGAAAACCGAAAGGAATGGCAAAAGAATAACAAGGGAAGTTGTTTTTAAGAATTCATGAAATAATGGCCTGCATATGAAAGCCAAAGGAATAATAGCAGCAGCTATGCTGTTGGCTGCTCCTATACATAATTGCACAAAGCTAATCAAAATAACTTGAAATATGTAGATAACTTATGTTCTGAGCGTAAGAAACCTGTGCTTCAACAATAGAGGACATGAGAAGTTCTAGTTCGCGATCTTCATGATCTGCTAATAGCTTGGCCTGAGCAGCTGCTGCCCCCAGTGCTTTTGCAACAGCAGCCCTGATCTGGAACACTGTAACGCCAAAACTCTTTTCTGTTGGGTGATCTGGTGCGCCATTGAAATCAAGGATAGTTTAGCAAGTCATCATTTTACTAAAAGAAGGAATCATTAAATTAATAAAGCAACTACCAGTAGGAAAGGAATAAATTGCTATGAACATTAAAAGATTCCTCAAAAGAAACATGGGCCATTTTTTAAGAACAGCTCAAACGCTGTGAGTTAAGCAGTTTTAGTTATTACTGCAAATACTTGCATGTAAATTTATTGAAGCATCACAATATTAATCTTCACTTTGCAGCCCATCTTACTAACGGAGATGTCAAAAGCCGATTAGAAGACAGGAAATATAGAAGTTACATAAATTATTATACTGGTACAACATACAAGTGGAAGACAACAACAACAACAACAACAAAACCTTATCCCACTAGGTGGGATCGGCTACATGGATCATACGACGCTTCGTTGATCCATGTTCATAAGATTCGACAGGGTTTTACGCTGGCTGTCGGAGCCTAACACAACCCTCCTCCTTTATCCGGGCTTGGGACCGGCTATAAAACATAGGCGGAGTTAATATTGAAATGGGACTCTTTCCCTAGACAGATGATATTTTATTGGCAATAAGAAGCTGTTCGTTTTTAAAGCCGATAAGTTTTACTTTCCAATTATCGTATAGAAACGGCATAGTCTGATAAGATCAAATTGATTATCTTCTATGCTATTTCTGCAGAAAGAAGCAAATATCACTAATTTTGGTGCCTATTTCAATAAGACCAGCCAACCTGATTTTTGTGAAAGCATCAAAGTGAGCTTTGGTTCAAAGCTACCACAAAAGCACCCTAGATAAGCCAGTAAGATTCTACTGCAGTTCATCAAACTCGTTTACTTCTCATATTAGCAACATAAAAACTAGTGATTCCATCACCACAGTAGATTTTAGATGTACTGTCAAGATTTTTTTTTTTTTTTTGAGATACTGTCAAGATCTTTCATGTCTCAACACATACAAATATGTAAAGACTATCATCTTTTTAGACATTTTGTAAAGCCCAATCCATATGAGCAATATGAGCATAACGAGTTCCTTTAGGACCTCTCAAAATGGGGCAAATCCTAATGTTTTCTGTAGCCCAATTTCAGTGAACAAGTTAACTGTGAGAATGAGACCGAACGAATAACAATAGTTATGAAATAGCTATATATCACTATCGATATTGAGCAAAATATTCTTTTCTGAAAATGAATCCAGAGCAAAAGATTCTACAAAATCCAGACACTTCCTCTAAAAAATAATCCAGATACTATTATGAGAAACTCTTGGGTAATTTTTTTTTTTTTTGAAATGAAACTCGGGGGTAAAATTACAAGTCGTGATGGATTAAAAAGACAAGTGCATGTTGAACCAATCAAAATCAAGACAAGAAAAACTTGGCAAACCTTCGTTGAATGGAGTTAAATCCACAAAAACAAACCCGATAATTCATGTGGATGCAAGTACCCCTCCGTCATATCTATTATTAACTATGAAAGCTACCTAGTTCTGGAAGTTCATAGATGAATTTACCTCTGTCATATCTATTCTTAACTATGAAATCTACCTAGTTCTGGAAGTTCATAGATGAACATATTTCAGGTATGTAAAGTCATGACCTAAGGAAACTCAAGCATCAAAATACGGAAACCATAAGAAAGTGGAGATAAATATAGTACCATTTTTGGTTGGAATCACCTTACACTGATCTCCGGCTGTACACTCGCTGAGAAAAATCAAAGAAATTAGCACACCATATATGATTTAAAGCAGAAAAAACCATGTAAAACCACCAACCTACTAGGCTCAATGTTGGATGAAACCTTCTTGACCTGATGACCTTCATTGATGTTGAAAGCCCTCCTTGCAAATGGGTTCTCATCACATAATGCTGAAATGGCAGCTTCTTCTGCTGCTGCTGAAATATCTGGACCGATCCCCACAGACAAGCGATCTACCTAACAGAGAATGCCATTAGCTGATCACATGCATAGACAATAAACTCCTAATAGTTGTCTCACAAAAATAATAAAGAGAATGTATCGATGATAGGATTCACCTGCTTCATCAATGAATCTGTAGCATCTAGAAAAGATGACAGATGTTTTTTCTTTGAAGGTCGAGCAGGAAGAAGTTCCCCTTCCGCCACCTTGCCATCGTCCTCTATAAGTTGATGTGTTGTATTATGCCCTTGTGAAGTCTCGTCTATTTCATGTCCATCTTGTTTCAAATCAGCCGGTTCATCAATTGAGCTTCTATTTTCATATTTTCCATTTATTGTACCCAATATATGTTCGCCGAAAGGTAAGTTTATAAGCTTTGAAATGCATTCAAGCTTATTCTTAGTTCGCACATGCTGGGCAATAAGATCCCAATCATCTCCATGTTTTAAGACAGCTTCTAAAAGTAGTAAGGTTTCTGTATCTGTCCAGGGACTACTTCCATGTAGGGAACCAGGATCCTTCTGATCTTTGGAGTCATTCGTTGTTTCAGTTTCTTTCTGGCTTTTATCTTGAGAACTTACTACTACAGGCTCACCCTGCAAGTTTATGATGAAAAAGATTATAATGGAATTTGCAAACAGTAATTTCTTTTTTAAGAGAGAAAACAGTAATTTCTATTAATCGTCAGAGTTACAAAAACATAATATCAACATAAAAGTCAAGAACACCTACTTGGTAATAACTGGGTCATACAGCTAATATTGACATGATATGGGAGATTAAGAACTGAGAAAAAAGAAATATCATTCATAGTGGCCAACATGAATGTTCAGTCATAATTGTACCAGTCAATTTCAAATTTGTAACAAAATATGACTAGATAAGTCCACAACAGAACAAATTCGTATGAACAAAATTTCAAATAATTTCCAGTTCTCAAAATCAATTTATCAATGTATCAATAATGTACTTCTTACCCCTAAAAAGGTGCGCTTCTAATGAAAATAGACCAAGCAATAGTCATCGCTTAATCACTGTTACTTTATAGTGTTAATTGGCGAAATTGACTACACCAATCAACACATATAGAGGGCGCAGACAAGAAAAACCGCAGTGCAATGTCAGCTGAAATGTCTGGATAGTTATATGTACTGTTTCGACAAATCAAATATCTGCATGGTATCTTTTTTTATTTTAACATTTTTTAAGGCATTTTTTATTTTAACATTTAGGCTTGAAGACAGCAGATCATTAAAGCTTCAAAGTGTCTCACTTCAGAAAGTTGATTACTTGGGCAGCTTTCTGCGGAGCTACTACCTAAAATTGAAGCATAATACCAGGACTAGAAGTCTGATAGGTAAGGTAGTTAAATATAGCTAATCCTACCATACAATGTCTTTAACCTATGGTTCATGCTGCAACATGAGCACCACTCTTTTCCCCAGATCATCTACCAAATTGCAAGAAAACGTATAAGTTTTTTAGGTTAATCCTCATTTTTTAAAGGGATGTCATTTCTCCCAATCCATAGTTCAGGTATTTTTGCTTAATATACGTGGTCCAAATATCATTTCTATTATATATGGATACGTTTTCCTGTTCGTGTGTACCATATTGATAACTTAGTAGTGTCTAAAACTCTTCTCCAATTTGAGTAGTCTGCAAACATGGAGAAGAATAAGTTTTCCCTGCTTGGCCATAAGAGAAAACAGGAAAAAAACAACACAAAACGTCACTGCTATTAAAAGGCAATCCACCACAAGGAAGAATCGCAGTACCTTCGATGAGTCTGGCCCTCCAGAAGTGCACTGCACTCCACCCAAAACGGGGACTTTCCTAACTGGGGCATCACCGAACACATCCGAGTACGATGTCAATGGCGGCAGCTTGAACCCGCCACTACCGACTTCTACACCTGCACCAGAGATCCCAGAAGGCGTGGCAGCTACCAATCTCTTCCTCTTCGGGGCGTACGCTGGCACCACCTGCACGCCGCCGACAGGGCCTTCCTCCAGCACGACCTTTACTTCCGGGCCTTCCTGCTCCTTCTTGACCTCGACTTCTTCCTTCACGCGGAAATTGATCAAACCCCACTGTTCCAGACAGGTGAAGACCTTGCGGAGGCGGCCAATGTCACCGACGAGACACCTGCGGACGTCAGAGAAGGCTAGGCGGCGGAAGGGGTCCTCTCGGTATTTGGTGATTATGAAGTCTCGGTACTCCTTGTATATCCTAGGGTTCCGGCTGGCCGACGCCCCTTCGAAGAACTCCGGCAGCGACCTTCGCTCCGTCTCGTGGATCTCATCCCACCGGAACCAACCTGAGAAAAACCAAGCGACGCCCGCGTCAGAAACCCTAACCATAACAAAACCCTGACTCGAACCCTAAATCGATAGGTAGATAAGTTATAGCTACGGGAGGAGGAAGGGATTGTGTAGAGCTCGCGGCCGTCGTCCTCGTCGTCTTCCTCTTCTTCTCCGGCGCCGGCGCGATGGCAAAGGGCGGTGGTGTCGTCGTCGGAGCTGGGCGACATCGATCGGACGGTGGATGGAGACTGGTTCACGGGGATAAGATTATGTGGACCGTCGATTGAAGCCCCGGGGAGAGGTTTAACTGTTCGAATTGGAGGACCGAAAGGGCGGCTTCATTAGGGAGTTGAGCACAAAATTTAACAGTTCCAGATCGAGAAGAATTGGGTCAAAAGTTTAAGCCTGTATTGGTATTACTATAATATTTTAAAAATTAGGAGAACGGCCGAATTTGGGCCTGGTATGGAATGGGCCCAGAATCCGATGACTTATTCTTCATCCTGTGTAATAATTTTGAAACATAAATAAATTAATATATATATCGAGGTAATATAATTGAATTAATTTTACAATAAAAAATATTATCTAAATCCGAATAAATTTTAATTGTCAAATTAACTTGATCAGAATCAACGGATGCCCTCGATCATAATCAAATCTATTATCTAACTAGTAAAAAAAATTAATATAAAATTATTTAATCCACACTCGTCCTGTATTAAATACTCCGTATATGTATCTTTTTCTCTTCAAATGATATTTAAACATGTATATTTATGTAGAAACAGATTTTTTTATTTTAAAGTAGTTGGGGATTACTACCTTGACCATAGTAATAAGAATATTATAATAATTTAAAATGAGTTTGGGTACTTATTACTTTTATTTAGAAAGATAATTTTGACACTTTATTTTTAGAAAATAATTTAAAGAATGTGTCGTAACATTTGTGTCACTGCATCTAGTTATTTTCGCATGTCTTAGTCTTCCCTTTTACACACTGCATGATAATTCACATTGAAAGTACACTTTTTTGTACAATTGAAAGCTTATCTTTTAAAAAAATATTTTTTTTCAATTTTAATATTCATCTCAATTTTCACATGCCGTGACAACATAATTTCCAAATATACAAGTGTTTTTAAGCGAGCGGTAATAGAAGCATGATATATAACCTCAATTTATATTTTTTTTCTCTATTTCAAAAAAATATTCATCTCTGATTATCTTTTTTTTTTCTTCATGCAACCATAAATATGCATCTCCATTTTCGCGATTATTGGCTATCTATTGTTGAAATTAGTTCACCTTTATCTTTGTTATGCGATATATAAAAATGTTGCTATGGTAAAAGTGATACCATTCTTGTTGAGAAAAACCTATACTCGTTAGAGATAAAATGTTGCTATTGTTAAAATTTATTGCTTATTTTTAAAAATAAATTTTAACCAATAAAATACTTATCAGCATTTTAACTTATCAGTTATTTTATATCAACTAAGCCAAATGAGTCCTTTGTAATAAAAAAAGAGATAAAAAAACCCATCACATTGGATTGTGGATTAATCTATTTTCTTATTTTTTATATATTACATTTTTATTGTCTTTCTCTCATTGTTACTCTTTAAACATATATATTTTTTCATGTATTTAATATACTTTACTTTGTCTGATGGTGATGAGGTACTTATACATTTTTCACAATTAATGTAATGAGGTACTTATATATTTTTTGACAATTAAATTTATATTACGTTGATCATATATGATATTTAATTATGAAATGACCATTTTAAAAAATAGTGATAAAATCATTCATCGGTTTAGTGATAGATCAATTAGTGATGTAATTATTTATCACTAATTAGTGACAAACATCTGTCACTAATTAGTAATAGAGTTATTTGTCGCTAGTTAGTGATGAATAAACATAATTGACACTAATTTGTGACGATTGATTAGTGTCTCTAAGCATGTGACATATTTTTTAGCGCCTCATTCATCGTTAAAAAATAGTGATGTTTTTTTTGTCTCAAATGATTTGCGAGTAAGCAGTTTGTGACAACAATTGATGCATCACAATATTTTTTTGTGATGAGTTTTTTTGTGATGGTAGTGAATGTTGGACTATGAAGGGACAACATGAACGTAAAGTGGGGGTAGCCGAAATGAGGATGTTGAGATGGATGTGTGGTCATACAAAATTATATAGGATTAGGAATGACCATATACGTGAACGAGTCGGAGTGTCTCCTATTAGTGAGAAAACGGTAGAGAATCGTTTGAGATGGTTTGGTCATGTTCAGAGAAGACCATTAGATGCGCCAGTAAGAAAAGTAGATCAAATAATTTGGAGTCCGATTAAAAGAGTGAGAGGGAGGTCAAGGCGGACACTTGGCGAACTAATAGAATAAGATCTATTGGTGAATAATATACCAAAAGGTTTGGTTACTAATAGAGCGGAATGGCATCGTATGATCCATGTAGCCGATCCTAGCTAGTGGGATAAGACTTTGTTATTGTTGTTGTTATTGTTGATGAGTTTTTCTTTAACATTTAATGACCATTCACCCTCCATTGAAATGAGATGGACACTCCACCCTATCGCGGCATACGTACGTATGATGGTGGATCTAGCACGAGCGTCTTCCTATGCACGGTACAGGGCATGGTTCAATGGCACGCGAGTGTGATTCCTATGTCAGTTCGAACATTCCATTCTACCGATGTCACCGTCTACCCATATACTCGCATTATTGGGATCACGGACTATGGCAAGAATCTCTTAGGCTACGTTTGGTACAGAAATATTGAGAGAACTTTTATTTTCGAGAATTAATTGATGTGATAGAAAAATTTGGGTTAGTATTTAGATGAAAAAGTGTAATGGTGGGATTTAAAAAGTTGATGTGATTGATAAGTTTTAGTGGGTGTTTAGATAAAAAGTAAGAACTAAGAATATAATTTATTATTTCATAAGATATAAAATTATAGTAAATAAGAATATATTATTAATATTATAATTTACATAAATCATTATATTATTTTTATTATTTTTATTTATTTTGATTAAATATTTTAAATATTATTAATATTAAAATTTATGTACATTTTAAGATCCAAATATAATATATTTTAAAAAAAATAATTGAATAGTTTAATTAATAAAACATTTATTAATTATTAGAACTAATTATTTTATAGTTTTTAATTAATAACATTTAATAAATTATTTTATAATATCTCTAATAATGTATTAATATATTATAAATTATATATACATACATTACAAAATAATTAAAAAAATAGATGAAATTTAAAAAAAAAAGTCAAAGATTGCGGCGTTGAAAAAAGTAAATGCTCTTGCCGAAGGCAAGAACTTTTCCGCGGAAACATTTCGCGGAAGTCACGTGTCACGTATAGCGTTTGGGAATATTTCGTGATGTTCTCGCGAAATGTTTTCATCCAAACGCAGCCTTAAGCAACATCCCCTCCGAGCTCAATTGCCTCCTCTTCTTCCGATGGCTCAACCTCCATGTCAATCGCCTTGTCGTCTTGGCCCCTCTTCAACAGTAATGGAGCTAGCATGAAAAGTAGGGGGGGCAATATACGTACATGTACTATATTTTAAATTTTTTTCTTATACTACCATATAAATATGTATAGGACTAAAAAAAATTTGCTCCCCCTCCCCCAATCGCAACCTCCTCTCTGGACTCTTCCCACCAGCCGTCTCTCGAGGTTGCAAAATTTTGATCTCTCCAGCAACCTCTTGGAGGACCTATTGTACTCGCCAGCTCCAATGACTCGTTCTGTTGTAGAGCTATTTCTCTGGCAACATATCCGTCGGAGTCTCTGGTCGGAGATGACGAGCCTCATTCAGCTCTATCTTTCCTAAATGTTGTGCGAAGCTTGGAAGGTGTGGTGGTGGTGTTTGCTTGTAGGTGCAAGAAGAAAGGGAGCATCGTCGTCGTCGTCGTCAACGGCATTGGAAGACAATGAGGGTGGTTCCTCGGGTCGTGGAGGTAGCACGGTCTTCGATGGGGAGTAGGTGATAATAGACATGGGGTTCAGGGTGGAATTCAAGGAGCTACCGAGGGCATTCACTGACAAATCTCCCACAAGTATATAGAGTCAATGTCGTAGTATATAAAATATCGTCTCATGGGAAAAGTTTAAATATTAGAATTATATGATTATAAATGATATCTAAACAGTTATAAATATGTGAAATAATAATAAAAATTAAATAAAAGTGAAGTGCCCAAATGAGTGCAGAAAATGACGAGAAAGAACAAGAATTGATTACAAGAAACAAATGAGAATAACAGTTCTAGGATTTTGAATCCACCTAGGGTATTGATCATAGAAAATTTAAAGATAATAAAATCATTAGTGTTCTACTCAATTTTCAAAAGTCATGCATCTTCTTTTCAGGCAAATATAATTCTAATTAAAATAATAAATGTCTACTTTCGTGATCATTTAAATTATTTTAATTGCATTATAAATCAAAATTCATGAGTAAAATTATTATTCTTATTTATAAGAAATAGTACATTTCATGTCATTCATTTTAACTAATCCCAATGAACTACTTTCGTAATAAAAAAAATCTTAAGTCGATTAATTAGGTGTCCAATCCAATATCAGCATCTCGTCAAGCACATGAAAGACAAAGAATACATCAGATCAAATAAAAATATTTCCTAAAGATCAACCTTAGATTTCATCAAACCCTAGAAAAAGACGTTTAGCAATGCATAGAGAAAGAAATCATCATCGAAACGTAAGAATTCATGAAAAGAGAATGAGATTAAGTATAAGAAAAGTACAGAAATACATAGAAAAATAAGCATTCATCCCAGACGTCTTGATCTCCTAAAAAATAAGGTCTTGACCTCTATTTTCATCTTCAAAATTTTTTTATAGTCCTCATAAATTAGGATTACAAAAATATCTAAAATACCTAAAAAATTAGCCCAATACGGCTAAAATATGTCCAATATGGCCTAGGACGAGGCGGTACGGTATGTTGGATCAAGTCGTATTGATTCTAGAGTGCGATACGGTCTGAAGAACTTTAATACTGGCTGGAAGGTTTTAATACTGATTGGAAGGCTTTAATACGCCACTCGTATTGAGTCTCTATAGATGCATTTTTATCAAACTTTTGTCAAATTTTTACGATTCTTGAAATAAATCAAACAATAATATAGATTTCGAAATTTTTTATGATTAAAGATGAAATAATATTAAACACATCAATCTTGACTATAATTATATTAAAATAATTGAATAACTACATGATTATCATCCGCCTACGTGTTGGGCAAGGGGGGAACATGTTTAATATACAAGGTGGTGGCATGGGTTGGTCATTGTAGTGAGGCGACTTCGAAGGGTAGAGATGGAGAATCGTGCCGAGTTCGGGCCGGTCAAATCGAGTTTGATCGGGCTATGGATCGGGCTATGCTAAAATTGCATCAAGCCACCCCGGCACGATTTAGGACCGGCTCGGGTGGGCCGTCCGGGTGAAATCATGCCAAGCCGGCGCCCATTTTTTATTATTTTTTGCACCTTGACTCAGACTAGGCTCGATCGAAATTCGGCCCGAGCCCGTCCAGAATTCAGCTCGAGTTGGTTTTTTCATTTGTTATTTTTTATCTGCGAATCGAAAAGAAAATGTGCCAAAATAAATAATAGAAAATAATGTAAGGCGTAGGAATTGAACCCATAATAATTAGTTTTATGTGTAGTAACTGCTAAGGCTCTGTGTTGCATTACTAGCGATTTGATAAGTGGATAGCGATTCAACTAGCGGATAATGGATTAACTAGCGGATAGCGGGTGGTGGATGATGATTAGCGGTTAGAAATTATAACAAATAAGTGTTCAGTAAATTTAGCGATAGAATTAGCTGACAAATTAGACATATTTAGACATATGACAATTTATTTAATTTAAGCACTATATAAATTCTATTATAATGCAATAAATTAAATATTTATATCTTAATCAAATAAAATAAAATTTCACAACTAATTTTTTTGTTAAAATATATAGAAAATTATATTAACAATAAATTTTATATAATGCATCGATGATATCAAAATATTAATTGTGAAATTATTTTTTACTCATTGTTAACTTATAAATAATTTGTAATTAATTAAACATGAATATGAAAAGAAATATAGTTAAATTATTATAAAATAAAAATGAGAAAATAATAAGATAAGTTAGAAAGAAATAATAATTTGAATAAGGGTAAAATTGAAATATTTTATAAAATGCTAACTTCTAATCGCTAAACACTAGTAGAAGTAGCTTTTCAATATTTTCGTATAAAATGCTAAATGTTATTTATTTTTGTCATTTACCAAACAAAAAATTAATATTTTCTAAACGCTAATTTTTGTGTTACTAAACAGGACCTAAATCAAAGTAGAAGATGTATTAATGTACCAAATTAAATATATTAAAGAGGGTCTGATTTATTTTTTAATTATAAATTTATATATTAATATACATAATTAAAAATTTTCAAGATTTTGGGGGGATTCCACCCCCCCAAAATGGGTCCACCCCTGCCCTTTTACCCTCTTCTTTCGCTTAGGACAAATTTAGTTTTGTATAATTATATATTATTATATAAGTTTAACAAAAGTTAACAGTAGTTGTATTGATTATCCCTCTTCTATGAAGTGTGAGAGGTTGAGGGATCAAAATTAGTCACATTCTTTTTTCTTTATTGGTGATGCTGTTGCAAAATTATATTTTTCATAGTGAACTAATTAAGAAGAGGAAGTAATCAGCTAATGTCATTTTAATATCCTACCCAATCTTTATCTGAAGCAGCATCTATTATCGCATTATTTTTTTTACAACCATATTGCTTATGGAAAAACTCATTGGAAGCAACCTTTTGAATTGACTTGCTGCAAAAATTTGAGGATTCCAAGATCTGATTGCCTTCAAGCTGAGAAGTCTATCCCTTTTTTTCATCATCACCATCATCAAGAGAGATAAGAGAGTCGAACTGAAGAGAATATTGATGTCATCTATTGTTCGATCAAAGTAAGATATATTTTCATATCAATCAAGAACAAAGTTCAAAAGGGCGCATGACCAAGTTTTACAATGTACATATAATTTTTGAGAATAATGGGTGTCCCCCCCCCCCCCCCCCACACACACACACACACAAGTTGGGGGGATTATCCCCCATGCTGCGCCAGCCGTCGGATTCGCATCCGATGGTTGGCACGGATCTTAGACATTTAAGTGATATTTGGCGCGGTCTGGGGGCTGGTTCGGCGAGCGCGGCCCAGTTCAACCACGTCCAAGGGGTTGGGTATAAAATGATGAAAACCATAGAGTCCACGGTCATTTTCTTTTCTCCACACACTCTCTCTCCTCTTCGTTTATCCTCCGCGCCGCCTCCTCCTCTCTCCCTCTCCTATTCGCGCAGAGGTTTGGCGTCGACGAGCAACCACCTCCTCTCTCTTTCTCTCATCTCCTCTCTCAAAACCCCCGCCGATTTGTGCCAACTGACATCCCCTGCCCGACCAGATCTCATCTCCTCTCACCGGCAACGTCCCCCCCCCCCCCAACCAGATCGTGACCCCAAGCACGCCGCTGACCTCGAGCACCTTGCCGCGACGCTGCCGACCTACTCGACAACCTCCCACGACCAAATCTGCTCGACCCCAAGCACTCCCGACCAGATCTACGAACTCCTTCCTTGTGCGCCGTCGCAGCATGCTCCCACCAACTAGATCTGTGACCCCGCACGACCGCCGCACACTGACCCGCCGAGCGCCACCAATCCCCGCGCACCCCGCCACCTTGTCCGCCGCTGCTCCCCCGACTAGTGTTGATGATCAGCCCCACCGAGCGCCGCCGACCCCTTCGCACCCTGCCTCTATGTCTGCCATTGCTCCCCTGCTGTGCTCCGCCATCAAGTGCAAATGAACAGCCCTACCAAGCACCACCGATCCCTGCGCACCCTGCCTCCCTGTCCGCCGCCGCTCCCCCGTCGAGATCCACCGCCGATCAGCCATGTCGAGTGCCGCTGACCCCTCACACCATTGAATTAATTTTATTTGTAAAGGATGTGTCGTAATGTAATGTCGTATTTTGTGGCATCGCACTTTGTCTGCATATCTTCGTGCTGGAAAGTTTGTTGTAAACTAGTTTAAACTTAATTATTCTTTTGTTGATAATTCATGTTGTAAATCAATTTATCAAAATGTTTTTATCGTGTAAAGCGCGAGGTTGTTTTCACACCGATGAGCATGAGGTTTCCCAGAGTTAGAATTAAATATGTTTTTTTTAAAAGGTAGATTTCATATATGTTAGCTAGCACCAATGGTGTCTTGATACAAAAAGTGGTCGAGGCCCGAAGGTGGGCAATCAACCCAGAAGGTGTCGCCAGGAGAGTTGCGACCAAAAAATGCGAGGTAGTCCGCCGCCCGGTTAGAGGTGCGGGGGCAATGAGTTACATATACGTGGGAAATAACATCAAATAATGCTCCAAATGTCAGAGATAAGAGCCTTCAAGCGCCAAGGACATCGAGTAGAGCATGAGATTATATCAATGAGGACCTTGGAGTCTGAGCAGAGCTCAATGTGTGACAGACCTTCCGCAGCGCACATCTGGAGCCCGACAAAGACAGCCCATGCCTCAGCCATGAGAGCCGAATCAGCATAACGAGTGCCAGCGCCTGCAAAAATGAAAGAGCAATCATGAGAGCGAAGGAGATATCCAAAGCCGCCCACCCCGTCTCCAAAAAAGGAGGCATCAGTGTTCAGCACACACCAATGCCGGGGTGGGGCCTCCCACTGGACCTGAGGCGAATCACTGGGGGTAGAGGAGGAAGAGGTGCCTCAGGTGCATGAGAGTCAAAGTAGGTACGAAAATCGGCCAAGACTCTTTCCCAAGCCAATTCCACGGTAGAATGCCGCGACCTAAAGTGAGCGTCATTCCGAAGATTCCAAATCCCCCAAAGGCAGTGAGCAAAAATCGACAAAAGGTGTTATCTGGACTGTTGAACCAAGTCAGCGCCCTCAAGCATCCAGGAGCCAGAAGGCCAAGTGGACATGAGCTTGAACGAAAAGTGGAGTTTATTCTGAAAGATGGCCCAGAGACGCAAGGCAAAAGGGCAAAAGAAGAAAAGATGTGGGCTTGTCTCAGGTGCAGAACCACACAAAGAGCACGAGGGATTTATAGTGTTGTTGAACAAAAGAACCCTGTCGAGAGTGGGGAGTTTACCATGGAGTAATTTCCAAAGAAAAATGTGAATTTTTGGGGAAATAGGAATCTGCCAAAGCGCGGTCCATGGCTGCCAACCAGCGGCACTTGGCGGCATAGAGCGGCAATTAGAACCTGTAAACTGACTTAGCATTAGCTTGTCAATGAGAATCAGACACCCATACCCACGCGTCATCATCGGCGTGTAAAGAAAGGTAAATATGTTTAATGCGTAGGCAGAGGGCAGGGCCAAACATCAAGGATAAGCGAGCATCATCCCAAGTGCCGTTTGAAATAAGGTGACTAACAGAGAGACCAGTAATGTTTATATCAGAATTGATGTATGTAGGAGTCCAGATGAGGGGTATCTCAGAGATCCAAGGGTCACGTAAGATGGAGGTCATTATGCCATTACCAATATTCTTCTTAAAACCCAATCGTAATATTTGGATAGAGTCTAGGATCAGGCGCCAAGAGTCAGCAATACGAGAGATGGGATGGGAGTTCCACAGATCTAGCTTTCCGTATTTGTTCATCACAAGAGAAGCCCAAGGAGAGATATCTGAATTCAACAAGGTTTGGATACGTTTAGCAAGCAGGGAGTATTTGACAGTATGAAGATTTCGGATCCCAAGGCCACCCCACGCGGAAGTTGAACGGTGGACCAATTAAGAAGATGGGAGGCCCGACGATTTCCTCCAGGGTCCCAGAGGAAAGAACGGCTGAGCTTCTCAAGTGACTCGATGGTGCCGCCGGCCAGACGAGTGGAACCCAGGGAGTAAATCGGAGTTGAGGACATAACCGCCTTGATGAGGGTAGCCCGCCCAGCCTGACTTAAGGTCATCTTCTTCCATCTAGCCAGACGGGCAGACAACTTGTCAATGATGGAAAGGTGATGCCTGATAGGAATATGTTTTGGGGAGATGGGTATACCTAGGTAGGTGAAGGGAAAAGTGCCAATCCGAACGTTAAGGGCGTCATGGATAATCCTACACTTACAAAGATCGAGCTTGGGAAGATATATTTCAGATTTGTTTGAATTAATCTTCTGGTCTGTTAGGAAATTGTAAATATCAAGGATCTTTATAAGGTTTTGACAGTTCTTCTTTGTGGCTTTAATACATATGAGCAAATCATCCGCATAGATGATGTGGCTAAGAGAGAAGTCATTTATCCTGAAGGGGGATAGATAGCCGAGGCTAGTAAATTGATGCATGAGAGAGGAAAAGATTTGCGATGTGAGAATGAAAATGTACAGGGAAAGCAGATCCCCCTGGCGAACACCACGGAATGCAGAAAATTGGTTTGAGACAATGCCATTTATAACACACGAAAATTTAGGTGAGTGAATGCATAATTTAATCTAATTAATGAATTTATCAGGAAAATTCATAAGCTTAAGAATGGAGGTTATAGATGGCCAGGAGATCCGATCAAAAGCCTTCTCAATGTCGGCTTTGACGATCATATATTTGTTCCTACCCGAGCTTAGGGAATGAGCTAGTTCTTGAGTGATTAGTATGTTGTCCTGGATACAGCGCCAGGAATGAAAGCCGATTGGGCAGGGTCAATGAGATTTCTAAGGGTGGGGCGAAGCCGATTGGCAAGAATTTTAGGCAGGACGCGATATAGGACATTACATAGGGATATAGGGCGATAGTCCGAGATAGTGTTGGGCTTCTTTTTCTTTGGGATGAAAATGAGATTGGTGTTCCCCCAGTCACGAGGCATAATTCCATTAGTGAAAAAATTAGTAATTGTTTTGACAATCTGTGGTCCAACAATATTCCAGTACTCACGGTAAAATTCAGTGGTAAAGCCATCTGGCTCAGGGGCCTTTCCAGGAGGCATGCTCCATAAGGTTGAGCGGATCTCAGCCGGGGTGACTGGCGCAATAAGGGCTGGGATTTGGGAGGCGGGTAGGGTAGGAAGTGTAGGCCAATAATCAGGGGAAATGTTAGGCTGATCAGAAGGTTGCCAAAGATGCTTATAATGATCGACGAACATGGACTGAATAGTGACAAGATTCTCAAAGACATTACCCTCAGTATCTTTTATTTGATAAATAGTATTTTGCTGGTGCCTAATCAGTGGATAGATGAAAAAAATGAATATTTTTATCCCCCATACGAACCCAATTAGTTTTGGCCTTACTCCACCACTTCAAGCTGATCTGCCGCAGATACGCAACATGTTGATGGTAAGCAGATCAGAGGAGGCCCAACTCATGATCAGAAAGGCCCCGCGTGGTATCAAGTGATTCAAGGTGAGCAATCTTTCCGAGCGTGTCCTCAGCCCGGAGCTCAAGCTGGCCTAAGTCCTTTTTGTTCCATCTAAGAGTATCAATTTTGATTTTTTATAAGACTTGGTCGATAGAGGTGTCAGGAGTGGCAAAGTTCCAGTGTTTACTAAATATACTATGTGCATCATGGTGAAGGAGCCAAAAGTGTTCATACTTAAATGAACGGGGTCTGGGTGTTGAATTTTTTGTCTGGAACAGAATTGGTGCGTGATCCGATACACGGCGAGGAAGAGATGAAAGCTTGAGGTCGGGGAAGGTCTCTATCCAGTGATGAGATAGGAGGAGCCTGTCCAAACGACAATGTATGCGAGCGAGGCCCGACCTGTTATTACACCAGGTGTAATACTGGCCGGTGAGGGAGACATCAATGAGACCATGGGAGTCAAGGAGACGTTGGAGGGTGCGAGTGGATCTGGTAGGGGTAAAAGGTTTGCCTCCCAGCTTATCATTCTGGGCGAGAATGGTATTGAAGTCGCCAATGAGCGCCCAGGGAATATCCCCGGGGCGCAAGGCGCAAAGTTCATTCCACAATTGGTTTCGCAAGTGAGGGATTGTGCTCGCATAAATACATGACAAAAGGAAATTGAAACCGGCATGAGAAACAACAACATGGATGACTTGGGCAGTAACAAGGATAGAAGTCACCTGAGATTCATGGCCCCGCCAGGCCACAATGATGCCGGATATCCGAATAGCACATAAGAGTTACCGATATTCGATATGCCACAGGGGCCGCGGTTGGCCAGATCAGCGGTAGTTGCGCCTTCAGGAGTCGCACATCACCCACAAAGCGACCCAGGAGACAAAGGCTGAGAGCAACAGCGCGGTCGGCAATTTCTTCTGCAGGGATGGAGACCTCATCGGTGATGGAATCACGAAGTCCCCGGAGCTGACGCTGAGTAATGGGAAAAGTCGGGCGTCCACGCCGAACGGTCGCAAACCATGAGCTCTTGATGGTGTTGTTGTTCAGGGCGCCTGGAGGGGAGAAAATGGGGGATTGGTTTGGTGGAGGGAGGTGGGGGTTAGGAGCACGAAGATTTGGCAACGGTGGAAAGGGATCTGGGTCAGGTGGTGAGGGAGTATATGCCATCGTGTTCTAAACTGTGAAATTTAGGGCATGAGAAAAAAAGGGGGGATTCAGGGACGTCCAGGGCAGGGTTGTGATGGGGAGTGGGAGAGGGAAGGAGAGGCTAGTGGCTCCGCCGGCGGGAGGCACCGGAGACGAGGAAGGGAGGCTGGAGGGGGTCAGGCCATCGCTCTTTTGTCGACATGTCCGTCACGATGAATCGCCATCATTTTTACTTCTCAAGCTGCTCGATGCCTTGCCGAGAAGAATTCAGAATTAAATATGTTCAACTCAAAGATCTTCAATTATGTAACAAATTTGATTTGTTAACATTGAGAGGATTTGGCGGAATGTGAGATGAAGACGAGAATGTAGAATACGTGACGCGCGTCGAATATCTTTAGGAAAACTTAAAAACAAGGCTCAGAACACAAGTAATGCCTTAAATCTCTGACACCAGACACGATTTGGACTTTAACATGAACCAGTTAACAACCTGTGCAATCCTAGACATTTAGGACATTCCAGCTTTTTTTTTCAGAAAGCATCTAACATGACTGAGTTAGGATGCAAAAATAAACAAAGCATTTGAACAAAAGATTATATAAGCTCAATAAAAATAAAAATTTACAAGATGGATTAACAAAAAGTATAACTAGTTTACAAGATTAAATAAGATGTGTGGCGGCGTACAGGAACGACAGGGGGTGACGCTCGGCGGGGTCACAGATCTGGCGGACGGGCTCGAATCTCTGCTGCTCTTCGCGCGGGCGCCGACAGCGGGCAGATCAAGGGAGGGCGCAACTTCCTGGAGGCGGGGAGATCTCTCAGCGGTTAGATTTGCCAGGACGAGATCGTAGGCGGGCAGATCTGTCGGGATGGGGGCTTAGGCGGGCAAATCTACCGGGACAAGGTCACGCGGGGGTCGCAGGCGATTGCTTAGGAGCATATCTCATCGACGATCGCTGAGGCTTCATGAACACGTTCGAACAAATTTTCTCACTATCGACGAGATCTGCACCTCATCGACCGCTTGCAACCCCACGAGGCACAAATCTGGTCGGCAAGACATCAGATCTATCAGCAAGGCGTTAGATCTGGTCGGATGATGTGGCCGGCAGAGGGAGAGCGATAGAGTGAGAGGCGGAAATGAGAGAGAGGAGAGAGAGAACGAGCGCCGGGCTTTTGTACTCGCGTCCATCGGATGTATCGGGTGCCAGATCAAAAATTAGCTTTTTTCGACATGAACCGGATGCTCACGCTCCCATTATCTTGAAAAACCTAGTATTTGATCAGCGCCCATCCAATCCGGATCGGACGGGCACCGTGAAATGGGGGGAGTGTCCCCCCATTTGAAATGGGGGGACACCCATTATTCCCATAATTTTTTTGGGTAATATGGGTGTCCCCCCATGCAGCTTCAATCGTCCGATGCCCTTCGATGGCTGACGCTGTTAACGGTGGTTCACGAACTAGACCCAACGGTTCAAACTTTCTTCGACGACATTTGGTCTGGTTCGGAAGGTTTCGTGTACAAAACGAGTTCCCCCAAAAAAAATTCATCTCTTTCACCCCAAAGCTTTCTCTCTCTTTCGTTGTGTTCTCTCGCCCATACTTTCGCCCCCTCCTCTCTCTCTCCCCCCTCTCCTCTCCTCTCCTATCGACGCCGACGACGGACCAAATCTATGCGTCCACCTCAGATCTCCGGCCAAGCCTCGCCGATCTCCAGCCAGATTTGGGCGCAGCGACGACCCTCGGGCCAAATCTGCGCACAGCGGCAACCCTCCATCCAGATCTACGCACAACGGCGACCCCCTCCAGAACTGTGCGCAGCGGAGACCCCCCAGTGACCTCGAACATCCACGACCCCCGTCGATCTCCAGGTGTCTCCGTGCCAACCTCCAAGCTACGCCGCTGTCGACCAATGTTGTAAGACCCGACCCGACCATCGACCCGAATTGTCTAACGGGTCAGGTCGGACCGGGTCAAACCGAATGGTCGGATCGGGTAATATAAATTAATAAAAAATAAAATAAGTTCAAGTGACTATTAGAATATTATTAATATGTAAGATATTATTTAGCAAAAATATCATGTAATATAATAAAATAATTCAGATCAATAATATAATAAAGGAAGCATAAATTAAATCATTAATTGAATATTTTCTAAAAAAAATCTTGTGAGTAATTATAAAAAAATAAAGATATTAATGAAATTTTATTTATGTGATAAAGAAGAATATTGAAATATAACTTTCAAGTATATATATATATATGCAATTCTAAAAAAAATTAATAATTTTTATACATTTTAATTTTTTTATATTTTTCAATTTGACCTGATCGGGTGGCCAAACCCATCGGGTCGGCCGGTTGAACTCGGGTTTTGACCGGGTTTGACCGGGTCAAAGCAGGTCAACTCCGCGACCGGGTTTCGGACGACCCGCGGGCCGTTTCAGTGCCCAGACACCGATCCGACCGGCCGGGCCGGGCCGGATCAGACAACACTGTTGTCGACCTCAAGAACCCTCCGACCTTGAGCATCGTGTGTCGCCGCACTCGCCTCCGAGCTTCACTGCCAACCTTGAGCACACCGCTTGTAATATCTCTAACTTAAACTTGTATGATTAGAATGTTATATTATGTTATCGATATGTGTTATGAAGATCATGTTAATACATAAGCTTCAATGATAATTATTGGAGCTTGAAAAGTGATGAAAATATGTTTATGGCATGAAAATGTGATTTTCGGAAAAGTGAAAATTTGGAGAATTAAAGTCCCAATAATTATTTCTATATATGAAAGAATTTTAAAAGTGATTTTTAACAATTTTTAGGAGGTGTATGAGTTAGGTAAAACATAGCTACAAAATAAAAAAATCTATGAAATCGTAATTTTTGTTCTTCGAATAAAAAATTAGATTTTGATTCCTTAATTATTTATTTTTCTAAATATTTATTTGAATCCAAATGGGAGGTAGTTCATTATTTACATAAAATGTCTTAAATAAATAAATGAAAAATGCAAAAGTCATTTACTTATCCTTCTAATACTTATCATTTTTGCCTTTTACTATATTTCTATGTCATTTTCACCACTTTGGCCGAACACCTAAGGCAAAAGCAAAAACATCCATAATTGTTGAAGGAATTGGAGGAAGAGAAGGGGCAAATAGGGTTTTAGATTTTCGTAAGTTCCTACTTCATTTTCTTTGGATTTTAACTACATAATTCTTAATTAGGGTGACTATGAGTCTTTCTCATCCATTTATTTTTGGATTTTACTTGAACATGGGGCAAAACTCATGTTGTTCATGGGTAAGATTAACTCTAGCCATGTTCAATTGATTCACGAATCTTTAGCTACATAATTCCATACATTCGAGTCATTCAAAAATTATGAAATTTATTTTGATTGATCCTATGTGAGTCTAATTTCATTGAGCTTTCGATAGGATTTCTGTAGATAAAGTTATGGTCTTATCTTTAAGGTACTATCACTCTATCCACCGAAATCGCTATTCGAATTTGTAAGTTATGTATTAAATCTAATATGTCGTGGAATTATTTGATAATTTAAAGTGTTATAGACAATGATGTTAGATTTCATTGAGAATTGGAATTACTAGAAAATAATATGTGTAGCGAAAGTTATAAATATTTTACCGAGCTTTACTCAGTCTGTCAGAATGGAGCTTAGGACAGATTATACTAGTATTGGTTAAATTTATTGTGCACAGTACAATAGATATAAATTCAAGTAATTTTATGAGTTGCACACTAGGATGTCTACTATTTAAGAAAAATAAAAGTACCAGAACAGATAATGTTTATTATTTTATATAAATCATAAAAGTAAGGTTACTCAGTCTGTCAGGATATGAAAATAATATAAAAGTTATGTTGAATGTTAATTTTCATGAAAGCAAACCATAACGAAATAGAAAATGAAACTTTTACAAATTAATGTCTATGTAATATGAAAGTAAACAAAATTGGAATAATGTCATTTGATTATGTATATCAGAATATATGAATTTTTGTTTACTATGTGTGCGATCTATCATAATATTAGGTCAATCCTTATGTTTAATAGTTACTTAAATTATGAGTAAATATTTAAGGTTCATATACCATTACAATTAATTATGTTTCATATGTGATAGGCTTGTGCTCATATCATAGTAGTAATGCGTTTCTTACTATTATTGTTATAGGAGTAGAAGAGTAAAGTAGTGAAAAGGGAAAGGAAAATATTTTGTTAGCCCTTATAGGTAAGTTGATTTCTCCTACTCTATGTTTTCACCTCTTTTAAATTCGATGTGACATCGATTATTATATGTATTGAATATGTTTTGAAATGCTATGAATTGATTCCGAGAACTGCAATTATGAAAAGTATACGTGATATGATTTGAATGGATTGCGATGAGTGCAATCTTGTTCATTTTGAAATGGTATTGAATATTATTCATCTTCTGATATTCAGGAGATGTCTGTTATGTGATAAATAATGCATCGATATCCATTTGCATTTGCATATATGATGGTTGGAGTTAAGTGCTACATCATTGATTACGATGGGAGCCACCTTTAGAGTCTAATCCATCATTTTGTTCTCCAATAATGATATGAGATAGGCTGGAGCTAAGTGCAACATCGTGAGTAGCCACGATAGAGGCCACCTCTAGAATCCATAGGGGCAACCACTAGAGTCCACCTATCATTATATGATTTATTCCTCGAAAGGGATTAGGTAGAATGGATGTAAGTGTTACATCGCTGATCACGATGGGAGTCGCGTCTAGAGTCCATCTATCGATCACTGCCCAATTGGTGATCCATGCATACATATGAGAGTGTTGCATTGCATGCACATGTTTGTTATGTTTAAGTAACAATGAATGTAAATTGAGTGCAATGATATTGATTGGGATGTTATATATGTATTTAGTAAATGTATGAAGATATTGACTTTTATATTATGATTAATTCATGTATACTTATGGCACTTCGAATTTATTTGATAGTAACTATGATTGTCAAGATTGCTTTTCGGATCGTAAGATCCTACGATCCAAGGCTAGGCAAGCGATCTCGATCTCACTTCGGAGATCGAAAATATAAGATCGTAGTAGGATCGATCGCTGAAACGTAAGATCGGTAGGATCTTAAGATCCCACCGTTCCTATGTATTTATTTTTTGTAATATTTTTAAAATTATTTTTATTGAGAAAACTAAAAAATTGAATATTAAATTTAAAAATTGGCAAGAGAGGACGTAACTTTCTTTGTCTATCATATTATTCTTATGATTTTATTTAGTTAATTTTTATTTTTTAAAATTGGAAAAAATATAAAAATAGAATATTAAGAATAAAAATTGACAATGAATTAGGTTAAATTCTCTCCATTCTCTCCTCTCAATTTCTCTTTTCATTTTTTTATGAATGATCTAGAGTAAATTAATTAACTTATGTGAAAAAATGATATTTAGGAAACAAAAAAATATTTGTTTTTTCATAATTCAGATGAGAAAATTGATTTACCATTGTGAATTATCGTAATTAGTTTTTTTTTAACTTTTAACTTTCTATATTGTTATGTATCCCATGAAAGTTAGAAGTCTAAGTATAATGTAAATATTGATAGTAGAATATTAAATAGTTATTATTATTATCATCATCATCATCATTATATTATTATTATTTTAAAAAAATATATTTTTTATTTATAAGGTAGGAACTTACGATTATCGATCCTTCGGACCCCTCCCGATCATATCTCGAAAAGCGATCCTGACAACCTTGATAGTAACACATAGCTTATAAGTTATCTGCTTACTGAGCTATTATTTGCTCACAGTGTTACACTTTTTTCAGATCAGTAGAACTTTTTGGATCGCGAGAGACAACCTTAGCAGGGTGTGGATCCTTTTTGCTGCTAAGGTATTGGGAAGTCATATGCCCCACCGCGCGTGTTAGATAGAAGACTTGTAGCTCTCATATTCCTCTATTGGGATATGTAGAAAGTTTTATATGTGTTATGTACGAAAAGTAATTTTGTATCTTGTAAAATGTAAATCTTTTATGACTATGTGGTGGTGTAAACCCTAGGGTTGTTATATGCTCTGAATAATTAATATAAACTGCGTGATTTGCTTATATGTGTTATCATTTTCTTGCATTATCTAGAGGAGTTATGCACAAATTCTCTTTTAAAAAAATAATTTGATCATCTGTAATCGGTTGCGAGCTCTAGTTTAAATCATCATTTAAATCGGGGTCGTGACACCGTGACCACCCTCCATCTTCGGGTGTCACCATGCCCATCTCCGACCTCCACTGGTTAGATTTGCGCTGGCGCACCACCATCGACTAGATCAAGCAACTAGCGACTCTCCTGTGTACCCTGTCGATCGGATCTACGCTCGCGCACCCCCGCCGACCAAATCGAGCAATCGGTGACTCCCCCGCACACCCCGCTGAGATCTTGTTTCGCGCACCGCCGCCGACTAGATCTAGCACATTGTGGCTTACATCTGCCTCACACACACGACCGTCGACCTCGAGCACCACCGCCGACCTCATCATGCACCACGCCATCGAGCTGCCGCCCCACTGTCGCCACTGAGCTCCCGCCCCACCATCACCACCAAGCTCGCCCACCCTGCCACCACCAAGTTCGCCTACCTCGCCATGGGCCATGGCCAAGCTCACTGTTAATCCATATTGTTAATCCGTTAATCATTTGTGTTGTAAATTTTGTTGTAAATAGTTAAACTTAATTAATCCATGTTGTGAGAGTGACTAGTTACACTTTTGTAAATTCTTTTTTATAATTCATGTTGTAAATTAGTGTTCTTATCAAAATGTTCTTATCGTGTAAAGCATAGATTTGTGAAATGCCTCCAGAACTTCAAAATGCTTATCATTGAGGCTATTTTCGATGAGCATGAGGTTATTTTCCTAGAATGCCTCCAAAACTTATCGTTGAGGCTATTTTCGATGTGCATGAGGTTGTTTTCCCATAAGGAGATTGATCAATATGTTAGAATTAAATATGTTCAACTCAAATTGTGGAAGAACTTCAATTATGTAATTAACATGGAGAGGATTACAATACTTCTAGCAGTAATTCGCTCCACTTGTTGGCAGAGCTCGGCGAAAAATGAGATAGAGATGTGTTTATGTCCAATGGAGACGAGAATGTAGACAGCTTCCTATAAGCTATTCGACGTTATGAAGCATTGTACATATGAAAGACAAGAAAACACCACTGCGATATTTGTCGATTGCATACAAGCAAGAAAAAGAATTTTACAGTATGAAATAACAAAAGTGTAACAAATCCACCCATGGATTAACAAAAGTTTAACTAGTTTACAACATGGATTAACACAAAATTTATAACATGAAGAATTAATGTGGATTAATATGGATTAAGTGCGCGAACTCAACGGCAAGGCGGCGACGAGGCGGATGAGCTCAGCGGCGGCGGGGCGGTTGAGCTCGGCGGCGGGGAGGGCTTGTCGGCAAACGAAAAGGAAGAGGGATAAAGCACTTCCAAGGTCGCGGGAGAGGGGTCACAGGCAGGCAGATCTGCCAAGACGAGGTCGCGTGGTGGTCGCAGGCGGTCGCGGAGGCGCATATCTCGACGGACGAGATCGCCGAGGCGCAAATCCCATCGACAGCAAGCAAATCTGGATAGAAGAGGTCACCGAGATGCAGATCTCGACGACGGCGGGCAGATGTGGACGGACGTCGGAGAGTTCGCCGCATGAAGAGGAGGAAGGGGGAAATCTCATAGGCGCAGATCTCGTCGGCAACGACCCTATCTCTTGTGGCAAAGTCTCGAGAGGAGAGAGGCAGACGTCGGCCCGGTCCTGTCGCTAAGTCGCGTGATAGAGAGAGTAAAAGAGGTGAAATTTTTTACCCCATGCACTTTTGTACCTCGAGATCAGACGGACCGCGATCGAATTATTTTCTACTCAAACCGTCGTCGACGATAAAATTGGGTTTTGATCTGCACCCGTCTAATGCGCATCGAACAGGCGCCGTTTAATGAGGGGAGGGGGGACACTCATTATTTCCATTTTTTTTTAGATCAATGTACATATAATTTATTGAACCTATAAAGGCCTTAGGCTAGAGAATTAGGCATATTTTTTTTGGATAAAAACTTATCAATGTTCATAATTATTAGCATTTAATAATTTTATGTTCGAATTGAAAGTAGTAAGAAATTAAATCCTAGCCAATGTCTATTAGCACCCGACGAAAACACGATACAATCCCGCGGTCCTAGTGTGCCAACCACAGTCGATCACATTCGTAGGGGAAAAGCAGAGGAAAAGTGTTGTCTTTTATAAGGCTGAAAAAAGTCCACGTAATAGCATAGAAATTACCTTCCTCTGGCGATACCCAAATATGCTTATTATTTGGAAATTGAAATGAAAATAAATTGAATAGCCAACGTTAGAAGATAAAGATGAAGGATCAAAATGAGATAGAAGTCTATTTTTTAATTACAAAGTAAAGATTGTGAATCAAAGCTGGATAAGGATAATTGAAGAACTAAATATGAAAATCACTTTAAAAATAGGAAAAAAGTTTTTTTTTGTTGAATTGGATTAGCAAGAAAATCATCATATTTCACATATCTAAGTTGTTTTTAACCCCAATCGTGTTTATAAATGTGGGTGTTCTAAATTTATAAGTATTTTTTTATTGTTCATCTTTATGTTGTATTTAGAATGACTAAAAATTTAGAGATCACCATCTCATTGACTCCTTTGTTGACGGCTCTTCGGCTGTTTGTTCGATGTGAAAACGAAACTACGCAGTTATTAACCGAAATAAAAAAAGACCGAAATAAAAAAAAAGGAAAATCACGAAGTCGTTCAACTTTAGACCATCTCTCTCTCTCTCTCTCTCTCTCTCTCTCTCTCTCTCTCTCTCTCTCTCGCTCGCTCGCTTGCTCTCGGCATTATATATAGTTATATCGCCGTCTCGGGACAGCCTCGATCTCAATTGAGTTCTTGACAAAAGCCAACGAAGTACGTAGTTCTCCAATGGCAGCTGCCACAAGCAAGCTTCTCTTGGGCATGCTCTTCCTCGGCGTCCTAACTGCGCAAGGTGCAGTGCGTCTTTAAGTTGCGTTGCGGCATTCTCCTTACCGTTATCAGCTTGCTAATCTTCCTGTTCATCTTTCTGATGTTTCCATCTCTTTCTTCTGCATGCGTACCATTTTTTTTCTGGGTTTCCTTTTTTACCACGATTCTACGAACCTGCAGGGAGGGGCGATGGATATTGCCCTGCTTCAAGCATCCAGTTGCAGCAGACGAACACGGGGCTGAAGGTTGGCTACGACCCTGTGTTCGAGGTGGAGGTGAAGAACCTGTGCCGCTGCCGGATCACCGGCGTCTTCCTGCGGTCGGAAGGGTTCGCCAGCTCAATGGTGGTGGATCCGAAGCTGTTCCGCCGCGAGGGAGACGACTACATCCTCAACGATGGCCGGGTCATCCCAAGCTCGCGATCTGTGAAGTTCAGGTACTCCTGGGACAGGGCCTTCAAGATGGCCCCTAAAAGCTGGAAGGTTTCTGGTTGTTAGCAGTGTTTTTCCTTTTTTTTTAGGACATGCTCATGCATGGTTGATAAGAGAGAGGAGTTTATTCCAAGATACCCCAAATATGTAATAGTGCTGGAACATTAATATTAATGATCATGTACGCTTCTGGATGATATGAATAATAGATCTGTGGTATAGTAAAAATAATAATATGAACAAATTAATATTGTGAATGGAGACTAGATGCAAAATTATTTAGCTATATATCTTTCCTATACATGATACATCATACTCTCCCCCCGCCCCTCTTGTGGCTGTTGAATCAAATCGATCTAATTCTTTAATTTTATCCGTCTAGTTAAAACTCAAATTATGTCCTGAAACACCAAGAGGCAAGAACACGCGTGACGAGAGGTTTGAGTAAACTCCTCATATTTCTTTGTATATATACCGTTAAAATGTCAATTCCATTGTTAATATCAATTTTACCGAGCAGTACGAGAACACGATAGTATAATATCCTGACTTATATGCGTGACACAACAATTCACCCATAAAAAAATATTTTAATTTGAAGGGTAAAAAAATATGACCCAATAGCGTGCTTTATTTGACCTTTCATCGTGGACTCCTGACCTCATGGCGTGAATTGTACGATCGATCAACTTTGGGTTCCACCGTGCGTTGCCTCGAAGCATGATGACTTTTTTGCGAGCTCTTTTATCTCTTTTTTTTCTTTTCCCTGAGCAAGCATAGAAAAATGAAATATCAGAACATTATTATAAACCGCTGCTGTTCCGCTTAGTATTTGTGTAAATGTGTCATGTCTCCACAGAAGTTACCAAGTGGAGAAAGAAAGAAACCGAACTACTGGCAAGATTACGTAGCTATATAAATAAGACGTGATACATTTTAGACTCATACAAGTGTGTCATTTGTGCATGAGGAGCATTTTAAAAGAGGCAAATGCATGTATTTTGGAGACATTTTAGCATAATAGATGGAGCAAATAAAAGGAGAACCCGGCAACTTTTGGAGTGCTACAAAATTCTCTTTTCTCTTTTTCTGTGGCAACTTTTGGACTGCTACAAAATATCACCGGAAAAGGACGCTCCAAGAGGTGAGAGATGTCGTCACCCAGTGCTTTCTTTTTTTTCTTCTTTCGAAAGGTACAGACTGGTTTTTAATGGATATGAATGACATGTTTTATGCTGAATGGCCATGATTGCCAAAATTCCACATATTTTTTGTACAACAGGTATAAGGCAAAGCATGAAAAAAAAATGTCCTCTCTGTCCAGTAAAGCGAGTTGCTTGCCTTTCATGTTCCACACATTTCCAGTGAACTTACTTCACATGCTAATTGGCATAGTATATGACAATTATGTTCATTCTGTGACTGTAGAGCTTTCTGGAATCAGGACAGTATGTATTACGGATCATTCTCGAACACTAGATTACGTACAATGATTAAGTGGATAGATACCTATCCAAGTCTATTTTAATTTTATAGCGGAAGTTTTATGGTCAAGAGGACTATGTCGAGAGTCGCTCTCATATGCATTCAATTACGGACATGACTAGAGTGTTGGACTACTTGTCATGGGACAATGACATTAGCGCGTTATGCAGGTGCTTGGACGCTTAAAATCTGAAGGGGCAGTCGAGGAACCACGAGACGTCACGAAGGAACGTCGATATGGGTTGTCATCTCACGCTCAAGATCATAACACTAGAATTAAAAGAAAGCTTACTTGTAATTGGGCCTTGAAAGGCACTAGTGAATTTCTCCCAATGTACCGTACGTATAAGAGTCTTATTACATATTAAAGATGCAAAAGAAGTACCCTACGGGTAACGTCACCTACTTGGTCATTCATAAGGATGACCTTACAAGATAAATGTCCTAAGGACGAATAATTTGGTACTCCGTAATATTACGCAGTGCAAGACGGCTGCATGTGTTTCATGATTTTGACACTGAGCGATCGAGAGCTATAAGTTGAGCGGCACTGGTGCCGCGAGGCTTCGCGTTTCGTGTCACGGGAAAATGTCCCATGACATTCTTTCCCACCAAAGTCGGCGACGCCCCCGACGCCATTGTCCAAACTTCCTCAGGGCCTTCGTCTTCAGTCTTGACTTCATTTGTCTCGTTCAATTCTGTTTTCTTTGCCTTGACTTCTATTTCACCAACATCGCGCAGCGTCAGGAATGCCCGCTCCTTGGGGTCTCGCTGAGGACTCACTCGGGCCTGCTTCGCTCACTGATCCTTCGTCCAATCCGGGGTCATCACTTGTGCAGCGCTAGTGGAGTCTGCCATGTGCGGTCTGATTTCATCAAGCAATTGTCCATCCATCAAGTCTCTGTTAGCTTCACTTCTCTTCGACTTGCGCAGCGTCAACTTGTGTGATTTTACTTCTTTAGAGTAAAACAACTCTTGTATGCCTTCAAGAATATCTCGAAAAAAGAGTTGTCTCAGGGTCGTGCAGAACACGATGAAGAGTCTCGTCATTCGACCTGCATGACTTGACTCGATGTCATCATGTTACGGGTGGCCGCGACATAAGGTCTCCCTTCCATCGAATGCAAAGTACGGAACCATCTCACCCTTGATAATCGTCCTGAAATTTTGACGACTTGAAACAGCACAAGTTCTTCGATCACGACGTTTGCAACTTGTCTGCTTCGAATATTTTGGATCACTATGAAGAGCGAAAAGAGTCTTCCCACGGATGCTTCGAAACGCTTTAGGTTTCTTTGTGGACTTGACTCAATGTCTCTATGTTGCAAATGGTTCTAACGTAGAGTCTTCCATTCCTCCGCCGAATGTAAGAGCATAAGATCACCACTTTCTTGGTGATCACCTGAAGTTTCGGCTGTCTTGAAGTGGGACAATGTTCTTTGATATAACACTCAATGCCTTGTCCAATTCAAGTAGCCATGGTGAGCGACAAGAGTCTCCCCACATTCTCTTGTGGTTTAACTCATTGTTTCCATGTTGCAGATGGCTGCACATAGAGTTCTTCATCCGTTGAGTGTTGAGTGCTTGACCACCTTACTCTTAGTGGTCGTTTGATATCTCGATGGTTTGAGGTGGAGCAAGGTTCTTTGGTATAACACTCTTTATCTTATCCACTTCAAGTCGCTATAGTGAGCGATGGAAGTCTCCCCACATTCCTGTAGTTCAACTCGATCCTCCTGCTTCGATGGGTTGTCTTTGTCTTTGGCATAATAGCTTCCTCTTTTCGACTTGCATTTCTCTCCACCACCATTATCCTTGCCCAAGGACTTTGGTGGTATGGCACTTGTCTTGGCATGACACGTTGGCAGCGATGACTACCGGACGGAGGTTGGGCGATCCTGTCGTTCCAACTCAGTCATAGTCCAAAGTTTCAACCCCTTTACTTGAAGAACACCAACACTGGGTCTTCATCCTCCTGAGAACACTGTAGGCGGAGCTCGATGATATCTTTCACGTCCTCCTTCAACACATCTATTTGTCTGATGCTGAACAATGCGATCTTGACCTCCAATTCCAACTTGCCAGGGCTTGAGTAATTGATGAACTGTCGCTTTCCTCTATCCCATGTCTCAATGGGATCCATGTTTGTCACATTCCACATTGTCACGATAACAACGCCATCATGAGTTTGCCACATCTTGTAAGATTCTTGGGATATACCTTCTTCCGATCCTAGGACCTTCCTTGAAGCTTCGACAACCCCTTTGGGTATGGACGGGGCGAGATCATTGTACTCGTTCATGAGGAGGATACACCTCAAATACTCATTTGTCCGCAATCTAGACAAAGTAATGTCATCGCACTTGTCGGCAAGGATCATGCACCTTTGACATACTTGTCCATTGGATGGTTGACCCTTGTGAAAGAGTAATCGTTCCGAGTCTTCAACGAACCATGGGATGCTTGTGAAGACGCTCCGCTTGGGTAAGCGGATTGTAGTTGGTGAACTCGTGGCATGAGCTTTCAACGTCACCTCCATCTCTATTCGAAGGGACGACATCGTCAGTGTGTCCTTCGAAACATTTGGATTATGATCCTTGAAGGCCGCTTCGATTGCTCAAGGCCCTTACCGAGAGGAAATGGTACTCCTTCTTTTGGTTGGCGATGAAACACTTGACAACAGCATGTCAGGAATCGTCGATGCTCGATGCTCAGACCATTTGCCAGATTGGTCATTGAGTTGAGGCGTCGTTTGCGTTGGCATGTAGCAGGTTCACCCCAGTCTTGACACGCCGCTTGCGGGGCGACACTTGACGAGGCAGACAAGACTGACATCTCGTCTCCAAGTGTTTGCAAGCAATCAACACTTTGCTTTATCTATAAAAGTCATCATGGCATGACAACGATGTTGCGACACGACAAAATGCTTGTGATTGATGCTCCTTAGTCGATAGGATGATATTCCTTAGTGAAAAGGGACCATGAACCTTAATGCTTATCCTTGAGTCAACTTCTCCTGTAAAGCGATTGTGCACTTCCGTTGCATGACTGGGCATACGATGCGACATCATGAAACACCGAGCAATGGCAAGTCATCACGATAGTGCATGACCGATAGTCTCCGAATGTAACGCGGGTCCACCAAATTACACGACATTTGTGTAAGCGACCTCTTGGTACGGGTAGCACAAGACCAACATGCGGAGCATATGGCCACTCTTGACGCAACGTGACACTTCAAGATTCTCGACTGTATACCTGGGGTAGTTGATCTATTCGAGTGAGTGATGCATGACCGTCCCGATTAGGCGGGGCGATCAGTCCGCCATCATGATGCATGATGGGCATTCCTTGACACGACATGGGTGTATGAGGTACATGCTGTGGAGCACGACTGGGCGTGAAGTGAGGAAGCTTGTCACGCATTCCTCGTTGGCATCCATGATCAAAGACCATGGTACCAATACATCTGGGCGTAACAGAGTTTTTTAGTGAAAGTATTTTTCCTGCGCTAGGGCACGTCATGACGATACAAGTGAGTCATCGTCACTGGATAATTCGAGCAGGACGAACTGCTCTAATACCACTTATAACGGAATCATTCTTGGATACTAGACCACATGCGGTGACTAAGCGGATAGGCACCTAGTCAAGCCTATTTTGAGTTTGCAGCGAAAGTTTTATGATCGAGACGACTATGTCGAGAGTCGCTCTTATATGCATTCAATCACGAATATGACTAGAGTGTTGGACTACTCGTCATGAGACCGTGACATTAGCATGTTGTGGCGCTAATACAGGCACTTGGACGCTTAAAGTGCGAAGGGGCAGTCGAAGAACCACGAGACGTCACGAGGGGACACCGATGTAGATTGACACCACACGCTCAACGCCATGACACTAGAATTGAATGAAAGTTTACTTGTATTGAATATGATAAAACATAACATACAATTGGGCTTTGAAAGACACTAGTGAACTCCTTCCAGTGTACCGTAGGTATAAGAGTTTTATTACATATTAAAGATATAAAAGACGTACCCTATGTGTAACGTCACATACTTGACCATTCATAAGGATAGCCTTACAAGATAAATGCTCTAAAGGCGGATAACTTGGTACTCCGCAATATTACGCAGTGCAGAGTGACTGCATGTATTCCATGATTTTGGCGTTGAGTGATCGAGAGCTATAAGATAAGCGGCACTGGTGCCGCGAGACTTCGCGCTTCGTGTCATGGGAAAACGACCCGTGACATGCGCACCCCTGGTGAGATGAAATGTCCAACACTCATCAAATAGCTATCAAATTCAGCACCCCATGGCTTCTGCCTGTGATTGCATTCTCCTCCTCCATTATCAGCTTCATTCTCATCTCCCGAAGGGCTTGTGCCTTTGCCAAAACGCGTTCAACCTACCAACTATTGTCAATCACATTTTTAGCTTCTGTTGCATCTCTGCCTACTTGCTCTTACTTTGAGCAGAGCTTGATTCCCTCTTGCAGTATCATCTGCTCCGACATAAGCCATTGGTCTAACCTGAATTCCCCAAATGCTCTCTTTAGGTGCCATTAGGTTGAAAACAAGTACTTGCTCCTCAAAGATGATGGACAATTCTGCAACATTGACCAGATTTTTGTAAGGATCGATCTGGTCATTTTCATCAGCCTTATAACCTGAGGCCACATGAAAGGTTTATAAGATCAACAACTTTTTATCTAGTATATTTCATAATACTAGTACTAATGAAATCACAATTAATTTTTTAATGGATTTAATGGATGTCCCCTAGTGAAATGGGAGAGTGTCCCCCTACATTAACGTCCATTGGATGCTAGATCAACAGCCGCAACTCTAGACACGATTCAACAGGCAGTTCATGGGCAGTTCATGATCCATCAATCGTTGGCTCGGGTCTACTGCGATGCCTCCGGCTAGGGAGTCATTCACAATTCCTACCTGTCAAAGCCCACCTCCTCATACCCCTACTTTACCGACAAGAGTTTTTCTTCTTGCCAAAACCTTGGCGTGGGAGGGGGGTGGTAGGGGAGGGAATCGACGGTGAACAAGGTCAAGGGTTGCAAAAGATGAGCTCGAAGCCGTGGGGAGGGGGGGAGGTGAGCTCTGCTATTAGGATTCTTCATTTTCTTTTAACTTCAAATTCTTATTCTATAATCACCTCCACTAATCATTTCTTTTCTTTAATTACCATTTTTCTTTATATTAATTACCTTCCTATATTTATTGTCCCCTTTCTATTGCTATGTTTAGCCTCTGATTACTTCTTTCCTTAAGTATACTTTTTTAAAAAAAGTTTACCTTCCATTTTTTAAAAATTTTTCCATTTTAATTTTTTTTAAATGCATTGAACCAGTTTTGAGTCGATTCATCATTTTAATCGAATTTTTGTTGGTTCAATGACAAACGATTTTGAACTCAAATTGAACAGGACCAAGTGTTGGTTCACGATTGAACCGCCCGGTAAAATTTATCATTGCCAAGGAGAAGATGCGGGTTCATTTTCTTTTTCGAAGTCTCAAAAATTCCTATTTTTTTTGTATTCTTCCTCTTTCCTCTTCCTTAGGATAAAAAATGATACATCAATGACATAATCATTTTTTGTTGAAAGCTTGGGATAACATTATATTTGCTCAAATAATAAATGGAATGGTCTTACTTTTTCTTTTTATTTATCGTGAAGTTGATCATGGGTCTTTGATTTGGCAACTTAATTCACACCAGAATCGAATAGAACCAAATACGTAGGGACCGTGTCATTTTTGTGGGTGGTCTGGTCATTTACGTAATTGGAAGTAACCAATTAGGTGGAGCTATATAACCCCATACCCAGAACTCCTATTAAGAGAAAAATGGAACCCCCCGCAGCGTACAATTTGGTGTTACATTGGTTGTCAGATGAGAACAAAATGACTTTGGCTTGTTGTATAAATACCGACGAATTCAAGACAAAATATTAAGAGGATCAAGTTAAAAAAATATGCACCTTAAAATACAACAGTGTAATGTGTTATAAACATTGTATACAATGTAAACTGTTGGGTAATGTAAAAAAGTCTCAACTTTCGCTTGGGGTGTACAAGATGAGAATGTAATGACTTAGTGTTGCTAGGAGAGCCCAAATTTTAAAAAAAGTTATTTCTATAAACTTTTCCTAAATTATCATGATTTTTTATATTTAAAATTAAAGTATGAAGTTACCTTAAAATATTCCTAAACTTATGTATTATCTTTTAGTGTTTAAAAAAGAATAATAATACAATAATACAAAATTAAATTTAAATAAAAAAATGCTCTTCATCATTGGCAGCCTTTTATATTATATTATTTTTAAACAATAAGAAATAACACATATATTTCAATTATTACGTGGAGAGGGCACTTTAATTTTTTAAAAATGACAAATATAAAAATAATAGAATCAGACAAAAAGATTAAAGTGAAAAATACGATAAAGTTTAAAAATATCGTAAAGTAAGTTTATTTTGAAATTAGATGTGAAAAATTATGATAATTTAAAAAATATTTAGAAAATAATCCTAAACAATTGAATGCAACAGAAATTGAACTCTCAATTTTTTTTAAAAAGTTTTATCTTCTTACCACCACAACATTTTTTAAAGAGCATAATAGACATGTATAAAAAATACAATCAAAATTTGAAATTTAAATTAATATATTATACATATATAATTGAAATGTTAAAAAAAATCCAAGGACGAGTACCCCGAACTACATGTGAATCCGCCTTGTGCGCGGGCTTCCGGCATAGACATAAGAAAAAAATGATAAGGTTATGTAGGCCTTATCATACACTATCGTATTTTTTTATTTGATTATTTCATTGATTTTTGTCAATTTTCTTATTAACTTCAATTTTTTTATTTATGAAAAGTAAAAAATATTCTTCACTGTATTTTTATCTTTTCATCTGGACCTCTCCAACTTTAATGAAGGGTGAAGTATTTTCATTTTTTCATAAATGAAAAAACTGAAAATAATAGAAAAGTTGATGAAAGTCGACGAAAGGATCACGAAGAAATCGCGATAGTTTAGAGATAAAAAAATAAATTTGAATTTTGAGGTTAAATATGAAAAATTAGAATAATTTAGGAATAATTTATGAAAATAATTACTAATAAAATTCACATAGTAATAGTTCTCGATATCTCGGACCCAAGTGAGTATATAAAAAGAAAAGCAAAATTGCTGTTAAATGATAGGAGACAACTTACTTTCTTCTTTCTTTCAGATTTGATTATACGACTATTTTCACTACAGCCATGTTAAATTTTCCGTGAAGAAATGTGTACGTACGTTATATAAAATGAGCTCATATTGTTTTACCTTATCAATAATATTAATTTATTTACGTAATTATTATGTCATTTTCTATTGGCAGTAAAAATATGCAATTTGTAATAATAAAACTTGTTAGGTTGTTATATTATATAAAAAACTTCCAGAATATTTCGTCTAAAATTGTCAGAAATTTAAGTCCGGAAGAAATCTCAAGGTAAAAAAGAGATCTGGTGTACAAAACCTCAACTATTGTTTGGACAAGTCCTTTTGTGCGACAGTCCTCGCACGCTTCTCTTCTCGCTCCTGAGACAGCAGCGATAAAGACCAGATCCGCCGAACTTCGACCGCCGGTCGGATATTCGACCACGAGGTATTTTCCCCCATTTTGTCGTCTGTACCTTTGTCGGTTTTTATCTCGGGCCGACCTTTGTCTTTGCCGACAGATCCGCCGCCGGCCGCCCTGCCCGCTCGCACGACAACGCCCGCACACCGCCGCCCTTCGTCGCACGCACGCCGCCGCCGCCTAACCGCTATCTCACGCACGCACGCCCCCGCCGCCGCCCTTCGTCGCACGACGTCGCACGCACGCACGCCCCCGCACGCCCCCTCCGCCGCCCTTCGTCGCACGACGTCGCACACACGCCGCCGCCGGCCGCCCTGCCGCTCTCGCACGACAACGCCCGCACGCACGCCGACCCCGTCCGCACCCCGGCCTGGCCGCACCCTGCCCTTCCGCAAACGCACGTCCCCGATCGCACTCCGCCCCCGCACGCCCTGCCGTTCTCGCACGCTCCCGCGACACCCTCACGGTATCTTTCGAAGTCGCATCTAGATGAAACTATGTTTATCGTAAATTGTACTCAATTATATTGTTTAACTGAAGTTCAATTGTACTTATCTGAACTTCAATTGTACTTATTTGTTTAACTACTGGTCGGAAAAGTCCTTTTGTGCGACAGCAGCGAGGACGGAGGAGAAGTAGACGACAAGACATCTCGGCAGGATCACCGGCGGTGACAGGGGAAGGATGGATAGCAGAAAGGTCGTGGTCTGCGACAATGGAACTGGGGTAAAATTCTTTTAATTCTGCTTCATCCTGTTCATTTCTCTTACGGTTCCACCCAACTGTGCATTTGGATCATTAAAACCCAGCTCAAAATCCGATCTTGGGAGCCCTTCACCCTAGTTTAATCATCATCACTCTCTCAATCCCTTTTTTGGGCTGGTTTCTTTCCTGGCTCCATCTATCTGTGGATTTGGATCGTAAAACCCGCATGCCAATTGGATCCCAGAGTCCTTGCAACTTTGAATATTTGTGACTCTCAAACCTTCTCGGTGTCTGTCCTTTTGTTGATGCCGTTCTCATGTTGATGTCTCTTGTGGTCATGTCCCACTTTGACTTTGAAGCGGAGAACACAAATAATACTTTGATCTTGGGAACCCTCCTGCATTTTGTTCAAAATCAGCACTCCAAAGGTAGCAACTTGCAAGATCCGATCTTCTACTTCTCTTGTTGTCGAAATACAAATCAGAATCATGCATTTCTGGTGTGAATTGGTGGTGCGAGTAAAAAGTGTCTGCACTAAAAACAACAACAACAACAAAACCTTATCCCACTAGGTGGGGTCGGCTACATGGATCATACGACTTCGATCCATGTTCATGAGATTCGACAGGGTTAGCCTAACACAACCCTCCTTCTTTATCTGGGCTTGGGACCGGCTATAAAACATAGGCGGAGTTGTCTGCACTAAAAGCATCGTTCGATAAATCCCCGGTTTGGAAAACTTTGTGCCAACTTAGCAACCACTATGTACTAACTGAAAGAAATTTGAATTATTGTAATGTGTGGCTGAATGATCAAATTAACTCCTCGATGTCTCTTCAATTTGTGCAGTATGTGAAATGTGGTTTTGCTGGAGATAACTTTCCCGTGTCCGTATTCCCCTGTGTGGTTGGAAGGCCATTGCTTCGATATGAAGAGTCACTCACAGAACAGGAGTTAACGGTCTGCCTTCCACTATATTTCAACTAAACCTACGAGCATACTTAAATAAGAATACTGGAAGTGCTTTCTTCTGTATATTGATTGTTTTACAAGTGCTATTAATATCCTTTCTTCATATACTGTTTCTTTGGCATCCATGAAAAAACCATAAAATGCTTAAAATGTTTGTGTTTTTCCTTCTCAATTCCTTTCTGCCCTCAGGACATTGTTGTGGGAGCAGCATGTGCAGAATTTCGCCATCAGTTGGATATATCTTACCCAGTCAATAACGGAATTGTACAAAATTGGGATGACATGGGCCATATTTGGGATCATGCATTCTTTAGTGAGCTAAAGGTTGTCTTATAATTTGATGTTTGTACTTTATCTTCTTGGTACAATTTTGAAAATTTTATTGTGATCTTAGTCTTTCATCTGTCTCGGTATGATTTCTAACTCTCATGCTGAGAGTATTGCCTACCTTTTACATTTTAATTTGCTTTCCTTTTTTTTCTCCAAAAACATAAATGATGCTACCATGTTTTTTTTTGCCTTCAGATAGATCCATCTGAATGCAAGATATTGCTCACAGATCCTCCTCTCAATCCTTCTAAGAACCGCGAGCAAATGGTAAATACCATTTTAGTTACAATAGCTTGTAGCATTGTAAATGCATAAGATATTCTTTTGTGAACAATTTCTTTTCCTCTTTTCAACAAAATATAAAACTTTCTAGTTCAACTTGTGAACAGGTTGAGACCATGTTTGAGAAGTACAACTTTGCTGGTCTCTTCATCCAAATCCAAGCAGTTCTGACATTGTATGCTCAAGGTGATAATGAAATTTATAAACAAATACCTCTTCTCAACAAAAACATGAAACACACGCAAGCACCTAGAGTATGCTATGTTATATACATTCATAAACTAATGTAAAGCCTGATTATGTTTGTGATCATATTAGATTGTCAGTTTAGTGTCAAATCCTGAGTGAAGATGTGACAAAATTTTCTTTTACATAATCAATCTTTCTCTTATGAACATTTCACCTAGTTTTATTCATTGAAATGACATTGTTTTCTTCCTAACATCAGTGCTTCACAGGATTACTGACTGGACTTGTGATTGATTCTGGTGATGGCGTCACTCATGTGGTATGATGCCTTTGTTTTAACACAATGCATTCCTGCGTTTACCATCCTTGTGAGGTCTCTGGATGATAGAGATGCAACCATAGTTTTATGAACCTCAACAACCATTTGGATTTGTGTGGATATTACTTTATGGCTGCAGTTGTCTACATGCATCTAATCTGCATTCCCACTGACATCATTTAGTATCTGTTACATCCAGTTCTATAATAAGTGGAACTTGTGTCAAAAATCTATACCATTAAGTACGAATGAACAAACTTGTTTGACGGAAAATATTCAATTGATTAAAGAGAACATGCCATGAATTTTCATGTAACGAAAAACCAGTTTAATCCCGTCAGAAAAAATAACAGATTACTGCATATTTAATTGAGTGAAGAACTCCCAGGTCTTGGTGTAAGAAAATAACTTAAATGGTGGAGCTAGAAGCAACAATGATATACAAGAGGGAAAATTCCATGGGGATGGGAGCCTATGTGCAGAGCCACTTGCTTTTGCAGGGGGACTGTCTTTCTGTCTTAAAGCCATGACCTCTTGGTTGCCAAAGACGCAACTCAACCATTGTGCCAAGGCTCTTTCTCACAGAGTATCATGCTATTCTTATTTTAAGCCTTAGCACAATGGTCGTATATCATGCTATTCTCAGTTTAATCCTACTCAAACATAGACCCACTAAATAAGCACTTCTTGTTGACTAAGTTTATATGTGTTCGCATGATATTTTGGATTTATTGTTTCTTTTATTTTATCAGAAATAATATAAGAGTTGCTATCAGCTCATTGGAATTGTTCTCATGTTTTACTTTGTTGCTAGTTTTGAATAAAATGAACTTCATGTTACTCGTCATCATTGGATAATATTCATTTTGAGGCCTGTTATTTTTGCATAAAAATTTTTAGTAGTATCAACATTTCAGTTACTACTTTCTCATGATTCTACTGAATGTAAAGGGTACAAGTTCATGCTACCAAAAAGTTCAACCGTGCAAGCTGGGGCTTATAAACTGGTGGAATATTACTTGTCAAACCTCTTTCTCTACTTCAGACTCATTTCTGTAGTTTGATGTGGAAACTGTTCTGTGACATCTAGCTGCTTTGCTTCTCTAGTTTTTGACATGCTCCTCATCGATTGCAGGTGCCCGTTGTTGATGGCTATTCTTTTCCACATCTTACAAAGAGAATGAATGTAGCTGGAAGGCACATAACTTCTTATCTTGTGGATCTGCTCTCTCGTAGAGGGTATGCCAATATGACCTGTTACAAATTAAAATGTTCTTCTAGTTATGCAGTTCTCATTTCATCTGGTTAATTGTTCATTCTTGAAGGTATGCCATGAATAAATCTGCAGATTTTGAAACTGTGAGGGAAATAAAGGAAAAGCTATGTTATATCAGGTCAATTCATCAAGTTCACCTGAGTAAGTAGGTTTCTGACATGAGTTTTTGAAATTGTCTAACTAATGTTTTTGTGCTGCTTCAGTTATGATTACAAGAGAGAATACCAGTTAGGGCTAGAAACCACTATTCTTGTCAAGAATTACACTGTGAGTTATTTATCTGCTTCTGTCATGCAAACTATTACCTGCCATTATCTTCATTGTCCTTTTAGGAACCTTGGATATATGTTTCATGTTATTCTCCAATGATATCTCTGCTCCTAGAGGAAGTACTTATGGAAAGTAAATAGGTTTTGTATTCACCTTTTAGCAATTATTGTGAGTTCAGTAGCTGAACTGCTGAAGTAAAGAACCATGCTGTTTGATATTCAAGTTGTCTAGATCCATTATTACTGCAATTGTGTGCTTGCAATGCAGACATTAGCATGTATTAGAATAGACTCATGTCATTAGATCATTGTAACTGAAAAATCTATCATTAGATTGTTGAACTTGTTTTCTTGAAGCTGATGTAAATTGGTTGATTTGCAACTTGCCTATCTTCCCTGTTTCATGCATTTAATACTTGTCAGTTCGTGCCATGATCCTCAGCTGCCAGATGGAAGAGTTATTAAAGTTGGTACTGAACGCTTTCAGGCCCCCGAGGCTCTTTTTACTCCGGTAATCATCCCTGTCAAGTCTATAGGCAATCTTTCCTTTTATTTGCATCTTGGAATATTCTGATGTTGAAGGTCATTGCAGTGCAACATGATTCAAGAACTTTTAATCAACTCTGCCTGCTTCTTGCTTCATTTATAACTGATTACATTTTTTATCTTATCAACTGTTCATGGTGTCCTAGAGTCAGCAAGGTTGTCAAGTTTGAGTTTCTATCTAAACTCTAAGTAATTCATTTTAAGGTTGCCAAATTTCAAACGTATAAGTAAATTCAATTGAAGATTTCTAACATATAATAAGCTCAATAAACATATGTATAAAAGGAATTAGTATATTCTTTATGAGATATTAGTTATCTTTGAAGCATTGTTATTTTATTGTCATCATCACCACAATATCTACAACTGTCATAGCATATTTGTTCATCATAATATTTAATTTTGATTTGACTATTATGGTCCAAAGAATGTAATAATAAAGAAAATTTTATTGGAAATTTAATATTAATATAGCGCCGACAATAAATTTATTGGTAACTATAACATATGGAATTCTTCTAATGATTTTTTGGTATCATAATTAAATTTATTATAATTATTTATTCTTTTTAAAAATAATAGTGAAAACAAAATAAACATAAAATTAAAATGTATATGAAATAGTAAGAAGTAAATAGAAAAATAGTTTAATATCTGTATGCTTAGCAAAAAGTAATGGTGAAAAAAGAGAAACAACAAAACACAAAATAAAAGAAAAGGTTTATTCTTGTAACCAGTTTTGTACCATATTTTACTTTATTATAATATTGTTATTTCTACAAATTTAGTATGACTAGAAAAAGAACAAAAGTGAAAAGAAGAAACAATAGAAAAGAAAAAAGAAATACTAAATGGTATATGAAAAATTGGCTTAAAATATCATGTTGCAAGATTTGAACCCACAGACAATGGATCATGGGCCAACAACAAGGTATATGAAAATTTGGCTTAAAATATGATTTTAAGGGATTTGAACCCACAACCAATGGATCATGGGCCGACATGTATGAAAAATTGGCTTAAAATATGATTTTGTGGGATTTGAACCCACAACCAATGGATCATGGGCTGGCAACATGGTATATGAAAAATTGTCTTAAAATATCATGTTGTGGGATTTGAATCCGCAACAAATGGATCAAGGGCTGACGGCACTAACACCAGCGCACCACAGAAAGATGTGTTACAAAGTTGTGAGTTTACAAGATTGATTAGAAAGAAGTACTACTTGGCCCGTGTGATTGAACGTCTTTGTACAATTTCACAAGATTCGAGTTCACCTATACTTGTGATTGTAGGCCGAGTCGTCATTTTGGACCCTAGAAAGTATTATTATAAGTTTTAAGTATTAAAACTTGTTTCTGGTAACCTTGATTTTAGAACTTCTGATCATAGAGCTTCAGTGCACTCTGGTCATTACTAACAAGTTAATTATGTGATGAACATTCATTTGCTACATATGGTGCATAGCTGCTTGTCATTTTCCAATAACGAAGAACAGAAAGTCAGTATCAGATTGCATCTTACATGTGACTACTAAAGTGTAAATACAACAACAACAAAGCCTTATCCCACTAGGTGGGGTCAGCTACATGGATCATACGACTTCGTTGATCCATGTTCATAAGATTCGACAGGATTTTATGCTGGCTGTCGGGGCCTAACACAACCCTCCTCCTTTATCCGGGCTTGGGACCGGCTATAAAATATAGGCGGAGTTTATAAAATTGACTACTAAAGTGTAAATGTTTATAAAATTTCTGTAGGAACTCATTGATGTTGAAGGTGATGGAATGGCTGACATGGCTTTTCGTTGCATCCAAGAAATGGATATTGATAACAGAATGATGGTAAGTGTTATACCATTTCTTGCAGACAACAAAAAGTTGCTAATGAATATACTACTTGTGCATGAATCTGTCTAGTTAGTCAAATTAGTCAAACTCAATATCTAATTTGTTGTGATCAATTGTACATTTCACATCATCTTTATTTTGTGACATTTTTTGCCTTTTTTAGTATCCATTCATAAACCAAGATCACATTACAAAAAGTTATGTTGATGGACTAATAAAAAATTGGCAAAATTTTTTTGGACCTTTTGATTATTGAAATCTTATATTTTTTTCCATTAATCCTAGTGATTGGGTCAGAAACAATGTTGTCAAACACGTAAAACGGACTCGACATGAAGGACCGGAGAAACTCGTAAATTGTGGACACGTAATACGACACAGTCAATTTTACCAGATTATTTTTTAATATTATATGTATATATTATTATATAAAAATATATTTAAGTCCATAATATTAGTGTAAGATGCAAATTCTCTTTAAACTTATAAATACAAAATGCAGTATTACATGTGCAAATTTCTGATTTTAACATCATTTAATGATATTAATACCTATTTAATTATATATGTATGAAAATATTAATTCATGGCCTTAACAGATTGTCATAATAACAGAATAACAGCAAACACGTCAATATAGTTAATTCATGAAAAATTAACACATCAATAAATTTATAATAACAGAAATTAACACATCAATAAATAATTTTCATTATTAGTCTATAAAAATGTTAACACAATAATAAATTCAGAATAATAAAAGCAATTGATGATTCCACTTCATTAAACAAATATTAACCATAGTAGAACTATAACAAATTGTTTCAAATTTATAACAACAACAACAATAACAAAGCCTTATCCCACTAGGTGGGGTCGGCTACATGGATCAAATTTATAACATAATAAAAATTAAAAAGGTAGCCAAGTCCCCCTGTCCACGAATGGAGAGAGAGATTGGGATCGTGGGAAAAAAAGGAACCTGCTTCAATGTGAAGAGAGAAAGGGAGAGGGAGAGACAGAGAAAGGGAGAAAAAGAACGTATTCTTGTGCGGGAAGAGAAAGGGAGAGGAAGAGGGAGGAAAAGGAAAGGGCGAGAGAGGAAGTGGGGAGAAAGAGAGAAATGGAGAGAGTGCAGGAAGAGAAAGGGAGAGGGATAGAAAGAATGAGAGACGGAGAGAAAGAGAAAGGGAGAGAGAGAACCTGTTAGGTTAGTGGCAGAAACATCAGGACAACAGTGCAGTGGTGGCAGTGGTGATGGTATGACAGCAGCAGATGAGCAACGGTGGCGACAAAAAGACAGCAATGGCATCAGAAGCAGCAACGGCAGCAGGGATAACGGCGTCGGCAGCAGATGCGAGAGCACAGCAGCATGGCACAGCCGGGATAGCAAACAAAAGGAGAGATGAGTGCCTATCACGCTTATAAAATGTAAAAAAAAAAGAAATGTGGGATCAGTGGAGTTGTGCGTCTCCATCGATCCTACGGGCCAGCACATGATCCTACTGTGTGCTGGCTGAAAACATTTCCAGGTGGGATCAAGCACGGAATGCAGAAGTGGAAATGTAAAATTGGACGCTTTTACGAGTCAGCACACGTTTTTGACAATATTGGTCAGAAGCTTATAGATACTCAAAGGCTAACATACACAGAAATCACGTTATTCATCGAATAATTTGTAAGGAGCTATTATTTGCTACGAGAGACCTGCTGAAGTATCTTTTATATTCTTCAATTTTGGCAGCTTTATCAACATATAGTTCTCAGTGGAGGGAGTACCATGTACCCTGGTTTACCTAGTCGGTGAGTCTTCAGATAACTTTTGGTTCTATTTATGCAGTTTCAGAAGCAATTTAGGTCTTAATGTACCTCCAGAATACCTTTTGCTTTGGAAAGATGTTGAGTGCATCTCAATCGATGATTCATTGATCAACGATTCAGGTAAATGATATTTTTAAATGATGACATTAAATCACTTGCAATAAGATCCATTGATTAGTGGATCAAAGATGCGCTCAACATCTTTCCAGAGCGAAAAGTGCGTTGGAGGTACATTAGTCCCTTTGAGTAACTACTTCACAAGAATTAAATTTGGGAACTCATATGTTGGCCTTCGACCCTTGGCATATGAAATTCGTTAATCAGTGTTACAATACCAAGAATTGTGACAATTAATCAAATCTCATGCGTATGCAATCATTTGTGGGTGGTGTAAATTTTGCCACATGTTAGTAGAATAGTAGGATATCAATGATAAAATAGATATTGCATTATTTCCTTAATGTGGGTGGCTAGCAGTAACAAACTAGTCCATTCAAATGAATAAGCGACTTTTATGAGAGAGAGAGAGCTTGAATTGTTGCTTACTCGTCACTGGCTATTTATGAATATATGATAATTCCTGAAACTCAACCCTCCTGGCCACTCAAAAGAAAAGGGAAAAAGAAAAACTCAAATCTTCTGTGTATATGTATTTCAAAGTAAATGTCCACATTCTTGTATCTTGTTGCTGGCTTTAACCAAGGCTTTGGTTATGTATGGACGAATGCCATTTCAGAAGCCTTTGATAAAACCTTCTGTTTCTAGATGTATGCCAAAGCAGACTCCCATAATTTTGCATTTTATGCCATGCACCAGCTAGAAATCTGTTCCTTTCTTTCTCAATATATATATACACACACATATGTATACACACATATATATACATACATGCATACATACATACATACATATTTATATATGGATAAATATATGTCAGTTCCTTTTTCTATACTCAATGTTACCTAGATAAGTTACACTTTTTGTAGAAATGTTAATCTCGTCTAGTATTTCATACTATGTTCACAGCTTGGAAAAGGAAATCCTTGATAGATATCTTGAAGTGGTATTGAAAGGGAACAAGGATGGACTAAAGGTATACCTTTTTTTGCATTTCTTTTTTAGAGTTATTTTAGTATGTAGTGCCGGAAGCAATTAGGCCTCAGAATTTTCACCGACAGTTCCAGAAACTTTTTAGTTACTTAGTTTGACATCTACTAACAGGATAATTCTGCATTGCTTTTTGTCAGCAAAGGGGAAAATTTACAGTTTTGTTCTTCATGTTGTCATTGGTGAAAATTTTTAAGCTACATGTTTCATCATATTTTATCTTTGATTTGACCAGAAGCTACGTCTGCGGATTGAGGATCCTCCCCGCAGGAAACACATGGTCTACCTGGGAGGTGCAGTTCTTGCTGGAATTATGAAGGTATCGTCCGCTTCAACTGAATAAAAGTTGCCAACATATTAATTACTAGTGGACTTGATGTTTGTGAACTACTACCAATGGCCATAATCAAGTCGGGGTCCAGTGGGTATACCCTGGATCATGGTGCTCTAAATTACTAGTGGACTCGATTCCTGTGAGCTACCAACGTCCATAATCAAGAAATTGATTAACCTCGCAATATGGCTTTGTTCCTCACTGGCACTGCTAATCTGTAATAAACTTCTGAAAACAGGACGCACCTGAGTTCTGGATTACGAGGCAGGAGTACCAGGAAGAGGGAGTGGGCTGTTTAAGAAAATGCGGACAAGTATAAACAAATTACGGCAAGCACGGAGGATATTTAAAATCTGTAGTTATCTCTGCTCAATCAAGGCTTCTTCAGGTCATCAAATTTGGCTTATCCTTACAGCAGGCATTTCATCAAGCACCACAACTTTTAGTGTATATACTGCATCCTTTTTACCCATTCAGAACCCTAATTCAGTTCCCAAGTGATCGGGAGCCGACATTGTTCATGTGCCAGTTTTAATGTCGGGTTTGCGAACCAGCTTGATGCATATTTGTGCAAATATTGAGTTTTGAAGACGGTGAATTTGTGTTTGCTTACGAGTGATTTCATTCAAGGGCGGTGATGGAGAGAGGCGTACTGTCCTTGCCAGCACGAGCTGGGCGGTCGCCCCGGCCTCGTCCGGGATCGGATTTGAATTATTAATATTAATTTTTTAAATACAATATTTATGCTTATTTTAAATAAAATTTTATATTTTATTTTGACATATATCTTAAATATACATAATATTATATCATTATATATATAATTTAATTAATAGTTAACATATATATATATATATATAAGCATAATATTATATATATAAGCAGAGGTAAAAATATAAGGTAGGAGAGCATGACAAGTGGTCTCACGATAAGATGACACATGTCATTTAATAATTAGTATTAATATTTGAGATAACAATCTCAATTTAATTCAAATTATAGATATATATTTATAATTCTAATAACATTGAAAGAAATCAAATACGTGCTAATCAAATTAATGATCCTTATATAATTTTAATTTCTTTTTAATTTCATTAGATAAATCTAAGTTGATTAGAAATATCATTTGAGCAAACAAAGATTCTTATATATACACTATCACGAAGACATGTTCTAATATTTAATACTTATAATAACTATTTCATTCGGAATTTAAAAAATAATGTACGCATAAGAACAATTTGTTATAATTTTAATTTATTTCAAATCCTAATCTTAATATGTAATAATAATTGTTTTATTCGGAATTAAAAAAATGTATAATAAAGGTTTGTTAATTTATTTCAAAGTCTAATCCAAATATGTATACAAAGTAATTCATACATTACTTTTATCCTAATTTTTTATAACAATAATATTTCTCCTAATCCTAGCGCATATGATTTAAAACTCTAACAATCTCTTAGAGTTATCGTATCCATAATTATTTGTTAACTATAACTACTATTAATGTATTAATAATATCCGCAGACATTCTTAATATTTATAAACACTGTATTTTTTGGAATTAAAAAAACAATGTATAATAAAAGTTAGTTGTAAAGGCATTCTAACGTGTTAACTATTAGTAATGCATTAGTAAGATCCGAAGGCATATCGTATTATTCAAATTTCAATTATAATTCTAATATATGCAATATGTGCTAATATTTAAACTAATCATTCTAATTATTTCAAATCCAGATAAGATTTCCATCATAATATATTTACGTATTTGTTTAAAAAGAAATATTAACAATAAGAATTAATTATCTATATTATTATTATTATTATTATAATAATATAAGGAGATATAAAAACAAAAAGTATGACATTGCCACAAGTGGCATCATAGAATGATGGTGTCAAATTTTTATCTAATGTAATATATATAAATCTAATTTATTTTCACAAAATAAAACTTATCTTATAATAGTTAGTTATATAAGGCAATACAAATAAAATAAGATTAAATTTATAAGCATATTCTGATTAGAAACAAAGTCAATTATCTTATAATAATTAAATTTTTCGGAGTTAAAAAATAAGTTAATAATCCAATTTGAGTCAAATTGAAATTAATCTATCTTTTTTATGAATTAGAGTATGCTGAAAATAAATAATATTTTTCTCTAAAAAATAATGTGCAAGAAAACAATAATTTCTGTCTAAAAAATAGTTTGTTATTTTCAGAATAAAAATAATTTCAAAGAGATAATTCAATTTGAGTCAAACTAAGGTTAATATTTCATTTTTATCAATTTGAGTATGATTAAAATAAGTAATATTTTGTTAGCAAAAGATAACATGCAAGTAATTAATAATTCCTATTTAAAAGATAAGTAGTTATTTTATGGATTAAAAAATCATTTAAAATAAATGATTCAATTTGAGTCAAATAAAGATTAATCTTTTATTTTTATCAATTTGAGTATGATTACAATAAAAATAATTCCTTTTCAAAATATAATTTGTTATTTTTAGAATTAAAAATAATTTAACATAATTAATTCAATTTGATTCAAATTAAGATCAATCTTTCCTTAATTTGAGTGTAATTAAAATAAAATATGCAAGTAAATAATAATTCATATTTAAAACATAATTTACCATTGTTGGAATTAAAAAAATAATTTAAAATGAATAATATAATTTGAATCAAAATAAGATTAATATTTACTTTTTAGTAATTTAAGTATGATTAAAAGAAAATAAAATTGATCTTATAACTTTGTTATATAAGGTAACAAAAATGAAATAGGATTCAATTTATAAGCATATTTATACAAGCAGATTTTTTTAGTATGATTAAAATAAATAATATTTTTTCTAACAGATAATGTAGAATAAAGTATAATTTCTTTTTAAATAATTTTTCATAATAAAAAAATAATTTAAAATGAATAATGTTTCAAAAATAAATCAATAATATGTTATTTCTAAAAGGCAATGTACAAGTACAATGAAAAAAATCATTTTTAAAAAATAAATGTATTATATTTTATCTTAGAAAAATTAAAGCAATGAATTCAATTCTGTCCAAAATAATTTAAACAAAAGAATTCAATTTGATTTGAAAAAATAATTATTTAAGAAAACAATAATTTAATTAGAAGTTGGGTCATGGTAGTTTTAAATTGAATTTTGAAAATTTCAAAATTGAATAACCTATTTAGGGAATTTAAAAACTAATAAATTAGTTTTGATAATTATTGTAAATTATAATATTTTTATTATATACTATATATTTTTATAATATCTATCATTCATGCATCGCATGAAATTTAAGACTAGTTTATATAATAACATTAATTTTTTATTATTTTATTTATTATTTATTTATTTATGATCAATTGGAAATTTTTTATTTTTGTTCCAAAAATTTGAAAAAAAATTGGGTCGGGATCGGATCGGCCGATACCCAATTTCGGATCCGAGTTTGCTCACCCCTATGTAGAAATTATTATGTTTCTTTGTATCTACCAACATGCATTTAGGAGCCGTTTGACGCATTACCGATTTAAGTAATTAGTAATTTAAATCACCACTTAGATAGATTATCACTATTCAAATTATCGATAATATTACATTACAGTGTTTGTTAAATACTGATAATATAAATAATAATCAAAACGGATAATGCCAAAATTATCAAAATACCCTTAGAAATTATTTTAAATTTTAATAACATATGATTATAAATAAACAAAGAAAAAAATAAAAAAGTGAATTTATAAAAAAAAGATGAGACAAAATTAAAAGTTATTTGTACAATATTTCAGATAATAAAAAAAGATGAAGTTAAATGATATATATTTATTAATAAAATATTTGGAATAAAAATTTAATTGAAGGGATATTTTCGTCAAAATGTATTCTCACCCGTTGGTAATCTAGAAAGACACCTCCTATGTCTGCTATCTAAATTACCAGTGAGGTGGTCGCAATCAAACGAGATAATCGTGAGCCCTGAAAATTTTAAATAAAATAACCAATAATCTATTTAGGTTACCTCATATCACACGACTCTTAGGGGGCGTTTCTCTAGAGGTAATTTTTTTAGATTATCAGGTAATATTATATTAAATTATCTGGGCCCATCACATTACCTTGTTCACTTGTGACAAGTAATGGACAATCTGCATTATCCATGTAATTTACATTGCCTATGAAATGACAATGCAGATTGCATTCGGGAGGATAGGCAATCCACATTATCATCTGGATTGCAATCTTTTAAATTTTATTTTTCGCCTTTGTCCTTTATAATTTTATTTAAATAAATTCTAAAACACATTGAATAAATTATAATAATAATAATTAAATAAAGTATAAAATTAATCAAATAAATACTATAATTATTATGACTATATTATTATCATATTTTAAAATATATTAATTATTTTATAAATTTTAATTTTATAGGTGAGAATATATATATATTTGTGATTTAAGTTTAAAAGTTAAAAATAATTTATAAATATAATTATTTTGATTAGGAGTATATTGGTAAAATTTGTATATTAACTCATGAATATGTATTTTTCTTATAAATAACTAATATAGATTGCTAAATAGATTACTTATATATACTAAATAAGATAATATATATTACTGATAATTTAACAAATGATAATCTTTTTGAAAGATAATCTACAGTTAAAATAACAATACAGTGAACATACTGTTAACCAATAGACATCAACCGAGAGCATTACTTTTGCCATCCGTTTGATGTTGATAAAGAAACACAATTTTCTATCGGAAAAAAGGAAACAATTTTGATGTTAATAAATAAACACAATTTTCTATCGAAAAAAAAAGAAACACAATTTGAAGCATAACGAATCCCTTCGGCGAAACCAAAAGCTGTCAACTTTACTGAGAGAAAAAAAATAGGAAAGGAAACAATTATCATCAATGTCAGTACTAAAACATGAACTGATTCATTCCATCTTCTGGTTATTCTTCCTGTCCACAGGAGAAGAAAGATTGTTATTGGGAGGTCGCTTCTTCTTCTTTTTGCTTTCCATATTCTGCAGTCTGCTCCAAGCGGTCCACCCTGCTAACGGTAATATATAGAGTAGAAGGAATTGGTGCTCAGAGTCTCGGGTGGATTCCAAAAGACTTCTAGAATTTTCCAGAGCGATACGAAGGATCTCGAAGGCAGGCGAGAGCGTTCTCGACGTGTGGACTGGAGGGAGATATTTGTGGGTGGGGCCGCGCGGATCGTTCTGCGGGGCCTGTTATTGTTGGGATTTGGTCGGTGAATGAATATATGATTTGTGGACGGATCCGATCGGGACCGGATCTCTTTTTCTGAAAACAGATCGAATCGGTCGAAACCCGGTCTCAAATCCTGGTTTGCTCACTCCTACGATGGAAATTATTATGTTTCTTTGGATCTACCAACATGCATTTAGGGCTATACTGTTAACAACCAATAGATATCAACCGAGAACATTACTTTTACCATCCGTTTGATGTTGATAAAGAAACACAATTTTCTATCGAAAAAAAAAGAAACACAATTTGAAGCATAACAATTCCCTTCGGCGAAACCAAAAGCTGTCAACTTTACTGAGAGAAAAAAAATAGGAAAGGAAACAATTATCATGAATGTCAGTACTAAAAGTCTAAAACATGAACTGATTCATTCCATCTTCTGGTTATTCTTCTTGCCCACAGGAGAAGAAAGATTGTTATTGGCAGGTCGCTTCTTCTTTTTGCTTTCCATATTCTGCACAGTCTGCTCCAAGCGGTCCACCCTGCTGACCAACCCCGCGATCAGCTGGCATTGCTGCGTGTTACGCTCACAGAGAGCCGCCACGAGCCGCTGCAGTTTCTCGCTCTCGGCCATCACCTTCTCCACCACCTCCTTCATCTCTCCACCTCTTTGCGAATTCTTTACCACCACCGCCGGCGCAATCGCGGTTTCTGCTGGTTCGGGCGGAGCCGTATCTCTCTCGTCGGCGCCGATACAACTTTCCACTAAGTAATCTTTGTCGGCGGTCTCGGGTTCTGCTGCTGCCAGTGCCGACGATGAATGAAAGTCTTCGTCCATGGGAACCACCACGAAATCGTCGAATTCATCATTGATGACATACTTCTCTTCACATGCTTCCATCAACTTCGAGGTCCCGTCTTGGCTCTCAGCTGCTTCGAGGGCGACTTCTGCTTGGTTCTTTTGAGCGTCCTCTTCTTCGGCAATGGCGTCAGATTGTTCTTCTTGCTGCATCATCTCCTCGGCTTTGCACTCTGGTGGAGTCAGATTGTTCTTCTTGCTCTTTGCGGTTTCTTCTTCTGGGGTTTCCTCCGCGTCCGGAACGAGGGCGATATCTGCTGAGTCCACAACCGCCGTCTTTCCCGATGTTTCTTGTTCTTCCAGAGCTTCATCAATAGCCATCTCCTCCGTTTTTTCTTTACCATCAGTTTCATCTGCAGTCTGGGTCGGGGCTTCTGGCGTCGGCGCCGCGGTCGGAATCGAATCCACCATCTCCTGCAACTTGATGACCCGCCGGATCACCTTCCGGCGATATTCCCTGACCCCGAACACCGAATCCAGACGGAGGAGCAGTGCCATCAGCGTCTCACCCACCCGCAGCCTCTCACGCGGCTCCGAACGGATCTTGTCCCTCTCCGCCTCGGAAGCCATCATCTCCTCGACCGCGTCGACCTCAGCGGCGATTTGGGACACCCTCGTCACCATCTTTCTTACGAAGAACCCGCGAAACACCTTCTGGATCCTCGTCGCGGCCTCCGAGGGAGGCATGCCCATCGCGGCCGCCCTGCGGTTGTCCCCACCCTGCACCTCCACATAGCGGACGGGTATGGACGCGACCCGGGGCTTCTGAGCCGGGGCAGGTGACGGCGGCGGCGGCGGCGGCGACTGGAGGGGACGGCGTTGGGTGCCTGATGGGGAAGCCGCCGGCGACATGAAGGGACAGCGACGGGCGTATGCGCTCGAAGCCGGATGCTGTGCGTACGCTGGGTGGTAGAAGGCGCTCGACCCCGGCTGCGCGTACGCTGGGTGGTAGAAGGCACTCGACCCCGGCTGCGCGTACGCCGGGAGATAGAAGGCACTCGAAGCCAAAGGCTGTGCGTACGCTAGACGGTGGAGGGCGCTCCACGGGTCGGAAGCGAAGAAGAAGTCGCCCATGGCGGGATCACGAGAACTGCGAAAAAAGGAGAGGAACGATTTGGTCTGTTTGGTTTGCAAAATGGCTTTAGGATTTCTCAAATTGCTCGGTGGGCATTCGCCGCGATCGGGGTAACAGTAATATATAGAGGTGTAGTTGGAATTGGTGCTCAGAGTCTCGGGAGGATTCCAGAAGGCTTCTAGAATTTCCAGAGCGATGCGAAGGATCTCGAAGGCAGGCGAGAGCGTTCTCGACGTGTAGACTGGAAGAGGGAAATATTTGTGGGAGTGGGGCCGCAACGGAGCCGTTTATTGTTGGTATTTGGTCGGTGAATAAATATATAATTATAGATGAATATTTGGCATGATTTGTGTGTGTGTGGGGTGGGTGGGGGTTCTGATTTTTCTATCCTACATGCAATCCCAACTTATTATATATATATATATATATTGGATAATAGAATTAGATAAAGGAAATAACAAATATTTCTTTTATGTTTCTGTTATTATTATGCCGATGGAGTTGAACGACCTTAAAATATTGTTTTACACCATATGGCAGATATATATCTCAAACTTAATCTTAATGTTAAGCGGTGGAATACAACGACCTTTTGTATCTATCACAATAAAATAATATATATATATATATATATATATTAAAATTAAATATAAAAGATTCCATGGAATTTCGGAATGAGAATGATAGATCAAATGATATTTTATGTTTTCTTTTAAAAAAATAAAAACATCTTAATAGGATGATGGAAACTAATTGTTTTAGGCCTCGATCCATCACACAAGCCGCTGACTTTTCGGATTTGGGCCTGTAAAAGAATCGAAGATCACTTTATGCATTATAAGTACAATATCTAAATAAGCTCTTAATTTTTCAATGTTTTTTTTCTAAAATATTTTAAGGGTTTCTATAAGTTGGGTTTATATTGTAGCTACATTTGCCTGTTTTCGTGCACATAATTTTGGAAATTATAGAAGATTTTAAAAACATTGTCAATCATGTGTTAGAAGTGACTATAATATAATTTAAAAGGGGGCCGCAACGACTAATCAATTTTTAAACCTTGTTCGTTTTTTTTCTCAAAAAATATATAAGTTTTAAGAAAATAATTTCAACCATGTGTTAGAAGTGATTATAATATAACTTAAATCGGCGAATAAAGATTACAAAATAACATTTGAATACACTACCAAATACGCGGTTTATAAAAGTTAAACTAATTTATATAATTATACATAATATAATTTAATTTCACATCTGTAATATAATCTTAAATATAATAGAATAATAGATATTATGGTAGAACAAAATATTGTAACAATCATTAAAATAAATGATATATATATAACTCAAAATATATTTTATACATTAAAGATATAGAGAATCGCGCGGAGAACCTATTGAACCCAAAATTTTGAGAAAAATATCTAAAAAGAGCCCAATTAAATTATAGAGTGATTTTATTTGTGTTTATCTTGTTAGTCCATAAGCCATTTTCATTTTGTATTTTATAATAAGTTTATCTAATTTAATACTCTTCTATTATATTATAAGATTTATGTTTGATATATTTAAGTTTTTTGTATATTCTGGTTATAGTATTAAATATTTGAAATATCAATTTCTCTTTAAAAGTATGAACAAATATATTTAAATATGTAACCCTAAATATATTTTTACTAATATTTAATGATAATATTAACTAAATCAGTTTATATTGATGTTGTAAGACCCGATTTGATAATCAATCTGAAATCGATTTATGGGTCAAGTTGGATCTATCGGATTGGATTCAACAAAATGATCAAACTAGATAATAATAAACCATCGAATACGAATAATATTCTGACATTGGAATATATTTTATCAAACTTGATCCATCCTGCTTGAATCATGATATATGTAGATAGATTGATAGATTAATTTTAACGTAAGAGTAACTGTAAAAAAATATTACTGATGGAAAAAATGAGTTCAAATAAATAAAACACAAAATACGTTCATGAAACCCAATGTAGCCCTTTCATAGAAAATAAATCCAAGGGGAAAAAATGAAGAAAACAACTTATCAAGAAAGGAGGAAGCTTTTTTTTGTGTCCATCATTGCCATTGTTCATTTGATCATTATTCAGGAGGAGTCAGTTGTCGGCTTTTCACCTCCCAATTGATCTAAAAATCTTTATGCCCTAATAGAAGGAAGATGTTATTAGGGGTGTTCACGGATCGGGTTTGACTCGACCTGACTCATTTAATTTTAATCGGGTTGGCCCATTTTGAAAAGCTAGATTTGATCCAACGGGTCGGGTGGTCGGGTATTTATTTTTTTAATTTTTCCTTATTTTCTCTATTATTTAATATAAAAATATTATATAATATTTATTTAAAAAGTAAAAAATAACTTATTCAATATTTAAACATTATTTTACACAATTAAGATATTTTATTTTATTTTATGTATTTTTATACATAATATAAGTTGAAAACTAAAAAAAATAAAAAAATTGAGTCTTCGAGTCGGGTCGACTCGAGTCGAAAAATTTTGACCCATACTCGATCCAACCCAAATGACCCGACCATAGATCCGACCCGACCATGGATCCGACCCGATCCAAACTAGTTTGGATCGAGTCGGGTCGGGTCATCGGGTTCACAGATCGACCGACCCGTTAAACACCCCTAGATGTTATTGTGAGGAGGCAAGCTTGATAAATATGTTTAGGACTTTTAGGTTTTAGTTTTTACTTTTTCTTATGAATCATATAAAAGTATTAGATTGGCCAAGTCGCATGAAATTGATCATATGATCAAACTCGAGTTTTGGTTGAGTCTCTTGGACACTGGTTTCATCCACCGAGTAGAGGAGTTTGCCTCACTGCTTTTATATAGTCTACATGAAATGTAATTGTATTGTAATAAATAGAAAATAATATCTTATTTATTTTTAAAAATTTATTATAATGACTTTATTCATATGATTATAACAAATAATATAATTATTGTGAAGTTCTTCGACATCTTGATATAAATTTTGAGATGTTATGATTTTACGATATTGTCCCCTATAAGATTTTAATAGCATCTTATTTTTTTTGCATGCTCTTATGATCTTATACCATCTCATATCATTAATATAATTATTTAAATAATAATAAAAAATGTAAAAGTAGTAGTAATAGTACTACTGATAATAAATTTAGATAAATTTAATATATTCTCTCAATTTTATTATGTTTTGATTTAATTTTGCTTAAAAATGTTAATAACATGTAATTTAAGATTTGATGTGATAAATATATTTTATTATCTCTTAAACTATATTTTTTATTAATAAATAGGATCTTACGATACTTAATCAGATCGTATATTTTTTTTAAATTTTGTACAATCTTACGTAAGATTTTCGATCATGATGATTTTAGTTGTTATACTAAATTATAAATAAAATTAATATTAAAGATCATACACCGTATACTATAAAAAGTGAGCAAATGAAAAAATATATATACAAAAAACTTCATCATCGTGAGGTGTTGGGTTCACATGGCAAGGAACGAGTGCATTTTGTGCTGTAGAAGAAGTGTACCTGCGCCATGATGTCAATAAAGAGAAAAACGGGAGAAGGTAGTGGTGTAAGAAAAATCAATCGAAAAATTTATTTGATTTGAAAAAAAAATAAAAATTAGAAGATTGAATACGATTTAGAGTGATTTGTAAATGAAGCAAAATGACCTGCTTAAAATAGAGTCCCATTCGTGTAGTTCACTTTTATTTATTAATTTTTATTTATATAATTAATTTAGATGTAATTAATTATTTTATTATTGGTGTAATAATTTTTTATATAGCTTAATATATTACTAACACGCTATGAAAGTCTAATTTAATAGTTCTAACACTATATCATATATTTCATTATAAAATTAAATAAGTTAATATTAATTTTAATTTATTATATATATTTTTTGAAAATAATATTTATTAAAATATGAGCTTGAAAAAATTGACCTGTTAAAAAGTGATTTTTCTTTTTTTAAATGATTTTAGGATTTTTTTGTGATTTAAAAAATAATGGATGATTTTTTTATCGAAAAATTGATTTGATTCGAACCATTTTCACCGGCAAGAGAAAGTGCTATTGATTTTTTTCTTAGCGCAGAACATAAAAAATAAGTATGTAAAATTTCTAGTAGAAAATTTTTATTGGGAGATAATTTTATAGAATTAGTTGTTGTATAATCGTTAATTCACGAATTAAATCACACTACTTTTAAAACATTCAAACTGGCGAAAAAAAAAACTTTGTCAAAATCACATCCAATCACACGTTCAGTCTTTTCCCGCATATCTTTTCTGGAAAGAAATACATTTTCATTGCTCTCAGAATTTTTACGTGTCGCCTTTTTCTTTTTGCACCGCTATCAATAATTAAGGGGAGGGGCTCAAACCCAACAAAATGTAAAGTAGCTGTAGGAGCAAGATATCTTGATATCCCCATTTTTTTTTTCCAGCCCTTGACTATATTTTATGAACAGGAAAATCCAAACACGATCTTTGACTCAATTTTGTGTCCAAATGTCAAACCAAAATGATATTAGAGAATTTTAAAAAAAAAAGTGAATAAGAAGTTCATATATTGCGTATTTTAAAATAAGCTACATTAATGATTGGAGAAAAATGAATACATTTCAATGTACATCATCTTTTTTTTTCCTTTTACTACTCTTAATTATAGCCATGTTAGTTTTTTTCCCAGTACAACTAAAGATAGAATTATCCCAATTTCGATCTCAGCACAGTGCAGATATTAAATATTATAAGAAAAACAATAGAATTTATATTTTTTTGGTCTTGAGTAATTAATATGTTATTAAAAATATCTCTAATATCAAATTAAGTGTACAAAAAACTTTCCACTTCTCATGGCTTTAAGTTGGCATGGAGGGACCAGAAAAAAAAAACTAGGTGTCAAAGTTATATCATTATAAATGTAACACCAGTATAACTAATAAATTTTTTTACAAAATTATTATGTAATAATTCACAGGGGGGCCAAGTCCTCCTACAATCTAAAAAATAAATCCCCCACCTCAACTGCAGATTATGTGGCAAGGCCCCCATGCATCAAACTATTTTTTCATAGAAAAAAAGGACAGATCTAACTTTCAAGTATCAGCTTCCAAATCATGGCATATGATCTCTAGGGGGTGATTAAAGGTTTGGAGGCCAACCACATCTACCAACATGAGATTTGAGAAAGTGACATGAATTGCAGGCAAATTAAACCAAACCTCACCAAATAAGTCCAGTCTCTCACTTGAGAATCCCATTCATCTTTCAACTCTTCTTTTGATGAATTATTTTTTAAAACCCCAATAATATTAAATTCTCCACCCAGAACTACTATCCCTCATCTCTCTTGAACTCGAGATTGAGACATGCTCGATATGTCTGTGCATACACATACTTCTTTCTCTAATCAATTATGAGGATTAATTAGTTGTGCAAACCCTCCCACCTCAACCAACATACCTAAGATGTTATTGTTATATCATTTTTCTCAAGTCTTTTTCTGTTACAGCTGCTTGATGGTGTGCATGCCTTTTTATTTCTCTGCCTGCAGTGCTCTCTCTCCCTGCTCTATATATAGATCCATTCCACAGCAAAAAAAGAAGCATCATCTCTTCTGACAATCCCAACAGCAGCATAGAATAAGAATCCCTTTTCATCCAAGTAGCTGTTCAAGATGGTATGTCGAGCATTTTTCTTTGTTTGAATCATTTTGTATTCTGTCAAGTGATTTGGGGGTCTTGTCTAGTATTCTTTCTTTTTCCATGCCGTGTTCTTGTTTCCTGTCTATTTTCTGATTCTTGTGGTTGAATTAAGCATGTAGTCAACATAACAAGCGTAGATCATGTTTGTGAACTTAAATTAGTTAGTATGCAGACAATGTTGGATTCATGTTTCTTTTGTTGTTGCTTTTAGATTGCAGAGTTGAGGGAGTTCGAACTTAGCGTGAAGAAGGGTGCACCAGCACTTGTTGCCCCAGCAGAGGAGACAGAGAAGGGCCTCTACTTCCTCTCCAACCTTGACCAGAACATTGCTGTCATTGTTCAGACCATCTACTGCTTCAAATCAGAGGGCAAAGGCAACGAGACGTGCAACCAGGTGGTAAAGGATGCCTTGGCCAGAGTCCTCGTTCACTACTATCCGCTGGCCGGGCGGCTGACCATAAGTAACGAGGGGAAGCTCATCATCGATTGCACCGGCGAAGGCGCAGTTTTCGTTGAGGCCGAGGCCGACTGTGATTTGGAAGACATCGGAGACATCGCAAAGCCGGACCCCTCGACGCTTGGGAAGCTTGTTCATAGCATCCCCGGTGCTAAGAACGTGTTAGAGATGCCGCCTCTAGTGGTCCAGGTGCAAGGCTAAGCTCTCAGCTGCATTCTATTTCTGATATCAATACTGATGAAGATGATTTATTTGTGCTGTGTTTCATTTCTTATGTTGGATAGTTTACTTCTGCTGAATTTGATCTTACGTTAATCTCTTGCTTCTATCCTTTGCATGTTGCAGGTTACCAAATTCAGGTGTGGAGGATTCAGCATCGGACTGGCCATGAACCACTGCATGTTCGATGGCCTAGGAGCAATGGAATTCGTGAACTCGTGGGGTGAGACAGCAAGAGGTCTGCCAATAAGCGTGCCGCCGGTCATCGACCGAAGCCTCCTGAAGTCGAGAAATCCTCCTGTCATCAGCTTCCCCCACCACGAATTCGCGGAGATCGAAGACGTCTCCGACAGCGTCTCCCTGTACCAGGAAGAGATGCTGTACAAATCCTTCTGCTTCGAGCCGGAGAAGCTCGAGCTCGTCAAGAGGAAGGCAATGGAGGACGGCGTCCTCCCCAAGTGCACCACCTTCGAGGCCCTCTCGGGGTTCGTCTGGAGAGCTCGGACCGAGGCCCTCAAGCTTCAGCAAAGCCAAGAGACCAAGCTCCTCTTCGCAGTCGACGGGCGGTCCCGATTCAACCCGCCACTCCCAAAGGGTTACTTCGGCAACGGCATCGTGCTCACGCACTCACTCTCCACGGCCGGGGAGCTTTTAGGCCATCCGCTCTCCTTCGCCGTCGGGCTGGTGCAGGGCGCAGTGAACATGGTGACCGACGAGTACATGCGCTCGGCCATCGATTACTTCGAGGCGACGCGAGCTCGGCCTTCGCTGACGGCCACCCTTCTGATAACAACTTGGTCGCGGCTCTCCTTCCACACCACGGACTTCGGCTGGGGAGAGCCGGTTCAGTCCGGGCCGGTGGCGCTGCCTGAGAAGGAGGTGATCCTGTTCCTGTCGCACGGTAAGGAGAGGAGGAGCATCAATGTGCTTCTCGGGCTCCCAAGTTCAGCAATGGCCACGTTTGAAGAGCTGATGCAGATATAGAACCATAGAAGAGGTCAAATCAAATGTGCCTCAGCTGTGTGAGTGATGGCTGGTAATTGTGTGATTCATTCTATTTCTTAATTTCTATAGCTTTCTTCGATCAAGAAGAAGGTTAAAAGTCTGAAGCTACAAAATACGGAGATGTATGAACTGAGCTGATACTGTTTTCTGTATGTCCCTATTGTTTGCCTGCATTTTATACAAAATATATATTACTATGATTCAAGAGCTGCGGAAACAAGTCGAGTTTTCCATTCATAGTGTTGTCAGATGAGACTTGATCAGAGATTTCTGATGTTACGAGAACTTGCAGCCTCCTCAACGAAATTATATATACCACATAGAAATCGAGTTCCTAACTATTTGACAATTCGATTGCTATTGACGATTTGTATGGAAATAATTACTGTCAACGAAATTATGAAAATAAATTAAGTTTTATGCCAAAAGTTTTCATGAAAGCATTTAAATGGTTATTCTCTCTAGAAAAAAAAAAACGTAAACCCGCCCTTATGTCTTCATTATGTCTCTCGAGGAGATCTATTCGCAATTGTGTCTTCAATAGCAGTGTCTATCTTTTCATTCATTCGATCAAGTCCACCATTATGAAAATACTAAATTTGTTGATAAAGTGGCACAGTATTATTGTGTCTAAGCTTTGTGCATAGATTTAGTACCATATTGACAAAAGAAAAATACTTCAGTAAGTAATGTAGCAGCCTTTTATGAAAGATAACATTTATTTGGCCAGCATCACCTCCTAATTTGTAATATTACTACTTGGCCGTATGGATAGCCAAGTATTCTTTTTCCTTTCAAAGAGAAAGAAAACAATCTTAATAAAATCGTATCATCGAAGATTTCCTGAAATTTGAAAGTGCAACAGAGCCATAAAAATTTAAATTGTGTGTTTGATACCATGTGTATAATGCCATGCTGGATTTAAAAGAAATGAAAGAAATTATTAAAGAATAATAGAGAATGTTGGAAATATCATTGGAGAAGTTGGACATGATTTAATCATTTACAGTTACCACTATTTTTTTCCTTTCTCAATAATAATAATAATAATAATAATAATAATAATAATAATAATAATAATAATAATAATAATAATAATAATAATAATAATAATAATAATAATAATAATAATAATAATAATAATAATAATAGCAAGTTAAGGACCTTGGGTTTGGGCTTTACCACGAAAGGCCTACAATTACCTTTTTCTTCTACCCATTTCTCTTCCTACTTATCGCTATTGTCCGACTGCTCTTATCTTCCTCTCTTCTTCCTCCCTTCGCCTGGTCAGCGAGAGCGATAGAGCAAGGCATGGCGGGCGTCGGCCTCTCGTGGAGCTCCAACCTCTCCCTCCTCACGCTTCCATCCTCTTCCAAATCCTTTCGCTCCTTCGATCGCTGCGCCGTACTGCCGCACACCGGTGTCGCCGTGCGCGCCGCCATATCCATTGAGAAGAAGAACGTCACGTTCAAGAAGTCCGAGGAGATCTTCGAGGCCGCACAGGTACCTCCTTCAAGTTCCCACTGTGTTAAGGATGCAAATTTAAGATCTTTAATTGAGTTTCCCTCGTAGTATTTGTCAGTCGCCTAAGATTGCTGCGATTTTAATAGCTGCTTCCTTGGTACTTAATCTTCGGTTTTTTTTATTCCCTGTAGGATGATAAATGCATATGTTTTACCATTTCGATTATAATTGGTTAAAATCTTATAGTTTGTTGTCTAATTGTGAACAAAGATAGGATTTTTAGGAGAGACTGGTTATGGATGTCGCGTAATCGGGTGAAACTTTCCATGTATGTGTCTTCATGGTGCTGCATCATCCCCATACCTGTATCGGGTTTCTCTTATTTGCTTGATGAGATTTTGTATCATGCGCGTTTGATGGAGTGGTCAATGCTAGGAGTACTAGGCTGAAAATGGCGAAGGATCTGGAGTTGTTGAGATGTTTGCTCTCATTTACCATGTGGCAGAATTGCATCTTGAATTCTTCATTCCGTTAATCAGATAGGCTGGTGGCTCGAGTAGGTTATGCAGCTTTAAGTGGAAATTGAAAAGGCCCTGTTGGACCCCTTATGGATTTCAGTCCGTTGTTTATTGAAGTCGGCATATTGTTATCTGACACCCACAGCGACTTGAGCCCATAGATAGCTTTCAAAGTCTGAACTGAGGAGATTTCCCGGAGGGCTCGTGTTATTCAGTCACTTCATACTCATAGGCAGGTCAACATCTTTTGGCATCGAGGGAAATGAGCTGCTCGGAGATGGGAGTTATAAGGTTGTGTTGGCATAGCAATAACCTCAATGTTTTAGACATAAATGAGACATTCCTCATTTTCTTGCCCCTGATGAGGGATTACATTTTGTTTGGGAGGAGAGTAGAAGGAAAAGGGGCATAGCCTGGTTGATTCGCTCTGCAAATTGGACGAAACCGAAACCTTAGCTAGTAGGTAGGTAAGGGCCTTTCAGCTTTCCTCAAATGAATGAACATTCCACCATAAGTTCTGTTGAAATGTTCTGTTGAAATGGACCTGAGCTTATCTTTTTGGTAGCAGCTCTATGATGGTAGTTTTTTTTCCTTCTGACATTGACATGACTCCCAGGACAGTTTTAAAGCAGGAATTAGAGCAGAGACCAGGCTCAACTAGTTAATGTCGTGTTTGTTGCTTGGACTGGTTTTCACTAGTTGTGTGGGCTCCCCCACTTTAGGAGATGGAGCACTATTTAGTACTTTTCTCTAGTTAAAGGGGCTGGTGATCGACATTGGGTGCTTGTCGGGTCATGTGGTTGGTGCTCTAGGCTGATCATGGCTCTACTTTTAGGATTTGACATCTATGCTCGACTTGGTCTACCAGACAATCTTGGCTCTATGTCAGTCGTGCATGGTACGTTCAGGATTTGTACAAATGTAACACATCCACCCCAGTGATTAGGAAGAAGGGACCCGAGGGCGCAATTCACCCCACATACTTATGACGACTTTAAAACCAAAGCATCGTGGAGTTCACCTTGTCGATTGGGCCAGCATCTGTCGGCCCACTTCCCAAGGAGGCTTGGGGGTTCGCGACCTCCGGTGCGCCAACTGGGCTCTCTTAGCCCGGTGGTTCAGACGTCCGAGGTTAGCCTTTGGCACACAGTCTTCTTACCTGCTATGGGTGGGACTCGAGGACCATCTTACCTCGTGGAGTCTCATCCTTCTGGCGGAGAGTAGCAGCTACGGCCCCACGGACCCGACCCCTCTTGGTTCCCTCCCTCGGCTCAGGGGTGGATTTCTCCTTTTGGCTGCATACTTGGTCCCCTGGGGACTCCCTTGTAGAGCTTTCCCCCGCCTTTGGGCCCTGACGACATCTCCCGATGTGACCTGGTCAGAGGAGGAGGAGGAGGGGGGGGGGGGGGGGCAGGATCTGGCGCTTGGTCACCTGGTTTCAAATTGCACCTCTCGGATCAGCGCTTCACAAAGTTTTTAGCCCTCCAGTAGCAGCTAGCAGGTCTACGCCTGGACCGATCCAGGATGGACGGATGGGTCTGGCTCTCGGAGTCTTTCTCCACAGGGAGTCTTCACATCCGCTTCCTCCCAACCACCACTTTGCCAGAGGATTTCAGGACTGACTACAGACTCATTTGGCGCACTTGAAGGTCAAGATCTTTGCTTGGCTTCTGCGGCGCCGTCGGCTTCTCACCAGGAGCTACGGAGTGAGATGGGCACCACATAGTGACACATCGTGCGTATTGTGCGGCGAGGCGGTGGAGGACATCCCCCACCTATTTTTTGACTGTTTGACATCCTAGGGTATATGGCAGCAGACAAGCATTGCGAGTCTCCTTTCTTCAGGAACTCATACGTAAGAGACAGTGTTGGAGAGCGCCACTGACGACCTTTATGGCTGGAGCCATTTGGCTGCAGCGCAACCGAATCATCTTTTGTGGGGAGAGACGTCAGACTAAGCGTGTTGTATACCACATCTTCTTTCTTTTATTTTCTCTTAGCTCATTACATCATTACATTTGTACACCTTTTTTATGTGGTCATCCTTTTTCCTTCTCAAAAAAAGAAAAAAAGTAGTTGGCAAACATCAAAAGCAGTTTCTTTCTTTGCTTTCTCGGTGAAGATTAGGGGAATGGAAATAAATTGAAAATGTTAATTTATTAAGAATGAGTGGTTGACTTTGATGCTGCTTATTTCAAAATGTTCTTTATACCATCTTTGCCTTTTCTAATTTGATCAACATCTCATTATACATGTGCACTGGTATTTGTTTTCAGTGGTCTATAAAAGCAACTTTAATTATCTTTGTAGCTTCTATTTAACTAATAATTTCTGGTCAAATTTCCATACAAATCATATTAATGTAGATTCTCAAGGGGATACCATTTCCTTAAATTCAAGCAAATAACTATGTTTGAATTTTACCCCATATTGATGGAAGAATATATGATTTTAGGAATTGATGCCTGGAGGAGTGAATTCACCTGTTCGTGCCTTTAAATCAGTTGGTGGAAAGCCCATAGTTTTTGATGCTGTCAAGGGTTCCCGCATGTGGGATGTTGATGGTAATGAGTACATTGATTATGTTGGTTCATGGGGACCTGCCATAATTGGTCATGCAGATGACAAGGTACCATTCAATCTATATGTTCTTGTACTCGTTAACTCTTTTGTTCATATTTCATAGTATAGGTCCTCTCCATTTGAAAGTTTCAAATTACACCTTGCTTCATGATATAATATGTGCACTTTTTGTCCAAAACAACAACAACAACAAAGCCTTATCCCACTAGGTGGGGTCGGCTACATGGATCATACGACGCCTTCGTCGTCGTATGATCCATGTTCATGAGATTCGACACTTTTTGTCCAAAAGAAAAAAGAAAATTGCAATGCAGATAGGAACAAATTATAAGTCAGAAATCACCATAATCAGATTATTTGATTGATTTCTGCCATTAAGTTTTAACTATACTTATTGGACACTTTGGGACACTGTTGATACTTCAACTCCATAATTTCCAATTACAATTGATTGATTGGATGAATTGCCTTTTGGAATACCCAATGTGAAATATCTTCTGAATCCTGTGTGAAGAAAACTAAAAGAATAGCAATATCATAATATCTTAATTTGTTTATCTGTGTAGCTGGGAAATTTTATATGATAATTTATGTACCCCTGATGACTTTTAACATTCCATGTCTCTATGCACATTTCATATCATGTCTGCACAAATTCTTCGGAGTACCAGCATTTAGTTGTCTTTCCTAGTGCGTCAAGAATTATTTATGTATGTGGTTAACTGCATCAAGAAGTTTTGATTAATTGGAATGTTAGAGATTTCTATTATTGTCTCATGATTAGTTACTTTGGATATTTTGTGGTTTCTTCAATAGACCTGATAGATCCAACTACAAAAGGCTGATTTTTACTCAGCTGATCAGATCTAACTGTGCACATAAATTATCTTCTGATATCTGCACTTTGTGCTATATGAAATAGAAAAAAAAAACTTTCTTGTTGAAGTAATTAGCACAATCAACAATTTGAAATGAATCATGGCACGCTAGGTTACTAGTCAATGACAAGTCTAAGCATCAAGCATATCTGCATGTCACTTGTTGGTTTCATCTGGGCTTGTTATGTTGCTGGACCTGCATGCTGGTCCTTTGTATCATGTACTGCAACAATTTGGCAAAATAATTACAACAACAACAACAACAAAGCCTTATCCCACTAGGTGGGGTCGGCTACATGGATCATACGACATTCGTTGATCCATGTTCATAAGATTCGATAAGATTTTATGCTGGCTGTCGAGGCTTAACACAACCCTCCTCCTTTATCCGGGCTTGGGACCGGCTATAAAATATAGGCGGAGTTAATTTGGCAAAATAATTAAACAAAATAAAATCATAATTTTGATCAAGATTGTGAAGACAAATATGATAGACATGAAGTAGGATAGCCGGCTGTTCATATGAAAGGATTAATAAATTTTCTGATATTTCCATCTCCAGGTGAATGCAGCATTGGTTGAGGCATTAAAGAAAGGCACGAGCTTTGGTGCTCCCTGTGCATTAGAAAATGTATTGGCTGAGATGGTTATTTCAGCTGTTCCCAGTATTGAAATGGTCCGCTTTGTTAATTCGGGTACAGAAGCTTGCATGGGTGCTCTCCGCCTTGCCCGCGCATTCACTGGCAGACAAAAAATCATCAAATTTGAGGGATGCTACCATGGTCATGCTGATCCGTACCTTGTTAAAGCTGGAAGTGGGGTTGCAACGCTTGGCCTCCCTGACTCCCCTGGTGTTCCAAAAGCAGCAACAGCTGACACCCTAACATCACCCTACAATGACATTGAAACGATAAAAAGTCTATTTGACACTCACAAAGATGAAATTGCAGGCGTCATCCTTGAGCCAGTTGTGGGCAATGCTGGCTTCATTGCACCAAAACTCGAGTTCTTAAATGCTCTCCGTGAAATCACAAAACAGAATGGAGCTCTCCTAATCTTCGACGAGGTCATGACCGGCTTCCGTCTGGCTTATGGTGGTGCTCAAGAATATTTTGGAATAACTCCCGACTTGACGACATTGGGTAAAGTCATCGGCGGAGGTTTACCCGTTGGTGCTTACGGTGGTAGGAAGGATATCATGCAGATGGTGGCTCCTGCTGGTCCGATGTACCAAGCAGGCACCCTCAGTGGGAATCCTTTGGCAATGACTGCTGGAATTCACACCCTGAAGCGCCTGATGGAGCCTGGATCTTATGATTACTTGAATAAGATAACTGGTGATCTCGTTAATGGAATTCTCGATGCCGGGAAGAAAACTGGTCATGAGATGTGCGGTGGTTATATTCGCGGAATGTTTGGGTTCTTCTTCACCGGTGGGCCTGTGTATAACTTTGAGGATGCAAAGAAGAGCGATACTGCAAAATTTGCAAGATTTTACAGGGGGATGTTGGAGGAAGGCATATATCTGGCTCCATCACAGTTTGAGGCAGGGTTTACCAGCTTAGCACATACACCTGAAGATATCGAAAAGACGGTTGCTGCAGCTGAGAGCGTTCTGCGAAGGATTTGAATTGCAGATGTAGGTGCTTTTTTTTTTATCTTTTTTTCTCAGACACTTTAAACGAATCTTCTTGTTCCTGTCTGCAATTTTATTCCCGAGTTGTAGATCATTATTGATGCGGTACTGGTGGGTTATTGCTTTTACTGTAGAAATGTCTCTTGTAAAATTACACCATATGTGATTGTAGCAGCGTTGCACTTGTCCCACAAATCATTTATAAACTCCTGACGTCACAATTTTGTTAATCTCATTTAACTATTGGCACTTGCTTTCACATGGCAACATTATCAATTTTATCTTAAATAATTTTAAATGTTATTTCTGTTACTACAAATTTCATGTTATTTTTTTTTTCAAAAAATAATTTTTGTCTAGTGATTAAAAAACGATATTGCTCCAAATTCGCTTTAATAGGGACAAGGTGCATGACATCTTGTTTCAACAAAGATTAGGTCAATGAGGTCTGATTAAGCAGCTCTCCTATCTCCCTGTCATTCATTTCTTGTAAATGAAAAATATTGTAAACAAGTATTATTTAGTTATATTTTATACATATTAATCTGTTTATTTTAACAATAACCAGTGAGGAATTGTAAATAATTTCCCATTTTTTTAAAAAAATTGAACATAGCCATTTTTTTCAAATCAGACCTTTAATAACTTTTTTTTCTCTCCAACCCATTTTCACTTATCATTTGCTTTTAAATTGCCAAAATGACAAAACATTTCCACCGGTAATTGGACAACAAATTGACAAGATTTCTGAGGGAAAAAGACCCAATAACTTACAAAAAAAAATACAACATTTTGCGAATTAGAATTGCGTACCCAATTATGTCCTACCGGATTTCGAATAAAAATTGACAAAACATATATGGAGAAAAGAAGAATGATGACCTCTAGGTTATGTAGGCAATTGATGTAACCAATATACATGACACATTTCAGCTAACTAGTTTTGGAAAAAAAAAACGCTGATAATATATTTTACTTGAGTACATATAGTCTTGTTACTACTCTCCTTACCATGTGGCCAGCTTAATACGTGAACTAGCAGGAGCCATGGACGAACCTCCCAAATCTTCAAGCAAGAGCGTCATCACAAGGATCAACATCCTTTTGAAAGAACACTTTGGCAATGTCAGTTGGGTTCTACTTTTTTTCCGTCCACAAATGGTACATCAGGTAATAACACCACGGATAAATCAAGCGGAATAACATTTTCAAACTACAATATAGAGCAACAGCAGGCCGTCTGTTTCGGCAATTCCTCGACCTTATTTTCTGGTGGCAAACAAAATACATCAGAACTGCAACGTTTCTTCAGACAGTGGAATGATTAGATTTGATTCAATGTGCTAGACTAGTTGTAACACCCGGCCAGAAAAAAAAAAAAAACAATCAAAACCATAATTAGAGTTGGAGTTGGAAACTTATCCAAAAAAAAAACCCAACCATATAAACTACTCCCTATTTACATTAAACAAGTTTTTGCCCTAGCTGTCATCACCTCACGTCCTCCTTTGTTTACCCATGTCTAGGAACTCAAGAACGTGCTGCCGGACGCCGAAGAGATCACCGGAGGAGAGCCCGAACTAACCAAGGTGAACAGCCACCATTATTGGCCCTCCTCTCCATGTTTTCGGCAGCTGTTTTCCCTAACATGTTTTCTCTCGATTTTCTCCATCAAAACACACGACCAGCGGACGAACGAAAATAGGGGAGAAAGACCTTCGAGGTTGGGAGTCCATCTGGGATTGCCGGCGACGAGGATTAAAATTGTAGGGAAAACGAACAGAGGTAGCTGGATCGTTGGATCAACCTTTGGATTGATTTTAACAATAAATTTGCATATTTAAGGATCCACTTAGGCCATAGTGCCTTCTCCTATCTACCCTGCATCGTTCCAAGTATGCATGATCGTTTTTAAGAGGTTTATCCGGCGAAATTGCGTGGAAAACCGTGAAGCTGCGACCACGATTCTGTCGGAATCACAGAACCAACCCGAGTATGACACCATCGGGCAGAAATAGAGCCCGACCTGGGATCCTCGCTGCCTGGTCAGTGCTGTTGCCGACGTGCGCGTAGGTACCGGAACCCGGCCTGGGCTCCACTGAAGCCGGCTCGAGTTCTGGCAGGGACATACCAACAGTCGACTCGTACTCGACCCGAGTTGGGCCGAGGAACCCGGGTCAGATCTAACCTAGCCCGAGTTTTGCCAAGATGTTATAATGTGTTATGAATTTATATTTTAGTTTTTTTAATGTTGGTTCATTATATCTGTTGCGCTTGATTTCGTTGATGTACTAGTTTATAGTACCACATTGCATTGCATGATCTGAAGTCCCAATTTGGGCGAAGATGAGAACCTAAATAATTAATAAAGATAAAAGTTTAGGTGCCCATATTACAGATTGGCGAGAGCTCATGGCATTATTTTCATCGCATTGTTGGGGCACTCACTCGGCCTTATCCCCGTCACACGGTTTCTCCCCATCGTGTGACGAAAGAGAATACCCTCCCCTATATTAAGGATGACTTGTCGTGATGTGCACAATCACTGGTCTCATGAAAAATATGACACCTTATTGCAATCAAAACGTTCATTGATAACATTGCATAAATGACATTGATCCAGAACATTGATTAGCTTTTGATGGCACATTAATCTCACTCGTAGCATTGTATCGATTGATCTTATCTGGAGCATAGCATTGACCTATTATATTGATCTTTATATAGCATGGCATTGATTATTCCACTGATACTTATGCCTATTTGACCCATGCTCATGTATTGTTAATGTTTATCCACTAGTTTATTATCCACTTATTGGGCTGAGAAGCTGGTTATTGTTTCCTTGCATTGATCTTGCAGGTAATGATGATAATCCCATGTAGGACAACGTTCGTGATGGTTCGGTGCACGTGTGGTGTCTTAGTGTTATTTCCTTTAGCTGTTTCCATTGTTTTAGATACTTTGAATTCATATTATTAGACTTCCGCTCTACTTTTATGTTAAGTGATGTCATAGCTATTTCTGAATTATATTAAAGATTATTATTTGAATTTTTACTTTTATTGCTATTTTGTTGATGTTATATTAAGTCTTCCGCTTTTGTTGTATTCTGGTCAAAGGACTGGTCAAAGTCAAAGTTTTGCTCAAGGTATAGCATTGTTGGAACTTGCCACAAGGGCGATTTGGAAGCGTTTCACTAGTAACCATAATCATGCGATGAAAAGAAACAAAAGATCCAGATAATCAGCAAGGCATGGCAACGAAAGAGGGCGAGTCACAAAAATTAATCCGGGTCAGGGTTCACTCACCATAAAAAATATTACTGACAAACTAACCATTTTCTTATGAAAAGTGGAAAGGTTATCAAGTTGTCAGAACTCTTGATTTCAAGTCTCTCTCTCTCTCGGGAGAGAGGAATTCTATACATCACGTGGAATTACAGGCAAAATTTGCATGTATTTTATGTTTCCTTTCACGCTTAAATGTTGTTCTGTTTTCATATGGGAACATCCATTTATATCTTTCGCATGGAATAATTAAGACCCTTTCTCCAATACAGTAATCAAGATATAGAGTCCTTGGTAAATCAAGTAGAAGCAACAAAAAAAAATGAAAAAAACGATCTAAAATTAGTTTACAACAAACCAAGTGGCACTCATGATCTTCTTGTATTTACAACAAAGATATCCGAAACAAAACAGAGGTTAGATCTCAAAAGCTTTCTTGGATCTGCTACTGCCAACATTGCCATCATTGGGTGACAATTGTCTGATGGCAGGAAATTGCATATGCAATAAATTTTTCAGTGCACTATGAAGCTTGTTTATAGAAATGTTGACCTTCGTGGCTGAAAATACGAGTAAAAGGCGCGCGCGCGAAATTTCGCACACCCGGAAAATTTTCATCCGAGTCCAATTTTTCGTCTCAATCATCTCACCATGCATCAACAAGCACGAAAGCGTCGAAAATTTGGCATCTTTTGACAGTGTCAAAAATTTCGCATTTTTTTACCTTCTTGGCTGAAAACACGAGTAAAAGGCGCGCGCGCGAAATTTCGCACCCCCGAAAAATTTTCATTCGAGTCCATTTTTTCGTCACAATCATCTCACCATGCATCAACAGGCACGGAAGCGTCGAAAATTTGGCATCTTTTGATAGCGTCAAAAATTTCGCGTTTTTTGACCTTCTTGGCGGAAAACGTCTTCTGCACACTAACCTCCAAAATGACACCAGGAAAAGACACCTGATATTGCTACTCGCGAAACATAGAAAACTGAAAAAAATAACACATTATGAACGGAAACCTACAAGAGTACAATCAACAAAGAATGACATTCCTACAACTATATCTAAATTGAAGTCTTAGACATGAATACCAGTTATGCTTTACAAGTGCATATGATGTTTCTATGCTGATGATTCTTTTTTTTGTTCAGAGTGTGAAGGATGAGAGTCAAGTGCCCCATCCATGTTTATGTTGTTGATGTTACATCCTGAAATTTCACAATTGATCTCCATCGGGAGTTTCTTAGATGAATTCCAGCCTCAAAATAAGAACTCACATGTAGCAAAACTTTGCCCTATGATATTTTGTCAGAAACATTTCCCAGATCGCAACATGCATTTGATCCTGGGTTCACAGCAAATGCCATTTATATATTTCTGGTGTTGTTGTTTTTAGAAGATATTTCTGATGTCAATGGTCCTAGTAAAATAAGTCAACTTATTGATGCTATTATGCTAACACATATCAACCCTATGGAGGGGAGGCACCTAGTTAGAAGATGTAAAATAACATTTTTTTGTGAAGAGATGCAAAAAGATATCCTTACAAATTGATGGCTCGTGCAGTTAAGAGTTAATGCACTGCTCAAACAAACGAGTCTGACATGCTATTGAAATACAAGTAGACAAAAACAGCTACAGGTTACCTGCTTTTGTCTTGGTTGATGATAGTTGCACAACAACATGCATAGTAATAACCCCTCCAGGAAGCTCACCAAAAGGTGGTCGGCACTGAGAAATTGTCTTGTTGTTCTCTAATATTTTTCCCCCACAAATCAGTTTGACATCACTAGCCATTTTTGGTACTATCTTCTTATCTAAGCACAAGAGTGTATACAGATACTCACGTGAATGAAACAGTATCCCGAATAACCAACTAATCAAGGATGTGAAGAACAATAAAAATTGGAAACCGAAAATTAACATACCATAACTAAAAGAGAGAATTACTATGCAAAATCATGCAGCAAAACACATAAAAAATATCATGTACTATTATAAACTCACGCTGGGGTTCATTGTTTTAGCCTAATAGATTAAGTTGGCTAATAGATTGAAAACTTGAACCAAATGGTATTAACGTAAATATAAACTCTCCAACTAGTTGATGAAGGGCATCAGATGGTTGGAGATTAAGAACACACCAGACCCCGAAAGGAAAGTATATAATATCCCCTCGCATTGGAAATATTGGCTCATACATACTAAACAGCTACTACATCACCACATCAACTAATCTTTTGGAACCAGTAGTTTAGTCCAAATGAAACATGTGTTCATCTCTTTGTGATATCAATATCATCAGATTTTTTCTTTTTTGAGACATATAAGAAGGATTCAGAGTTTTACTGGTAAAACAAGCATAAATATAAATTCAAGTTAAAAAAAAGACATGTTATGATTTCATCTCTCTGTTTTTTTCCAAGAACTAGTCAGAAAGATTTTCATGGTGTCTCTCCTGAAAGTTCAAGAGAAGAAAATGTTCAAATTGTTTTCATGTTATTTGTGGCATACAATTCTATAAATCTTCCCTCAAAAGTCCTTAGCAATCTTCAACTTTTAACACTTAACATGCCAAAGGCTGAAGAAACAAACGACTTTACCTTTGGTCAGGAGCTCTAGATAATCATAATCGTTTTGCAAGTTCGGGTAAGTTGTCCAATGTCAAAGAAGATATGTAGGTTTTTGTGTAAGCCTTTGAGTTTAGTTTACTGGAGGCACCCCTCAAAAATTCATACTCATATTTTTATAAGCTTGTTATGTCAAGATTAAGACAAAAGTAACCAAGGGATCCTAATTGATGAGGCTTATTTGATTTGTCTTGGCCTTTCCCAGTGAGTTTGTTTGGACCCAGTAATATTTTTGTCTTTACTCACGACAAGAAAACCATCTGTTATCAAACTGTTTTACAGAATACATCAAGAGGAGACAAAAACTCCTCCGCATAAATTTGTTTCCTAATCAATTTGAGAAATTTCATCCAAGGCCAGGAAAGGCACTTACAATGAGGGTAACAGATGGGACAGGATAAGGTTTTGAAGTAGTCATATTTTGATGCATGTGTCATTGTAACAATTAAATTAGCAGGAAAAGATATCAGTTTCCACTTGCGAAGTTGTTTCTTAATCAATTTTATACTTTTGGTATACGCCAGAGCCTAAGCATTTAGTGTATATGTCAAGTAGCTCCCAGTAAGAAATGTTCGCATATATAGATAAGTTGTTTTATTTCTACATCTAGCTCTCCAAGCGTAGGCTCACTATCTGATGATTGACATGAGAGCAACAAGGGGAAAATCTTCCAGAATTGTTTGAAATGTTATGCATCAAAATCAATAATCTTTGACACTTTTTTAAAAAAAAATTGTTGCATCAAATTCTATTTTTCTCGTTAATTTTTTTAATATCAGCACTGATTACATTATCCCATCAGCTGTTGTAGAGTGAAAAGAATAAATAATTCATTCACCTACAGAACGGCAATCAAGCAATAATGATTACAGAAAATTAACTTGGACGATCTATGAAACTAAGAAGCTGCAACCTGGTGGCCACTCGGAGATGATTCTTTCTTTAAGCATGGCAACTGTCGACGATGATGAATACTGGATAGGGCCAATATCTGAACCATCAGGAAGCCTGAACTTTAGCTCAACCAAATCCTCGTCTGGCATTTGTTGCCCCTCCAAAACCTAGCAACCTCAGAACTATCGTCCATAAACGAAAAAAAATCCAAAATTCAGCAGAATAACATGAAAACATAGTCTTCTACAACAGGACAGTCACTCTCCGAACTCAAGAAGGCAACTTGAAACAGAAGAATCTTCAGGAAGGAGAGAAAATTATAACCAATAAGCCAAAACCATACCATTACTACAAACGGATAACAAAAATGCAAGGTTTACCATTAAACAGACATTAGAACTGGCTCGAAACAACAAAAACTCTCCAGAAAACCAGAGGAGACTATTATTATCAAAATTCGAACACTGAAGTCAAGAAAAGATAGATCGAAGATTGCTCCGTAAAAAGAAGAACGCCCGAATCAAAGAAACAAACAAAACAACCAGATTTCACCATAATGATGAAGAAAAAACAGGGTACAGATTGAACCTTTTGCAGATTGAATGGGCAAGGAAATAAAACTCCGGATGAGGGGTCGACTGCCGAAGCGTTTGGGTAATCCCGCGCCTAAATCTCTGGGTTAGGGCTCGAGATTGGGAGCAAACCACCATGGAAGGAGGAGTTTTTAAAAAATTTTCTATCGGTTGGAGCTTCTAATGATCCACGACCTGACGCGTGGCACAGTTCAGGAAGGGGAATTATTTTTTTATCAATTATTTCATCATTTTCCGTTGTCGTGGCTCCTAATCAGTGTGTAAAAAAAAATCTCGATTTTGGACTTTAAAAAAATTCTTAGACGAGAAAATTCTAATCAGTCTTTAAATTGAAAAGAACTCAATGAAGAATTCATAATTTAAATTATATAACATTGTTATTTTTTCATAAATTTTAAGATATATAATCTTAATTAACTGAGTTTTATATAAATAAATATTGATAAAAAATGTGATTCAAGTGGTAATAAAATATAGGATCAATAATTGCTTGGAGCATTGTCTCTAATGGTTGGAATATAATTTAAATTTTTAGTTAAACTGTAGCTTATTTTTTATGCCACTTCTCAATAATTAGTTCCTTTTAATTAAGGAAGTCCTTTAGTGTCACTCCCGCCACTCCTTTAGAGACCATTTTACCTTTTACATTTATTAAATTTACTTTATAGTCAAGACTAATTTCTTTCCATGGTATTGATAACAACATAAATTTTATTTATTATTAATTTTTATAGTTTTAAAATCATTTAACACACTTTAATAATATTTTGGAAGCCCTTAATGGCACTCCCTGTATCTTAATGTCACTTCTTTAGAGATCATTATATCTTTTACATTTATCAAATTTACTTTATAGTCTTCACTGACCAAGAGTAATTTCTTTCCATGGTATTGATAACATAATAAAATTTATTTATTTTTAATTTTTATAATTGCAAAATCATTTAGCACCGGTTAATACTATTTTTGTTGTTTATTTGAACATTTTTTATGAAAAATATTTAAATTTTAATCATGGTTTGTAGATATATTTTACATTTAATCAAAATGTAAATGGTTCCTAATGAAATTTAAATTAACTATTTTAATAAATTATTGTTTGATTAATTTGTAGCGGTTGTTGAATCTGATTTTTTAAAAATCAACTTCGTCAAATAACGAATATAATAGAATTATGCAATATTATTATTTTATAGATATATACCATTGAGTTGAATGACCAGTTATAATTATCATAAACAATATTTATATTCCTAGTGAAATACAAAAATATATATTATTATTCTTGTGCTAAGTATACATACGTGTGCACGCGCGTGTTGTGCGTGTTAAGCGACTTTACGCATATTTTGACACATTTTTTTTTCTTTGTTATTCTTCTCAATGAAGTTGGCCATGCTGCACTATTTTACATGCGGATGTATGCATGCAAGCAGTCCGAAAACACTTTGAGTGAACACCCATCCGACCAGCTAGGGTCAATAGTTCAGCATTTAGACTTAACATTTAGCAAAAAAAAAAAAACATTAACACAACAAGTGCTCTCCTAACCAAGCTAGATAGTCTCCGGTTGTTCTAGCACCAAATAGAGCCTACAAATTTTGGTGCTCATCACCCTAGTCGAGACACATAAGTGATCGCCAACTGGACCAAGCTTTGGGAGCACAAAATCAGATAGCTAGCCTAATAATATGTTGGAAGATTTGAAGCCTATAACAAGAGGACTAACATTGTCATGAAGATACTCCAACACTTTGGCTGCACTAGCAGCGATCTTCATCCTTGTACTCCAAGTGATTTCTTCCCAAACGTGACATATGAAGTTGAAAAGTGTTAATGTAATGAAATCTTATGAATCTATGTACCTAATCTGAAATATAATTGCATTTAAGTTTTTATTTTGAGAAATATATAATTGCATGTAAGTTAGTACTAGAATGTAGAGGACAAACTTATTGTCTTGACAATTAAAACATACTTACTAAATGGGGAATATTGTTAGACAATAGATAAAAACATGTGCCCTAAATTTAATTGAATGGTATGGATCGAATGCATCAATCAAACAACTAAATCATACGATAATGATCAAATAACTCTAAACCATGATAATAAAATTATTATATAATAATAAGTTTATTAGAGGTTATAATTGACTTGTCTCCTAATTGTTACATACTCCCTTCGAAGAAAATGAGGAAGATGAAAGTTACAAATTCTTATTGTTACATAATAAAAAGTGGTCTATGTTAATGACAAATTCACGATGAAAGTAATGGTTATCTTCCCTCCCAATACTCTCCACCTCTCATGATCTTCTTTCACAGTAGTTATGGTGTAAGTATAATAAAAATCATTTTTGATGCCTTGATGTGGATACCGTTAGAAGAATTGTGAATGTAATCCTCTACAACGAACTACTTTCCGTTGGATAACATTCATGATATAACGGATCAGATCCTTACATTATCATAATCTTGATTCATATGCTTTCTTCACATATAACATGCTACAAAACATAATAAAAATCAACAAAGATATGAAGTTTTTATTAGGTTAGCCAGGTTCAGAAGTGCTCAAAGGTCATGAAAACATCTTGAAGTTCTAACAATTGAGATGACAATATAAAGTTTAGTAGTCGAACCTTTCTAGAAGCAATAACTTGGACATATTATAATATATCCCATGTAAAAGGATAAAAATGTAAGAAAGGAATAGAATCAACTTTGTTACAGGAGGGGGCACAAGTAACTTTTCAAATAACTAATCATGCAATAGGTAATAGAAAATAAAATATCAAGGTACAAAAGTTATGGATGCAAGGGACAAATATGATAGTTGTGGATAAGATATTAGTCAAATAGAAACAAAAAATAATAGAAAATGCATATTATAGAATAAAGGACTGTATCAATTATTTTTCTAGATCAATTTCTTATAGCATGAAAATGCAAGAATGTTAATCAACCTTTAGTTAGGCCAGAGTTGTCCAAACACAAGCTAAGTTTTTTCAAGTAAACATATGAAGCTGAAACATATTCCAAAATTTATATGGGAATTTTTTTCGATTACAAAGGGAGGTCCATGAACTTGATACAAGAAAAGTAAAGATTGAAAATAAAATAGTATATACGTCTCATTGGTGGGGTTCGAACGCATGGCCTTTTTTTATTTCAAATGATGGTGTATGTCATTGCGCTATACCCTTGTTTCCTTTATATATGATATATGGGCTGACATGAAGAAGGAAGAGGAAAAGAACCTAAGAAAATGGAAAAAAAATACTCTTTACTGAAAACTTCCACGGAGAAAAATTATACTGAAAGCACTTTTACCCAATTAAATGGTGTACTAAAATGAAGGAAAAATGATAAACAAAAAGCAGGTAATTGAGACTATACCATGTAAATAATCTTCATAGAAACCCAATGGCAAGTACTCATATATAAGAAGTCATTGGTTACCATCAACGAAACAACCAATTAGACTAACCAGATTATGGTGATGCAAAAGGCTTAGCATGAAGACTTCCACCAAAAATTCACTATTTTCTTGGAGGCCATTTTCAGTCAAGGTGCTTCACAGCCACAACCTGTAATGACACAAACAATTTCTCTCATCCATGATGTGATAGAGGTTTAGATTGTTTGACACTTTTATGAGAAAGATGCCTTTGATTTTCTATATCAAATGATAATCACTTATAAAATCCTATAGGGTTTTGTATTCAACTAAGAGTCCTTCCAATTCAATCAAACCCAAAAGATACAAGAAATTGAAAGGAAATAATGCTCAATTTCTATAGCAACTAAACAGAACTGCCAAACTTTGGAATTTAACTGGCCCATTTCGTCAATGCCCTTTGTAAACCCATGCAAACTTTGGAATCTAGTTGGCTCGTGCTGTAAATACCCTTTGTAAACTCATCCAAGTCCTCCCCTTATAAAACATTCTTGTCTAAAGTTCCTTGTGGTTGCCACAAGCTCCCAAAAGGTAAAGGTCTTTGCAGAAGAATTAAAACTGTTCACCATCATCCGTTTTGCATCCACTAAACAACAATATGAAGGTGGATCAACTGAGTTTCACTCAAAAGATCCAATACATTCACTACATACTGACCGAAATTATCAACAAAAATATGAGATGGCTATTCCATATCATATTCTCCTGTCCTTTTAACAAAAGACATATGTATGATCTATCATACTATCAAGTGATATTAATTTAACACAAGCTGAATTAAGTTCATATGAGAACTGAGAAGTCATTAATCAACCAATGGTGGAATTCTTGAACACAACTACTCGAGTTTATGATGACATCTACACCTTGAAGCTCGATGACTATACAAGAACAAAAAAATTATCAAATTTCAATCACGGTTCCTTATATTCAGCTAACAAATCATAAAATTCTCAACAATAAATGATGTTATATGCTAGAAGATGGTCAGTACAGACAAGAAAACTTGAAGAAAAAAGGAAATAAATGGTTCATAATTCCAAAAGATAAATAATAATTTTTAGGTATATTTTTAAAAACATATATATATATTAAAAAGAAAAAAGTCTTGAAGCAAAAGATAAATAATTTTTATGTCCTAAATTATTTGTCTAAATATGTCCAAAACTTTTATCATAAATGTCTTAATTAAAAGTTTATTGTATCAAATATAAATTTACGAAAGTTTGGTTTATGTAATGTAGCACAATAATAATAATAATAATAATAATAATAATGATGATGATGATGATGATGATGATGATGATGATGATGATGAATACTTCATCATAAATATGTTAAGGGATTAAGAACAAATAACTAAAACCTAAACCTGATTATTGCATTTATTTAAAAAGTTTTAGTTTTGATTAAAATATAACTACTATTTATATTTTTATTTTCTGAATAAAATTACAATTTTGTAATATCCCTACAGGCTACATCATGTGGCTCGTGGGGGTAACGTACTAGCAATGGTTCATTAGGGAGCTGGGAGCACTGTGCTGTCCTATTCCACGAGCCTTTTAATGCGTCCGGATCGGCTCCACAGCAGGTTCGACAATAAAAACCTCGTTCGCTTGTGCCGATAGCATCGTCCGGCCGCCGCCCGCGTCGACCGGATCGACTCGCCGCCAATCCACCGTCTGCGTCGCACCAATCATCATCTCCGGAGACAGCCCCTCCTCGTTGCAGTCGTCTGGTGCGCTCCTATCGAACCTCCTACTCTACCGTGTTCGTTCGGACTCCATGTCAAACACTTGTCATGTTTTTCTTATGTTTCTTGGGCGTTCATCAAAGAGTAGGGTTTCATTTCCCATCTCCGTTTTCATCTGTTATTTTTTTATTCCTGTCGTTGGTGCATTTGGTCTCCAATTTCTTAAGTATATGAGCATAATATTTGGAGCCCGTTATTGCCAGATATTGAAACCATCCGTGTTTTAATTTTGAGAAATCAAAGGGGTCTTTTGGGGCTTTGTGCGTCTCTTCATTTTCCTTCGATTAGTGTTGAATTTGCCTTCCTCTTTTTATCCCTTAGTTTCAGTATTTAACAGCAACTATACACCAAAATTAGGAATGAACTAAGATGTTGCTAGTTCTCTAATGCATCGCATGTAGTTTCTTTTGGAGAATTATGCATGATTACATTTGAGACAACAAGATTGTTATAATCATCCTCATATAAAGAGCTGATTCACAACAAGAAATATTTTTTCGTCCTCTTTGGGTTATAAGCTCCATATGCCAACAATTAGCATATAACAATCTAGAGATCGATACCTTCCTATTATTTTTTTTTCTTTTTACTATTCTGGTCTTCTTGACAGACTTTTTGAATCATTGTGGTAAAGCAGAAACAGAAACAGACTTCTTTGTCTGAGAAGTAGATTTCTATGCTATTTGTCATCATATCTTAATCTCTTGTATTTTTTTTTTGTTCAGCTAATCACTTATAGAGCTTATAGCTGTTTGAAGCCCTTATATACCAGGCCAATATTCGTATTTTAATTTGATTTGGGAAGATGGGAGATTCAGCCTGCAACAATATCAGAAACATCTGCATTCTTGCCCATGTTGACCACGGCAAGACCACTCTTGCTGATCACCTGATTGCTGCATGTGGAGGTGGAGTCCTCCATCCAAAGCTAGCTGGCCGCCTGCGGTATATGGACTATCTTGATGAGGAACAAAGGCGTGCGATCACAATGAAGAGTTCATCCATTGCTCTTCAATATAAGGACCACTCTATCAATCTCATCGACTCTCCGGGGCACATGGATTTCTGCAGTGAGGTATCTACTGCTGCAAGGTTGAGTGATGGAGCACTGGTTTTGGTTGATGCAGTAGAAGGGGTTCACATTCAAACCCATGCTGTTCTGCGACAGGCCTGGGTGGAAAAGTTGACACCTTGCTTGGTTCTAAACAAGATCGATAGGCTGATCACAGAACTCAAATTGAGTCCAATGGAAGCTTATACCAGGTTGCAGAGGATAGTGCATGAAGTTAATGGGATTGTTAGTGCTTACAAGTCAGAGAAGTATCTTTCGGATGTTGATTCTCTTCTTGCAGGTCCTGACGGTGAGGTGGATCATGAACTTCTGGAGGATGATGAAGAGGATGTTTTTCAACCACACAAAGGAAATGTGGCGTTTGTCTGTGCATTGGATGGCTGGGGATTTTGTATCAACCAATTTGCAGAGATTTATGCTTCAAAGCTGGGAGCCAGTATGACAGCTTTGCTGAAGGGTCTGTGGGGTCCCCGTTATTATAATACAAAGAAGATGATGATTGTTGGAAAGAAAGGAATGGAAGGTGTTAGCAAAGATCCCCTGCCAATGTTTGTGCAGTTTATTTTGAAGCCTCTATGGCAAGTCTATCAGGCAGCTCTAGATGCTGATGGGGACAAAGGTATGCTGAATAAGGTCATAAAGAATTTTAACTTGTCTGTCCCATCTCGTGATCTCCAGAATAAGGATCCAAAAGTCGTTTTGCAAGCTGTTATGAGCCGTTGGCTTCCACTGTCTGACACAATTCTCTCAATGGTGGTCAAATGCATTCCTGATCCTATATCTGCCCAGTCTACTCGAATTTCTAGGTTGTTGCCAAAGAGAGAACTGATGGATAATACTCTCGACAATGCTAGTGTAGTAGCTGAAGCAGAGCATGTAAGGAAATGTGTTGAGGCTTGTAATTCTAGTCTTGATGCTCCAGTCGTTGCTTTTGTTTCAAAAATGTTTGCTGTTCCATATAAGATGCTTCCACAGAGAGGCCCTAATGGTGAGATCCTGAACAATCAACCTACTAGTGAAGGTGCTTATGTAGAATCAGATGAGTGCTTTCTTGCATTTGCTAGGATCTTCAGTGGTGTTCTTCATGCAGGTCAGAAAATTTTTGTCTTATCTTCATTATATGACCCACTAAAAGGGGATTCAATGCAGAGGCATGTGCAAGAGGCAGAGCTACAATCATTGTATTTAATGATGGGACAAGGACTCAAGCCTGTTCTCTCCGCCAGTGCAGGAAATGTGGTGGCAATTCAGGGTTTGGGACAGCTAATTTTGAAGAGTGCAACCCTGTCATCTACAAGAAATAGCTGGCCATTCTCTAGCATGATGTTTCAAGTTGCACCTACGCTTAGGGTGGCTATTGAACCTTCAGACCCTGCTGATATGAGTGCACTCACAAAGGGACTGAGGCTTCTCAATCGTGCAGACCCTTTTGTCGAAATCACAGTTTCTTCTAGAGGTGAGCATGTTCTTGCAGCTGCAGGTGAGGTTCATCTTGAGAGATGTATAAAGGACTTGAAAGAAAGATTTGCCAAGGTTAGCTTGGAAGTTTCACCACCTCTTGTCTCATTTAAAGAGACAATTGAAGGAGAGGGACTTAGTTTATTGGAGAACTTAAGGACACCTACTTTTGCTAGTGAGTATGTTGAGAAAATGACTCCAAATGGAAGATGTACTGTAAAGGTTCGTGTCATGAGGCTTCCTGCTAACTTCACCAAAGCTCTTGAGGAAAGTGCTGACATTTTGGAAGATATTATGGAAGGGAATTCTAAAAATAGAACTGAAATTTCAGATGCCCATGATTCTGGTGATGTTGGTGATTCTCTTGTAGCACTTAGAAAGCGACTTATTGATTCTGTAGAAAGCGAATTGGAATCCCTCTCTGACAAGTTGGATAAAGAAAAGATTGAAAAAAGCAGACAAATGTGGTTTCAGTTTATCCAGAGGATCTGGGCTCTTGGTCCACGCCAGATTGGGCCAAATATCCTCCTTGCATCAGGAACACGTGATGCTGCATATTCCATTCAGGAGCGAAGGGGCACTCTCATTTGTGGTACACCTGATGTTTCCAAAAAACTAGGCTTGCTGAATATTTCCGATTTAGAGAGGGATAGTAGTGGTGGAGAGCAATCAGATGAAATTGATCCACTTTATATGGAAGCTGAAGCTCTTAAAAGTAGTGTATTGTCTGGATTTCAGTTAGCCACATCTGCTGGTCCACTTTGTGATGAACCTTTGTGGGGTTTGGCATTTCTTGTAGAACCATATATTTTTGAGGACAGTTCTGATGCTGCCAACCAGCATGACCAGTATGGTATCTTCAGTGGGCAAGTTATGACTGTTATTAAGGAAGCATGTAGGGCTGTTGTGCTCCAAAATAAGCCAAGACTTGTTGAAGCAATGTACTTCTGTGAATTGAATACGCCTACAGAGTATTTAGGTGCAATGTATGCAGTTCTCTCAAGGAGGCGTGCTAAAGTGTTGAAAGAAGAGATGCAGGAAGGTTCACCCTTGTTTACTGTGCATGCATATGTACCTGTTGCAGAGAGCTTTGGATTTGCAGATGAGCTCAGGAGATGGACCTCAGGTGCTGCAAGTGCACTACTGGTCCTTAGCCATTGGGAAACGTTGCCAGAAGATCCATTTTTTGTTCCAAAAACAGAGGAGGAGATAGAAGAGTTTGGAGATGGTTCCAGTGTTCTTCCAAACATGGCAAGGAAGCTCATGAATTCTGTGAGGCGAAGGAAAGGTCTTCCTGTAGAAGAAAAAGTTGTTCAGCATGCGACGAAACAGAGGACACTCGCCAGGAAGGTTTAAGCCCTGTATTCCGCAGCACTGAAGTTTCTGTTTTTATCGAGTGAAAATTAGCTGATGAAGGTACTTGATGTTATACCTGATAGAGATCTTTGATGTTTATTCCTGATAAAATCCAATTCTTTACGCACAAACATGAGGATTTTATTTTTTAATTGCTTTCACTCTTTCTCAAAAAAAAAGAAAGAGAAAAAAAAAGAAAAATTGCTCTTTGATCGATCTTCTCAAACAAGTATGTACTATTCTTCTCATTTGAAATGGATCTTGTTATCAAAAAGTTATGTAGTGTTTTCTCATTGCAATGTAACTTGCACCCAAACAATCCAAGTTTAAGAATATTTGCAACTTATTTTGCAGTATCCACTTGGTTTTCATCACCCACGGCCTTGAATTATAGATCATTTTGTTCTCTATGATACCTGTATTCTTGTTTCTTTGGAAAAAAGTTCTTTATTGCTTGAGCTGACTGATTTTACCTTTAAAGCTTATAAATATTGATTTTAACAATATAATGTTGGTTCCTATTTTTTCCTCCTCTAGATGCGTCAAACTTTTTGCACTTGCTATTCAACTTTTGTTACTGTGTTTATTTTACTAACCAATTTACTTTTTGACCCCTTATTTATGCCTTAAACCACTTTTTCTTAGAATGATGGGCAACAGGTTTCTTAACAATTTTCATCCTTCTCTGAAAAAATGCAGTTTTCATCCTAAATATGTCAGCAACAAAGTAGCTGACAAGATTTGCATTAGGGAAACATGTGCATGTTCTGTTTTCTGTCTGTTATTTCTGATTGTTCTTTCCTTCTAAGTAGAAGTTGAAAGCATGTACTTTTCTGCTGAAGATGAGGAATTATATGTGTATGAGTTGTGTTTATTTGTTTCCATTTCCATTTCTGTGTACATGTGCCGTGTGTTAAAGCCTACGAATGATGGTAGCTTCCATAATTGAGCCGTAACCATCGAACATTTGCTAGAAGCTCATTGGTTATTTGATAGGATATCACTTTGTATTAGTTAGAATGATAGTGAGCTGATTAAGAATATAATGAGTAGTTACAACGTTAATGTCCATATTCTCCGTTGTTAGTTATGTTATATAGTTGCAGTGATTATCCCATTGATGTTATAACTATATTGAGGGTTATAGCTTTATTTTCTCATCCATAGCTTTTGTTTGACTGTTTTAAGTTCATTACTAACACCTGAATTGTTGAATCGGCCTTTGGATTTTTTTTCCTGGATTCAGTCATGATTTATGAGTACTTGATGCCAATGCAGAAAATTCTTCAGCTCTACTTCATGTTCTTGAGTATGATTACCTAGAAATTCTCATTGTAATTATGAAAAGGTTTTAACTGATTTTTATGTTTTTTTAGCATTATGGGCAAGGAGATCAAACATCATAAGACATTCTTGTAACTTCAGATAACTATGACAATATTTATAGAGCTTGTCAATTTACTGTTGGTAGTTTGGCATGTTACTATTGATGTACGTAATGGAATTTAAGTAAAATTTTTCTTCTTGGGGTATCATGTGATTACTTCTAGTATGCCTTCCTTTATAAGAAAATCAGTATCATTGATCAGACCATTTTTAACTTTCATGTTTTCCTTTAAGCAACTTTGAAATGTTAAAACTGGGGCATCAGTTTCAAATACCTCTTTACCATGCTGAAATGAAACAAGCCAGTGAAGATGATTTGGTAGTGCTTACAGAAACAGAGAAGCAGAACTTAGAGAAGGTATCATCAATAACATTATCTTTGTTTACTTATTAGCTATTTTTTCTCAGTGTTCTTTTCTTCAGAAGAATAGTAATGATTAGTTTTATGCAAGCTTGGCATTTTGATTCTTTGTATGATGTAGCTCATTAGCTCATTCTCTCCTCTCATTATTAGGAATGGCCGATGGTTTATATCATTTTTTACTATGGTATTATATTCTTTTCTCAAATATGGAGACATGATTAAGCAAAAATTTAAACGTTTTATTTTCTTTCATGTTTTTTGGATCCCTTCTTTCTTTTTTGGCTTTGTTGTTCCTGCATTGTATGTTCTGGTGCTGTTCCAGCATGCTTCTTTTCCTGGCCCCAATGTGAGTATGATATGCTCTTTACCAAATTCTTGCCTCCTTTCATGTCCCTTATATGCTCTATTTATTTTCATGAAGTGCACACCAGATCTTTTATTGCATTGGAGACAAATTCAAAAATTCATGTGGGTCACTTCTTGATTTATGTGCTATCTACATGCATTGTCTGAGTTTGTGTCCACTGTGCAAATCAAAATTCTAATCTGCATGCGACTTAAGTAGGTTATATGTCAGATTTGACACGTTCAAACTCTAATATTTCTTTTAGAATGCGCCCAAACTTTCTAATGTCAACAAACAACAACAACAACGACAATTGAAGCAATTGAAGAGTCTCTAGGATTTCCCTAATGCCCCTCAAGAATGTACGAGACTCTGGGTTCTCCCTTATGTCAACTCGAGAGTATGCAAATTTTATGGTAAGAAGGTAGATATCAAGCATCATAATTCATATTTCTGTTGCGGTAGTTGCTTAAATTGGTTGCATGTTTAATATTTAGCCATTTGAAGTACTGTTTTCTGTCATTGGCTCATTGCTGTAAATTAACAAAATCTTAAATTCATCGGAACTGTGTTTTATGTACTTTAAATACCAAGTAAGCAGTCGGGTTTACAAACACTGTAGAGATCAATATCTTCCTACTAGTAATGTTTATCAATATCGTGGTCTCCTTGATACACTTTCTGAATCGTGGTGGTAAAAACAGAACGGTCTTTTCTTAATGTGATCTCACGTGAAGCATTTTCGAAAGTGCTATTTCGAATAAATGGATTTATTTTTTTATAATAGTTTCTATGCTATATTATCTTAATCGTATATTATCTTTTGTTTCAGCTATTCACTTATCGAGCTTACAACTGTGCGAAGTGGGGGAAAAACATTTTTTTGTTCTGATTTCTTTTAATTTTTGACATTCTTGTTGTGAATCAAATGTATATGAATGATTCGCCTAGAAAAATTACAAGCAAGATATAAGAACCGAAGAACATCCTAGTTCATTCCTAATTTTGATGTATACTTGCTGTTTTGCCTGAATCTAGTTCATTCCTAATTTTGATGTATACTTGCTGTTTTGCCTGAAATCTACTTAAATTCTGATTCATGTATTACGAAGCATAGAGATCTTGCTGTCGAACAATGAGATTCAATTCAGTTAGGAGCGTATCATATACCAAAAAAAAAGGAATTAAGGCCCAATAGAACTATGATTTTATTTTTTTATCATATTTTATATAAAATGGTGTCGTAAATTTTTTGGATTATCTAGGAAAGGTTATTTTTGCATTTTGTATTCTGTTTTGGTTTCTTCTCGTCTAAACTTAAACTACATCTTGTTTGATGCATCTGGTAAATATTTGGTGTATTCTTCGTTGTGTACGACTCTTTTAACTTTTTTTTTTTAATTTTTTGCACTAGTAGTAGTGCCATGCATGTTGGAACTTGGAAGTAGTAACACATCCAATGGCAGGTGGCAGGCCGTAAATTCCTTTGTGCATGTGAGAGCAATGATCATATGAGAGAAAAATCAACGAAAAAAAAAAGTTTGTTCTTAGATGTCTTTACCGAGAGAGGTCAACGCGCATGCATGTGATTTGCGGGTTTTGTTGCTTTGCAGAATATTTCTTCCTCTTGTACTAAAGTATAAAGATGATATAGATTTAGCTACGGCCACGCGCATCAATTAATACATGCATTGCATTGTGATAAAATGCAATGAAATGGAAACAAATCTCACATCAGGAAATTGCTTCATTCGTGTAAAAATGATGTAATCGTTTTCGACCAGCTTGTCATAGCAATGAGAACAATTCCTCTAATAGTCTAATGCATTTAGTTGAAGCTATGGGGGTCATGGGAAGATTTTGCATCGTTGGACAACGATTAAATCTAACATTTTCTCATCAAAATTTATTTTATACATAATAATGATTCAAAAACATTGCACCTCTCTATACATAATGGAAAGTCATGCTTTCTTCAACAAGCCTATACAAATTACATTCATTTACAATAAGAATATAGAAAAAGGCACGAAAGGTTAAAAAAAAAACATAACGTTGCGCGCTCGCTCTTTGTTTTCGCCGACCTTATATACATCATCAAATATTGCGGCTACAAAATAATATATTTGAAGGTAACTTTTCTTCTTATATACATCAACAAATATTGCGACTACAAAATAATATATTTGAAGGTAACTTTTCTTTCTACTTTACATATCATATTAACCACTGCATCGCGAAATAAAATCAGTTAAATTTTTCATTAGTATGTAAAGGGTAGATTAAAATGATTAATGTGCGGCGAGGGTTCAAACATTAGCATTGTATTAGTATTTCATCCTTGCCATTAACATAATACACGACGAATTTCGATATTTTGCATTGTATTGGTCTGAAACACATTCAAAGATATGCAATACAAATACAGCAAAATTGAAATTCCACTTCAGTACTTAATTCATTATCATAAAATAGCCAACCCGTTAATTATTTAATGCTACATTCGAAAAAGAAAAATGTCCAAGGCTGCTTGGACGAAACCATAGAACTGAGACAAATCTCAAATGGAGTCCCCTCAAAAGGCCTTAGAATGATGCAATAAGACCACTTTAATATTAGCCTCCTAACTAAACCAAATGGCAAAAGTTAAGAGCCAATTGGCTACTCAAAGAGGCTATGCATAAGTTGTCAAGCTTGCATGAAAGAGAGACAAATATGATTTGACGAAATAGATCAATAACATCAGTATTCGATATTATAAAAATAGGATGCAATCATCATGTGACAACATCTGGAACAGGAAACTATATCAAAATGGTTTGTCATTTTACATCTAAAAACAAGGCAGATAACCAATCTGCCTGACCAATGAAACAACGCAGATAACCTGCCTGGAGAGGGAGAGAGAGAAGAAGGTCTACTCAAATATGGAGATAACAAATAGATGAAATTCAAGTTACTGTTCAAAGGAAGTTTATCATGGTCAGAAATCTCGTACGGAATAAAACAAGCATCGCATCATAGATGCTATGTTTCTGTAAAGAGATCATCACTCCATTCTACAGGTATCTCCATTCAAACCTTGAATCAAAACGTTGTTCTTTGTTACTGCAAAATATAATAAAATCACGTTTCGAAAGCAAACAAAAACACATTTGACGACTTATATACAGTTCATCCAGTGCTTCAAGTTTCATTAGTCCAAATGATCCATAAAAATGGCTACTACAAATACAAAGTAACAAGACTTGTAATTAAACCCTAGACAAAAAGAAATTGTGCATCGGTATGCAGCTCATCATACCATCCAACAGAAATAGAATAAAAATCATGAAACAACTCGTGGAAACAAAAACAAAAAAGAAATCGACGCGAATCACAGACGGATGAAGAAACAAGACGTGCAGGGGTTTGGTGAGTATACAACACTATCCAAAAGGCGAAAAGGGCACACAGGGGGCAGTGGAAACTGGACCCTCCCTTGAGGAAGTGCTGCTGCAACTCTTCCCGTTTTATTATCCGCCCATTTAAAAGCCCCTAGCCGCCGCGAAACCATGACTCCCTTCTCACAAAACCCTAATTGCAGGGTTTCTGGCGCCAGAAAAAAGTGGGAGAGAGAGGAACGGAAATAGGCCATGGAGAGCATCGAGAAGATTGGGCCTGAGCCCATTGAATCGGGCCTCAACATAGTTGACCAACAAAATCATAGATTATTTAATACAATTGTTTGAAAAAGAAAAGAATATGATAATAACGAGCTATTTTTTTTTTACTTAAAACTATAATAAGGATATTTTTAAAGAAGAAAATATTATTCGTCTCACATAAATTTAAAATATATATTTAAAGACGAAGAAAAATATCTAAGTTTATAAATATTTTCATATTTCGCCATGTTGTAAAATTCGATCCGGTCCGATAAATCGGACCCGATCCGTGGGTCACTTCAAATATGATCTTGATGTTGACCTGGTCAGATCGAATCAAAATTCGAGTTCAACCATTCGACTTGTCGAGTTTGAATGATCCAGTCGTGTCAAGGAAAAAAAATTATCGTAGGACATATTGCTTGTATTATTATATATAATATTCTGCCTCTAATTTTTTTCCATTTTCATTATATCATCGTTATTTTTTTCCAGTCAGGTCAAGGAAAAAGGTTGGCCTATATTTTTCTCTACTTTCTAAAAGGAAAATGTTTATTCTCTATCGCACAGGTGCATGGCATCGCATATTCACTCATTTTAATGGAGGAAAGAATAGTATTGATGACATCTTAAATTAACTTACTTAAAGTAGTTTTGTTTGAATGGAGAATTTAATAACGATGGGTGAGGTTGGATTGGATTGGCGTAGCCTGGATTTAGAAAGTCTAGAATTCATTCGAATACAGTTTTTAAAAAATATATAGAATTTATATATTTTATCATCTATTTCTTCATGATTGAATTAAAAGTAAATATCGTCTACCATAATCTCCCTTAATTCATGCATTTTTATAACCTATATATCTAAAAAAAACTCAACAAATCACATGAATTTATATTCAAATATAATATTTTTTATAACAACTCCACGATTCTAACTCCTTCCTCCCTCGTTAAAAAGTCAAACACGCACCAAATCCTTTTATTTCATCATAAAAAGATGTTTATCCTTCTTGATCATATGAATATTGAATTGAATACTACGAACTTTTGGATTTTAAATTCGACTCGACATGTATCCATCTAACCCCTTGGCACTTTGTCCCACCACCCCCTCATTAAACTTGTAACAACGTATGAACTCACTGTTTTTGTTCTCTTTCTTTTCTTTGCCAACTCCAAAGTTGAACAAAAAAAAAAAAGAAAAAGAGGACACATTGATTCCTCGAGCTTTATTTGGGACATGGTCGCTTTAGCCGTAATATGCCCACCACCTCTGACCTGCGTGCGTGTCCAGTGCGAATCCAACCCATCTGCCACTACGCCTTCAAAACTTCACAAATAATTCTCCCACTTTCACATCTATTATTATTATGGAATTAAGAATAGCGTGAATTCAAAGTGGATCCACGATTGTCTTAAATTTATTATAAATTCATTTTAAAATTTATTTATTAAAAATCATTATTAATCTATAAATCAACTATAGATCCGTGTAAATTTATTTTGAGTCCATATTATTATTATTATTATTATTATTATTATTATTATTATTATTATTATTATTATTATTATTATTATTCCTGCAATAAGTTTTTTTAATCGCATGCAACTAAAAGCATGATCCAAACGTGTCAAATTCCTCCTCGTGAGCGCACAAACGTTTTTACTAATGACAAAAGAAAAGGAACAATCACAAAACAAAGAGTAAAGACCAAGCCAACGGAATTGTTACTGTTAGGCTTATGATTCAGGAGATAAAGTGCCAAGGACGACTAGATATGTAACCAGAGGGAAACTTTCCTTGTCATAGCGCGAAAGAAAAAAGAAAGGAAAAGAAAATTGCTACCACAAACCTACTAATTGAAGGATTCTAAGTATTTCATAAATTATCTATTTAACGCCAAGAATTCGATAAAGAAAAATTGTGTATTTTTCGGTATTAGAAATACATGTTCCTAAAATTTTAGCTTAATAACCCTCTCAACACACGTACTTTTGTTTACAAAATGATAAATTTATCATCTTTGTCATTGTGAAATAATTAGGAGGCTATGAAAATAAAGAAATGAGACCTTTTTTTAAATTTTAGTCTAATAATTTTCTTGACGTTCATGTTTTTAGAATGACTTTTGACCCTATATTCTATCCCTATAGTACAAATTGATGAGTTTCACAATCTATATGGTTGTGATAATTAGGAAGTCCTTCTAATGTGGTATGTCATACATTTATAGGGGGGAACATGATATTTAACCTTTTCTAAAAATATTTATTATTTACAATGGTAAATGTAAAAAGAGAGGAAGGTACGGAGAGCAGGGATACAGATAAGGACTAACAATCACATACACGTCATCAAATCTACAAAAAGAATATATATATATATATATATATATAAAGACTTTTGTTGTATTAGCTTCTCACAACTGTTTTTTCTATAGCTAATACGACATTATCCACAATCTACTCCACACGATCATGGAAATCATATCGTCACGTCCTATAAATTAAAATCAAAATTAAAATTTTAAAAAAATAAAAATAAAAAGTACAAGAAACAAGAATTCAACCTTAAAAACATTGAAACGGAATATTTGGTTCGCTGTCCTGATCCACGACTCCGTTTCCGTCGTCATTGCCATTGGAATATCCCGGGCATTATCCCCGTTCTTCTCGGATAGTAACTCGCTGGATCGTAGCTCGAATATTCCCCCCCTTCTCCCTCCCTAATTCTGGATTCCCCGTTCTGCCCCCCGGAATTTTAAATCCCCTCCCTCTCCTCCTTCGCCCTCGTCCTCCACCGCCCTCTTCTCCTCCGTCGTCTCCGCTCTCCTCCCCCCACCAACCTTAAACCTTCGATCCAGGCGCACGCCGGCCGGCGGAGGAGGAGCGAAGCGGGGATGGCCCTCAAGGCGATCAACGTCTCCGACGTCCCGACGCTCGACCAGGTCCCGGAGGCGCCATCCGTCACGGTCGTTCCCTCCTCCCCCGTTTCCTTCCTCCGTAGAGGTAATCAATCATAGTTTTGTTTTGTTTTTCTTTCCTTTTCTGCAATAGACGAGGGAAAAAAAGTATTGGAGGTAGATTGTTGGGAGGGCTCACCGGCATACGCCTTGATGGCGGTGTTCTCTTCAGGGGCTGCGACGGCGGCCGGGCGGCTGGTGGTCATCGGACACCGTGGGAAGGGGATGAACGCGCTCGCGTCGCCCGACCGGCGGCTGAGGGAGCTGAAGGAGAACTCCATCCGATCGTTCAACGACGCTGGTCGGTACCCCGTCGACTTCGTCGAGTTCGACGTTCAGGTGCGTATTATATATACGTATACGTGGGAACGGTAATGGCCGTTGGATCATGTCCCCTTGTTCTACGGTTGCCGGCGGCGGTTTGCCGCGTCCCGTCGCGCTAAACTGCACCGCGCGCGCGATTGTTGACCGACCGAACCGCTCAGCGGTGCCTTTGACCGGCCCTAGAGCTCTTTGTTGACGGCCGTTGGATCGTCTTCCGCGGATCTTGCATCAGATCCAACGGTGTCCGACATATGCGCTTCTTTTTTTTAACAAGTTTACTGTTTACTTTTCTTTTGTTTTTGGTAGATCCTTTCATAAATTTTACAGGGAAAAAAACTCTTCATGAAATTACAGACTTCGAATGATTTATGCAGGTAACGAGTGATGGTTGTCCGATCATCTTCCACGACGACTTCATCCTGACCGAAGAACACGTGAGTGGTGTTTTTTTAGTTCTGCTCCATCTCAACCACTGGATAAGAGGATCGTGTTGTCATCTGTTTGTCTGTAGATACTGACTCAATTCTCTTCGTTTTACCATCTATTTTGATGGTTAACAGGGGAATATATCAGAAAAGCGTGTGACCGATCTGTGTCTGGAGGAGTTCCTGTCATATGGCCCTCAGAGAGAACCTGGGAAGGTAAAGTAAAACAGGCATCGCGTTTTAGACTTTGAAGAATAAATCTCTCTACGTAAACATCATAGTTATAATACGTAAACATCCTTTATATCTAGAAAACTTGAATATTGGAAATTCACGAACTCAAAGGGACTGAAATTATTTAGCTAGAGCAACAAATGAGATGATCAAAACTTTGAACACTATTGCAGAAATGTGTTGTTCTCTTGAAATACAAATACGAAATATCAATTGTCAAACATGCCATTGTTTTTTTTTTTTGTGTGTGGAAAACCTAAGCCTAATACGTTTTCTGCACAGGCGGGAAAGATATTGCTTCGGAAAACTAAAGATGGACGAATTTATAAGTGGGATGTGGAAGTTGATGATCCTCTCTGCACTCTGCAAGAAGTATTCCAGAATGTGGATTCCCACTTGGGTTTCAATGTTGAGCTAAAATTTGATGACCACATCTTGTATCAGGAAAACGAGCTCACTCGCACTCTTCAAGCAATCTTGAAAGTATGTTGCTTCGCTTTTCTTCCATGGTATTAAGATATAGACTTTCCAAGCATGAATGCTTTCATCAACACGGACTTGTTGCACAGGTCGTTTTTGAATTTGCTAGTGAAAGGCCAATCATCTTTTCAAGCTTCCAGCCTGATGCAGCGCAGTTGATGCGAAGGCTTCAGAATGTCTATCCTGTAAGACAACTCATTCTCCTTTGAAATGGATATCATGATTTGTAGGATGTCTCTTAACTTGGTTTCATGGTCCAATTTTGAAACAGGTTTTCTTCCTCACAAATGGAGGATCCGAGATTTACAATGATGTAAGGAGGAATTCCTTGGATGAGGCAATCAAATTGTGTTTGGCCGGTAGTTTGCAAGGGATAGTATCAGAAATTAAAGCCATCTTTAGAAATCCTACAATGATTCCCAGAATTAAGGAATCAAACCTAGCACTCTTGACTTACGGCCAACTAAAGTAAGCTTTATTGAGTATTCGTGCACATGTTTCTGTTGATTTCTAGGCTTACATTTGCGTGAGTGAAACAATATCTTGTTTTCTGCATTGCAGTAATGTTCCTGAAGCAGTGTACATGCAGCACCTAATGGGAGTTAATGGAGTTATAGTGGACTTAGTTAAAGAGATCACGGAAGCTGTATCTGATTTTAGCAGCCCAGTCCCAGGAGAGGGAAATGCCACTGATGTCGCAAGACCCAATTTCTCACAACGTGAGCTCTCGTTCTTGCTGAGGCTCATTCCAGAACTGGTTCAACATTAATTTATTGTAGGCAATGTTCTGAGTAATAGGATTTGCCTCTCTTTACCCCTGGTGTGGGGAGTTTATACTGATGTAAAATTGATCATGCATGCATGTATATGTGAAAGTGCCACGGAAGACTATTTGGGCTCTATTGTAAGAATCTGGTACTCAAAGTTCATCATGTCCGAATGCTTTGAACTGTAATATTGGAACGATGACGGGAAACTATTACTGCACGGTTCTTGGCACACTGATAAGTCAGGTGAAAGAAAGATGTTCTGTTGGGGTTGTTTCCACAACGTTAGAAGGGTTATCAGTCTGGATGCAGACTTCCAACTTATTTGGGGTGGCTGCTGTATTGCAGCATATTGCCTGATGGATAAGATTGATTGACCTCATCTTCCTCCAAGAAAATGACATGATCTAAGGTAGAGGCGACCTAATAGGAATAGTACAAAAACGTTAAAGAAGCTTCAACAGATTCTGCTAGAAAGAATTTAGTACCCAGTTAGTCTAATGCTCATCAAAAGCATTTGCCAGAAATGTTATTGGGTTGAAAATGGCATGATGCTAGGCAACAAGGGTGAAAGATTATCGCCAGACGCCACTAATAGTAGAACTCATTGCCGGACTGTTCTGTTGAAGATGGTTCAAGGGAACGAGTGCACGACAGTTGTTACCGGAATCATTTTGTATCTGAAATTTGTAAGCACTGTGTGACAGTTCAGAGTATTTACGGCTGTCGTGAAAATAGAACAATGCATTAGGATAACTGTCATCATGGAAACAAGAATGCTATAGTTCAAGCTGACGCTTGACGGTCACTAGGATTCAACCAACTATGTACATGTTTCAGTATAAGCATAGCCTACCAAGTTCGGATTATGTAAGAAAATTTCTTGTACTCATAGCTGCATGTTACAGCAAATTGTAATCTTGTAAACATTATCAGCACATTATGCCTTAAATCGAGAGGTAGGAAGGAGAGTTAGACCATCTGTTTAATCACAAGCCAATTCATTCTGTCAAAATGATCTTTAATTCCGACAGGAAAGAAAACACCCGAGTTCTGTATTGCCTACAAGGATGTGTTATATATGAATCTATGATGATCTGTTAGCCCCTGTTTGGATGGGGGAGAAAGAGGGGTAATGAGGGGAGGCGTTAGAATCATTCATAGAAATCAGAAAATTCCCTTTTTAAAATAAAGGAGAATGAGCAAATTCCTTTTTTAAAGTTCTCATCCCCTTTTTTAGCCCCTGTTATCCAAACAAAGCCTTAGAAAGATCCATAGAAATCAGAAAATTCCCTTAAGTTCTAATATCTGAACTCTGAGATTGGGTAATATGAATGTATGATCAAATATCTCATTTATCCCTCATTTAACATTGGTGGTTTCAAAAGCCTTGCAAAGCTTATTGCACAGTGTGATACAATAGGTGTTATTCATGGGTTGAGCTGGACCTGATCCGTGAGCACACCCGACCTGATCTGACGAAGTCCATATAGGCAGAAAATTCAATTCAATTCGATCCGGTTCGATTCTTCGACCATATTTTTTTTAAAAAAAATTTCCTTCTTTTTCTATGTTATTTAATATAAAAATATTATTTAATATTTATTTTAAATTATAAAATAAGTTTTCTCAATTTTGAAGTATTATTTTCATATTGAAAATAAATTCATTTTGATTTTTTAAAAAAACTTTAAATTAAATATAGGCTTAGAAATAAATAAAAGATGTAAAAAAATTGGGTATTAAATGGGTCGGGTTAAGAATTTCAATCCCTACTCGATTCGAAACTCTGTCGGATTAGGGTTGGATCAGGTTCATGAATACCAAAGGCGTGGGATAATTAGACTCCAGAACGTGTTGGTCATTAATAGAAGATTGTTTAGGAAGGTAAAGTAATACGTACTGACGTCTGCATGAATTCTAGAAGAATGATGGTCAATAAGGATAATTCTCCCTTACCTCATCCAAGTTCAAATGTTTGCCAAGCTTTAAAGTTTACGCTACTCCAAGTTTAGTCATCCAAGTCATCGACATGCATATGTACTCATTCAAGGTGAGCATGCTAATAGTCACAACCTTCCTTTGCTTCCAAAAACTGAGACATTAAGGCAACTCGTTCTAACTGTTAAGTACGAGAAACGAGAGTGAGAGATACTTCTGAAACAAATTAAGTTTACACAAATAATGTCGTAATGCTGATCCATAAGACCGTAACCAAAGGTATCATGCCGTAATTCTGAAACAAAGTTTAATATTGAAGTTCCTAGGTTATGGCAGTCAAAACTATCCGATATTATATATCTACTCATTGATCCGAAGTTTTTTCCAATTTTTATGGATGATTTTAAGAAGTTAGATGACAATTTATTCATTTAAATGTATAATTACTAAATTATTTAGATGGCAAACAATAATCTCTACACCTCCATTTTGCTCTGAAATAAAGCAAAAGAATGTAGATTAACCACCCCCACAAAGTGGCCCTCTAGATACAAACCCATGCAGAATGCAGTTTTTATGACCTTCCTTGTGATTCCATAGGCTGAACATGGCACTTGTTTGCTGTGGTGTACAAGAAAGTAGATGTCTTTTGAGTAACATGCATTGTTACATATTAAAAGGAACTCCTGCCCAAATGGCCATCCATGTGGTCTCTCAGTTTTTGAAGCTTAAGGCACCCACCATTCTCCAAACAACCACTACTCTTCAAGACTTCAATCTTCGTGTGCACATTCCTGTGGTCCAAGCTCTTATTGACCCCTCCATCACATGCAACTCGGTCTCCAATTTCCCCCTCAAATGTTTAACACTGTACAAAAGTACAGCCCCCACACATTCCCTTTTTATGTTTCCTCCTCTCATTTTGCTTTTCACATAAGAAAGAAAGAAAAAAAAAGAAGCTAAGGAGAACTGAATTGATACATGAAAAAAAAAATGCATAGAAAGGAAGGCCTAATCAAAACCACGCTAATTGCACCTTTACAAGTGCCCCTTTTACTCTACTCTTTGCAAAATCGTCTGCAACTCCCACACGCAAACCACTTTGACCAGGGAAAACAATTTGAAAGGAAAGAAAACACAAACTGTGCATGCATATATTGTTTTCTAATGCAAATGCATGCAACCATGCAAAGCACAAAGGACAACACAAAGGCACAAATGCACACCTATCCAACTGTCTTCAAGGATATGTAAGCGAAAGAGAAAGTAAGGATAGAGAAAGTTTTTAGATGAAAGTGAATGGGAAGAAATGTTGTAATTTTATTGCCAAGCTGCAAGTGGGACATGGACAGGTCTCTCTCTCAGAATTCAATTCATCTAATATCTTCCTTCACATAAGCAAAACTTGGAAGGTTTCCCTCCTCCCTACGGCAGCTGAAGCCAACTATTACATTGAGAGGAGGAAAAAAAAAAAGAAAAAGTACTTCCAGAGTTTGATAATACGAATTAAACGAAGTAATGTTCTTTCCAAACTTGTACTTTGTCCATGTGCAAAATCTTTTTTTACACTGGCTCTTCCTCTTCAGAAGCACTGACATGGCCCTTAACTCTTGGAAAAGTGGCAAACTGCTTAACATTTTTGGTCCATGGAGTTGGTCATACGGCGAGGAAGAGTGCAAGCAACTGAGCATGGTGACCTCGAGGGAGATCTGCATGATGTCACTGCGATTGTAACGACAAATACTGGAAGGGCATTCATTTCGAATGGCTGATTATGCAAGGTAAAGGGTTGAAACCTTCGAACTAATTTAAGGTTCTGAAGGATCCAAAAGTTAAATCCAAACAAATTGATAATTGATGATTTTAAGAAAATTTAAATTCGACAAAAGTGCTCTCTAATAAAATCTGCCAGCATCAAACTATGATTTTGTCCATTTTTCCCCTGGATATTTAACTTATGTATATGTGTGTATATATATATATATATTATGTATGTGTATATATGTATATATATATATATATATATATGTATATGCTATTACTACATTCAAAATATGCGAAGTGCTCCCTCATTTTTTTGGCAATAAATAAAGGCCATAATTTGAACTAGTATGCTTTCTTACATCACATATTTTAAAAAGTAATAAAGTTTAGTTAATGCATTTGATTAGCAAGTTTGCGTTTCATAATTGATAAAAGTCAATAATCTCGAGATCGATTTCGAGTATACCGTTTTTATAATAATAGCATTAAATAGTACTCACTCATACGTCTAGATGGTAAATTTTATTTTAAAAGCTTCTCCATTATGAATTGAATTTGACTTGGTCTTTTCCTTTCATCGTTCTGCACATTAAAAATCTCTCTTATTGAGGTACAGCATCATGCAGGGTTCCTTGCAGCATTCTACTTCCTGACTCTGATGGTGGCGAATTGTGGAAAAGGAATAAAAAGGGAAGCAGTTGATGCAAAGTGATGGAGAATTCTCAGACTCTCTCTCTCTCCCCTGGTGGGGACTGGGGCGGCAGATTTGTCACTTTGCTCTCCCCCAAATTGTCTGCGGTTCTGGAAACAAGTAGGCCCAGATCTCTCACTAGATGAACATCTGACCGCTATATTAGGCTATTAGCCAATACACCACACCAACCACTTAAAGCTAACGTTCATATTTATAATTGCACAAGATATTATTTTTTTAAAACAAAAATTGTATTATCTATTAAAGATACGATACGTCTTGATACATTAACTCAGAGAGCTCAGAGATGAACAGACGTGGCATTACTACTCATATTGTAGTATCCATTTATAATTATATTTTTCAAAAAATATCAGACGTGGCATTACGATTCATATTGCCCAAAAGATGAGCAGGTTGATTGGCCTTTCTAAAAATATGAATAATAGTCCAAGCATAAAAAATATTAAAAAAAGTTTTGATGTCAATGACAAGGTTTCGGATGCAGCACGGAGGGTGACTAGTGTTGTTGAGGATCTAGACTAAAGATGTCGAGTCAGTTTCAATATTGATTCGTCTATAACCATTTATGAAAGCAAATCTAATCTCCATTAGAAGTCCCCATGTCTCAAGCTCCAAGATCGACTGCACTTGCCTCTTGAAAGTCCTACAAGAATAAAAGAACTATTAGTGGATCGAAGTAAGTACCAGAGGCTATAGGAGAAGACAGATAGCATTTTTGTCCGTGAGCTGTTAGCAAGATTGGAGCCCTCATGCGGTTAGGAACTAGAGCTCCAGCTGTCCATTAGCTCAAAGGTAAAATGAAGTTTAGATTGGAAAATAGACTAGAGTTGGCAAGCAACCGGGCATTGAAAAAATAAGTGAGAAGTGGTTTCAACATCCAAGCCATAGAGAAGGCAGAGGGATTAATAGCAGAATTGAAATGGACAATGATATCCATGGTAGGTAACCTACCATGGGAAAGCTTCCAGAGAAAGTGATGGATCTTTGGGGGCACCGGGATTTTTCCACACGAAGCAATTGGCAGTCCGTCCAATTCCAGACGATGGCAAGGCTCATCTGCATAGAAGACTTTAAACTGAGGCAGCATTTGCAATACCATGGGATTCATTCTCCCAAATCCATAGGTCATCATTGGCATTGGCTGATAAAAAAATAAAGAGAATGCGGGAGATCAAGTGTTCACTAAAACATAGATGCAATAAGTCAACATTACAAGAATGATTAAGGATTGAATCATTGACTTTCATCATGTAGATGTCATGAATGATATCCATATTAATGAAAGTGGGTGTCCAAGCAATGATAATGCAAGAAATCCAAGGATCAAACAACACACTAGTAAAGGAACCATTCCCAATTAGCTTTCGCACTGAGAGAGTTCAGGATAATTTTCCAACTCCATGCAAGCTGCTGAGGGAACTGAGGGTATTGCTAGGGGTGGAACACTCCATACTTGTTTGTAACAAAGGTTGCCCAAGGGGAGGAAACTCTGTTAAGCAAGTTAATTATATGTTTTGCAATAGGTGTAGGCCCAATAAAAGAGAGCTTTCTAAATCCCAACCCACCGTAATCAGACAATTGAATAGTATTCCAATTTATTAGATGGATGCCTTTTCCATTCTCACCATAGTGCCAAAAAATGCACGGGAAGCTTTTTTGATGGACCAGAGTAGTCCAGAGGAGATATAGGTAGAGCTAGGGAGTACACGGGCATGGAACTTATAACTGAGGAGATTAGTGTAGCCTTGCCAGTTTGGTTAAGGAGCCTACCATTCCAGACGTTAATTTTAGACTGAGAGCTTATTGAGATCTGATGGTAGGTATTTATAGGAGATAGGCACATCAAGTTAATTGAAAGAATAATTACCTATTTTGATGTCTAAAATTCCTTTAATAATTTCTCTACGATGATGATTGAACTTGCGAGCATATACATTTCAAATTTGGAAGTATTTATCCTCTAGCCAGTAGGTACTTATATAGTTTGAGAGCCTTTTACATTTTGATTTGGTGGCTTTAATGCAGATCAGGAGGTCATCAACATACATAGGATGACCGAGCGAAAAAGTATCGAGAGAAAATGGATAATTGCTCTAGAGTTAACTTATTTATTAATCAAAGTAGAGAATACTTGTGAGACTAAAATAAAAAGATAAGGGGAAAGCGGATCCCCTTGTTTGACACCTTTAAAGCTGTTGAAGTATCTAGAGTTTAGACCATTTATAGAATAGTTGAATTTGGATGACTGAATACATGCAGCAATCTAGTTGTTGAAATAGGTAGAAAATTTCATTAAGGATGTTAAAAGCTTTATCCAGATCGTCTTTTAGTACAAAGTACTTATTTCTACCCCTATTGATAAAGTGTACTAATTCTTGTGCTATAAGGATGTTATCCTGTATCGTTCGCTCAGCTAAAAAAGCAGATTGAGCATAATCAACGAGGGAAGGTAGAGTGGGTTTCAATCTATTCACTAGTATTTTGGCAATCAATTTGATATCGGTCTAAAATCAATGACTAGTTTAGGATGGTGCTTTTGGGGAATGAAGATCAAGGTAGTCTTTGTCCAATCCTCAGGTAAGACATTGGAGGAGAAGAATTGTTGAATGGCAGAAGTAATCCTTGGTCCCACAATATCCCAATGTGACCTGTAAAACTCAATAGTGAATCATGTCCTAGAGCCCATGGACCAGAGGTTATGCTTAACTTCCAGAGCAGTAATAAGAGTAGTTAGTTTACTATACCAGGAGATATCTAAGGTTGGAAGGTCCGACCAGCTAGTTTCAGTAATACTTGGCAAAGGCCTCTATAACTAGGTGTTCATCTGTAATGCTATTGCCTTTAGGGTCCTAGATACTAATGACTCTATTACTTTTCCATCTTATGAAAGTGGAAAGATGAAAAAATTTAGTTTCTATCCCCATGGTGGTGCTAGTTGATTCGTGCCTTGCTCCACCATTTAAAAGTAATTTGTCTAAGATAAACATTGTGTTCTTGATTGGCAGATCTAAGCCAGAGCAGCTCAGCCTCATAAAGGCCAACATTACTATCCTTAGTTTCCAAAGTGCCGATGGTAGCCTCAGCAGCTTCGACCCTCATTTCCAAGGAGCCGAGGCAATGTTTATTTCAGTGCAACATTTTACGTTTAAAGGCTTTAAGTGACGAGGATATGTTGTTGTGGGACCATTCTGCTTGCACAATGGATCTAGGCTCATTATGCTCTAACCAAAAGTGCTCGAATTTGAAAGTATGAGATCTATGTCTACGAAAATCAGAGTTTAACAACAAGGGAGAGTGATCATATGAAGTTCTAGTAAGGTGTTAACCTCTAGGTTAGGAAAGGTTGTAAGCCAATGGTGACTTACCGGATATCTATCTAGCCTGCAGAGGATCCTAGCGGGCCCTGTCGATTAATACCCCATGTGAAACCCATTAAAGGCAAGTCAGTAAGGCTATGATTGGCCATAAGAGAGCGCCTTGCTCCACCATTTAAAAGTAATTTGTCTAAGATAAACATTGTGTTCTTGATTGGCAGATCTAAGCCAGAGCAGCTCAGCCTCATAGAGGCCAACTTTACTATCCTTAGTTTCCAAAGTGCCGATGGTAGCCTCAGCAGCTTCGACCCTCATTTCCAAGGAGCCGAGGCAATGTTTATTTCAGTGCAACATTTTACGTTTAAAGGCTTTAAGTGACGAGGATATATTGTTGTGGGACCATTCTGTCTGCACAATGGATCTAGGCTCATTATGCTCTAGCCAAAAGTGCTCGAATTTGAAAGTATGAGATCTATGTCTACAAAAATTAGAGTTTAACAACAAGGGAGAGTGATCATATGAAGTTCTAGTAAGGTGTTAACCTCTAGGTTAGGAAAGGTTGTAAGCCAATGGTGACTTACCGGATATCTATCTAGCCTGCAGAGGATCCTAACGGGCCCTGTCGATTATTACCCCATGTGAAACCCATTAAAGGCAAGTCAGTAAGGCTATGATTGGCCATAAGAGAGCGGAGAAGTTTGATAGATTTTGTAAGTCTAAAAGGCGTCCCTCCCCTCTTGTCCTCTAGGGAGAGGATGTTGTTAAAGTCACCAGCAATAACTCATGGGACGTTAACATAAGCAACGTTATTTAAATCACGCCAAAGCAATTGTCATAGTAGTGGAATAGTACTCGCATAGATAATAGAGAGAAGAAAAGAGAAACCATTAAAACTGACAGTCAAATGGACCACTTGAAGATTTGCATGGAGCGAGGTAACCTGGAAGAGCCGATGCCGCCAAGCAACAATGATGCCTCCAACTACACCTGTTCCAGGTTGCACAAAGCCACTCCATTCCGCTCCAAGGCGACGAATGATTCTTTTGGACCTCATCTCATTAGTGTGTACTTCTACTAAGATAATGAAGTCAGGACGGTGGTTCTTTTATCGAGGAGTCGGTCGGTCCCTGACCTGAGCATGCCCAATTCGAGGGACCCGAGCACGCCCAAGTTCTCGACATTTCACGTAAGAATCTTCATGGCACAAAAGCATCCGCTTTGCCTTTTATTGGAACATGCACACCAGAGGATAGTAAGAGTTTGGTGCTATTGTAAGATTTCTACTTACTTGCCGACGTAGCCTTGCTCTTTAGGTCTGCTTTAGATTTAGACCAGGGGTGGCGAGAGGCTTCGACGGTAGTCCTCTCCTTTTTCTAAGAAGCCGAGACCTTCCTCCTACTGATAAGTTTGACTGGTGAAGCCGACCAAGGTCTCCTAGACCATGACCACATGTTTCTCTTCCTGGGTAGTGGAATGAAGGGGTGGGGCGGTGCTACCGTAGAGGGTGAAGATTCCGCAGAGATACTGGATCTTGAAGGAGAGGGGAAGGATGGGTGGGATGTTGAGCGGCGGCATATGTAGGGTTATTGCTTGGTGGTAGTGAGGGAGGGAGGGAGGACATGTATGGCGAAAATTAACCTTGGTATTACATATCCCGTGTCCTCGCTCACGAGATTTTTGAAGTGTTACGTGGCAAGCGATCCGTCCTTGGACAAGCGGTGCACAGATCCTATCCGTTGGTCCTTGAGCTCCGGTGCACACTAGCTATTTCCTCGTACGATGGAGTGTGCAGGCCCACGTGGGTTGAATTCGACCATTCCCATGCCTTCATGTGATCCTCGGCATATTTTCATAATGCACCAACTAAAAATACCTATTTCCGTCGGGGGTTTTCACCCAGACGCCTTGCTTGAGTGGGCGGTTGAGGTCAACCTCAATACATACTCTAGCGAACTGTCCGCCGACCGACCACGATGTGCTCACCTGCATCCAGCTTATAAGGGGATTACTAAATTGGCTGGCAATTCGGGAAATAATAGTCGGGGAACTAAGCTCGAAAGAAAGCGAGATCAGGGATCTGTATCCAGACTGGGGCGACTGAGAGCAAGTCTTCTCCTTGACGGAAGAAAGGGTGGAGGATGGCAACATTAACAAACATTCCTCCATGTCTGCAAAATGAAAAATGAGATAAAAAATTGACAATATCTGTGATGCCATAAAAATTGCCGCAGCTGGTCCAGAGACACTATTCCACCATAAAGACAATCGATCAGACAACGCTCGCGATCATTAGCCTTGGCATTGATGTCATCGAAGGAGATCTCAAACTCCGAAGATATAGCAGCTTGGAGCTCGTCAAGCTAATGATGTGACATTTTGGGGACTACAGGCGGCGCCATTCTTGGACAACATTGGCCCAAGAGGGACGAGGCAATGCAACATTACTGTGGGCTATGTTTGTTAGCCCAAGAAGTGACGATAAGATTTGTGAGAGGAAGGAAATCTGTAATAGGTGGGGGTGGCCGTGATGAAGATGGTGGGGGATGTCCCGGGGAAGGTAGGAGGGAGAAAGAAAGCTTGGGGTCAGGCAGCTTCCTACGGAGAAAAAAAGGGGGGAGGGACAAGGAGTGGCGCCTCCGGCATCCGGGGACGCCGGAGGCTGGATGGAAAGGGAGGGAGGGAGGGAGGGAGGGATGGGGGCAGGAGGAGAGGTGACACCTTTGACGGGGGCGCCGAAGACAAAAGGGGAAGGGGCGCTAAACTATCCATCAGAGAGAGAGAGTCATCTTGTCTCTCTCTCTCCCCACACACGATTACCCTGCTCAAATGCTGCTTCTCCCCTAATGCTTGCCCTTATTGCACATGATATTATGGTTACTACTTTCTACTTATTTTAAAAGTTGAGAAAAAATGAATATGATAAACTAATGTTATATATATGGATTTAATGGGCTGCACCTTGCTCCCAAAATTTTAGCCTGTCATCTATGTGCACAATTTTTTCAATCGTCGGATCTTCACGCGACGGTTGCAGATTCATCCATTGGATTTTTCTTTTTTCTTTTATCTCACGAGTGATCTTAACCATGCTCCTGATTGCTGTCTAGTTCGTTACCACTCCTCGTCATTGTCGTGTTCGCGAGTTGTCGCCACCCATCGCCGCCAAGTCTCGTTCCATAACTGAACTGCTTCGACCATGCTCCTCGTCGCCTTCCGCATTCCCCACTACTCCTCATCGTTGTTGTAATGCCACTTTAAAAATGGGGAGGGGGGGGGGGGGGGAGAAGATGATGAGGAACGACCGAGCCCAACTTCCTCCTCCTCTGCTTCATATCCCTTCCTCTTCTTCTCCCCTCTTCAATGGCTGAACAGTTCAGGAAATGGGGGAGATCAAAGGACGGTCCCAACTCCATAAAACCACATGCCCTGACCTCTTCTCACATTTTCACCTTCATCCCTTTCTCACTCACCCTCTGTTCTTCCTCTGATGATGCACATAGATTGAAGAGGAAAGCAAAGGCACTCTGTCGAGACCTTCTGGCGAAGGAATGATGCAAGCGACCACCTCCGTTGTAGGCAACACAATGGACGGTGACTAGCAGCGATCGGCGACCTGAGGACGAAACACGCGGACGAATCCCAAAAATCGTAGGCTAAGAGGTGTGATTTCGGGATCTATTTTATAGTTTAGTCTCTGGACGATCAAAGCATGTTCCAAGGACGTAATTAGATGTAAATCTCTTATTTTATGATTAGAAAATGTAGTTTAGAGCTTCTGGAGAGCTAGAGACATTTCTACGAATCGTATGAACTCGTTGGTCATGTAGGATGTAGATTTCGAACTTAATTAGACTAAAGCATGTGTAGATTTACTTTTGCACTGTTCAGATGATCTTATGATACTCGGTTTATGAGTACGTACTCATGTTATTGATGCTTAATCACCATGATCATTGAAAGAAACAAAACGATGGGAATCTAGAACTTGCGTAATTTTCTACGAACGACGCACCTGGCCCGAGTTGCCCACAACTCGGCCCAGATCAGACCAACCCGGGACCGAGTCCTCCCAACTTGGCTCAAATACACCATTGATGATCAATCCGAACTCGGCTCATACTAGTGACCCAGCCCGAGCTTTGCTTGACTCGATCCGGGTATCGATCCGAGAAGACGATCGAGCAGATTGACCTTTCCAACCTGATCGCGCGCCCAACTCGGCACGGGTATGACCCTGACCCGACCCGAGTTCTCACTCGGAATTTTTGAATTTGATTCGGTCAAAAACACGGCCCGAGTTCCTCTGTACTCAGTCCTAGTTTTGGCCAACAGAACATAAACTTTACGATGTACGAACCCATATTTACGTATTTGATATCTGATCTTTACATGAAGTTAATCATGCCCAACATAACCATATTTTCCTTCCTATGATTAAACTGAATGGAAAGGATGAAATGCTAACTTGATTATTGCATCCATGAAATGATAAATGATCGTCCGCTCCCTATCCGGAGGATCGCTGCAAGGAACTAATGATGGACGATCGTTGACTTCTAGGCGTCTGGTATGTGAATAGAAGAATTCGACCACAATCAAACTCTCTGATTTTACTAAAGCTTCTGTCCACCTGATTGGATAAAGGAAGAAAAGACATAAAGATGATATAGAGCTTTGTTCCATACGACCTTCATCGATCTTCGGATTGAAAGAAAGGTCCATATGGCATTGACCAATCTACGAATTGAAAGATAGGTCCACATGATTCGGAGCTATGCTCCATACGACCTTGATCAACCTTTGGATTGAATGAAAGGTCCACTATGATGGGGAAGTTAAGCGAGCCCTGAGCAAGGCACTTTCTCACGAATTACCATTTGTCCTATCTAGATGGAAGTTCACTTCATCACGAATGTTTCCTCTTTGTACGAGGTCATCCCAGCTCGACGAGACTGGCCGTGACACTAATCACTCACAAATCCATAATGGTCTAGATAGTAGCACTACGAGTGCAAGCAATGGTATTTTCCTAAAAAAATGAAGAGGTCTTCGAAAGAAAGAAAGAAATAACGAATGAATGAATGTAACGAAAGAATGAAAGAAATGAAAGGAAAAGACACTAATCGTGTTATGATCACTCTCTACTTTATGATCCACTTTTACATTTTATTTACATGATCTTTTCATGCTTATTCTAACAAAACTGATTTATGATTTATACGATGCTAATGTTTGATCTTGCTCCTTTGTGTGATCCTCACTGGTACATGATGGTTGCTCGTGGCATGATGGTGTGTGCACGGAGACTTTACTTTGGATGGCATATTCATATGGTTATGGTCATGTCTAGTATGAGACATATGTTTATTCATTATATCAGATGGTATATCTATCTAGATGGATCTTATCAAGTCATGTCGACCGTAGGTATTTTTATGTTTAGTACTCATACTTTTATCTTTACTACTTCAGACATGAGACTATGGGATAAATCATTTTGCTTTCGCACTATGTTTTATATCGAGACAGTTGTCGCGTTTCCCCTTTGGCTTACGCATTATCCTCTAATTGTTATATTATTAAATGTAATAAGTCTTCAGCTGATGTGTCATTTTCCTTGACCATTTGGGTCAACAAAAGAGTCAAAAAAAGAAGAAGAAAATGGTAATGCACGAGAGGAGATCACGCCACGTGGTGGGTTAAATTTCGGGCTGTTACATTTATGGTATCAGAGCCTAACGCTAGGACTCTCTTGATGTCCTAGAAATAAAGTCTAAGTACGGTCCATACGCACCTACCGGAGCTACCGCCACACTTAGCCGTCGCAGAGCAAAGTAAGAATTTTTATGCTTTTAAAGTTATGATTATTTATTAAAATGAAATTGTGATATTGATAGATGGCTCCCACGACACGTTCAGCAGTCCGACGCGACAGAGGCCGTGGGCGTGAACGTGGATGTGATCGTGTCACGATTATCTTGGAGATTGCTATGGATGTACTTGACTCCGCCCTAAGGAGTCAAATAGGAGAGGACGTTCAGTAGGAGCTCCAACCGTCCTCACAACACTCGACGTACTCAATACCTATGTATCATTCCCTCCTTTAGCATTTCAGACGGCTCCTCCTCCTGATACGATTCAGGAATATCTAAAATTGCACCCGCCCTACTTCAGGGGAGTGGTGAATTATGAAGAAGCAGTCCAGTGGCTTACTAAGATGGAGCAATTGTTCAACTCTGATCGATGCAGCGAAGATAGCAAGGTTTGCTATGCTACCCATATGCTCACCGGTCGGGCCAACGACTAGTGGGAGACAACACGAGAGATCACTTTCCCAAACCAGATGATTATTCCTTGGGCAAGTTTCAAGGAACTCTTCAAAGCTCAGTACACTCCCTATCGGAAGAAGGAAAAGATGGAGTTCAAGGATCTACGTCAAGGCAACATGATAGTGTCGGAATATCATGCACGTTTCATTCAGTTGGAACGCTATTGTAAGAGTCGCTTGGATGAGGCCGATCGTGCTGAGCAGTTTCTCGATGGCCTCCATCATACCATCCGGGAGAGAGTCTCCTATGGGGCAGAGATTGATTTGCATGGAGCCATTCTGATGGCATACATGATCGAGCATGAGATCCGGATGCGACGGGAAGAACTAAAGAATGAGCCGACATGAGCTACAGTGTCATCTAAGCCGATGTGGGAGGATTGTCGCCCAGCTCACAAGGATGCATGTCGCGACAATCGCCACCAACCCTACCATAGGCTGCAACGCAAGGCTCTCCGTCTGCCAGCCCCTCGCCAGGGATAGGTGTAGAAATGTAAGGTGAGTACGAAATGGCACTAATTGATAACGAACATGATTTTCAACCATAGTCTCAATGACATGCACCTACACCGCAGCTCCCACGACAGCCATAGGCACCTTAACAACAAGGCACACCAAATTGCACCTTCTATCTAAAGTTCCATTCTGGAGACTGTCGTTGGAAGAATGGTACATGCATCGGATGTGGCAAGATGGGACACTTCGTCCGAGATTGCCCCTCAAGGAATCGTCGAGGCGCGGGAGGAGTACCAGAATGTCTCTACACTGCTCCGACAGACGCGGCTCCACAGGATAACGATGTTATCTAAGGTACCCTCTCTATCGCAGGATTGCCCATGTTTGTATTGCTGGATTCGGGTGCTTCGCACTCTTTTATTTCTGAGGCATGTGCTTCCTCCCTCAGTGTACCTCCCAATTCGGTCTGAATCTACCATTGACGATCTATCCGAGCTCGACTCATACCAATGACCCAGCCCGAGCTCTGCTTGACCCAACTCGGGTATCGATCCAAGAAGACGATTGGGCAAATCGACCTTTCTGACCCGATCGCGCACCCAACTCGGCCCAGGTATAACCCTGACCCGACCCGGGTTCTCACTCGGAATTTTTTAGTTTGATTTAGTAAAAAACATGGCCCAAGTTCCTCTATACTCGGACAAAGTTCTGGCCCACAAAACATAAATTTTATGATGTACGAATCTCTTTTTACGTAATTGATATCTGAGATTTACATGAAGTTAATCGTGCCCAACAAAACCATGTTTGCCTTCCTATGATTGAACTGAATGGAAATGATGAAATGCTAACTTGATCATGGCATTCATGAAATAATAAATGGTCGTATGCTCCCTCTCCGGACGATGACGGACGACCATTGACGTCTAGGCGTCCGATACGTGGACAGAAGAATTCAACCCTAATCGAATCCTCTGATTTTACTAAAGCTTCTGTCCACCTGATTGGTTAAAGGAAGAAAAGAATATAAAGATGATACGGAGCTTTGTTCCATACGACCTTGATCGATCTTCGGATTGAAAGAAAGGCACATATGGCCTTGGCCAATCTACGGATTGGAAGATAGGCCCACATGATTCGAAGATATGCTTCATATGACCTTGATCAATCTTTGGATTGAAAGAAAGGTCCACTATGATGGAGGAAACTTAAGCGAGCCCTGGGTAAGGCACTTCCTCACGGATTACCATTTGTGCTATCTAGATGAGAGTTCTCTCCCTCACAGATGTTTCCTCTTTGTACAAGGTCATCCCAGTTCGACGGGGCTGACCGAGGCATTGATCACCCACTGGTTCATAATAGTCTAGATAGTAGCACTACGAGTGCAGGCAATGGTATTTCCCTAAAAGAATGAAGAGCTATTTGAAAGAAAGAATGAAAAGAAAGAAAGAAAGAATGAAACGAAAGAATGAAAGAAAGGAAAGGAAAGAAAGGAAAATGCACTAATCATGTTATGATCACTCTCTACTTTATGATCCACTTTTATATTTCATTTACATGATCTCTTCATGCTTATTCTGACAGAACTGATTTATGATTTATATGAACTCTTACTTAGCATTATGTTAACAGTTGAGCTTGCTCCCTTGTGTGATCCCCACAGGTACATGAAGATTGCTCGTGACGTGATGGTATGTGCGCGGAGACTTCACTTTGGGTGGCATATGCATATGATTATGGTCATGTCTAGTATGAGTCGTATGTTTATCTATCTGGACGAGTCTTATCAAGTCATGGCCGATCGTAGGTGTTTTTATATTTAGTAGTCATACTTTTATCTTTACTACTTCAGACATGAGACTATGAGATGAACCATTTTGCTTTTGCACTATGTTTTATATCGAGACAGTTGTCACGTTTTCCCTTTGGCTTCCGCATTATCCTCTAATTATTATATTATTTTAATTGATAAGTCTTCTGCTAATGTGTCATTTCTCTTGACCATTTGAGTCAACAAAATAGTCAAAGAAAAAGAAGAAAAGGATAGCGCACGAGAGGATATTGCGCCACGGGTCGTCTCTATACTATAGTACCCATGACATTAATATGGTCGTCCTTCGAAATCAAGTCAGTTATTCTACTTGAAATCTTAGCCACAAGTTTTTTTTAGATGATGGATCAAACACTCTAGAGGGATGCAAAACATTAGGTTCCTTTTAACCTTTAACTTATATACCTGCATAAAGATAAGTCCGCCATGTCTCATATGGTGGTTGGGGATTTCAACTCTATCACCATGTCTTCTGAGAAGTGGCGGTAAGCCTTTCACCAATACTAGGTCGGTCCACCTACTAAAGCACTTCATTGCCTCATAGGGCCTGATGGATGCACCAAATGATGGACACCTTTATACTTGGTGTAATTATCGCACCGACATAGCTCGAATCAAGAGCAAGCTTGACCATATCCTCATCAACCCCATTGGTTGTTCAAATTCTCTAACTTATCTCTTATTAAGCACATTCGTCATTGCTTTGATCACTCCCTCCTCTTAATTGCTACAAACAAAACTAAGGCTAGGCTGAGATGCTTTGAATTCAAATACTTTTTATTTAAATTTGAGGACGTACACAAGATAGTGCAGTCAATAATATTAAACATAAGATAGTAAAATGGAACAAGGAGCGGTTGGGATCGCTTGAAGTCAAACTACGGATTGTCAAGGATGAAATTCACACTTAAAAGACATGGATGACAGGAGCATATCAGAGAATAACATTGTTAAGCTTTGATCACTATATCAATTGCACTCATCCCTGGACCGTCAGATCACCTTGAAGTGGTGGAATGCATGTCAAGTGGTTTGAACATGGTGATAAGAATTCACATTTCTTTCACCTCACCACCATCACTAGGCACCATAGAAACTTGATTTCCAAACTTAGCAGCAAGGACAACCCTGCCACCCCGGTCACTGATGAATCCCTCATTCTCTAGACCTTTGTACCTATGGAAGCCTTCTAACATCATGTCATCCTAGTGACTGGCCATCCCTTCTTATGATCTCTACAGACTGGCATAACCTACTTATCTCCCTGGTTACCCATAAGCATATTAAGGACATACTGTTGAACATGCCATTTAGTAAGGCACCTGGGTCGGATGACTTCACGATTAAATTCTATAAAACCTATTGGAACATTGCTGATTACACTATTATTCGTGAAATTGATTTCTTTGACACCGGTAACCTCCCTTATGAATAGTGCAAGAAAATCTAATTTTTATTCCTAAGACCCCCAAAGCTAAGTGTTTACATATTATCGCCCAATTGCATTATGTAATAATTTATATAGGGTCATTGCAAAGGTGTTGGCTTCTAGACTTCGTCTTACTCTTACTCATATTATCAATGCTCAGAAATTACTTTTATTTTTTATCGATCCATACATGATAATATTTTAATTGTTCAAGAGATTGCTCATTCCATGTGTAGTGGCCATAGAAAATTGATGATTTTAAAGGTGGATATGTCTAAAGCTTTTGATCGTGTTTCCTAGGATGCTATTTATAACGTGCTCACCATCATGAACCACCCTCTTGTCTTTATTAATTGGATAATGACATGCGTCACCTCTCCTATTTTTCATTTTCAAATCAATAGCATGTTCATGTTACCTTTCACCAACTATAAGGGTATTCGTCAAGTGGACCCCCTCTCCCCATACTTGTTTGTCTTAGTAATGCAAGTTCTCTCAACTCTGCTAAACAAGAACACTGGCTTGGGAAAAATTCAACCTTACAAAATAAATACTTTCTCCATGAGTGATTTAGTTTACGCGAATGATCTTGCTATGAATGTTAAAAATTGCAAAGACATCATTAAAATTTTAAAGTGATACCACTTGTTGACAAAGCAAATAATTAACCTTTAGAAATCACAAGTGTATCTTCCACGTAAATTGCATTGGCATAGGAAGCAAGCAATTTCCAAAGCTCTTAGTATCAGTATTGGTTCCTTCCATTTTGGGCGTACCTATTTCTTACAAATATATTCCTACCAAAAAGTAGTTAATCTTCGATAAAGTTTATCGAGGTGGAAAGGCAAATTATTAAACTAGGCCGGGAGAACGACCTTAATTAAATCAGTTTTGGGCGCTCTCTTGACTCACTCTTTTGGCTCATCCTACATAATTGGCTCCATTGTGTCCATGATTGAAAAACTTAGTAGGAAATTCTTGTAGTCTTCTATTGAGCATAAAGAGTTTGCATCTTATCAAGTGGAACAATGTTCACTCCCTATGGCTTATGGGGGCCTCATTATTAGGAACCTTAGCTTCATCAAAACATCCATTTTGGTCAAATTTTTTTTGAAGTCTTGAACAAGGCAGATAGTAAATATAGGGTGTTCCATCCTTGCCTTGCCACTACTTTGGGCCAGGCGCGAGCATGGAGCTGACACGATCCCTGTATCCTTAAATGAAATCAAAGGTGGTATCATCATATTGGTAATGGTAACCCTACGTGCATCACGCAAGACCCTTGGATCTTTACTGCTCCCATGTTCTTAATGCCTACATTTGTGAATGTCAGTGCTCCCTTACATGATCTATGCGTCGTGGTTTGAAATGTGTAGCCGCTTTTTGAATACTTTGGCTCTATTCTAACATCAGTTATTGCATGTTTATCTTTACCTTTTTCACCAATGATGATCGGGATTTGGACTACGGACTCCCATGGCGTTGTCACCAAAAAAATTGTCACAAACTCCAATACATGAGTATCGGAACCTTCATGGATTGGGATGTAAAATATTTTTGTTCCTAAAAAAAGTTAATTTTTTTCTTCGAAAACTTAAACAAAATCGTCTACCTACCATGGACTTTATCATGTGTTTTAACTTTGACCATCAATCCGGCTTGTGTTCTTTGTGATTTTTTCGATTGAAACTTATCATTTATTTCTTGACTGCTTGATGGTGAATTCTCTGTGGAGTTTGGTTGCTGGCAAGTTTCATTACCAATTTCTTTATCGAAATCTTTGGCATTTAGGTAAATTGATCGAGGAGGGAGCGGATTTGGGGGTGCGCTCCAGATCCATACTAAGATTGTTTCTTGCTTTTGTTTCATAGGACATTTGGATTTTGAGGAATGATACACATTTTCAGTGACTGATGTCATATGGTAGTGTTTGGGACATTATTTTCCTCCCATGACCGATTTGGTTTCAACGAAAGCCCTCATCCCGAGTTGAGTATGCCTTAACTCGAATGTAATTTTCGAAGGACTCGGGTAGCATGGGGGTGTTGGCTTCGTGATTCATTCCCTTTTATTTGCAAGTGGTGCAGTGTTGAGTAGGCTTTGATGGCTGAAGCATGGGGTGTATGGAGGAGTGTCCAACAATGTGAAATTGGGCTACACACGGGTCACCTGTGGCATGGATTTGGTGATTCTGGAGCGCTTTGTGGCCAAGACCACTACTTGCTTTTGGCACAATTTAAATATCATGAAAAATGTCTGGATTCATTTCTCTTTTACAAGAATTCGATGTAAAGAAATTTATAGAGAGATTAATCAAGCAATAGATTATCTAACAAATTTTGATGAAGAACATGAGTCAAATATTTTTTAGAAGGATAATTCACCTTGAGAACTTCTCGATATCATGCACGAGATTAGGGGTGTTCACGGGTCGGGTTGGACCCGACCCGTGAACAAATCCGACCCGACCCGACCAAATTTGGTCGGGTCGGGTCGGGTCAAGCCCCTTAGGGGCAGAAAATCCGACCCAACCCGACCCGGTTCGGGTCGGGTTGGGTCGGGTCGGGTGGTCGGATCACCCGACCACTCTTTTTTTTTTAAAATTTTTTTGTCTTACTTTTTTATATTTATTTTAATACAAAAAATAATTAATAATTATTATAAAATATAAAATATGCTTTTTTGAATATTTGAGCATTATTTTCATAATTAAAATATTTTATTTTAATATTTTTACCATTTTAAATCAACTATAGGATTAAAAATAAGTAAAAAAAGTAAAAAAAATTAAAAAAATAATAATAAAGGCCGGGTCATCGGGTCGGGTCGGGTCGACTCGGGTTGGGATTTCCCAACCCGTACCCGACCCGAACCCTCATCGGGTTGGGTTCGGGTCGGGTCGGGTCCGACCCGACCAAGATCCGACCCGACCCAAACTAGGTCGGGTCGGGTCGGATTGTCGGGTTCACCGGATCGACCCGACCCGGTGAACACCCCTACACGAGATAGCTCCCATCCTTATTTCAATAGATAAGTAGACTTCTTCTAAAAAAAGTAATAAAGATAGGTCTGATCTTTCTAATTTCTAAAAATATTTAAATCACTTAAAAAATACATAGTAATGAGTAATTAATATATTTTAAAAAATCGATTCAATTTGAATTGCTATGGTATCGTATCAATCGCTACATATAAAGCTGATTTGCTCAACTATTCTAAAATATTAATGTGTGTATAGTTACTTGTTGTTTAGCATTAAAAATATGAGCGTCAAAAGGGGGTTTGAGTCCGGTTCACGCCACAAAGCGGTCATCCGCTTTTGCCCGCAACCTTCCTATATAAATTCTCTCCTCACACCACCTTTTTATTGCATCCGCCAGGCCCCAGCACCTCTCTCTCTCTCTTCTCTCTCTCTCTCTCTCTGGCCAAAATGGAACTTTGTGGGTGCTTCTAAACGCCTGCAGGTGGCTGCGCGTGATCAGATCATCAGGAGCAGCGGAACTGGTGGCAGACGGGGAACTGAGCTGCTCGTGTCTCGCGTTTGACCTCTGTCTATGGACAGACACGATTGCTTGTTAAAGCAGCAGCAGCCGCAGCATGGAGTGCTCAGGCTGCCGCCGGGGTTCAGATTCCACCCGACAGACGAAGAGCTAGTCGTGCAGTACCTCAGGAGGAAGGTGCTCTGCTGCCCGCTGCCCGCCGTCGGCATCCCGGAGATCAACCTACGTAGCTGCGACCCGTGGGACTTGCCTGGTAACTGCTGGTTCCAGTGAAATCACAGTCGACAGGCTCTCTTGTTTTTTCCTCTTCGACTTTTTTCATGGATTTATCATCATAGCTGTTGGTCAATATGACAGGCGGGTGCGAGGGCGAGAGGTACTTCTTCAGCCTGAGGGAGGCCAAGTATCCCCACGGGAGCAGGTCCAACCGGACGACGAGCTCCGGTTACTGGAAGGCCACGGGCAAGGACAGGACGGTCGTGAGCTCCAGGTGCAGCCAGATGGTGGTGGTGGGGACGAAGAAGGTGTTGGTCTTCCACCACCGAGGGAAGCCTCCTGCCGGTTCCCGGACTGACTGGATCATGCACGAGTACCGACTCGCCGGGGCCGCCTTCCCACAAAGAAAGGAGTCCTCCGATGATGTGAGACAAGTAGCATACATCAGAATTCCTAAGCAATCAATGCATCTCCCAATTGAACGAGGGCGCTCACTGTGCACTGCTTTTTTTCTGCAGAACCAGATGGTTGCAGGCAGGGATTGGGTGCTCTGCCGCATTTTTAAGAGGAAGAGAGCCACCAACACGGGCGCCGAATTGGAGGAACAGGCCGCCCCCAGCAGAAATCGTGCTGCCGTCGATTTCGCCGGACGAAGAGGCGCTGCTTCTCGTGGCCCGTCGGCGTCCTCGGAAACGAGCTGCGTCACGGATGCTTCAGAAGACGGATCCAGCAGCGGAGACGAAGCTACTTCTACCTGCATGAGATGAGTTCACGTTCAGCTCCATGATGACGCATATGATGAGTGCTCTGCAGCACAGCACTGAACTAAGAAGCACCATAGGTTATATAGCCGGGTGAATCAAACACCCTTCATGTTTATTGCTTTAGAAGCAAAGTAAAGTAACCTTCTGATCAGCTCTTTAGCTGTAGGATTTGTGTTTTGTAGTCCCTCCTCTTCTCGGTCTCTCTTGCAACTGACATCTTTTTAAGCACAACTTAGAACGCAAGAGAGCTGGAGCTCATGCTTTTTAGATGTTTCAAACTTTCAATCTGTAATCACTTCTTCCATTCATCTACTTCTTCTCCGTGCCCGCAAATGCGAGTGAACGACTAAATACGTAGAATAATGGAAGAAACTCGACATTTCCGACAGCGAATCTTGAGTCGCAGTCAACAGAAGATCGTCGTTGATTTCTCCCCCTTAGCTCTAAAGTGTTTTTCTGTTCTCTGCAGTTCCAATGCAATCAAACAATAAAAAAAAGACAACAAAGGGAGGTTGGGGACGATGGAACCCGGAGTTCATACTGTATCACAGTTTCAATTCACAAAGCTGATAATTTCAGAGGCTCAGGCACAGAATGAAGAGAAGTTGAGAATGTATAATTTCAATTTAATATTGATCATGTCTCAGACTCGGTTGTAATTTTCCTTTTTACTCCGACAGTGGCAGGTTTTTATATGCTGTTTTATGTTGAAGTTCCTATATAAATTTCATGAGGATTTTGTGTTCAGTATTTTTGTCATAAGCTATTTTCACATAAAAAAAGTTGTCATCCATTCAAAGAGTAGCCTAATAAAAAAATTTCTTGCTCTTGTGTGTTTTTGTATGCGTGATTTCTTTCTTTCGTCACTTGCAAACGTTACTGTCCTGCTGATTAGTTATATAGAGCATTCAAAGTTTAGACCTTGGCAACAACATTATATTTTAAAGTCAGGGGAGGCCAGAGCCCCCTAATAAGTTACATGTGGGTTCGTCCTTTGGAATATGAATTAATCAGACATTAATAATTTTGAACATTGAAAATCTTCCATAAATTAGGACGAAAAAAAATGTTTATCCTCCGGCAAAACATTTCTAACCTCAAAGTACTATAGATGATCTGAGAGACTAGAGAAAGAAATTGCATATATAGAAAAACGCATGAAATCTATGATGCATCCTTGGAAGGCGATTTGTTTTCTTCCACGTAAAATAAAATAATTGATGATTAAGAAATTTAGAATAATCCAAATACTAGGTTTCCAGAGTTTGATTCTTGTACATACGGGTGTTCGCGGGTCGAATTTGACCCGACCCGACTCACCCGCTTTTGATCGGGTCGGGTCGAGTCAGCCCTCTTTGAAAGGATGGATCCGATTCAATTCGATTCGGTTCGAGTCAAATTGGATCGGGTCGGGTGGTCGGGTTACCCGACCACTATTTTTTTATTTTTTTCTTATCTTTTTTATTATTTAATATAAAAAATATGATATAATATTTATTTTAAAAGCATGAATATATTATTTTATACATTTAAAATATTTTATTTTAATATTTTTTAATATAAAATATAGGCTGAAAATTAAAAAAAAATTAAAAAAATAAAAAAATTCGGATCTTTCGAGTCGGGTCGGGTCAACTTGGATCGAACCCTCGGGTCGAGTCATCGGCTTCATAGGTCGATCCGACCCGCTGAACACACCAGGCTGTACATTTCACGTTGTTCGTATAAAACGAATCATTATGTTGTCCTAATCATTTTTTATCACATAAATATTTAAAGAATATATAATTGATTTAAAATTTAATAGATTATTAGTGTGATTCATTATCATTATTATTCAAATGCTAGGAAAAATACTTGGACACCGTGAATTTGTTAAAATTAATAGTATTTCTTTACAACTGCTAGGGGAGAAAATAATCTAGAATGACTTTTTTGTTGTGGCAAATTTAATTATGCCTCTTAACAATGACTTTAAAAATTATTTTTCTTAATTATGATTATTAGTGTGATTCATTATCATTATTATTCAAATGCTAGGAAAAATACTTGGACACCGTGAATTTGTTAAAATTAATAGTATTTCTTTACAACTGCTAGGGGAGAAAATAATCTAGAATGACTTATTTGTTGTGGCAAATTTAATTATGCCTCTTAACAATGACTTAAAAGATTATTTTTCTTAATTATGCTCCTGGAATTATTGGCCTTCCTCTGGCTTGTAGGTACTGATATATGTAAAGTAAAATATAAAATAAATGCGGTAGTGTAGAAAACATAATCTACAAAATCCAAACGGCTATGTAATTTTCCATCCCTCGACCCACAATTTGGGCCTTAAATACGATTAATATCTTTTTATTTTCTAATTTATCTTAATAAATTTTTACAGCCACAAGCCTCTCTGTCACAAAAATGTGGTTTTCCAGAAAAGAACGTGTAGGAATAAAGTTGCAATTCTCTCGTAAAGCATCACAATTAATATTTGAATTATTTTCATAAACTATCCTAAACTATCATCATTTTTCACATTTATTCTTAATCTACCAACTTTTTTTTTATTCCTAAACTATCACGATTTTTTCGCTTTTTTATCCTTCCATCAACTTTTCTATTATTTTTAATTTTTTTTATTTACAAAAAATAAAAAATATCCCTCCCTTTGACTTTTTATTTTTATTCTAACCTCTGCAACTCCGAGAGATATTTTTTATTTTTCATAAATAAAAAAAATAAAAAATAATGAAAAAATTGACAGAAGATGATGAAATGATTAAATTGAAAAAAATATGATAATTTAATGATAAAAAATAAGTTCATAATTTGAGTTAAATATGAAAAATAGTAATAGTTTAGGAATGATTTAGGTAAATAACCCTTAATATTTATAGAAGAGCATCATAATTAATTTGTCGGCAGAAAGAGTGCAAAGTGAAGCCACCTTAGAAGGCAGCTATCATTGACCAATCGGTAGGTTCATATATGTAAGAAAGATATCAGCAAGTTGTGGGGACAATGTTAACTAAAAGAAGACTGCTCGAAAGTGGTGAGAAATACAGGCACATTGGATGAGTTTATGACCACTAGTAGGGTATGCTAAGTACTTATTTGAAAAAGGAAATATAATCAGCATGCACTACTATAACACCTTTCTTCTTCATCAAATCAAAGAAAAAAAGCAATGATAATTTTTATTTAACTATGCTCCGCAAAATGGTTCAATGTTAGGTGAATAAAATGAAAATGCAATCATGGAATAAATTTTAATAAATGCTCTATAACTTTATTCTCGTTCAATCCTATTATCTATGTTTACTTTATAATTAGACTGTCATCCAACTATCATCTTATTTCATCGATAATTCTTTTGACGATAACTGGTTTTTTAGTTGCTCAGTCTACGTAAACGTCACATGCCATTTTTTCTCTCTTCTCCACATGTACACTTATTGACGTGACACAATAATAAATAATAAAAAACTAATAAAATAATATAAAATTATGGAAATAAATAATAATTAGGAACAAAAAAAGCGGCAGCCCTTTGTTGTCGCGTTTGCTTTGGTCATTCCATCGTCGAAGCCGAGTGGCTGGTTGCTTCGACCGTTGGGTGCCGTCGACGTCGAGTGGCCAATTGCTTCAATCTAGACATTTTTTTCTCTCTTCTCCACATGTACACTTATTGACATGACACAATAACAAATAATAAAAAACTAATAAAATAATATAAAATTATGGAAATAAATAAATAAATTATGAACAAAAAAAGTAGCAGCCCTTCGCTAGGGGTGTAAGAAAAACCCGACCAACCCGAAAAATCCATCCGACCCGAAAAAACCGAATAAAAAAAATCGAAAATTAGGAGTCCGAATATGATTTAGGATAATTTTTAATAAATTAAAATCCATCCGCTAAAATTAGGGTCCAATCCGAAAAAACCGTAGGGGCCCATGGAACCCGTTTTTTATTTATGATTTTTTATTTATATAATTAATACATGTGTTAATAATTCTTTTATTATAGATATAATATTTTTTGTATAAAATTTCATACTTTTCTATCACATTATCAAACTCTAATTTAATCATTTTAAAATTTAATAGTATATTTTATATTTAATATAAAATTAAATATTTTTATATTAATTTTAAGTTATTAAATATATTTTTAAAATATAATTATATAAAAGTAGGGCTCCGAAAAAACCATCCGAAAAAATCGATCCGCTAAAGGGTGGTTTTTATTTTTTTCAAAATGGTTTTTGGGTGATTTTTCTAATTTTAAAAATCGATCCGAAAAATAACGGTTGATTTTTTTAGACCGAAAATCCGAACCAACCCGAACTACTTTCACCCCTACCCTTCGCTTTCGCATGTGTCCCTTTCGTCTTTTCGTCGTCGAGGCGGAGTGACTCGTAGCTTCGACTGTTGGGCGCCGTCGACGCCGAGTGGCCAATTGCTTCAACCCAAACATTGCTGCCCCTCTCCTCTCCATCTTCCCGCCGTCGCCCTCAAATCCTCAACATCTTGCCAGTTGCTCGACTCATTCGACGAACTCGAAGTAGATCTAGTGCGACGCCGGATGAGTCCACGCTCAACACCTTCACACCAGCTCTCTCACTCAACGACGACCAATGAATGGAACAACTAGAGGACCCAAGCGAGGGAGAGGATGTTGGTGATGGCATCGCCAGTGGCAAGATTGCATCGATGTGGCTGCCATTGCTGAGCACCTCTGCATTAACCGTCATCAACTCCGAGAGTCGAACACCCTGATGATGACTAGGTCAATCGACTCCCCATCGGTACCCACTTTGACGACATGGCTCTTGTGACCTCTACTCAAGACAGCTCGCGACCTGACCATACATTGGGATGCAACGACAATTACACCACCATCACCACCTCCATCGAGCCAAAAGACAATGCGAGGACGAACGAATTCTGCCGGGGAGAAGTTATTATCATCGAACCAGAGCTTTTCGTTCCCAGCAAAGGCTCGACTCTGTTAAAATTTTCCCACAACTCAATCCAATTAAGTTTTGATCCTCGCCGACAATGAACTATCAAGGGTCGTCAATGTCATTCGTGGCAGTCGAGCAGTTGATAGTGAACATTCGCCGTGACTAGGTCCACATTGTTGACGAGCACGGTGGAGGCGTCCTGGATCTGGTGACAGACGCAACCAACACCACAAGTTGGAGCTCGAGGCGTTCCAGAGGCATGTGGCCGACCTCTTCTCGGATCTCACCGCGGGCGATGCCGTTCCTGATGTCCTCTCCCTTGCTTGAATCCGCCGATTGCTCAACTCGTTGGGCGCCCCTGAGTGAGAGAGGGAAGGGGTTGGCAACATTCGAGTCGAAGCAACCGGCCACTCGACAGTGCCCAACCATTGAAACCAGCAATTCGACATCGGTGGTGGCGACATTGACATTGGCGAGACGCCGAGGGCGGCCGGGGCAAGAAGACAGAAGGGAGAGGGGTGGCAACGAAGGGCCGCCCCTTTTTGTTTCTAATTTTTATTTATTTATTTTCACATTATTTATTAATTTTTATAATTTGTTATTGTGCATGTCGACAAGAGTACAAGGAGATAAAAATAGCAAGTAACATCCACGTAAGCTACCAATTGAGAAACAGTCGTCGCCAATCAAAGGTGAAATAAATTGATAGGTAGATGATAGTAAGTTGAAAGGCATTTACGAAATTTGCATTGCGATTGCAAATAACTTTTGATATTCAAGGCTCCGAAAGAATATATATATATATAAAGGTATGAGACATTCAAAATTTAGTTTGCTTCAAATTAAGTAGAAAAGTTTTACACTGACACACACAAATCAGTATATTAATTCTTTGCGTGTTAGCCAGGGTCTGCGCATTCAAAAAGCCATGCCGACTAAAGTTTCTTTTATATATATCTTGTTTTTTTTTTTTTGGAGACGTCATCCAAATATAAAAAAGGCTTTGAGAGTTCGTTTACGATACAACCTGCATGTCCTATTACTGTTTCCCTTTCGGCCAATCTTCCAGATTAGTTAAGTCACACTCAACCCAGTTATTCAAAACATCTCAACAGTCACGTGCTTTTTATAATCATCATTTCTCTTGAGATACTTATGAAATCTTCAAAACTTTAAACTTAAGACTTAAGAGGGCTGTTGGCATCTCCCAAGAACAAATACATTTGTCTCCATCTTATTTCTACAGTGAGAACAAATGAAAAACTCATTTATTTTTTTATGGAGCTAAAATCTAGATGTTTATGCTTTTTCTTATTCTTGATGTAAGGTCCGCAACATGTTTTAAAATTGTTTGACTGAAAAGTTGAGAACAAAGGAGATGTTCTTCTGATGTGAGTTTGTTTAGTTGAGAAAAAAAGGAAGGCAAAGGGAGAATTTTATTTTTATTTTTTTAAAATTTTGATTAAATTGAAAGAGAGAATAAAAAAAACTCTCCATTTCCTTCAAACACCTCTTTTTTTTCAACTCATAATAAGTTGAAAAAGAGCAAAAATAATTACTATCATACTATGTCTGTTCTATTTGTTATATTTTAAAAATATAAAAAACATATTTATCTTCAAATATTTATAGTAACTCTTATTTTCATCCACATAAATTGAATACTTTCACTCCCATTCATTCTTTCTTTCTTACCTTAATTTTTCTTCCCTTCTTTATGTTCCCTTTCTCTTAATAATATTTGAATCACAATAACATTGCTCAATAATTATGTGAATTGACTAGTTAGAGACAGCAAATAAAGTTTAGTTATAGTAATCAAATTTAATTGTGCTTTCGATCAGTTAATAAAAATATGCATAGAAAAAATTGTATGCATCAACTTATAAGGTAACACAACCACATATTTAAAATTGAAAATTAAAATAAGATTTTATACGATATCAACAAATAATTTATTTACATAAATATTTAATCTTAAATTTATTTCATAAACATTTGAAAACGACTAAAACGTGAGTTTAATATATGCATAACCAAGATTATCAAAATCAAAATCTTATATAAAATAGTAAAGAAATCATAAGTTCAAATATTGTAAAACTCAATCGAAGATAGTAAAATCCCATATATATATATATATATATATATTAAAGAATTAAAAAAATTGGCAAAATTTTAACACTTAACTCTTAAAATATATCACTATTAAGTTTAAAACATCAAAATATAATAATGATGAGAAAGTTATATTATATTTCATTTAAAGTAATTATTACTACCATCAATCTTTTTTTACTATTTTACTATTGAAACAATCTTATTACTTATATGATATCATATACGATTCAATAAAATCGTAAAGTTGTATGATCAAAATTAATATCCTATTAAGATTTTACCTGTAAAATTTTAAAATAAGATTGAGAAAAATCATAAAATTTTAACACGTAGATCGAGATAATTTTGTGAAATCATATCAGAAGGGTCAATTCAACCATCCCAATTGCAAATCGATTGTCAGTCCAGTTCCTTTTTTGTGTAAAATCGGTATTAAAAAAATCAAATTGAATCAGCCAAAATAATTGATTCACTCAATTGATTCAATACGATTTATTTTTGTAATTTAAAAATACAAAATTGGGAATTGTGATGGCATTTAGAGATGGAATATGAAAAATCAAAATAAAAATGAAATAAAATAAAGAATGTGGAAAGAAAAAAGGAAGGTGAAGGTGCATAAGTTATACAAAAATGGTAAAAAAAAGTATAGAAAAATGAAATCAAGAGTAAGAAAAGAGAAACCAGATGTGAAATTGGAGGAAAAAAAATTGAATAAGAGAGGAAAAATAAAAAAGCAAAGAAAGGAGAAATAATTGAATTAAAAAGAATGAAAGAGCTTAGGAGAAAAATATAAGAATAGTAGTATTCTTTTAGATCCAAGAGTGGTCGACTCGAAACCGCTCGTAATGTTAGATTTTAAACAAATTAGTTATAGCTATCATTAAGAAAATAACAAAATAAATACAAATTAGTGATAAATATTGAGAATTTTTATTTTGTAAGCACTTTTCTATTTTTTTGTAGTACATTCATAATACATCTTTGCAGTTGTAAAAATAATAATATTTTAATAATAAAAATGTATTTTGGTTCCGTTGAATCATGAGTCAATTTGCATGCGGGTTGGAGGAGGAGGATGCTACTAAGTTTCATTAGCTGAAAAAACTTATTGGAATGTCAAAATCAGAGCATCTCTCACGCGGCAGTAAAAAATAGAAAGAAATACCCGACAGGAGTGCAGCTTTGGATTGTTTACTTGGATTCCTTCGTCATCGGTCACGAGGGCCCCCCCCGGCCGGCACGGCGGACCTGCAGCTAATTTTGTGTTACAGGCAACACGCAGTAGACTGATCGCCTGATTGATTGATGCTGGAATTTGAGCTGAACAAGAAAGCAAGGAGAGACATCTCATGCACCAGTGCCCTTTTATAAAATGCCAGTTATGAAAGAGTTTGAATAAATCAATGGGTGGTTTGAAGGCAACAAAGTCCAGCAAATAAAATGGCCTCTGCATGCAGTCAAATGATTTGTCCACGAAAGAAAGAAAGATGGTTGATCAAGTCAAGAAAATCGCTCATGCTTGAATTACGAAAAATGACAAACCAGAAATGCTTCATCCCTCAAAATTGTCAGAACAAAAGAGACAAAGAAATAATAAGGAAAAAAAAACGTTTAGAGCTCTCCAACTAATGAACCATTGACATGGCATGTCAACATTTAGGAACCCCCATAGTTCATAAGCAATAATAGATGGTAATTGATCAGGTACCCATGTAGATGAACTCATCGATGAAAATGAGTATCACATTTCAAAATTTGATGGATGTTAAAGGATCCATGAGGTCCAAATGGTTTAGAGTGAGGGAAACGAATACGAAGAACAGACACCATGTTGATTAACTATCATCGATGTCAACTTCTACATGGAAACTGGTGAAAAACAGAAGTCATATAGTACCATAATGTTGTCATAAAAAAGTTAAGCAATTATTTGAAAAATAAAGGAAAGCGAAAGGAAATATTTTTCATAGGCAAAATGAACAGTGCAGAAAAAGTTTGTATTTGCAATCATCTGCAATCGAAGTAAATCTCTAAGTATATGACTAAAGGGAAAATTTGCTTACAAAAACGGTGCTACTATCTTCAACGTTATGTTCAATCCAACTCCAGCCAATATTTTAACAGTGACCCTCCTTCTAACTGCAGAAGCGGTACTTGCAGAAGACAACGTTGGCAGTCTAGAACAAACCCTTAAAGTTAAACCAGCCTCATTCTGCAGTTTTTAACAGAAAAAACTAGTTGAAAGATTTAAATGTAATACAACTTATAGGAAAAAGTATTCTAAAATGACAATATCATTTACTCACACTATAACATTCTACCCGAATATATTATAGAAAATGCAAAGGACCAATTCGGAAAGTCGTTCTAGAAAAGGAACCGACCATGCATAGATCTACACATCAAACAAGATTTATAAAAGTAAATCGATGATAATATAAATGCACAATTGACTTAGTTCGAACAATGTACATGAACATAATTGTATGGCATGGCAGAAGCATTTAAACAAAGATAATTCAGTTTTAATAGAGGAATAGCCAATAGTAGTGATGCAAGTGTCTTTAGAAAGCTCTTCTTTAAGAGAGTCCCATAGAAAGATCAAACCGATGAAAATTGCCAGAATGGAAGAAATGAAGCCATACTTTAGTAACGGATATGGAAGACATGATTGTATCTTATGACCATTAACTTCAAAAGGCAAAAAAATAAACCTTATGACAATTAACATGACATATGTCTATTACTTTTCCATGTGAAATGCTAAATTAAGTAAATATAGATCATAAACTATTGATTGACACATCAAACAATGATACTCCAATATTAAAGAGAAGACAGAAGAGTATAGTAATGCATAAGTTCCAATTTACTGCATCCAATTAATAGGGGTTATTCAATAAGAAAAAAATATCTGGACATTTTTTTATCAGTGTATAAATTTTTGTTTTAGGACATAGTATGCACTAGATACCAGAAGTCCTGAGAAGAAAGAATAATTAATTGTGATTTAGAAACTGATATCAAGCTCCTAGAGAGATTACTCCAGAAATAATTGATATAGAACAGTTGCCAATTTTATGAAGCTTCTATCATCTTGTAAGGAACTCCGCCTATGTTTTATAGCCGGTTCCAAGCCCGGATAAAGGAGGAGGGTTGTGTTAGGCCCCGACAGCCAGCGTAAAACTCTGTCGAATCTCATGAACATGGATCAACGAAGCGTCGTATGATCCATGTAGCCGACCCCACCTAGTGGGATAAGGCTTTATTGTTTTTGTTGTTGTTGTTGTATATCATCTTGCAGGGCAACATGATGTTCATAAAAGTAAACATGACATGCACATATTATTACTAAAAATAACCAAGGATGATGACGGTATGCTAGATCTTTCAATCAGCATGCTTCTCACTGAGCAAGTTATGCTTGGGTTGGCCTCGATGCTAAGATTTTCAATGTGCATCACTCTTTTCATTGGGTTAGCCGACCCCACCTAGTGGGATAAGGCTTTGTTGTTGTTGTATCGCTCTTTTCATTGGAAAATGAAATTATAACCATTTTCATTCATGTTACCCTTCAATGGAAGGATAATGATTTACAAGTAATAGCGGTGCATCGTTATGGAACATAAGCTTGGGAAAAAAATTAATTTGCTTAACAAATAGCACTCATGATTAGGGCCTTATATTATAGGACGCTGAAAGAAAAGGTGGCCAATGTCCTCCTGTAGCATTGCACAGAGTGTGCATGATCTCCCAGAACTAGGTGCTCACCTTGCCCTGGACAATACACCGTAGTGAGGATCCGGACTGGTCTCAGTAACCAAGCAATTATGCTACTAAACTTAACCTTATAGTGTTGTCTTTCCTTTGAAAAAGTAAATGATGAAGGTGAATGCACTAGCCATTCCTATATATGGTGATAAATTTGGTTGTACATTTGTTCAGCCGCAAAAAGATCTCTCCACTATGAACCGAAACTTGATGCATGACAAGAAGGTGACATTTCTCATCAGCATATATGACTAATTATAGTACTTGGTAGCCACTTTAAGATATGTAGCTCTCCACACTTACAAATTGAAAAATGAAATATGTTATCAACGAAAAATGGCTTATACATAATTTTATATGCAAAGAATGTCAAATTCTCACATGAAAAATATGACAGGCACGTGAAAATCAACAAGAACAAAAAGAATCGCCATCACATTATAATAGAGCAGAAAGAATCACAAATGAACCGGGGAGTTCCCCGATCAAGAATATGGAAAATGTATTTTATCATATAACATAAGTGAAGGTATCAGGCCGAGATACTCTTTTAATATGCTTCCTCTTTTGCTTTCTTTTTATACTGTGGCAAACATACTTCTTTTCTTTCTAAAATTTTCCTTGATTTCATATGCATACGAGTCTGTGGTCTCAAGCTACAATTATCACATCACTATACCTAAACTCTGAGGAGGACAGAGGGCACCCACTACTTAGCATGCTCCAAAGGAGACCCATTTTCTTTTGCTAAGGCTCACTTTGCCAAATGATCTCCAACATTTGACCTATAAATACTGTTTGTTTGTTTTTTTTCTAGAATTATTGGTCTCTCGTTCATCTGCAAGTGCTAAACCGTAAACAACATGTCCACTGTCGATGACAAGGAATTGTTTGTTTTACTCTAGTCACCTGTTAATACAAGAAAGCCGATGTGAGCATCATTCTCATTTTCTTTTCATGGCAGCATTATATCAGAGTTTTATTTGAATGTTTACCTCAATAATCATTTTTTAAGGTATGCCTAAATAATCATTTTTACCAGCAAAGAATCTCAATCACTGTTCATTGCTAATAGAAAAGGATTTGCTCCGAACAATTCAACCACAATTGATTAGTAACGCAACGACGCAGCTATTTCACTACTCATTGTTTTTATCAGAAAGGAGTCCCGACATCGCTACTCATTGCTAAAAGGAATTGCTGCGAACAATGCAACCACAATGTGATTAGTACTGTGACAGCGCATCTATTTTCGATTTAACTTCCACTACGTTCCCTAGGAAGATAAGAAAACGAGAAGAAATTCCAGCAAGATCTCTCCTTTTTGGTTCCGCAACGATCCAAATCAGAAACTATATGCACGGATGAAAAGAAAAAGGGGCCAAAACCTGGGTAGCCGAATGCATTGCGTTAGGTTGAATAGGTAGAAGAGCGACCTGCCGGACGCGCCGGAGGCGCTTCTGGGCGTTTTCCTTGCGAGCGGGGCAGCATCGGCGGCGAGTTGTTCCTCCTCTCGAGTCTCGATCTCCAGCGTCCGCGAACGCCCACGCATGGAGAGAAGGTGCAGCGACTTTTGTGCGTGATTTTAGCGCCAAAGAAAAGGCTGCACTTCGTCTCGTTTTGTTTTCCCACTTTTTTCTTACGAATTTCAATTTATTCAGAATTGATGAAACAAATTATAACAAAAACAACAAAACCTTATTCCATGATGGAATCGGCTACATGGATCATATGATGTCATTTCGCTCTATTAGTAATCAAACCTTTCGGTATATTATTCACCAATAGATCTTGCTCTATTAATTCGCCAAGTGTCCGTCTTGGGCTCCCTCTCCCTCTTTTAATCGAACTCCAGATTATTTGATCTACTCTTCTTACTAACGCATCTAATAGTCTGAACATGACAAAACTATCGCATATGATTCTCTACCATTTTCTCACTAATAGGAGTCACTCTGACTCGTTCACGTATATGACCATTCCTAATTTTATCTAATCTTGTATGACCACACATCCATCTCAACATCCTCATTTCGACTACTCTCACTTTACGTTCATGTTATCTCTTCATAGCCCAACATTCACTATCATATAACACTGCCGATCTTATAGCAGTATGATAGAATTTTTCTTTAATTTTATTGGGTACTTTTCTATCACAAAGGACTCCAGTGGCTTTCTTCCACTTGCACCAACCAGGTTGAATTCTATGATTAATATCGTCATCAATTTCACCATCTTATCTTACAATTGATCCTAAATATTTAAACTTTGTCACTTGAGAAATTATATCATCCCCTATCCTAACTTCCAAATCGTCTCTAAGTTGTTTATTTGTGAAATTGTCATGCATATATTCTATTTTATTCCTACTTAAACGAAAACCCTTTGACTCCAACGTATTTCTCCATATTTCCAATTTTGTATTAATCTCTTCTCTTGAATCCACTAAAAGTATTATATCATCCGCAAATAGCATGCACTTAGGTACCTCCTCTGTGATACTCTCGGTTATAGCATCAATAACTAAGTTAAATAGATACGGACTTAAAACTAATCCTTGATGTAGGTCAATTCCTATAGAAAATTTATTTGTCTCACCTCTGGGTGTCATAACCCTAGTCAATGCCCCATCGTACATATCTTGTATTACCTTAATGTAGGTAACACTCACCATCTTCTTTTGTAAGGCTTTTCAAAGTACATCCCTTGGTACCCGATCATACGTCTTCTCTAAGTCAATGAAAGCCATATGTAAGTCTCTTCTCCTACTTCGATACTTCTTCATCATCCCCCTTAGTAAATAAATCGTCTCTGTAGTGGATCTTCCTGGCATGAACCCAAATTATCTCTCAGAAATATTAGTCTCCATTCTCAATCTATGTTCAATTACTTTTTTCCATAATTTCATTGTGTGACTCATAAGTTTAATCCCTCTATTCACTCTGATGAAACAAATTATTATATCGAAAACATATCAAAAGAGAAAGATGAAATGATTTTAGAGCAAATTTTTGCACGACATTTTCAATCTCAGTCATGTGAGGTGAAAAATTAAAACTCAATATTTTTAATAAAAGAAGATCCAATAAATCCTATAATAAATTACATTTATATTCTTTTTGTAATATCCCGAAAACTCGATGATTAAAATTATTGATAATGTCTTGAATCTAAACCTAGTTATAACCATATATGTTCTCCCTTCTTAGTCAGAGCTTCACCAGATTTTTTCTACAAAGTCTTATAGTCCCAATCGGTCTGTAATTTCTATCTGTATGTAGAAGGGAGTGTCCATATAAACTTTCCAGAAGTCCAAACAAAAGGTATCCGATCTTCTGATCATCTTTTGTTTCTTCCATTTAATAAAACTCCACGTTGCCTTAAATTTTTTGAATTTTCTCGCGGTGCATAATTTCTCTCGTACATAAATTAATCACTTGAAAAATAAAGTAAGTGTAGAAATTATTAATAATTTTAAGAGGGCAAGAAGAACTTACATTATCGAAATTATCAATAACTAATATAATACTTTTTTATAATGCGCCCAAAATACTCTTTAAACTTTTTTTATGAGACAAGCACAATTAGTATTTGGACCATCGTAGCAAATATAAAAAGAATCAAAATTCTATAAGTGAGGAAATTTATTTCATTAATACTTTAAAGATGAAAAGTATATAAAAAAATTATGAAAGAAAAATTGTTGTAAAAGGGGGAGATGACTTGTATAATGAGAATCCAAAAGTGCAATGCAACATCATATGATCCGATGCAACAATCTCCTATATTTAATATACTTGATCATTCTCAGTTTCCAATTTTTTATTTTCATAATTTATTTAACTATCTTTGATTAGTATAATTAATAAAAGGATAAGTGAAATGTTAAATAATAAATTAGGACAAATCATCGAACCAATCAAGATCTTGACTCGTCGTCCAAATCAATGTTGTGTGAATCGGAACTGACAATGATTCGAACAAGTGCCCATTTCAGATCAGATCGGTTGAATCGTCTGATTGGATCAGATAATAATAAAATATTATATTAAATATGATATTAAATTATGCTACCATATAAATGATGTTAAAGATTAATTATATGAAAATAACAATAATAAATCATTTAAAAATATAATATTAAAATCATTATACATTTAATAAATTAAAATATTATTAAATTTAACTTATATATACATAAATTTTCATCTCATTAAATTTTTTGTATTCTATATCTTTGTCTTTTATGTTAGAAATAATATTATGATTATATTATGTTGATTAGAAGCAATATTCTCGTTCATAAGAATTTGAAAGTTCCAGTTTTCGTCCGTCGTGACTTCTCGATAAATACATCCAATCAACATCTAAAGTTCTCATTCATCAGAACTCTTTACCAAATGCTCGATTATAACTAAAGTGTCAAATATGAACTTGGTGAAAACTTTAGTTCTCGCATCCAAACAGGACCTAATGTGAGTTTAGTTCATCATCATCTTTGATGGAATATTTTTCATATGCTAAGTTGTTTTGAGACTAGATCCCCTTAATTTAGATCATGTTAGCATCATTGTATTTTGGGTTAATTCCTTAAACCTTTTCTTAACTATAACAACTTTTTATGTGTAACACTAATATATGAACTAAACTATAAGAAGATTTCAACTTTAGTTCATTCCGTTAACTTTTTCATTGTTTTTTTATTAAATGACTAAACTGCTATTCTTCTTTCTTTTATTTTTTTAAAAGAATATAATAGAAGGGAGGGGGCCCTCTGTGTTCCTGGTAGTGGGGGCAATCCCCTTTTTGCTTCGCGTCAGAGGCGAATGAAACGAGGGGGCTATCACCCGCATTTTTTGCTCCGCATCATTGGCGTCGCGGGGCGATCGAAATGAGGTGAGATAGCAGAGGGGGACGGTGCCCTTTGCTCCACCGACAGGAGGGCGTTCCCCTATGAGAGCATACGAAGAGTGCCCTCGAGATCCTGTGCAAGACCATGCGAGTCCGCTTTGATCCATCCGCCTTCCTCTTTGCCTTCTACATTTTGAATTTCCTAATGAATTTTGGAAAGTCTTTCAGCGATTTCCATTGAGAAGAACTCAGATCGGACATGCCTTACTCGACGCAACCTCTCCGCCCTGCTCACCCGCCGCATCACTGTCCTCGCCTCCACCTCCAGCCTCCCCATCTCCCACCTCCTCCTCTAGCTCTCCCACCACCTCGCCGACTCCGTCGTCTCCTCCTTTCCACTCCTCGCCACCCGTGCATTCATCGCATAATCCTGTGGCCTTCACCGTTGGAGGGATGAGGACATTAGGGCGACCGTGGATGAGGACAGCGTGCAACCAACGCTGCATAAGCCCGCCGGAGGAAGAGGGAGTCTTTCGTCGGCGCCTGACGAAGCTACCGAAAGGAGTGAAGGAGGGGGCAGCGTCTGTCATTTTTTTAATATTTTTTACTTTTTATATTCTTTTAAACATTAAAAGAGATGGGGAGGATAATTTAGTCATTTAATAAAGAGAAAACCTAAAAAATAACAAAAAAAATTTATAGAATCAAATAAATGGACTAAAGTGAAAATCTCATTATATTAAGTTAGACGTTAAAAATCTCTATAGTTAAGGAGATATTTAAGAAATTAACCCTTGTATTTATATTTTTATGATTAATTCTTTTAACACCCCCTTCACTATAATTTTTTCGCATTTAATCCTAAACTATAAATCTATAAATTTTATTCCTCGAACTTCTAAAAATTTTACACTTAAGTCCTTCAACTAATTTTAATATAAAATTTGTTAATTTTTTTTTCTAATAATTATGAAATGTCATTATGACCCTTACTTTGTAACATGAAAACAATGTAAACAACTAAAGATATTGACTCAAGCATAATATTTCATAGAAACATTACTATAATATTTTTTATTTATATTGATTATTTTATATTTTAATTTTTTATTGCGATATGAAACTAAGGGTAATAATGAAATTTCATAATTAAATTTCATAAAATTTAGTTTAAATTTAATAAAGAATTTAAGTGTCAAATTTAAATAAGTTTGAGGATTAAAATTTGTAAATTTATGGTTTAGGGTTAAATTTGAAAAAAAATTAAGATGAACATACGCACCCATGCCAATTTAGATACTCATTCTCCAACGAGTGTCACTACAAGAAAATTTGGGATTTTTCGACGGGTCATTTCCGACATATAGAAATTCGTCGTAATTTGCGACAGATTTTACGACGGATAACGATCCGTCAGAATTTTCGATGGCCACAATCGTAAAAAATCAAAATAATAAATTATGTAATTTATTATATTATTATTTTATTTTTCGATGATTTGAAACGTCAAAATTTTCGACGGCTATCTATCCATCACAATTTGGTCCAGACCGTCGGTAAATATAAAATAATATAATATTAAGAGTATTTTATTAATATAATTAGCGACATTTTAGATCGTCGCAATTTTCGACGATTCCCACCATCGGTAAATGAAAAGTATTATAATGTAACGATTATTTTGTTAATATAATTAGCGACAGTCTGAACCGTCATAATTTTCGATGGTCAAGACCGTCGGTAATAATTAGCGACAGTTCAAATCGTCGGTAAACTAAAAAATAAATATTATATATAACTAAATATAGTATTTTATTTTTATAATTAAATAATTTTTGACGACCACGATCGTTGGTAAGTTTAAAAATAATTAATATCATATATATATATATCATGATAATATATATTATTAATATTTATTAAGTTTTCGACGGTCAGAGCCGTCGATAATTAAAATTTCACTATCCCGATCTTTTTTTTTTCATTTTTCCGCTTTATCATCTTTCCACGTATATATATATATACATATATATATATATATATATATATATATATATGTATATATGTAATCTTCCCCAATCACACTCTTTATTTCTTTCCTCCTCTCCTTTCTCTCTCCCTCTCCCTCTCGGCGAGCCTCTCCCGACCGGACGACGAGCATCGACGGCCGGCGACGTCCCTCTCCCCCTCTCTCTCTCTCTCTCCAGCAGCCGACGGCCGGATCCAGCAGCGGGCGGCCGAATCTGGCTGCTGGCGTCGGACGGTCAAATCCGTAGCTAGTTGTCGGATTCGATCGCTGGCGGCGAGCTAATTTTTTTATATTATAAAAATTCTTTGCGACGGTTGCGACCGTCGGACATTTGCGACGGTCATAATCAACAGAACTATTGACGAATTTTTTCACCGTCGAAAATGATTTGTGACGACCATTTTTACGTCGAATCGGTTCCGTAAAAAAACTCATCGAAAATCGTAATTTTCTACGATTTTTCGCAAATTACAGACGGTTCTGCCCGTCTATAATTTGCATTTTTCTTGTAGTGTGTCAGTAGTTCGAACAATTAAGATGTTTTCGACTGATTTTTCCTTCCCAAATTTTATTATCCGTTTAATCTTATCTTATATTTATATAAAGCTGATCAGTAAGTAACCGTTTCAAAGTGTTCTAATCTCACAGGTACTCTTTATCCTTTTTCTATGATTTTTAGAAGCTTTGTTATTTTCCTTCTTTTGCAACACAGCACGTTAAATTAAATGAACTTGCTATAGTTATCTTTTTACGTTGCTAAATGATTGCTCGGGCTATATGATAAATGTCAGTTATATGTAAATTAAGATCTCCCATCCCGGTTAATTCAACAACTATGAATGTAATTAATACATAGAAGCTTTGCTATTTTTTTCTTATGCACCGCAACACGTTAAATGAGTTGTTGTAATGTCAGTTACATGCCCATTAAGGCCTCTTATACATTTGCACAGAGGAGATATTTTAACTGAGATTTATATCAGTTACGTCCCTAAATATGGGCATTTAACTCTAATGTCAGTTACGCCCTTAAATATTACCGGATGCTATTCTAATCATCTCCTCTGTACAAAAGATTTAAATTCCGTCGGCGGAATATGAATAGTGACCTCCGAGCCATCGAAGAAGTCGTCTTCCTTGGCCTTCCTGAGGCAGGCGATGTGGTCGACGAACTCCGTATCCGAGTACTGGAAGAGGAGGTCATCGTGAATCAAGGCTACGCGGGGCACGACACAGAAGAGGCGGACGAGCCGCTTCGCGGGGGTCACTGACGAGGCCGCGGACGTGCTCGCGAGTGATGGCGAGGTTGACATAGGGTTTGGAATTGGTGGAATGGTAGAGGCCGCAGCGGGCTACGGTGTCAGTGGCGCCCATAGCTTGAGGATGCGGTAGACGTCGGTGAGGTGGGCGAGGAAGGTGTCGTGCTTGTGCCAGCATTCTACGGCACCGACCGATTGGAGGACAGTGACGAGGGAGCTCCGGATCGATCAGGTCGAGCTCGCTGCGGAGGAATGTCTGAGCGGCGTCGAGGATGGCGCTAAGATCTCCGTGGCGACGGCTGGAAAGTGGCGGCATCGAAGGATGACATCGTTGAAACTGCTTACAGGTTTTCAGACGTGGTGCGGGCGAGTTTGGTGACTGTAGGTGCAGTTTTTATGGAGGATAAATCTCTACTATTTAGTTCACCAATTTGAATTAATTAGATCCAAACTTATATTTATAAAATATAATATTTTAAAGTTTTTATCACCAGGTAATTTTTATTCAATTTTAAATTATAATTGTTTAAGCAACGAAGTATCAACTATACCCAAAAAATATATCTTGGTTGGAAAATCAGATAGAGATTGAGGTCTTGGATAGCTTTAGTGCCACTCATCAAATCACAATATTACTCTTTTTTATATTTATTTTTCTTTATATTTTTCTATAAGGCTTCTTGATTTTCACCTGACTTTTTTTAGCATAATAATATTATATAATATGAAACGAACTATATATTAAATAAATGTGGTTTTGGAATATATGAAATGAATTAGTATTTTCTTAACAAAAAATGAAAAAGCAATGGATATTTAGTAATTACCATAATCGTTGTTTAAAAAATAAATTTCCTAATATCTTTCACTATTTTTATTTTATATATTTCTAAATAATTATATAGGTTTAATCTAATTGTAATTTTCATATTAATCAAATTAATATGTTTGACTGAAGGTTTAGTAGACTAACGGGATCATCATCAATAACACGTTCTTAGAGCTCGAATCTCATTCCTTGGAAGTCATAGCCACACATAGATGCACCATTTAATCGTCAAATGCCCGCCCATGTACTCAGTCAGTCCAATTCTCGCACTGGAATAAATGAAATGACGAATGGCTATACTGGCCATGAGTGCCACAGTTGGCTGGGCATACTTCAACCATCTCTTTCATTCCTTCATTTTTTTTCATTTTTCTCTCTTTTTTTCCTATTCTATTTCTAAAATGTTATGTAAGACATAATTTTTGTTATTGTAATTTTAAATATTTTAAAGTATAAACTTAACTAACATTTATCTTAATTCAAATTGTAAAATGTTTATAAATATGTTGTATGCTAAAAATAATACTTATATATTATAAATTATAATAAAAATATAAAATTTTATTTTAAAATAGATTTAAATTCGCGCGCGTAAGTTACTTGCTGGAGAGATATTTTCAAACTTTTTGATGAGTTTTGCACAAGATATTTTATTTGCATTCAATTTTCTCTAGTCTTTTGTGATTTGAATGGTCCTTTAAACTCAATGTGTTATATGCCCTTTTTCCTAATTTTAATTTACAGTCCAGTAATGATCTTAGTAACAATTGTAAAATTTAAATGGCTAGCAAAGTTTTATCAATAGTTAATTTATGTTTACTGCAAGAATTGAACATGACTAATGAATTTGATCCGCAGACAAATTTTTAATATTAAAAAGAGAGAGAAAAATTGTGAACTTTGATGAAAGGGATTGAAATTTGAAAGATACTGGTCACAGAGTGATAGACTCCTTGGGACCCACTTCATGTTGGTCTTTGTATTCATTATTATGAACATTGAACACAAGACAAAGGCAAAGCTTTGGCAGAATTAATGGACATCATCCTAATTTTAATTTTTTTAAAAAAATCATCATATTTGCATAGAAACTTTCTAGTCAATAGAAATTTTTTTCCTGTCAAGGAAATATTATATAAAGAATAAAAAATAAAACAAAACAGTCCAATCACGATTTATCATACCAAAAATTACAATAAATAAATGAACAAGCAAAGAAGCTTAGATATGTAATTTACAGGCCATTGGATAACGTCAATAATGTCAGAAGTGATATATATACCTTATTCATATGTATTTACATGATACCTAATCGTCTTAACAATATATTGGTTCTATTAATTATAGATTATCGTATAACTGGTTAATTGTCTTAACTAATAAGTACGTTTAACTTAATAAGTTATTTTAATATGTGCCGGAAATGTGTTATGAATACAATTTTTTTGAGTGCAATTGTGTATAAATGGGGTATTCCCTACCGAAAGGCCGCCCAATTTGTGAAGTAGAATAAAAAAAAAACAAAAAAAGAAACTTTTTTCCGAGAGTGAAAAAGCAACGTACCCATTTCTTATAGTGCGCCGCTTTCAACATTTTCCTCTCTCCGTCCTCTCTCCAATCGGTCGGAATTCGAGGGGATTTACTTTTTCGTCGTCAGTTTGTTCTCCGATCGGGAAATGGCTTCGCGTATTGGTCGTCTAATTCGCCGTCCGGCGGCGGTAAAAACCTCTCCCCCATTTTTTCTACAATTTGCCGAGGTAGAAAACAGTGCTTGAATCTATCTTACCTGTGTTTCGTTTTGCCCTACTTTTGCGACGCGTCTTTTTTTCCTGTGTTGAAAGCTGAAATTTGTTGTCCGATTCATTTTTTGTTTTTATTTCCTCAAAATTTTCTTCGATTTTGATGTTTGCTCTTTAACAGAGTTTGAACAGAAGATGTCCGACTTGTGATCAGCTGCGAACTGCATGCCACTTTTCGATTAATTTTAATGCTCGTCTTTTTTCCTTCTTTCTTTATTCGATTTTGTTTTCTCGTTTTTCCTAGAGGGCCGTAATGATGAAAACCTAATTCCATTTTTGTTCTCGATTTTTTTTGTCCTCGTTTTTCCTAGGTTGAGGTTCTTAAAAAATAATGGAATTCATTTTCTGTTTTTGCCTGAATTGTTATGCCAAATGTTAGTTATTTTTTTTTATTTCAACTCCTTGCTCGTGTTATTGTTTTTTGTTGTTATAAATATCTACCAATTTTTTTATTTTATAATTTTCACTTGGATATTGTCTTAGTGTTCCTCGATACGGATTAAAATGGTGCTTTTTTTCACTCAAAAAGGAAACAAAATTGGAGTTTTTGTTTCATGGATAAAAACTTATTGCCCATTATATTTCTTTGTTGTTGTTCTTTTTCAATTTTTTCCCAAAGATTCATTATCTGTGCTTCTATTTTTTTGTATATATTTGTGTGTACGTGTATGAATTAAATGCTAGAGATGTTCTGGATCGTGGAGTAATCAGCTGAAGCAATAGACAATCATATTGTACTATCTTGATCTGATACGTCTAACAATTTATTCACATTATTTGGATGTACTAGAATGTTGAAGTATTTTAACTCTTCCTGAATGTTGAAGATATCTTGATATTATTTTGTATCATGTTCATGCAGACATTATTTCTCCTAAGAAGCTGTAGGCATGCTCGTCATTACAGCCAACACTTGCTTCCAGGTAATGCTTCTTGTTCTACCGAACTTAGCTTGCTATAGCAGTAGAAAATGAGGTCTTACACTAGTTCTAACTTTTAGGTGGACCTGTCTGCCCAAAACTTACAAGGTCAGTCCATTGCGATTCTTTTCTTTTCCAGGATTAAAAATAATATATTTTTTTGAGGAAAAATATCCTTACTTTATTAATAATAATTTAACCCAACATCTTCTGTACTTTCAACTTTTTCTCTCATCTATTTTGTGTGACGCATAGTTAACTGCTTGATCCATGGAATGTTTTTCCTAGTGTTTCTGATGTAGTCCAACATGAAATACTTTCAGGGAAGTTACAGTTTTATTTCCAAGAGTCTCAACTTATCAAGTATGGAGCAGATCATTTGCTTCTGAGAATGGTATGTAGTTACATGCATTTGTGTTGATTTCATAATGGTTATATAAATAACCCCTCAAAAATAAAGTCACATACATATGCCGTTGAGGAGTGACTATCATTTCATTTTTGTCTGCCGATTTTAGGTGACATTGTTGATGCTGTGGTTCCTTATATGGGAGAATCTATAACTGATGGGACTTTAGCAACCTTTCTGAAGAGTATGTACCTTTTGTGTCTATTAGTTTGTATGGAGATAAAACATTTTAATTTAGAGTGGCATGCTATTTAGTTTGAAATTCCAACTATCAATGCTTTAGATAATTGAATGAAATATTCTAGTCAAGTAGTACATTCCTTTTGTTTCTGTTTTCAAACTTCGTTTATTAAATTTCAAAGTGAAGTTCCTGGGCATCATTATGAGTCATGCTTGTGAAGCCCCTTTGATTGATTGGAATATTACTAATTGTGAAACGGTGGACAGAACCTGGTGACAGAGTTGAAATTGATGAGCCAATTGCCCAGGTTGAAACTGATAAGGTACTGGTGTTGTCTAATATGTCAATTTTCATTTGGCTTATTTAGCTAGACCTAGGACAAAACTGTAATCCCCTCTTATTTTCCTTTTCAGGTGACAATTGATGTGTCCAGTCCTGAAGCTGGTGTTATTCAAAAGGTTGCTCATCGTTATGCTGCATTAAATGTTTTTCCTTCATATCATTCTTATTTCATTGTTCTTACGAGATAATGCTTTGGCAATAGTTTGTTGCCAATGAAGGTGATACGGTGACACCTGGCACAAAGGTTGCTGTTATCTCAAAGTCTGCTGTGCCTAGTGATACACATGTTGCTCCGTCAGAGGAAAAATTTGTCAAAGATGCTCCAGCGGCTCCAACTGCCCCAGAAAAGATTGAGAAACAGACACCAAAAGTTGAACCACCAGTCAAAGAAAAGCCAAAAACATCTCCTGCTCCACTTTCAAAAACCTCCCCTACAGAACCGCAACTTCCTCCCAAAGAAAAGGAAAGACGAGTAAGTCGTGACTAAACACATTATTCAACAATTTCTTTTATAATGTACACCCGTTTGGTTAGAAGTTAATCTCCATACAACTGTGATTGCAGGTTCCAATGCCAAGATTAAGAAAGCGGGTGGCTACACGTTTGAAGGATTCTCAGAACACATTTGCAATGCTAACTACATTTAATGAAGTTGACATGTAGGCATTTTGTTTCAAATTTCATTGCAAGTAGGGTGATATTAATCTGATTTATTAAATTGATACCATGTCGAATCTCCGCCTATGTTTTATAGCCGGTCTCAAGCCCGGATAAAGGAGGAGGGTTGTGTTAGGCCCCGACAGCCAGCGTAAAACCCTGTCGAATCTCATGAGCATGGATCATCGAGTCGTATGATCCATGTAGCCGACCCCACCTAGTGGGATAAGGCTTTGTTGTTGTTGTTGTATTAAATTGATACCATGCTTCCACATACATATGTATGTATATATACACATACATAGGCAGTCTAATAAATTTGTCTGCTTTGCCAAAAGAAAAAAAAATTGTCATTCAACTTGATACAGAGATTGTGACATTTAAACTTGCAATCTTTATATTTTATTCCAATCTTCTCTATATGTTATGACTGCCACATCCTGTTTTCTGGTAAATGAGAATATCTAATACTTGCTAACTTTGATTTGGAATTTGGTCGTGCCTAATTGTCAAAGTTGCATATATGCTGTTTTTTTTCACAATTATGTTCTGTAAACTCTAGGACAAATTTGATGAAACTTCGTGCTGATTACAAAGATGCCTTTGCGGAAAAGCATGGTGTGAAGTTGGGTCTTATGTCAGGGTTTGTTAAGGTAATTGATGTTGTTTAAACATTAAATCCCCCTTTCGGTGAAGGAGAGATATTTATATATAGGGATTCTAGAAAAATAATTTCCATTTCCATTTGTATCTATGCACACTGATAATCAACTCGTTTCTGCAAGGCTGCTGTTTCAGGACTTCAAAACCAGCCAATAATAAATGCAGTCATTGATGGAGATGATATAATCTACAGGGACTATGTTGATATCAGTATAGCTGTCGGCACACCTAAGGTATGATGACATGATGCTTACACTGGTGTTCTTCTGGACAAATCTTGATCTGAATCATTTGAACAAAGCTTATTTCTTTATTTGATGTTCCTCAGGGCCTTGTTGTCCCAGTTATCCGAAATGCTGATGGGATGAATTTTGCGGATATAGAGAAGGAAATTAATACCCTTGCTAAAAAGGCCACTAATGGTACTATTTCGATCGACGAAATGGCTGGTGGCACATTCACAATCTCCAATGGTGGGGTCTATGGGAGTCTTCTCAGTACGCCAATTATCAATCCTCCACAGGTAAGCCACCTAAGATTGTTTAAAATCTCTATACAATTTCAATATTTTGACATAAGTTGCATCTGTATTTGCTTTGCAGTCTGCCATCTTAGGAATGCACTCTATAGTGTCGCGGCCAATGGTTATTGGTGGTAGCATTGTCGCAAGGCCGATGATGTACATTGCACTGACTTATGACCATAGACTTATTGATGGCAGAGAGGCTGTTTTCTTCCTCAGGCGTATCAAAGATGTGGTTGAAGATCCACGAAGGCTTCTGCTCGACTTGTAGATGCACCATGCACCGGATGAGAGTTGAAACTTTCTTTTCCCTCTGTTACCAAATAATATTGTTCAATAATAAAAAGTTTTGGCAGGCTTATCATCTCTTACATTGTTGAGCTTTGGGTCTCAGACCATGATGAACACTGTCTTTTTCCCGCAATTGTGTGGATTTTGGATCCTACAAGTTTGTTGAACGGCAATATATACAACAGCTAATGTGACTATTTTGGTTTAATGCCAATGTTGCACTGAATAGTTTCACGTTCTAATTCATCATCCTTTATGGGAAACAAAGCAAGTGTTTGAAAGCTACTAGAGTGAGCTCTTTTTTTAGCACATGTCATGACTGATCTTCTAGTGATGGGATCACTTTTCATCGCACAATAATGAATCAGGCACCCTTTCGAGGTGTTTAGGTGTAAACTAATTTTTTCCTTTAGCATAGGTAGAAATTATTTTCCGAAAATGGCATAATATCTTTATGAATTCGAGTTCAACCAAGTAACATTCTATTGAAGCGTTACTTGAGCGAGAACCACAAATGTAAACATCGAGGGTAGATGAGTATTTCGTGAACCTTTCTTTTTTTTTCCTTTTAAAAAATACTGCTACTAATAATATATTTGAACCAGGTTATCGCGTCAGCTGGATGATAATAACATGTAAACTATGCAACCATGCTGGATTATTCCGTGATGCTCGTTGTTCCCATTTTTATAAAGATATTCAAGAAGAATACATCAAATATATACGATGAATGATAATAAATACGTACTGAAAAAAAATTAAATTGTGGTTGACCAAAAAAGTAAAAGTATTCTATTGTGTCGACTTTGCCGTATAACTCTGAATAGTATTGTTCTTTCTACATTTTCAATAGAATGCCCTTTTTCAAGAAAAAAATACATAAAAAAAATCGGAAGCCACTCTATCAGAGCCAGGTTTCGATCCTGGGACCTGTGGGTTATGGGCCCACCACGCTTCCGCTGCGCCACTCTGATTGTTGTATATAAAGTAGATTATATAAATAAGTAGATCGATTGTTTGGCTACTTCTGTTTGATCATTCGATACCGCATCTTTTATGTTTTCTTGTTGCATTCTGCAGTTTAGATTCAAGTCTGATCGAAATGTGTTGATGCTTTTTGTTTAGTCTCTGAATTACGTTCTCTTGAGAAAGGGTGATGTTGCATAAGAATAAGAAAGAAGGAATTTTGATGCAAAAATCGGTCATTTCATGTTTTTTTCCCTTCAATCCAAGGATACCTGCTGTAATGCCCTGTAGTTGACAAAAGTTGCTCGACTGGATGTACGTAGTTAAAATCAAGCGCCATTTCAGACTGTCAGAAAAAAAGAATGGGGCGAATATAGATTTTTAACGTAACTTAGATGGAGCCTGATAAAATTGCATTAGTGCACTATTTCTAGTGCTTTTGTGATGAGTGACAACTCGTTCATTAAAAAAGTAATAATAAAATCTTGATGGCACAACTAGTAATGTTTCTATGAGTAGTCAGTCTCCTTTTAAAGGAACCAATTTGATTCAGAAGGTTACTATGTTCCACGAATTCTCTACCTTAAAAAAGTTACTATGTGCTATTATGAAGTTGAAAGTTCATGAATGAAAGTAATACATAATTTACACTTCAATCGTTACCATGTCAGTGCCTTTTAGTGATTATTTGCCCGGTTAATCTTCACAACCTTCTACTCGAAATCTTCATTACGGGCAATCAGAAAACCATGCTCCTCAACTTCTATCACTGGTTTATATTCATCTTCAACTCCGACGTTGATCTCGGAAAGGTAAAAATAGCCTGACTAACCTCGTGGTGCATGCTGAAAGAACATAAAAACTGTATCATTGCTGCTGACTTTAGCACCATTCATGATTTACTTGAAGCTTTCTGTCGGATACAAGCATGAATTCTTGCGAATTATAAAATCAGTCTGTTCAAATATCTCTCATGGTGTAAACTGTGAAACGAAATAAAATGATAAATCATCCTGCATGTTTTCAGGACTGTCATCGATGAGGGCCTCAGTGATGAAAATTGGCATGCGGACATGTTTGCTATTGTCTCTTGCAGCACATCAAAGACATTAAGACTTGACGTGTGCCTATATCAAAGACATAGGACATAAGACTTCCAATTTGTTTGACAATTTTATCATGCTCCACTTCTTCCAGGTAGCCTTTTTCAAGTTTTTCGTTAATTCACAGCTGAACAACCAATTATTTGCAGAGGCTCTTGACAGTTAACTGTGGATTGTTTGCAGATGTTTTGGCAATGGTGGGACGGTCAATCTACATCATCGCAGCTCCGTCGCAGTCATCCGAAAAGCGGCGGTGATCTCTAACTGCCATCTTTGTGATTTGAGAACCCTTTAAGCAATTTGCAATCATTCTGTCAAAATTTCTCACACCGTGGTTAGGCGTGGAACGTACCAGTTCCTACAGAACTATAAATTCCTCAAGATACAACAACACATGATACCCGTTCTGATTTCGTTCACGATTTTCGTAATGACTTGTATTAAAACTAAAATCTAATGGCAGTTGCCCAAGGGAAATAATTGAAAGCCTTCATGTAATCTGGATCAAAATCTTAACCTCCATGATTAAGGTCCAATAGTATGCTATCATGCAACATGCAAAGTTTGGAAGGGGATATAGGAATTAATTAAAGTGGTTTACCCTTTGTATGAAATCATGCTCGGAGTACTATTAGTACAACTTCAAGAAAAAAAAGATTCATGCTCAGACAAGTTAGAGAAAACAACATAACAGGAGGAATCTTCTAAGGAAACATATATTATTGGCAGTTGTTTGATTCAATACTGTGTTTTACATCATTTGAACAGCTCATTGGTTTACACCGACAAGATAACCCATTTTTTATTTGGTATTTCTTCTTTTACCCGAGAATACATGTACTTGGAGGTGGGCGAAAGGACAATTTCATGCATATATGACATCTTTTCCACCAGTTCTAACATAAGGGAAGCAAGATAACCCATAAGTTTTGTTTTAGCAGAATAATATATATACTCTATTTATTCCATGAGAATAAACTAGTTGAATAAGCCCATTAGGCCTTATGTAGGAACCAAGTTTAGTTTGCTTATTTAATGCATGCATTGATGAGAATTTTGTCAACTCTTTGGACAATTATTGAAGGCAGAGAGCAAGAACGCAAGATCTACTCATATGTGTCATAACAAGGGATGCAGATATTAATAGTCTTATTATTATAATCCTCACCAGGGAAAAAAGTTGGTGCATGTGTAAACTTAATATAATTGCCAAGTGTCATTATAAAACTTCCTCTGACTTTGTTGACATGATATATTTTTTTTTCATTGACTTTGATTTTGCCTGCACGGTTCCTGGGACTGGAAAGTTAGCATATGAGCTGAACTGGGACCTTACCTACTTGTCAGCTAATGTTATGATCTACTCCTCACGTCCATGATTTCTTACAGTGTTAATTTATGCTAAGATATCTTTGAAAGGTTCTGCTAGAATAAACCAGCTGCATAAACAATTTTTTGAACCGGATGAAAGAAAGAACAAACTGTTAAACTTATAAGCTGTTGATAAGTTTCTAAATGAAGACGTCGCAGCATTAAACATCAGAGAATCTTTTATCATGATTGAAAACGATCTCCAACTAGATTAATCAAAATCTAGGACAATGTAACAATCAGTTGATTGATTCAAGTAGCTAACCGATTGCACCAAGGTCGTAAAAGAAGGATCCCACAAGTCCAAGCATGTTCATGCTTTCAAATTGAATTAGTAGTAGAAGGTTCACATAATAAGGAAAAAAACTCTTTATTTATATGTACAAACAGTTTGTCAAAATTGACCCAACTTTTTGGAGAAAAAAGGTGACCTGAGAAATTCATCATTCTCTGCCCCCTCGTGCGGATTTTGCGTGGTGCAACATCTGTCTTTTCAAGGGTATATATACACATAACAATATGAATATAGAACAAAAAGGAAGAATAAATGCCTTGTGGAAAAGAGAATAAGACTTTTGGTCTAGGAACCCACCCCTACCTATAGGTGCCTACATTGATCACATAAAAATTGACAGAAAATAATTAAGAATCATTCAAATGTAGCATCATTCTGCTCAACATTGAATTATATCGACATATGTTCAATATCGTCTGTCCCCCTATCACTGGCCAAATGACATCTCATCCTCATGCTTATTATAATTATCATTTTCTTAATGACCAATCATGTATCCAACATAGGAACACACCCCTACCTATAGGTGCCTACATTGATCACATGCTTGCTCTAATCAACAATCAACCTTTCACAAGTCCTAAGTAGAGATGCAATCTGTCGAGAGAAAAAAAATATGCTCAAGATCAACTCGATGATTGACATCTATATGTCAATTAATTGAAAGAGCATGCCAACAACTAATTAAATGATGGGGCATATTTGACATTTTTGTGAGTTGGAGAACCAAACCATGGCGGCTTTCACAAGTCACCTATCCATCACTTAATTGATTAAGCGGGTGTAACTCAAAGTCATAAGGTCAAACTTCCAAGGCATAAACATTATGTTTCATATTATATAAAAGTCAAAACTTGGCCATTACATGTTTCACACATTGCTCGAACGTCATAGGAGGACTATGTAGGATGGTTAGCACAGAAAATTAAAGCTACATAAGTAACTCTTTGTTCAATTATACCGAGTTTTAATTTTTTAAATTCTTGTAGGGTCTATTTTCTTAATAAATGTCAGAACAAAGTTTTTTCTATTAAACACATAATAATGTTGTAGCTTTGAGGACCATAAGATTAATTAATATTTGATATACCCCTTAGTCTAGGTTAAATAATTCTCTCTCATAGATAGCAATAGCATTGTTTATTTCATGAGAATTTGAGCAATTATCATTAACTTGTTTTTTACTTTATCCACCGAACTAGCTGACTTTTTTTAATCAAGCACAAAATAAAAATAAACTCTAGGATCCAATAATTTTCTATCAAACACAAGCCACTAAGTGATGACTTCTTGCATTGCATACTCTCTCTCTCTCTCTCTCTCTCTCTCTCTCTCTCTCTCTCTCTCTGCTTCCAAGTTCCAATGATGCGGACCCCGAGCGTGGACATGATCGCCGAATCCCTCAGGAGCTGCTCACTGGGGGGAGGAGATCAGACTGCGATGGAGTCTTCACCATCGCCGGTAACACTGCAGCACGACGCGGCGGAGGACAGCGACTACGGCGGGGGACGAGTCGCGGTCGAGCTGAACTCGGAGACGGCCCTGCCTTGCCACTGGGAACAGTTCTTGGACTTGAAGGTACGGCGACCGCCTCTGCCTCCTTGTTTGTTCTTGAATCCATCTCCCTGCGGTAATCATTCCGCCTCCAATAACTGTGCGCTGGTCTTGGCCCCGGAACGCCATTCTGGAAGCCTTCTCCGCCCTCAAGCTGGTCCTTTTGCGCTCCTACCTTCTTTTTGTTTTTAATGGCAGCAGAAGATGCAAGGAAGCGACGAAATGTGCATAGGCGTCTTAAATGTACCTTTCTTGCCGATCATTTGACCATTAATGCTCATGTTCTTGGTTCCACAAGATCTTGGAGCCCTTCCCCAACTCAAAATCCTTCCTTTTTGTTTACATAACTGTCCCCCTTTTTAATTGTCTGCACGGCGAACAAGAATGAACTGTAATAGTCGCTCTCTCATGCAGTTTATGAAACCAGTTCCAGGACGAAATCTTCTCTCTCTCTCTCTGTCTCTCTCTCTCTCTCTCTCTCTCTCTCTCTCTCTCTCTCTCTCTCTGTGATCATAAGATCTCCGCACTTTGCCCTTTCGATCATCTATTTGATTGGTGCTGTGTTCTTTTGGGCCTCATTGAATCATTTATATATTGTACGTACCAAAAGGTTGACAGAACAACGGTGCAAACGAATAAAGATCGTTTCTTCTTTGGCTTTCGTGTTACTATCAAAGGACGAACGCAAGAATCCAGAGAGCGCAAAGTGACAACTTTTATGGTTGTTTACATAGAAAAGAACTTCAATCGTGAAGCCACGAACTAAGAATCCGACACTGCAATCGATTTCCAACTCATGTTTCTCTTATATGATTTATCAAGAAGGATTCAATCTCCATTACGTTACACTTCGCCCTGTTCCTGCTTGCAGACGGGAGAAGTCTACTACATCAACTTGGTAACCTCGGACAGGACCACCGAGGATCCTCGAGCCATGGCCGCCACCGTTGTCGCATACGAATCAAGCTATGGCATGACTCCCTCCGACGACGACGACGACGGAGACTATGACTACGACGACGACTATGACGTTAACTATGACAGCAGCTCTAGTTCCGGAGGCGGCGGGGAGTACGAGGACGACGAGGAGGATTCAGGCATATCCTCCTCCTCCACATCGGAAGCTTCCATTGGCGGCTCTCCCGGCGTCGACAAGACCCTCGTGGCAGCCGGCTGCAAGTCCTGCCTCATGTACTTCATGGTTCCGAAGCGCGTCGACGGGTGCCCCAAGTGCGGCGGCCGCCTTCTCCATCTCCGTTGAAACGGCTGCATCTGAGACCAAATTCCAGTGAGCAAAAACAGGGTTGGATTATCTTATTCTTCTACCTTCTTTGTCCATAATATTTGGACGCGAAATTTACAAAGATTTTCCTTTTCTGCTAACTGTGATTACTTGACAGACCGCCCTTTTTTTTGCTGCAATTTCTTTACGTTCTGATGTGAAGGATGTAAGACTTTGCATCAAGTGCTCTGAGTGTGATATCTCTTCTACTCTGAAATGTGTTCTTACTTCAATCAGAATCATGACTTTTTTTCTATGTATTTGCATCATAAAATTTCCTTCGATGGATGACCATAATCGCCTCTGAGAAGTCTGAGAATACGCAAGTCTTTGACAAAATGATGCTTTAACGCTAATGTTTCCGATGACCTGTCAAGCAAATTATTTTACTTGCTCTTAACTTGAGGAAAAAAAATACCAAGCAATAAAAAAGAAGTTAACCATAAATTTGCATGTAAGTATTAATATTAATAATATTAAACTATTATTAAGGAGCAATAATTTAAGACTCTTATTAATTTAAAATCACTAAATATGTATTTATCTTCATTTTTAATATCATTTACCTAAATCATAATTAAATATCTTTTTATCTTTAAAATTTAATTTATGTATTTTTTTCATATTTATTTTCTATCTCGAAGATCAATAATACTTCAATTATTTTTTATCAGTATTTTATTATTCTCGTTCATGGTTAGCATCAATTTTGTTCTTTTGCATTGCAGAACTACATTTAAAAATTAGTTCTTATATAATCTTCATTAATTAATCACTTTTAACTATATAATTATAGGTTTTATGTCAAAACGTTAAAAATAAATTAAATATAATAATATTTTTATTCATGTAAAAAAAATGTAATTTTGCATTAGATTTCTTGAGACGGCACTGGTACTAGTCAATTTCAGTTTAGGAAAATTACATTTATCCACTGTGCTTCAAGACTTTTATTAAAAACTTAACAAGTCAAAGTTGTCTTTGTATTACAATCGTGTTCCTAGGTGAAATGTAGAGTTTTATATTAAAATGTCATTCCTAAAAATAGTTGGATTTGCTTGTATGGCACGTCAAAGGTGTAGAACACTTTGAGGTTTAACTAGTACTATTTTATTTTCCATTTACCAGCCATATTTTTCCGTAAGATATCACGAAGCAGATGCAGAATGAATCAACAAACATCGATAACGAATGCGTACGTACTGCAATGACACGCGCTTGGAAGATGGTTCTTCCTCCGCGTGAAGCAAAATCAATAATTGGTAGAGGTGTCAGTGTGCTCAGCTGGCCGTCCAGCTCACACTATAAGTAGTAAGCCATAATATTTGGCTTCATGATCCAATTCCATGGTCATTGCCAAGGGGGGTTGTTCTTGACTGGTGGTGAATCCATCATAACTATTGAAAAGCAAACCCATGGGGGAGGCAGACGTGACTTATTTCGCTCATCAATTATCGAGGGCCTTCCCCTATTTGCAGTTCAGAGACGAAATAGGAAGTGAACAGTGAGCAGGGTTGATATATACTTGAGATAGAGTTTACTGCTTCATGCATGGACAGCAACTTCTCCTCGATTTGGCACCAAGGTACCTGTGCAGGCACAGGCGCACACACAGATCTGCTGCAGAAACACAGTGCAACACCAGCGACGGCCATTTTATGTCCCAGAACATTATACATGTGCTCGATATGTAGCAATGCATTCAAAAATGTCGACAAAGGTTCATGAAAGATTAGTTCTCGGGGGGGGGGGGGGGGGGGGGGGCAAATTTTTTAATTCCCTATAATATATATACTATTTATCATTCTACGCGGCATCGCCATGCAGACTCCTTGGTCGCAGTCGCAAAAGAACATACGAAAAATAGAAATATATATATACATGTATTCTCAACTGGAGCAACTGTACGCCATGACACAAAAAGGTTGTACTGCAGACAGTACCATCTTGATCGAGGCCACAGCCAAACGCAGAGGTCGACAAACGGGCGGCAGCGGCACCTGTCGAAGCGGCAAAGCTGCTGTAAGAAGGAACTATATATTATATTATATTATATTATATTAAGGGTGCGTAGGGCAACGGAAATCAAGTTTCATTTAAGTTTTTCATGAATAATTGATTTAATAAATTAATTTAGAGTGTGTTTGAATGTAAAAAAAATATAATTTATAATTTGATTGGACTTTTTTGTTCAAAGTGTGTTTGAAAAACTAATAGAACTACCGGATGAAATGAGCCCTCACTCAACATACGAAATCGGACACTTCTTCAATCAATTGTTCACTGACTGATAGGGTTTCTCTACTCGATGACCTCCTCTGCGGCCATCCGCCAAAGCGACCGGCGCAAGGAAGTGCATCCCCTTTGATCGACGCAAGCTATCGTGGTTAGCGCCTAGAAAGGTAAGCCTCGGATGAAGCCATGACTCCTTCTACTCAACCCCTCTATTCTATCTCTCTTTCGCTTATTGATCTGAGCCGCCCCTTGCTTTAGTCTCTCGACGGCGCTTCGAGATGTCGTTGCCACTAGCTGCCCTTGCTCTGTCTTGGTGGATTGTGACCATTGTCGCTTGGAAACATCGGGTCCTAAGAAAGCTGCGAAAAGGTAATCCTCTTGACAAAGCCCCATCCTTTGATTAGCCCTCTCTACATTCTTCTCTCATCTCTGGTCATCGTCCTAGTCTTTCATCGCCGAAAGGTTAGTCTGGAAGTCGATCCGAGCTGCCCCTTTGCTTCAGACTCTCGATGGCACAACGTCAGTTGCAGGAAGAAATCTCTTACGTACATACCCCATTGGGACGTCGTGGCCGCTAGCTACCCTCGTCCTGTGTTGTTGAGTTGTGGTCATTGTCGATTGGTCAGCATCAGGTCCTAAGAAAGCCGCAAAAAGATAATCCTCTTGATGAAGCCCATGTTTGCGCTATGGTTTGCCGGCTACATTGCTTCTCTCATCTCTGGTTATTGCCTCAGTCTCTCATCGCCGGAAGGTCAGTCTGGAAGTTGATTACCTTCATCCTCATCATTTTCGTCACTGTAGGTGTCCAGGGTGGTCCAATATTGAGAGCTGAGTTTTCTCGCAATAGCTTATTGTTAACATGAGGTAATTTAAGTGAAGAAATCCTAATCGATTGGATTGATGTGTAAAACATAAGCAGGTAATGGTGTTCCATGATTTGTGTAGTTAGTTTTTTTTATGTGAAAGACAATTATATAGACAACATAGAATATGTGCATTACTCTCGACCTTACTACTTATGAAATCATGTTTATCAAGTATGTATGTGCCCCAAAACAGAACTGCTATTCACTAGGATGTAATGTAACAAAGGTCTATCCTTCGACTTTCATACATGAATAAATAATTTGTGCATAGAGTTATGTATGTTTCACTAGGCACATGGTAACATTTGTTTAACCATGATAGTGGGGATATGTTATACAAGTTATAGATGAATAAAACACTTGATAAACAATCTGTTACATCACAACCATCTTCTTTGGATGCATATACTTATAAAAGAAAATTTCCAAAAGAGAAAGGAGATAAGCACAAGTAGTTCAACATCACAAGTTGTTCCCATACATGACAAATTAAGGAGATAAGCACATAGTTCAACACGTTGATACACCAGAAAGTTCAAATGATACATGACGAGACACAAATTACTCATATTTTACTCTCATTCTACGCGGCATCGCCTTGCAGACTCCTTGGTCGCAGTCGCAAAAGAACATACGACCCCATTGGATGATAGCTACTACCTGGAGTAGGTTGACTAGGTATTGTGTAGTGGGGAAGCCAGAGATACCTCCAAATTCACTCCCATACATTCTTGGTCTATTATAGAGTGGGGGAGGGAAGGTCATTCCTAAACTACTGTCGGATCTACTCCCGTACATTCTTGGGCTATTATAGAGGGGAGGGGAAGGGGGGGGGGGGGGGGGTGGGCGTTCCCGAACCACTGTCGAATCCACTTCCAAGCATTGATGAGGTAAACATACTGGAAAGACTACCTGCACTATTCGGGACTCCAAGGCCGGCACTTGATGTGTTAAATTTTGCAATTGCCCTTGAAATCACGGACACAATTACACGTCATCTTGACACTACGTAAACAAAAATTGCTTATACAATTTGATTAGTACGGTTGCGCATGCCACTCGTGCGTCCCCCATAATGTTTGGAGCAAGTTCATCTAGCTTCGCCATGTATTGCGTCCGATATAATTTCATGTTTTGTTTCTTGACACTCAGCTTGGCTCTTCATAAGCTATAACCTCTCTCTAGAAGTGACAATCAATTTCTCAGAGTAGTCATCCATCTTCCCCTTCTTTGACTTTGTACTAGATGGCATTGAAAACATGAACGATTTTTCTTGCCAATTGACACAGTTCGAGGTGTTTGGGTTGTAGGAGTATTTGTAGGGAGACTTTGGTTGCCGTCGTTGAGGTCAATATTTTGCAAACCTTCATCAACCGAGACTTGAGGGTGATCTTCAGTCGCACGCACGTCGGTGGTCATGTCTATTATGCTATCGTTAGAGCTTTCCGATCCCTCTTGGAATGGGTTTTGTGAATGGCATGCTTTCCTTCCTGTTGCAATTGTGTTGGTGAACAAACAATTGAAGATATCGTAGTAAGGGAATTGCTTGTCTTCGATCTTCGCAAAGTAAGTGTTGACCTATTAACATGATGAATGTTAGACCATGATGAATGTTGCTAAGGCTTCCTGTGAAACATTCTTCATGATAGCAACTCATCGCAATAACCTCATCCCACATTGATGGGTCAGGAGGCACTACACATTCTTCACACCATCCCAATTCAGCCCCATCCATTCTTGTTCACTAATGTAAGATGAGGTTGTAGGTTCTTCTCAATACTTTTAAATGATTCTTCAGACGCTATTCCATTTTCTTGCCAATCATATTGAAATTTGTTCCACCAAGCATGTTGAAATTTCCTATTCCACGTTTTTTACCAAAATGTTCCACTAAGCATGTGACCGTCAATGTGTTCTTGCATCAACAAGCCAACCAAAGTGGTGGACATTCACATGCTTCATATATCTGACCAGGGCACCTGGTGGGCACACCTTTTTTGACGTCCCTTAGAGGTCGTTGCAGTTGCCTTGCCTTTTTGTTTATCTATGTTCGGAGATGAGAGTGCAATATTCCCTGGCTATGATAAAAAGAATTGGAATTGAAAGGAATCTACTTTTGTTTCTTAATTATCATTCATTTTAAATCAAAGAATGTAGCATATAGGTTAAACAAATCGTGCAACTCTTGTTCTTTTAACAGAAATATGCAACATTTTTTAACACATAAGAAACATTCTTATTAGGTAACATAGATATAACTGCTTTCATGTTGTGATGCAGACAAAGTATTAACGTGACAAAGTATTAACACTACATAAAGAGGATTAGGCATCATACATATCAGTTTCATGCAATATAAAGAACCTGTAATATAAGTTTGCCAAAAGGTCCTATGGCTTATTAATCACACACAAAAGATTAACGTAGTTCATTCAATTTTTATGGTGATCTAAGCAGAGTTCAACATCATCACCAAAACACAACGTAGCAATATAATGAGAAACATATATCCAAATGACTTCTAACAGATGAATATATAGATAATAGGTCACTTGTGTACTTGTTCTTGCCTAGTGTAGTGCACACAACATCATATTAGCCAAGCAACCATACTTACATGTAAGTCAAAGTAGTGGGAAAATGAAACGATGAAAACATGATCAATTATAAAATAACAAAGTGCTAATCATGGAAGCACTGATATTACAAGCGGCATACAAGATACTTCTATCATGCAATGAAAATGGGGTTCTTACAAATTAGTTCAGTGATGATCGAAGAAGGCCAACCGACAACACCCTGGTCGGCACAAGGGAGGTGTTACCCATGGTTCGAAAGAGGACATAATATAGTCGGATAAAGGTCACAATTAAAAAAGAACTTAAGACAAGTCCGATCAATAAGAAACGATGAAGAAAAAGAAGGGGCTTAGAAATTCAATCGAATGAAAAAGATGAACAAACTGCACTATTCCTTTCTACATAATTAAGCAAACTCACCAAGAACGTCAACGACGATGAAGTTATACTTGTTTGTCCAAGTGAGGTAGTCAGTTCTGGTGTTCCATCCATTGGTCTCGTCGCTGACTATGCATTCAACAGCCTTGGCATGGTGATGCTATGATAGGAGAAAGAACATGGCCACAACTATCGGGGCAACAAAGTTGTAGAGTGATGAGAGATGCAAAGTCGCCATTTATTGCAGCATATTGGAAGAATTAAGAAAGAGTTACCTCGATCGTAAGGTGAAGATCCCGCAAACACACGAGACGAATATGAACTAATCGATCGAAACCCTAAACTCTAATAAAAAGAAAAAGAAGACAATAGATCTGAATCTCACAAAGGTAAACGCATGATGGGTTAAGAAGGACACATCATAGGACTCATCAATATGAGAATAGGGGAGAACATTACCTATATAAGTGATCGGAGTAAGCTCCTTTCTTGGCCTCAGATTCAAGCACGCGAATAGGGTGCTTCGACTTGTCGGTGAGGATGGCAAAAATGAAGGCGAATGGAAGCTCTGCACTCTTTGACGAAGGAAACTTGGGCGGAAGGCAGGAGAATCAGCGGCGTGCGATTTTGAGCAAGGGGAAAGAAGAAAGCGCAATAGTGGAAAAGGCAACAAATGTAAACTACACCAATGAATTGCTTCAAAAGAGTCATGGTACAAAAAATGGGAGGATCATCCATTCAAAAATTATGATTGCCATTTATGTGATCAAAATGCACAAGAAAGTCAGTTGCCCTATTAATATAACGAGGACAATGTGTTACAATAATAGGTCTAGTTTAGTAATGGTCTTCCATATGTCTAGAATAATTACACAAATCAAGTCCAAGATTGAGAATAAAAGGGCACCATTACTAGCAGTATGTCCATATTGATGAATATGCGGGTCTGAGATTGGGATCATCGAGGATTGATGTGGTGGTACCAGAGCTGATTTGCTTTTTGACATCAAGGCGGAGAGTTTCAAGGAGTCGAGAAAGAGCCGCTAGGACCAAGCCGATCCAGTCTTGGCTAGCTCGCTTCAAAGACTGAAATGCTTGTACTTGGAATTCACAAGGGAGCTCCAGGGAGAGTTGACATTGTTAAGAAAGTTAAGGACACATCTAGCAACAAGTGAGCAGCACACCGCCTTGTCGGATTCCTAGCCCCCACGAGTCACGAGGGAGCTGAGCAATAGACCATATGATGAGATGGGAGCCCGACGCCTCCACTAGGATCCCATAAGAAGGAGCGAGATTGTTCTTCAAGAGATTCAAAAGTTCCATTAACAAGGTGGGTTGCCCCGAGAGTATATATAGGCATGAAGATAAGGACAATCTTAATGAGCGTATTTACTACTTTTCTATGCCATCCATCTAACCTCGAGGATACTTTATCAATGATAAATTGTTTCTCTTTAATTGGGATGTATTTTGGGGAAAGTGGAAAGGAAAATCACAAATCCTAAATTTCAGTATGGAGTTAAGCATGAGCCGGCGTCAGCCATAGATTGCAAGGAGGTATAGTTCTTATTTTTATGTGCTTATCCTCTAATCGGTTAGGTAGTTGTAGATTTCAAAGATTTTCTTAAGGCTCTTGTAGTTCCTCTTGGTGATCATCAACATAAAGAAAGTGTCTAAAAGAGAAGGATCCAAGCTGAAATGGTGAGATATGGCCAGAAGTAACTTACTGTGATATCGGTTCGGCCACACCTTGGTCTACGTCCTCGCTCTGATTTCTCGACCTCTAGAATGTCAAAGATTCCACTAAACTCTTCCTTCATTCCAAATGGGGTAAGGAAGAGTCATTTACATCAAACCATATTTTCTTCGCTTCGAGAGGTAAGATACATATTTTCTCGTAGGAAGCTTATCTTTTTTCTCACTCAAAAGGTAAGATATGAAACCTCTTTTACATAGGAGCTCACTCGATTTTCTAAATAATGATTTTTCTCTTTTACAATATCATGCTCACAAGAAGATAAGAGAAAAAACAGAGAAACTAGAATAATTACTTCAAGAGAATGATATTCTTCTGATAACTTGAAGTTTTTCTTTGGATGAATGTTTTTACTTCAGGCTTTGACACTCATTTTATAAGCTTCTACATGTGAAAATTTTGTCTAAATTTTTTTTCACATTTTTCTCCTTAAAAAATAGTCGTTATTGTTCATGTCAGCCCGGACCGATCGACCACACTTATGGATTGGTTGACCGATATATGTGACTATTGCGTGATTTCCTCAATTACCATAGCTGGTCGGTCGATCGGACTATCGATCAGTCTGTCTGTCGATTGGTATAATCTCATCATTTTAGATTTCGTCCGTTGAGCTGATCGATTGGCCGGTGCATCGACCAGTCTGTTGACCAGTATAGTCTCGACATTGAACTAGACAACTTGTCCGGTCGACCAGTATGTCTGATCGGTCGACTAGTGCCTCGTCCAGCCTTCACTGTTTCAATCGGCAAGTTGACCGCCTGGCACTATTTTGAGCATAACTTTCTGCATGGTTAACCAAATTAGATAATCTTAGATTTTATGGATAGCTAACAGAATTATCTACAATTTTGATATTCATCATTCATTCACAATCTAATGAAAATGTAGTCAATTATTCAATTAAAGTTTAGTTCATAAAATTGTCCATTTCTATTTAATCTTTTTCATATAATTCTAGTTTTTTGAGATTTGTATCATCAAAATATAATTTTATGGGACATTAAAACTTTGCTCCAACAAAGGGGTCCCCCTGTCTGAATGCCCTGGTGGGCCTGAAAAGGAGTGGATGTCGTGCCATGATAATGCAGTTAAAGATAATACAAAGCTTTATCCAGGTGATGAATTGCTTTAGAAAGTTCATGAGCTTTAAGATCATGGTGAGCGAGTCCCATGACACATGATCAAAATTCTATTTTTGATCTACTTTTACAAGCATGAATTTGTCCCTCTCAGAGTTTAGGGAGTGTGCCAATTCCTAGGTGATCATGATGTTGTCTTGGATGTATGTACTAAGATTGGGTCCGCTTTATTTAATAGATTTGGGATTCTTAGTTATAGGGTAAATATCAATGAGGTGTTTGCCCAATATGAGGGTAGCAAGTTGTGTGTGAAGAAGGTGTTTTATGGCATTGACTATTTGTGGTCTGACTATGTCCAATAAACTAGCTCTACAAGAAAATCATAATTTTTTGATGGATAATTACCGATAGTCGAATATCTCTAGCAAGTTCTGATGGGTTTTGATCTAGACCCGAGGCCTTACTAAGGGGCATGCTCCAAAGGGCTGACGAATCTCGTCATAGGTTAGCCTAGATGTGAGGGACTCATTCCAAGGGGGGTCCCGGGTAGGGAGAGATGGCCAATATTCAAGGGGAATGGTGGTGGGTGGCAAGGGTTGCCACAAGTTTTTGTAATGTTCGACAAACAAAGTCTTCATATGGGTATCATTTTCAACACATCTCCCCATATTGTCCTGAATCAATCGAATGGTGTTAAGTAACGAGTGTTCCTATTTCCATGACAAATCTAGTTCATCTTGGCCTTTACGCCACCACTTTAGGCTAATTTGTCTTAGGTATGCGACATGTTGATGGTAAGCAGAACGAAGGAGGCCCAACTCATGGTTTGAGAGGCCCTATCGAATATCCAAGGCTTGATGCTTGCAAAATTCAACATATATTTAGTATTACATTTAATATTATTTCAATTCATTTTCTAATAGCATGCATCATTTTATGAGCTTAGTTTCATTAATTTTATAAAAATTAAAATCTATTTGAATATTATGTTTTATTGCCTAGGAAGCAATAAAAAGAAATATGAATCAAGCGGAGAAAAGCACACTCAAATAAGAGCAATGAAGTTGTAAAGGTTTGGAATTGCACTGAGATTGAAGGACAATGAAGGATTTGTCACGACCGTGAAATAGTATCGTGAAACAACAACAATGAGTTGTTAAAATACATTTTTTCGCACCAAAAAGCTGCCCTGGGCCGGTCATGACTAGCCTATCACGGGCCGTGAAAATCATTTTTACTCAAATTTGGACATTGTTTAGGCAGCGAAATAATTATTATAGACAATAATGAAGTCGGGATTCGAGATTTGAACAAATTTTTAAAAGAATTTTAAGTACAAAAGGGCTCCTACTCATATTATATGATATCGGGATAATTTGAAAATATATTATGACTCAAAATTTGAAGTTTGATAAGGTCAAACTTTCTAAATTAAGTCAACTCTAAATTTTCCTTATTTTGACATAGAAAAGATTTTTGTTTCTTCTTCAATCACACATGAAAACCTGAACCACTATAAATAGAGGTCTTCTACAATGAGAAGAGAGGATGTTAGGGCCAATTTGTGCTTTGAAGACAAAAACATGGGAACATCTTGAAGAACAACCAAGAAAATTACTACGCGATGATCTCAAGCGAGGATCATACAATAATTGCTCATTCATTCTAGAGAGTAATTTTAGTTTTATTTTATGTTGGAATGAATTAATTCACGATTTAAAATCCTATCTTTTTAATATTTGTATTTAGATAATTTGATTTTATTTTTCAATTAGTTTATTTTTGCAAAAGGCTTATCATTAAGATAAATTGTGAATCTTTTTTAATATCGATTATAATTTAACTTTTAAGAACATGATGTGTTTAAAGCTTTTCATTCATTTTATTTGAATTATCAATTAATTATTAACTGGCTAGTGTGATCAATTTAATAATTCATGATTTTCTATTAGCAATTCAAGTCATAATTTAATAAAGCCGGACGAAATGTTAGATTGCGTGGTCTACCAAGTTGTCTCGGGTGAGCAGTCTGGTAGTATAGGAATCACAACTCATTGCATTCTAATCCAAGTAGAATTGAGAGTAGAGCTGAGTGGTGTTTTCTCATCTTATTACTATTAAGAATAGTTAGCTTAAAAAAAGTTAGGGAGATCATACTTTAAATGTTCCTAATCCATCTAAATATTGAACTTGATTATCTTTGATTAAATCAATCACTATAAAGGTTAAAGAAGTTTGTTTTTAATAATTTTAATTAGTAGTTTTGATTCTTTAATTTATTTTGTTATTTAATATTTTGCGAAATTATTTATCCTAATCATGATGTTTCTTATTAGTCTCTGAAACTAGTTTATTTAAGTAAGTTAATTCATCGTGAGTTCGACACTCTACTCATTACACTTTATTACTTGAGCGAGTAGTTTACTTACTACCATTTAATTATTATCAATTTTTGCATCAAGTTTTAGACGTTATTGCCAAGCAAGAATTCCCTACGGATCTATTCATTCGATCACACCAAGATTTTAAATAACACATTTATATTCTTTCTGTTGGGGTTCAACTGACCATCTTTTATCTTTTTTTCTCTTTTTTTTTTCTTTTTACCATAAGCTCAATAAGCAACAAAGTGCCAATTATTATTGAGATTAACAAAAATGAAAAAAATGACCATGAACAAGAATTTGTCGTTCAAGTACTCATGGTTTTACTAGCAACATTCTTCTTTCCAAAATACCCAATACTAAGACAATCAATAATAAAATAATAGTGCCTTGAATTTTACTAATTAACGATATATCCTTGAATAATACTTGAAAATAATAAAACATAGATATGAAAAAGAAAATGTAATATTTGACTTTTTTTTTCAATTTTTCAATTTTGAATTTTAGGTTTATTAATTTTCAATATGGAATGCAAATCATATATACAAGTATGAGATAAAACATTATGAGAGTGTATGCATATAATCCATACCAAAGGATATATTTGATGCATGGAAAAGCAAAGTCCCTCAACATTAAACTCAACACCGTCCCCAATGTTGAAAATCAAACCAAAAAAAGGAGAGTATAAACATGATAAAGAAAAATAAAGGAATGAAATGAAAAGAGACAACATGATAGAGTGGAAGCTATAGAGAGAAGCCAATGTATATATATTGGAGGTCAAGTTTAAAGTGAAGTTGTCGAGTTTTAATAGTTGCTCTATGTAATGCCCCCAAATCGCACCCCGCCATGAGACAGAATGCGCTTCAAGGACGCTACAGATCATCCTTATGTGTACATCATATTAACGAAAATAAGACTTTGACTGGTCAACTGAGAACAACATCATATGCGAAAGATTGACATCATGAAGGAATGTAAAGAGGAACAACATCGTTATGAGATATGCGGAAACTAATGAAGGAATAATCTTGTGAGTCGTGCGAAACTCATCTAATACATTATCATGTTAACAAAAGAAGGTAAACTAGAACATCAAGTAAATAACTGAGGACACTCGTGTGCTGCCACCACGAGCTCGATTTGTCATCGTTGGTCACCTTCATCATTCTAACTTGGTTCTGCATTTAAGAACATGCAGGGGAGAAACATCTATGAAGTTTGCAACTCAATACGAAAGTAATGTAAAGACAATCATAAGATCATGATACTAAACAAGAATCATAAGAACATAATCATTATATAATGGCATAATCATAGTATGAGTAAAAGAAATCTTGTAACGTGTCGTCTGAATAGGCGATCACTAAGATCATAAGAAATTCGTAAATCATTATATCATCTTCTTGATATCATAAGATCAAAGATTAGGATAGATAATAATAAATCATCATAAAATGGCGAGCACCGATCATCATGATTATAAGTAGATCATCATATAAAAAAATCATGAAACATTATTGTACGAACATAGATAATCATGAAGTGAACCATCTTTGTTAAAGCATATTAATAATTGATTAAGAGATCATGGAAAGATTATCACATGAGTGGCAAGAGCAAATAATCATTATAAATAGATTTTATTGTTAATATGTTTCATCTTCTTCATCATCTTATTATTCATCTTTGACTTATAGCGAGATATATTTCAATTCACGGAGAGGTCTGCCTTAACCCGTCCACCATCATCATCATCATAATTGACAATGCCAGCCCATAACTGACCGTAGTCAGTCCATAACTGATTGAAGTCGGTCCATAACTGATCGAAGTCAGTCCATAACTGACCGAAGTTAGCCCATACATGATCATCACTAGTCCATCATAAAAAGAGCTCTACATTTAATATTTTCATCTTTTATCTTGCAGCTTTTAATTTATCTTTATTAAGACATAAAGATTATGTCAAGATTTGATCATCATAGAAAATGATCAACGAATCATACTGATCAAAAGTCATAATCATCATCATCGTTATATATATAAGACTTAATCTGAGCTACAAGACAGGATCATGGAGAAAAATAAGATGTGCATAAACATTTTAATCACCATTATAAATAGACCAGCTTTGATGGGTTTGAATCAGTATCATCATCGATATGACTGGATCTAATTTAAGTAATCATAATAAGAGTCATAAGATTATAGGGTCATATTAGACACATCATTAGTAAAGGATAAATAATATAATCATCAGACTTAGATCATGATTAAACACATGAATCAAGGGTCTAAACATAATAAAATCAACACAATTCATGTCGAAACTTTGGCCGAGTAGGGCAGAACTCAGGGCGAGTTCATAAGGCATCAAATCGGAAATTATGTCATAACCCGAGCCATGTTCGGGTCACACCCAGGCCGGGTTCGTGCTTGACAGATCGGTTGGCCAATTCGATGAATCGGTCGACCGCTTGGCAAAAGTTGAGGTAGAACACGACTTTGTCATGGAACTGTCTGGGCCAATTTATCATCAACCCGGGCCGGGATCTTCATCATCGTAGAGCTTTGCGCTCTCGACAATGGTGGATCCGTGCCGAGTTCCGTCGAACTCGGTCCGGTTATCGACCTACCCGGGCTAGGTTATGGTGAACTCGGGCCGGGTTCCTCTTACGTAGAATCTACGTGGAGGCGTAGTACACGTTCCAATCATCTTTTCAGCAATGGTCGACATCAAGTAACATCAAGAATCATAGTTCTACAACTAGGGATCAACTAGAGCATGCTTCAAGCCTAAAATTAAGATTCTATGACGAATCTACCATAGTTCCATACCTTGTAAGTTTCTGTCCGAGAAACTAGCTTGTTCTTCTTCTTCCTCTTCCTCTTCCACTTCCTTTGCCCATTCCTCTCGGTTCAGACGTGCGTCCGTCAGCGTCCAAGTCCTAAGACGAGTTCCCTGTTGACAGTGGTGGATCAGGGATGAGAAGAAGCTAAAGGGGTGCACAAACGGGGGATAAATCTAGGGCCAACTCGTAGAAGAAACGGAGAGGCTGATTTGTTTGATTTGACCTCTTATTTATAGGAAAAGAATCACAATTTCAATTTGGAACAAACTTCTCCCTGATTTATTTCAGATTTTATATGTTCCTTTTTGGTTTTTATCTTTCTGTTCTATTCCTCTTTTATTTTTCTTGGTAACGACTCGAGCGTTACACTCTAATCATGACGTATTGCAAGGGTTGCATTGGGATCCAATGTAATAGTACTATGATGACAAATGACCTCTTTCATTCTATTGATCTCACCACCCTTTATTATGATGTAACCTACATCGCATGGTGTAATTTAAAAGTCACAGCCCTATTATTACATCTTTGTTAAAAATTAGGGTCGGGTGTGTGAAGGTATCAGACGTTTTAATGATGTTCGCTGAAAATCATGGTCCATAATAAGATGAAAACACCTTCTACTGTGGAGGCACAAATCATTACTGATAGGTAACGATCGTGATTTTGTCTCTTCTTTGCTCGTTCTACTCGGTGTTCGTCGGGGTTTGAGGAGAACTCACTTGAGGCTATTGACAGTTGTCTGTGTAGTGGTCGGAGAAGGCGCAATAGAGTTCGTGCTAGAGAAAACGATGAAGGTAGGCGAAGATAGGCATTGCAAAAAGCTTGTCGCAGATGAGGATCCTTCATTGAGGTTGTTGTGCTGCAGAGCAAGGATCATCTGTGAAAAATTTGGCGAAGAAAGGTTGTCTGTGTGGAGCAAACAAAGGCGAACACCAATGATCAACGCACTAAGAGGTCTATGTCTAATGCTTTCTGTAAAAAAAAGTCTGAGTTGGTGGTCAATGTTGTTAGGTAGATCAGCAGTAGAGTGCTAAGGCTAGGTCATGCTTGCTGATAATTTTTTATCATCGCTTGGAATGTCGGAGATGATAGTGAGTTGCAGATCATCGGAGTGGAAACATCGTCGATGAAGTTTGCAGTTGAAGAAGAGATCGAAGAATAATCAAGTCGGAGTTGGAGAAGAGGACCCGAAATTGATAGAAAGCAAAAAATATAAGTGGTGTTACCTCTATGTTACGGGGTGTAAACTCATAATGGCTGAGAAAACCTAAGCTCTTAATGGCCCATGATAGACATGATTGTCGTGAGAATTTTGAAACCATCATAACTCGGGAAAAAAATAGGCCTTACTGTGTCACGACTTGTGACTTTTACATGGAACTATGTAAGACCCATGATTAACAGATAACGACATGTGAAATCACTTATTTATGATTTGTGATGTTCGACAGTTACTCGTAGCCCCGTGAAGTATGTATCATGACAGGTGGTGTGAATATGAGGCCGAAAACTCACTGAGAGACTGAACTTGATCCACTTTTAGTGTCGTGATATATGAATTATGACTCATAAAATGTAGAGATTTAAATTAGACGCTCACTGAAAGACCCGTGACTAGTGGGTAACGGCTCATGATAATATGAAAGGTTAATGTGAGGTCGGTGACTAATGAATAATGATCTGTGATAATTTAAAATAACACCTGTGATCTAGAAAAAAATATTTCATTAATTAAGAATTTATAAATTTCAATTAAGTAATATTTTATTTTTATTATTTTTATAATATTAATAAATTCTGGGTGAGTCCCTGCTCCATCCAATGTTCTTGTAGAGATATTTGCTTGTGCACGTAGACTTTTTTCCCTGTCACAATGCACATGTACATTTTTTAAATTGACAAATGATACATACGATATGCAAGGCCTATAACTGTTGTTGCATGACAAAAACATTTCGTTTTGGCTGCTTGCCTTCATGGAGGGTGCGTACTCGAACCCTTACCCACTTCTTCCTCAACAGGAGGCTGATCAGTACACACTTACTATTATCCATATGAAGCATTCGTTCCTGCCCCAAGGCCAGGAGGGGTGTATGTGTAAAGATTTTGATTATTGATTAAACCAAAATCACTAACAAAATGGCATGTATAGAACTTTGAATGGACCCCAAAATACACACGTAAACACACTACCCACTGATGTACCTCACTTCACTCAAACACAAGACCTCAAGTACACTCTTGCCACCTCACTTAATACTTGACACTCACTACTCACTATGCAACACACCTCACTAAGCACTCACGTACATACACTAAAGAGACCACACCACACACACACTAGCTACTCCACTTCTTGATGATATAAATGAAGACTTGGCATGCCTATTTATAGGCAACAAAAGACATGGTTTCAAGAATAAACCATCAGCTATTGGCCAATGGATTAGAGCCTAGCCACTAGTTTTTGGGCACATGGAAACTTCGTAAAGATGGATTTTGTGGGCAATGGTTTGCACCTAGAAATCTCTAGAGGTGCTGTTGTTTAACACTCCCCCTCAGCACCAACTTGGTTTTCTTTTATAGATGTTCTTGATGTCATGGCAAACTGTTTACGAAATTCTTCAAATTTACTGCTATTAAGTCCTTTAGTTAGTGTGTCGGCAACTTAATTTTGTGTCCTCACATACATTAGTTTGATATCTTCTTGTAGTACCTTTTCTCGAAGAAAATGATAGTGAACTTCAATATGCTTTGTGCATGCGTGGAACACCGGATTTTCAGCTAAGCGAATTGCTGACTGATTATCACAATATAATTCAACTGCTGAATCAATTGACTGATGTAAATCCTTTAGTAGTTGTACTAGCCATGTGCACTCTTGGACTGCCATTGCACCTGTTCTATATTCTGCCTCTGTACTTGATAAGGATATGGTAGGTTGCCTCTTACTGCACCATGATATAGCTCCAGATCCGGGGCTAAATATATAAACAGTAGTAGAACGTCGTGTATCAAGATCTCCAACATAATCGGCATCACAAAAGCCACTCAAGTTACATGCTATATTCTTCTTATAAAATATTCCATAATCGATTGTGCCCTTGATATATCTTAATATTCGTCGAGCTACTTCAAGATGAGGCTTCTTAGGCTCTTGCATGAATCTACTAATAACTCCAACAGCATGTGTGATATTAGGACGTGTCAGCGTGAGATATATCAAGCTTCCCACTAGTTGTCTATACATTGTTACATCTCTTAATTCTTTACCCTTGGTAGAGCATAACTTTGCATTTACCTCCATCGGTGTTGAGATAGGCTTGCAATCAAGCATTCCAAATTTCTCGAGTAGATCTTGAGCATACTTATGTTGACATAAGAATAACCCTTCTTTCGTTGAATCGACTTTAAGACCAAGAAAGTGTTTTAGCTCACCAAGATCCTTCATTTGGAAGCGCGTAGAGAGGTTCTCTCAGATTTGACGGATCTCCTTGTCATCATCTCCTGTAATAATTAAGTTATCAACATAAACTAGCACGATTGCTAACTTGCCTTCTTGCATCTTCACAAATAGGCTAGAATCAGCTGGCGCCATTGAGTAGCCACGTTGCTTCAAGAACTCCGCGATCTTTCCGAACCATGCCCTTGGTGCTTGCTTGAGCCCATACAATGCCTTCTTCAATTTACATACATAACTTGGATGATTAATAGATTCAAATCCTTGAGGTTGCTCCATATAGATATCATGATCTAACTCTCCATGCAAAAATGCATTCTTCACATTCATTTGCCATAACTTCCATAATTTGCTTGCAGCTAAAGCCAATAAGACACGTACCGTGGTGATCTTTGCTATTGGACTGAATGTCTCTTCATAATCGAAGCCATATTTTTGAGAGAATCCTCGAGCTACTAGACGAGCCTTGTACCTTTCGACGGATCCATCGAGCCTTCTCTTTAGCTTGTAAATCCATTTGCAGGATATAGGTTGCACGTCGCTTGGCTTTGGAACTAGATCCCATGTCTCGCTCTGATGTAGAGCTTGGATCTCTTCTTTCATTGCTGACATTCATTTTTGACACTTGGATGCTTCTTCGAATGTGTTAGGCTCCTTTTCTCCGACGTCTTCAATTAATGCTGCATTTGCATATTTTGGATTAGACCTTCGTTGCTTGCTTGATCTCCTTGGGGATGGAGAGTCTTCTTCGATCATTGGATCTTCTATCTGACTTGGCCTTTCTTCTTCAGGAGATATTTGGTGTTCTCCAGTTTGCCACGGACTTTTCTTCTTCTTTGAGGCTTCCTTTTGTTCTTGTTCCTCAGTAGAATGAAATGTTTCTCTTGTTAGCTCGTCGACTTGAACTTGAATATTTTCTTCAATATCACTTGTGTTGGGCAACGTTGCATCTTTTGAAGGCCACCAAGATGATGCTTCATCGAACACCACATTTCGAGAAATGTGAATTCATCCGATTGTTGGATCACAACATCTCCATCCTTTTCATTGGCTATCATATCCAACGAATATGCAACGTATTGCCTTCTTATCGAACTTAGTACGAAGATTATTTGTAATGAAGACATAGCAAACACATCCAAAGACACGAAAATGACTCACCGTAGGTTTGGTCTTCCACAACTTCTCATATGGTGAGACAAATCCAAGCTTTGCTTGAGGAAGCCTATTAATGACATGCGCAGCTGTCTTCATACACTTCACCCAGAATCGTGGAGGTACATTCTTTGCATGCAGCATGCTTCTGCATAGCTCTGTTAGATGACGATTCTTTCTCTCGGCCATGCCATTTTGTTGTGGTGTGTTAGGACAGGTGAGCTGACGACGTACCTGGCATGCTCGTAGATATTCAGAGAATTCCTCTGATGTATACTCTCCTCCATTGTCTGTGCGCAAGCATTGAATCCTCCGATCGAGCTCCTTCTCGACCTTCTCTTTAAATTCTTTAAACTTCGACAGTGCTTCAGATTTCTCCTTCATGAAGTCCACCGAGACGTATCTTGAGAAGTCGTCAATGAAGGTAATCATGTAGCAAAATCCTCGGATAGATGGTTGCTTTACGCAACCAAATACATCAGAATGCACTAGCTCCAATGGTGCCTTGGCTCTGAACTTCGACTCCTCGTAAGGTAGTTGATGAGCTTTACCAAATTGACAACCTGCACAGACAATATCTTCTCGAACATCTAGGCAAGGGAGTCCCTTCACCATGGACTTATTCATCATTGCCTTCAGCCTTTTATAGCTAACATGTCCGAGCCTTGCATGCCAAAGATCAGTTGTTTCATTTTTTCTTGTCTTGTCTATGTATGCTTCTTGTGTAGATATTACATAGACAGTCTCTAATATTTTTCCTTCCATTATTAGTGGAGCAGTTAGCCTTAAACTCTTATAAACTTTGACGTCTTTCGGCCCAAATACTACATAATTGCCGGAAGAAGTAAGTTGAGAAACTGATAATAAGTTCTTCGACATACCCGACATATGGTAGACATGATCTAGCTCCACCTCATGTGACCCAAATCGAGGAACTATTGTTGCCTTGCCGATATGAGTGATTGGCAACCGAGTGTTGTTTGCCGTCACCACCATACGATCACCTTTATACTCTGACATGCTACAGAGCTTCTCTTCATCTCCTGTCATATGATTCGAACAACCAGAATTAACTATCCAATCATTATGATAGTTAATACCTCTATTGTCCGATGCGATGAGAGCTGTTTTTTCTTTGAAAGGCTCGTCGATACTAGTCATCGCAAGCTCCATTGCTTCCTCAGGTTCTCCTTTGTAGCTGGAGGTGATCTCTTCTATTGCTAGCGCAGCTTCGAGATCCCATTCCTCTTCACTTTCATTATCATGAGAAGTGGCTGTATTTCCTTCCTCATGCTTGTGCCAACAGTCGCGTGCATAGTGACCTTTCTTTCCGCAATTATAGCAACGAACATCTTGCCGATGAGATTTCTTCTCCTCTTGATCTTCTTTGTGTGCGCCTCGGTAAGCTCCCCTCGTTGTGGACCTCTTCCTCGTCCATGTCTTGGCCAACCTTGTTGTCGTGCCTTGTGATTTTCTCTGTTGTCGTAATTCTTTACGACTTTCTGAGGATTTGAAGGCTTTTTCTTAATGAATAAAGCCTTATCATCATCCTTTATCGAGATCTTGGATATCTGAACATCCAGATCTTCTTGGTTGGACAATATGCTCTCCATTTCTGTGAGAGTTGGTTCTTGTGCCCAACCTCTAATAGCAGTGATGAGACTATTATATTTAGGATGCAAACCATGAATAATAATTCTACGCATTCTTGTTTTACTAATAGCATTTTGTGGCTCTAGCTTAGCAATCTCATCATATATAAATTTCACTTTGGAGAAGTATTGACTCACCGACATATCACCTTGCTTCATAGATATTAGGTCATTCTCCAAGCGCTGCAATTTTGCATCATTTTTCTTCGTGAAGAGTGTGGCCAAAGTGTCCCAAGCATTTTTGGGTGTCTCTTTGTCTCTAATCTTCCGAAGGAAATCATCCTCCACTGAAGTCGTCAGCACGTACATGGCTTTTCCGACTTTGCACTCCCATTTATTTAGCTCGTCTGGATTTGTTAGTGGCATAGTCTCATTTCCGCCAATAATGCTCCATAGATTTTGCCCTTTCAAATAATACTGCATACGAATACTCTAATTATTATAATTGTTATAGTTGAATTTTTCTAGGGAGCTTACCGAAGATCCGAAATCTGTCATAATGACTTGGTGAACACTTCTATATCACTCAAGTAAGCGTAGTCCCGGACTAGCAATCTTCACAATCCCAGATTGTGCACCGGCAGAATTTTTTCTTGATTATCCTCTTTACCAACTTGCTCCGACAGAACTTCCTGGTGGCTTCTCTTGCACTATCTCGAACTGACGGAGTCTCTACGTAATTTGTTTTGGCAAAACCTCGAATTGACGGAATCACTTCACGGGCCAACCTGCTCTGATACCACTTGTAAAGATTTTGATTATTGATTAAACCAAAATCATTAACAAAATGGCATGTATAGAACTTTGAATGGACCCCAAAATACACACGTAAACACACTACCCATTGATGTACCTCAATTCACTCAAACACAAGACCTCAAGTACGCTCTTGCCACCTCACTTAATACTTGACACTCACTACTCACTATGCAACACACCTCACTAAGCACTCACGTACATACACTAAAGAGACCACACCACACATACACTAGCCACTCTACTTCTTGATGATACAAATGAGAACTTGGCATGCATATTTATAGGCAACAAAAGACATGGTTTCAAGAATAAACCATCAGCTATTGGCCAATGGATTAGAGCCTAGCCACTAGTTTTTGGGCACATGAAAACTTCATAAAAATGGATTTTGTGGACAATGGTTTGCACTTAAAGATCTCTAAAGGTGCTGTTGTTTAACGGTATGTGCGTGCATCGTCCACCTCCTCCTCATCATCAACATGTATGTGTTACTACTACTACGTACTTGGATGATATTAATGTGTACCCTCCTCAATCTTAGCACCATCTTCATCTCAGGCAGTACAACCATGGCCAATGGCGATGGTTTCTCCTTCCTCTCCTTCCCGCAAGGATGATATGCATGCCATCTCTGCAAACCAACCCTAACATTAGCAGAAAGAAGAAAAGGAGCTGAACATCGAAAAATGGACTAATTACCTATGAAGAAACAATTGCCGAATATTGCTAATATGATTACTGAGTTGTCAGTAGTACCCGGAATTGGCAGAGTCTAACCACAATATTTCCTTTCCTACACGTAGCATGGCTGCTTTTTGCTGTGGTTGGCTGTTGGACGGGTGCTGTTACTGATGAAGTGCTTGGCAACCAGAGAGATGAATGAGTAGTCATGCAGAGCTTTCACATGAAAAATCCTTGTTCCAACAGTTCAGGCTGTCGCTCGACTGCTTCAATAAATGTTGCCATATATAGGGCAGTGCACCTTGGTGTAAATTTGAACAAAAGGAACAATATGTATGAGGTCCCATTCGTTTAATCGATTAATGGCTGCTGCTGCAAAGAAAAAAAAAAAGAGAAAAAGAAAAAAGAAACAGTTCTATTCTTCCGGAGTACTTGCAACGGATCCATTTTAGGGGCTATGTCACTGCACTGAGAGATCGATTTTGAAACACGTCAAGGAAGCCTAAGCTGGTGGAAATCTTAGAGGGCGTCATCAAATCACTATGACTACATACACCAACATGATTCTCTGAAACTGTAACAAACCTCTTGGCCTTCCTTTATGAACGAAGTAAATGAAAAGTTATCAAGCTAAGAACAAGTTCAAAATAAAGTCATCCTGTTAAGATTGTAAATATAATGATGTTGGTATGTAAGTATTATTCATATTGACTTCCAAATATTGTTAATACAATCCAGGGCAAAAGGAACTTGTTAAAATGTTCTAACACATCTATACATCTTCTCAAAACTTTTTCTTTTAATTGTGGGACTAAATCTGGAATGGATATCGTTTTTTCTTTACAGCAGGTGTTCATTGCCAATCAAATGTGACTAGGATTCAAGGCAGCCCAATTAACATTAATTTTTTTTATATATTGTTCATAAGACTTTAAGGAAATTTCAACTACACGCGTTACCATCCAAACCTTGAAACGGATTATTGATTTTATTTATATATAAACCTTTTTATTAGCATCAAACAAAAAAGAAAAAGAAAAGGTTACATGTCTACCGGGCTGCTGTTTTCTGAATGCGTCAGATGGAGCTACAAGCACTAAAACGTCTAATGTCCAGCCCACTAAAAGCCCAAACTCACTGTTGCAATATCACTGTAATTGAAAGCGATTTTAAAAAATTGAGATGAATGTTTCAATTCTTGTATTAATTAACTCCTGTTTAAGTAAAAAATACTTATTTATTTATTCTGTACCAGAGACAATTAATTATCATATGAAAAAAAAGAATAATGTAGTATTGTGTAATGTGTTTACAACGCATAGTTGCATGTGCCATTTGAATTATTTTTCAATCATAGTGTAAATGTATGTCTACTACTCTGTGATATAGATTTGTGATCTTGTTTATAGTGAAAGCAAAGTGACTAAGTATATAATAACGTTTGCAATATACTTTAAGAGGCAAAATTAAGTCGCATACTCGTTTTATCCAATGATTTCTCATCGACTGGAAAGTGGAAAGTACAAGGATAATTGATTTCTTAGGTGTGGATTATATGGAACCTTCTCTCACGTTTCAATGCATCTTCAACTTGATGTTGTAGATCAACCAATTCTTCAATTGTTATTGAAAGTTGATAGTAAGAGAACGAGTTCTTTCTATCATTTTCATCATTCAACAAAATTGATGACTCGTTCTTGATATCGAGAATTTTTTGTTCCTTCTTCATTGTTTGATTGCATACTAGATGGATAAAGAATCTTTCCAGAATCTGCTTTTTCATCAGCCATTCACCAGCCACTATGTTCAAGCATCCCACATTTTCTCAAACCTGGTGTTTCGATTGATCGGCGCTCCTGTGAGCTCATCCTGTACACAAATTAGCGGGCAGTAAATAAAATTTGAATCGTGTGTCAAATAATTGAACCACAGTTGGACTCGGGGCGTGGACCCATTTTGTAGTAGTACATGGTCCAAACTGAGACGCGATCTGTGCCGTGGGCCTCACCGAGTCTGTCCTACCATATATCCCCACCCAGCATAGCCTATTAAAATGTGCTGGGATTGATTTGTTTCAGGTCCCAACGTCATGGCCTTCTTCGGACCCCGGTGTGCATGCCACTCTGCGCCCATCTTGATCTTGTCCTTGTCCCCATGGCAACCCCGGCCGGCCTGCTGCGTCAAACTCATCCGCCACCTGATGCCATGCATGTGATCTTACGTGTGCTGTTTTAAATTTACTGGGAAATCTGAATAGCACATGTTGTACATTCCAAATGTCGAATGATGCAAGTCATATAGTAATGTAACATGAGTTACGGGTCGAGTAATTTTGAATTTAATCTCCATGCAAATATATTATATATTAAGAGAGATGTTCTCAGTAGATGTTTATATCCTCCTTAGTCGAGTGAGAAAAAAAGGGGTAGGTAGGTTTCAATATTAATCACGAGTATGAGGAACTAGCATGCAAGTTATCTTTTGTGGTGGTTAACAACTTAACATTAATGTTTTACACGTTGATCATTTGATGCTGTGTTAGGCTCATTTAACGAAGCAGAGTTGAGTCATTTTCTTGCCACAATATTTCAATGACTTCCCATTTCTGTACACTCTGACGTCTGAACTCTGGAGCTTTTAATTAGTGCTTGCAATTGCGACAAGTCTTCCATCAGGTTTTGACTGCTGATGTTCGAGCAAAATTTGCCAATCACGTTTGCAGAAGAGGCTGGGAACAGGATCGGAACTTTTTGCTTTTGGTGCTTGGGGGCCTCGAACAATTCCATGCACGGGGGATACATCTAAGAAGTACGCAGTACTGTGTCAGTGCTGCCAAGTTGATTTAATTATTACACCTCGTTTTAAGTTTCGAGCTTCCGGGAGCAGAGAAGTAATCAAGCAAATAGGATGTCAATTGCCTTAGTAATTTCTTTCGTGAATAAGATTAATTAGAATTCTCACTGGTTATGCAAAAAAGAATATATATTAGATTATTATTATTTCTTGCAATCAGGAAATTAACCTGTAGAGAGCACGCCTGCGAAATTAACCTTCCTTATTTTGTTCTTAAAAAAAAAAGGTTCAGATGGAAAAGTTGCTTGTGTCCGATGGATCTTGCTGGTTATCTCACTGCTGCCAAATTGTGGATTTCTAACAACTCGAGTATAAGATGCAAGTCCAAATCAAACTCGGCCAGAAACGACTGTAACTCAGCTCCCTTTTATGAGTACTTCAAACACTCGGTTATACTACTTTCTACCGAGACGGCAACAAGATCATGTAAGTGAGAGATTACTGATAAGACCAGTCAAATGGACACATGTGAGCAACTGAGCGCCCCAACCCCCACCTCACTCCATATAAACTTTCTATATAACTCAGGCCAGCCAGGGCTTACTCTCAGATTCAGCCAGGCCTTTCTGATCTGCACAGCTTCCCACATCCCTTTCCTTCTTCACTTCTCGTAGAGTTGTGTGGTACACCATGGCCTTCTCATATGACCACCATGCTTTCTTCCTGGACTGCGCTTACCTTCCCACCTCTCCCATTGGGATGCCCCTCCTGCCACAACAGGCTGATCAAGAGCTGAACAGTGCACCTTCATGCTTCCTCTACCCCTATCAATCGGCTGATGTGATCCCAGTCCCATATGTCTCAGTCTCAGGAACTGATGCCAAGACCTACGACAGAAGCAGCTCCCCGGACAGCGCCACAGATGCTCCCTCGGTCGACAGCACCACCTGTGATTCGCCAAAGCCGGGCGATAATTATCGTCTGGAGAAGAAAAGAAAGAAGGTATAGCATGTATTGTACATACTGGTTAAATTGCTTCCCGTCTTCCTGCAAAATCTTTTATGGCGTGGTCATCATAGTTCTCTTGTCGTTGTTAGGACGAAGAGGTTAGCAATAGCTGCAGATATGGCAAAACCAGGACTGGGCTAAAAGAAACCGAGAGCAAGAAAAAGAGAGTTGCTGTGTCCAAGGGTTCTGTAGAAGCTCCCGCTGGTTACATACAAGTGAGAGCAAAAAGGGGTCAAGCAACAGATAGTCACAGCCTTGCGGAGAGGGTACTACGCCAAAACTACCATATCTGTCATATATTTCTTCACACGGATAGATCAGTAAAATGTTCGAGGACAGATAACACTTGTTTTAGTGGTGGCCTAGTAATAATTCAATTTTACATAAAATGTGGATTCAACTCACAAATACCACTTGCTGCGTTGGCTGGTGCGATTCTACATTTAAAAAAAAAATGCTCACAGAGCAGTGACATATTCGACCATGCTTTGGATGATTCAGGTCAGAAGAGAGAAGATAAGTCAGAGGATGAAGATGCTGCAAGGCCTAGTTCCTGGTTGTGAGAAGGTGAATGCAGAAACTTTCTTGACCAGTGCATTATTTCCTTGTGCATCTGAAGTTGAAGTATAACACTTCATGTTTTTCTTTTGAAGGTCAATGGAAAGGCACACATGCTGGATGAGATCATTAACTATGTGCAGTCTCTGCAAAACCAAGTCGAGGTAATGCAGTGATAAATAAGTTGAGTATTTCCTCCATGCATCTTTTTGCACTCATTTAATTGAATGTGCTGTATACATCATATATCCAGTTCCTATCAATGAGACTTGCCTCTTTGAGCCCCATGTTGTATGGCTTTGCAATGGACATGAATGACTACAGCAATCTACAAGAGGTATATATGATATCAATTACATCATGTGCTGTACATGTTAGTTGAAGAACTTACAGCAGTATGTACCGGAACATTGATTTGCTTGTACTGACGTTGTATTATCCTTTTGGGCAGAAAGTTATGAGGACAGAGACACAAACTACCGTGCCACCGGCAGACCCTGGAATTCACATCGAGCCCACTTCGTCGACTAGGAACGGATCAACCAATCACCACACTGTTGACAATTCAGCACCTCATTTGCTTCAAGGACAAGGGCCCAACTTCCCCCAGGTTTGGCACCTCTCTTCAGGAAAAGAACAAATATATATATGTTATCGATACATATAATACATTTTATTGGATGCACTCAGCTAGCCAATTAGACTACATGCACCTGCTAATCATTGATATCCATCTCTCCAGGATTCTGGAAGCTCTGTGATGCAAGTGGGTGAAGTCAGACTTCTCAAGCAAATACCGCTTGCAAACATGTGTTCTTTTCAGTAGGGAACAGAAGACTTGTGACATATCTGAGATGCTTCACCTTACTTAGTGCAGTGCCTCTTTGTATAGAGACCTTAATGTATTCTTTTCAGTAAACACTTGTATCGTCCCATCTCATGCCATGAGCTCCTACCTAGTCTTCAAATTATGTTGCATGTAGAGGGAGATTTATGAGATCAGAGCAATCAACTGATAGGCATGCATGCATTTGATTTCTTGAAGCCTCGCTTGATGGAACAGATTAAACAAAAAAAAAAAGTTTCAGTTAGAAGAGGATTCCTTTTAACCATTATATTGCTCGGTCGTCCTTCTTTATGATGACTATCAGCTCATGGTCTCTATCCCCACCCCCAATCAATGTGAGAGAATACACCATCATCGAGGAAGCAACAAGAAGACAGAAAGAAGATGACAAGAACAGTGACCACGTCGAGCATTTATTTACCGTGGTAGTATTCCTGCTGGTACTGTAGCAAGAAATACATATATAGAGAGAGAGGGATATGACGGATCATTGTACAATAAAGAGCTGACATGACCACCCACTGGCTAATTATTCATTGTTTTTTCTTGTTACTGTTGGTACTATTGATAAAAGTTCAAGATCCATTCTTTTACTGGAAAAAAAGTGATGCAGGATTCAAAACCTAACCATCCTCAAAAGCCACCAACATAGCATAAATTCATAAAGATACTTGTCACCGCATTTTTGGCTCTGCATTCAACATTTTCACGTAAATAAATTACCCGTCTTTTGATTCATGTCCTCTAACCCTTGGAACAATTTTCCTGTGGGAAAATCCCTGCTTGCACATTGATATGATGATATCAAAAGCTCGTCGCTCATGAAAAATTCGAAATTTCTCCTCAAACATAGCTGAAAGACTAATTACTCGGCTACCTTTGCTTCGGAAAGGATGTCGGAAAGTCTAAAATGTGTCATAGTCTTATATTAGTTAGAGAAAAAAAAAGAATATGCTGACATTTTTGTATGATCTCAACTGACTGTTTCACTACAGTAAATGTATACGTAGTCGACAGCTTTCCTTACGGCAATCTGTTGGAAAATCTTTATTAATTAGAAATGTTATTACCAGGCCCACTCTTCACTATCCATCGCTCACCCCACGATAGCGACTGGAACATGGAAGAATAGATAGCTCTACTCATTCATGGTGAAAGAGTAATTGCTCAAGCTGCATGCAGCAATGGATTCAAATGCACACATAGTATAAGCAAATGATATTGTGAAATTTCAACAAAAAAATAAAAATAAAAATAAATTTGTGGCAGCAAAACTTCTTGTTACTTGTTTCGAATCAGGCTTCCTAAAGAAATCACAGTGATCCAAAATCATGGTGGGGAAGGAATAAGCTGCGTGAAGTAAACCTGGAAGAAAGATCTTTTGTTCTGGACTTCAGTTCTCAGAATGTGCACTGATCTACAGCAGCATGCAAGGACTAATATTTTGTTCAATTCTGGATATCAAGATATAATAGAGGAAGAAGAGTACATTGCAAGACTACATATAGCATAATAATTTGCAGGCTTGCAGAATCTTTTATCTAGTAAGATCATGAACAACATCATACAAGTGATATTAAGCACAATTTGCCCTCTTTCAGAACATTTTATGCTAACTATTTGATGACTCCGTATCCATGGAAAGAAATTGGATCTATGAGAGAAATAGGTAATATATCGGAAGCCTAGTTAGAGAATATATCTTCTGAAATTTAACAAAAAAACATAACTTGATGCAAAGTTTTTTATTAACACATCAATGTGTTGTGTTATAATAAAGTTTAATCTATCAGAAAATCTCCTCTGGAATAACATTAATCTATATGGATCAGAAAGCAATAGTTCTGCCCATGTTCTTGACAACTAATTTATTGGCAAAAGATTCATCTCAGAAATCACACACACACACCTACATTTCCATGGTGACTCCTACATAGTATCAGTCAATGTTTACAGGTAATCTTTCAGAAATCTTACTTTTCAAGTGATCTGATCAAGCAGAGAAATGTGGAATCCTTCCAGCACCAAAATAAGGTATGGGCATGAGGTTGGCCGGTAATCAACTGATATTTTAGCTACTTAATGGTTTCATCTTCATATTATAAAAAAAAACAATTAAAAATTTAAAAAAAAACACGTCGCAAAAGTAAGTTCTTGAAAGGGGTCGGTCCAGTTTATGGGTTACCAAAGAGTAATTTGTTTAATAGTTTGGGCAAAACTTGGTCTCTTTTTATGAATATTTTCTTCATCTGCATAATCTGCAATTGCGTTATTTTGATTATATGGAGGAAAAACTGTACATGTGGAATGTAATTAGAAAAGGAGAAGAAAATTTGTGGTAGCGAGTACATGACAATCAATGAGAGTAAGGAAATTAACCTAATTGAATGATGAATTTAGGGGCTGGCTAAGAATCCAAGTATGTGCATGATTGTTTCCGTCAAGGTTAGAGAATAGCAACATTATTAATGATTGATTTCGACATTATTAAAAAAAGCTGTTAATAATAATTGATTGTCACACATCCAACGTCAAATTCGTCATACATATTGCTTATGGACAGGGAGTCTCCATATATGTTGATGACTTGGCAAGTCTTAATCTAAGTATTAATTGGTGCAGTACATATACATAATTAAAATTTTACATCAATTATTTACATAATGTTTAAAATCAGATCGGATCGATCGGTTCAATCGGTTCAATTATAAATAGGCCACAAATTTGAGTTGATTTTTTTTGCAAAAAATGAGATTGACCGGTTTGAACTGAAAAACTGATTCAATTTGATTTTTGTCAAAAATATTAAAAATTTTGGAAATAGAAAAAAAAGAAAAGTTGATTTTGGTAAGATTGTGTGAGAACATGAGATAGATAAATAATTAATAAAATATATTTTAGGGGATATAAATAAAAGATAAAATTATTCACAAAATAAAATATAAAAAATTGAAATTACTATAAATAATGATATTGAAAACAAAAAAATATTTTATTCTTATTTGATTAATTTAAAATGACGACTAATATGATTTAATTATATTTTTATACTTTTTATATTTTTATTTGTAGTATATTTTAAGAAATAATAAAAAAAATATTATTTTATAAAAAATCAGTTTAATCTAGTCGAACCTGATTAAATTGGTGGAACCTTGACCCAATTATTTGACATATAAAAACGTTGATTATTTGTTATAAAAAAGGTTCACATAAAAAACATATAAACACAATGACGTCCTTTTAGAATACAATATTCTTGTTTTTTCCTTTTTCTCCTCTAAATCTTCAAAGGAGAAAAAGTCATTATTGCATATCCGAGATCTCCAATAAGACATGTATCTTTCTCTTATCAATAGATATGTGCATGGAACCATCTATTAACCTTACAATTCCCTATCGTGTTAGTTTATCTGCATTCATCTCTTAGCACAGATGAAGAGAAAGGTACATTGTCCATAGCCATAGCTGATTCTAACAAGTGGAAGCACATCAAAACAATCCAAAGGCAAAGGCTCCTGTGCATCATGAGGCTGTTCCCAGGTGCTGAGGCACTTGGAATCATTTAGTGGTCTCCATCTACTTGTGTTCTGCTGCATGTGGAGTGCAAAGGATAAGAGCTAGAGTATTTCCATGCATTGCCTAGGGACCCCCTCTTCTCTCCGGCCGGGCTCCGTTGTCGAGCCCGACCGACATGGCATAGGATCTATTCCCGCTCCGGTTCTGCCTCCGTGGGTCCTGACCCAAGCGGCCGAGGCACAGGTACTCATGCATGGTGAGAGAGCGCATGGGACTACCTACAGGAGACGAAGGTTATAAGAGGAGGAGGAGGGTGAGAAGCTGACAAGGGTTTTAATGGCCACCCTCATGGATGTGTCTCGGCTGTCCTGGGAGTAGATGCATGAGTGATCCCCACATGTTGTTGCTACTTCCTCGAGACTTTTGATGGCAGCGAGTCACTGTGATATATACATATGGCTTGACTAGGACATCGCCATGCATGGGTGTCTGACAATTGCTAGCTAACTGTTGCCGCACTGAGACTGTTGAGAGCGAGCTAGAGATGAGAGAGAGAGAGAGAGAGAGCGAGCTAGAGATGAGAGAGAGAGAGAGAGAGAGAGAGAGCAGATGTAAGTGGAAGATCCTGTCGAACGTATTAATTTGAAGAAAGTTTCTGCACAAGTACCCCATGCAAATAAATGCCTCTAGATATAGTTAAACCTTCTCTTCTAAAATGTTTTGTACCAGTTATAGCTCTCCTAAAGCTTTTGATCCCATCGACGTCTCCTGTCCGGACAAAGTTTATTTTTTGGATGCAAGGCTTGGATCATTGTGGAGACACAGCATGTGAGGGGAGAGGGTGTCAAGTTATGTGAAATTGACCTTGTTGGATGATGCGTGGATTGTGATCTTTATCAGCTTGATTAATTCTTCAGAAGCAATTCGATCCTCTCTTGATCGGCAAGCTAACAAACTATGTATAATATTCTATACATACATATATATGATTGTGCATTGACATGACTAGTTTTGACATTACTAGAGATTTAATAAGTAGATAGCGGTCTAACAAGCGGATAGTGGATGATGATTAGCAGTTAAATATTACAACAAATAAGTGTTTGACAAATTTAGTGATAGAATTAACTAATGAATATAAAATAATATAATTAAACATATAAAAAACTATTCAATTCAAACACTATACAAATTTTATTATAATACAATAAATAAATTATTTATATCTCAATTAAATAAAATAAAATTTTACAACTAATTTTTTTGTTAAAATATATAGAAATTTATATTGATAATAAATTTTATATAGTGCACCCATGATATAAAAATATTAATTGTGAAATTATATTTCATTCATTGTTAACATATAAATAATTTGCAATTAATTGAGTATGAATACAAAAAGAAATATAGTTAAATGATTATAAAATAAAATGATAAAATAATAAGATAAGTTAGAAATAAATAACATATTTGAATAAGGGTAAAATTAAAAAAATTATAAAATGCTAAACTCTAATCGCTAAACGCTAGTAGAAATAAAATTTTAATATATTTTCATACGAATCACTATCATTTACTAGATAGAAAAAATTAGCGTTTGAACAACTAAATACTAATTGAAACGTTAATTTTAATGTAGGCAAATAGAGCCTTAATACTTAAAAGGGATAAAAAAACTTATCTCAAACCCACAATAATTGCATATAATATATCTGAAGCCATAAGGGCTTAACAGTTCAAGGGTGGCGCTCCATAGGAGTAAAAGGCAGAGAGATGGATTTTAATGTCTTACGCTGGGAGGGCCTCAATTGGTATCCAATATGAACTGAGATGGCAGCACTTGCGCCGGCGAGTAGGCCTACTACTCCGTTACTCATGGCCTTCCGGCAACCATGTCCAGGGTTATTAATATCTAACTAATCAGATTTTGAGATAAGCTTCAAAAGTAAACAATTGGAGATGTTTTCAAAATCTAACCCAGAAAGCCTGATCCAAATAGTTGAGCCATGAAATTCAAAAATCACGCCATTAGATGCTGGCAATTGGAGTAGTAATCACTTGTGCATCGATCCATCAGTAGGCCAAGATGTGCCTTACCCTCGACCTTGACTCCACGTTATAACCCGTTTTGGTGGCCTTCATATGTTGCTGTTGGACGTTGTGCTGGAAGAAACCACGCGGCTGCATGTTGTTAGAAGGCTCTGATTAAGCCCTTCTTAATCTGATATGAAAAAAAGAACACTACACATCTCTAGATAATTAAGGTTGCATTGAATGGTGTTGGCCGCAGTTGACTCGAGGGTGGTCCATATGTGCTTTTGTGGAGTTGCTGTCACGAACATGGCAGGAACATATTAAATACAGCGAGCCAGGTTTCAGCTGCGGCTGCTGCTCGATCTACTAGGACAAGACATGCAGGTGGATGAGTAATCAACATCTGTTGTGGCTGAGTTGGGAGCTCCATCTCTCAGCCACGCCAAATCTTGGGACCTTTATGGGGATGCTTTCACTCCTGTAGTCCTCTGGCCAACTATCTTGTTGAGCAAGTACTTGCCTCACACATACGCCCTGCATGAAAACAAAGTTTTGTGCTGGATCAAGATTCTTATGTTTATCAAACCCTTCCCCTAAATCAAGCAAAATTATGTTAATTTAATTCTTCACTGCTCGCAAAGTGCAAAGTTGCATTGGAGAACGTTCCTCCATCGCCACGAAGAGAGCCAACTGAGAATCAGAAAAGCACATTGAAACGAAGTGCTTTCATGCACTGTTGCATGATTAATTACCTTAGGAATTGAAATCAGCAGTCAATATCAGCAATTTGGATCTGTCTGCATAGAGTTTCTTTCCAGGTTGTGGCTTACTTTGAGTTGCCGACATGAACTTGGTTTGATCTCCAACTTCGATCGTATGGGGAGCACGCATGTTCGATCTCTAGTTGAAATCACTGGTGGTGCACAGTTGGCTGATAGTTAAGAGCCTGAAATGTTCTTGCTGCTAGATGGTGTTAATTAAGTGACTTCTCGTTTTCTATTGTCACGTCAAGATACATTCCGCAATCCCCCCAAACAAAAGAAGATGCCTAACGCAATTGTTGTTCCAGATGCATTGAGTTGATCATGAACTTTTTGTTCTTTACTGTTGATAACAATTGATCCATCTACTGAAGTTGGTTGAGTATTTGACTTAGATGGATAGTAGGTAGGAGTCTTGAATATATAAGAGTTTATAGTTCTCACCAAGATATTATATTCATTTCAATATTAGTACCACCAAGATAATAGTACCACCGAGATATAGTTCTCACCAAGATATATTCATCAAATAATAGTAGAATTGCATGTCACAGGGACAAAAAAGTTTGACTCAGCTGGCACACAATTTGGGTGCTAAAAATTCATTCAAAAAATAAAGATTAGTGGAACTGCCGACTTGCGCAAGTGATATGAAAATAAATGCATTAATCTCTCAAACTTAAAGCACTTATCAGATGATATGAAAATAAATCGACTTTGCATCACAAATAAAACATGCCCTAGAATAAATCCTCATAGTGCGAAGACGTCCTTTATTTCAAAAATGTTTTAAGAGTCAAATGAATTTCAAACATTATTAATAGGGACATATCTCCGATATGAGCCTCGCCCGTCATACCCATGCATGCATACGATTTTTGATAATATATTAGGATATTATCCGATCATTTAGAATATTGTGCTGGCAATAGAAAATAAATGCATAAAAGAAATCAGTTTGCAACGAGAGAACAAGCAGCAGAGATTCAGTTAAAACTAAGGGTCCAAAGGCACACGTTCCACATTGAGCCCAATAAGATTCCTGAATTCACAAAAGGCTCATAGATGTCAAACAAGGGAATTCAGCCCAGAGTACTAATCAGTAACAACAATAAAAAAGATCAAGAATTCATGCAATTATTATTATTGTTTAACATTAAACTTCTTAAATTCTCAACTCCATAAATCCTCTTAGAAATCGGATCAAACGCAATGTATCATATATCCACAGATCTTATCTATCCTGCTGAGAAAAATAGCACAGACGAAGAAATTAAGAAGGAAAAATGATGCCTTAGGTGTTAGAAAAAGATGGAATACAGTTCATGGCACTGGAGGGAAAGACTATTCCATTTACAGTTCACTGCTTCACTCCAAACTCTCATCTTGACTACCTTTTTTTTTATGGCTAAAGTTTGTTGGAGAGTTCGTCGTCATTGGCGTCTTGATCAGCTTCCTCTGGGCAGAGTTAGGAGAAGGTCAGAGTCATTGTATCTTTTACTATAGTAGCATTGTTACTTTCTTTGTAATACCGTGTTAATCTCTTGTATCAGTTTAGGTGTTAGTACAAAAGGGTGTGATTGTAATCAATTAGAGTTAGGTCAATTATAATGTTCTCTTCCTTTGAATAGAAATGTAGCTTTCTTCTTTTCCCTGCGTTTCCCTCTTCTTGCTTTTCTTCCACCTTCTTCTCCAGCAACCTCAACTTCACAGGCAGCGTACCACAGGAGCTCAACTTTTGACAAATTAAGTTGCTCTTTCATAAAACGAAGCTATCAAACAAATATGGTCTCAACATTTTTGCACGCCTTATTGTGGCCGATTTCGCCATTACTACATTGGATTAGAAGCATTGAGTGGTCAACCTTTTAAAGGAATGAGTTGGCATTGATGCAGATGTTGCCCACGGCATGCAGAAGAAATTAAGCAAAATCAAACTGTATGTATATCCGATTCATTCTCCAATTCTCATCTGATGGCAGCATCTCTATTGGTTTGCTCAAATTTAATCTGTGCCTAATATTTGGAGGAAAGGATGAACCCACCCACCCCCCCCCCCCCCACCCCCCCCCCCCCCCCCCCCCCTTTTTTTTTTTGGTGCATATATATCAATCAAGGTGTTGGTGTTGCTTTGTTGCCCATCTAACCTTCTACTGTTTTTGTTTTCTTTTCTTGATGAGTAACTTGAAATCAAACTAGTATGATCTTTCTGCGTAGTATGTATTTTGCTTGTTTTGTCCTTCTTGGAATCAAAGATATCAGAAATCCTTCATGATATAATTAAACCAGTTTGAAATAGAGGATTATACCAGTAACCAGTTTGTCTTTGATTCTCTCGCTAATTAAGTTTGAGTTTGCAGATGGTTGAAGAAAATGAAAAATCAAAGAATTGTCGGGAGAGTAATGTACGTGGGGTGGAAGGTACAGAGCCAAATAGATTGGATTCAACTCGATTTGTTTACACGACCCTCTTTTAAAATATTCGATCGATCTGTACCGTCGGGTCGGCTTGCGACGGCTGACATCCACCGGTGTCCGCCCAATCAATGTCTTCGTCGCCGGCGAACCGCGAGGCTGGCAGGCGCGAAGGATTCTACGACACCGCACCGGAAGGCGCCCAGGGCCGAGCCGTGGTGACGATGGGTAGGAGGTGGCGGCAGCGGCGGTGAAGAGAGGCGCCGTCGAGTGGGCTCGCCGCTAGCTATGGCGAGGCATGGACGGCGAGGGATTCGTCGACTTTACAATCATGGTGTCCAATTTATTGTCGTTTTGTTTTATCTTCTTTTTTGTCTATCACGAAAGCATGCGTATTAAGTAAAAAAAATAACAAAAAAAAAAAAAAAACAGTTCCAGCCATAACGTCTCGAATTTGTACAATACAAATGAAAATAGAATTTGTTAAAAGTTACATATTGGTGGAGAACTATTAATTTCCTTTAGCCTTAACAATTTTCAAATATTAATCTTTGAGTTTTGTGGCTAAAAGAAATGTTCTTAGTAAATTGTGAGACAGTCTCACATTAATTTTTAAATTGTCAATTTAAAGTTATATCCAATATTTTAATACTCTTCGCGGCCATTAGTACGTTGCCATAATTATGGTTGTTTAATGTATTGAAGAATGATTGAGTCAAGGGGAAAAGTTTAGTTGTATAAACGATAAGTTAATACTCATTGATGATGAGATTTGGATCGTCACTTTCCTTCAAAAGAAAGCATGCTGCAATTCATGATATATGCCAATCAACTTGATTCGTAGTTCGATACAATGCCTCTTAACTGAAGTTCTTAATGTGTTTTTAATTTACTATGCTGAAACAAGATGTTGGCAGAATTTTATGTGTTAATTTTGGTCTAATTCAGGAAGCTGTAAAAGCTGCTACGAAAAAGAAGGGTGATAAAGATGAAGAAACAGCAGTGGTACAACAACATTTGCAAGGTACTAATCACTTATGTTCCTATTATGTTGCATCTTATCCATAGTTGATAGAACTGAAGAACATGTGATCATGTTTAACATTTCATTTTGGGTTTGAACTAGTTTGCCAAAGGTGAAGTTGCAGCTTGAACTATTGCTGCAGCTAAAAGAAGATAAGCTGAATTGGAAGCAATTTCACGACCCAGGATGATATTGACCCATGAAGAGATGTGCTCTTTTGATATAAGTTACTTTGATGAATTTCTTGAATTTTTCTTGAATGAAAAGTAAAACTGATACAGAACATATGGATGCATTTTCATAGAGAGAAAAAGGCAAAAACAACATTTTGTTTTTCTTTGCTATCATCAAAATATTCGAAGTATACTTTTTTTATCAATAATCTCCCTTTTTTTATTGATTGCAAACAAATTGAAAAATGAGAGACATAAATAAGAGTTATAAACTGATATCCCTTAATCAATATCTCTTTGAATGTATACCAAGATATAAAATTCAACAATATAGTGTACCATTTCCACATGTGACATGTGAGGTTCATCTTTGAAAAATTTATCACTATGAATATATCCATCATGTTGAAACTTACATATATAACATATCGGATCATAAGACATAACAAAAATGCTCAAGGAGTCATTCATAGCATAATAATATCCATACATATAAAAAATGCTCAACGAATCAATAAAAAAAAAAGCAAATGCACCCACATGATCGAATGAGCCAAATACAACATATTATATATAATCCTAGCCATCGAGTCATAGTTCTTCTCCTCCTTTTGAAACCATCAAAATGAGAAACTACAAAACACAAACAAGAACACGTAAGAACTAAGCATCATCATTCTTATCGTCATGATCGTATGGTGTCGTGTCAAAGCCTTAGAGAGTGAAGATAAACAAAAAGACAATTTTGAGTGCATCCTTGTCCCATCTCCAACCTATCCAGCTTAGCATGTGGGTCCAGTGTAAGCCGTAGAAAATGAACCACACTCAGAAGTCAGAGCTGAACTCGGATAAGAAGGCCACTCCGATTCAACATCATCCATGATTGTAGCATCGCCTATAAGAGCCTCAGCATTATGTACGTCTTCATAATCAAACTCAGGTGGCACACCGTTCTTGGTGATAATTCACTTATCTTCCAGATAGTGCATACCTTTTCTAATCATCATGTCATTGCCAATGATATCAATCTGACACAGCGATATATGACTCGAACTCAGAAATAATCACACCACTCTGACAAAAAATATAAGCATGAAATGTTCCATAATGTAGATCGTATTCTTAGCATGTTTGGGAAGAATCTTATCCTTGGTGAGTATAAGATGATGAATCATGAAGGCTCCAAAATTTATCGAAGGATAATCATCCCAAACAAGACAATAGAGAAGAGAGGGATCAAGAAAGTTTATATCCTTATAATGATCGGATGGAGAAAAGAAATGTGACTAATGATATGGTGGGTGGCAAGGGTTGATTCAATTTTTTCTGAACCCCTCTCAATGTGAAGCTCTCAACCTCACCTCCGAAGACAATATCAATAGACTCAACAATCTTAATGTCAGACAACAATGGGTAGTAATGTTCTCCAAACTAGTGGAAGGAGCACCGAGAAGTTGACATATCACGGTAGGATAAGCTTTAGATCATGAACTAGGACTTTAGATTTGACATATGTGTGTGTATTTGGATAGGTCATCTTGGCATAAAAGAGTCTAACCAACCTAAGATCAATTTTCTTATTTAGGACGAGAAGGGGAAGTACCCAATGTCATCAAAGAGCTCATGAAATATAGTTATTTTGAGGAACTCCCAATCCATTCTAATGCCACGTGCGACTTGTCTAAAATTAGAAGCTTCTTAAGCTTAGCAGGTTATTACCAAAGATTTATTTAAGACTTTTCAAAAATAGCATCGCTGTGAGGAAAGCTTTATATAGTTGAAGAAAAGTCTTAGAATGACACCGATGATGACCATTCGCACGGGAAGTGGCGGATTCGTCATTTATAATGGTGCTTTTGGAATCCGTTGAGGATGTGTTGATGCAACATGACAAAGTCATCGCTTATACTTCAAGGAAATTGAAGAACATGAGAACGATTATTGACTTAGAGTTAGCCATCATAGTTTTTACATTGAAGATTTGATATAATTAATTGTATGGAGAATAATTTATTAACCAACCACAAGAGTTTTAAATATGTTTTCTCGAGAAAAAAATTAAAGATGAGGCAAAGGAGATAATTAGAGTTTCTAAAGGATTACAGATTTGCTATCAATTTCCATCAGGGTAAAGCAAATGTAGTTGTCAATGCATTGAGTCAGAAATGGGAAAAAAAATTCTAGCTTGTTTGCGGATTCATAAATGTAACATGGTTGAAGACATTGTGCTATGGTTAATTGGATTAACATGACTTTGGGGTGTCAAATTTGGGAGCACGTGCGACTTGACCTGAGTTGTCCATTGGCGCAAGGATCACCGAGTACTTCAATGGATGTGTAAAAGCTTTTCAAAAATTAATTGATAACCTAATCATGATAATTGAACATATTGATTTTATTGAATAAAATGTTTAATCCAATGGATGCCCTTAGTCACTATTGTTATGAATATTGGACATTTAAAGATATTACATAGACAGTTACTGAACTTGGTCAACAAATAGTTTGTTTTCTATTCTTACTCGTTTGTCTTGCTTAGTTGCATGAAATTGTGTTTTACCATGGAAAAATGATTTTGGTTGATATCCTATGATGTTTAATGCAATGGATATCCATAGCCACTATTGTTATGGGCATTGGGCATGAAAACATATTACGTAGACGGTGACCCAACCTACTCAACAAATAGTTTGTCTTCTATTCGTACTCATTCGTCTCTCTTAGTTGCATGAAATTGTGTTTTAGTTGATGAAATTGTTTTTAAGATCACATTAGGGTGGATTAGAAATCCCTTAAAATGCCTACCCTTCATGAGATCTTTGATGGCATTGGGTGGCTTCCCCTTCTCGGCCTAAATGAGAAAGTTTATTTAGGTTGTTTAGACTCTTCTACGCCAACATGACCTATCTGAATACATGCACATATGTCAAATCATCAATCCTACGTTGTGATCCCAAGCTTGACTTATCGTGATATGTCAACTTCCTTCCACCAAATTGGAGAACATTACTATTCATTGTTGGTCCTTCGACATTGAGATTGTTGAGGTTATTGATGTTATCTTTGGAGAGGTTCAGAGCTTCTCAATAAGAAAGGTTTAAAAGAAATTGAACCCTATCCCTTGCCGCCCACTATATCATTAATCATATCCTCTTTTCTCGATTCGGTCATTATAAGAGTATATGATGCATACAAAATATAACATATTTTAGTTTATTATTTTTATTAAATTTTTTTATAATTTAATCATGGCATACATCATTTTAGGTCATTTTTAGTCATAATTCCACATTATTGATTTGATTATCAATTCTCTGAATATTTTAATTGTGAGTGAATTAATTTAATTCTTATATTATTTTTCTAGGGCATTAATTTTCAATGAGTATATTGGACAAAAATTGGAAACCAGTCAAGGGCGCCAAGTTGGTTATGGCACAATTAGATTAATTAGTTCACTTAAAGCTTCATCGTCAGGCGCCAATATCAAATCTATCATTTCAAGAGAGCCAAAGATTTTAATTGCAAGGGCAGTTTTGGGAGCTAAATGCAATTGGTTATGATTACATTCTTATCATTCGGGGAGCTAAACTAGGGTCAACTAATTTTATCAACTGAAACTTTAGATTTTAAGGGGCCAAATATGGATTCAATATTGGGAGCTAAAATCTCCTTAACTTTGTTCTCGGGCGATAAAAGGATGGAGGTCAATACTTTATCATATATGAAGTTGTTATCGACTGAGAATGAAATCCAAAAGGAGTTTATTGGGTGTAAAATCAAGATTACAAGGAGATTATCACCCTTCATCCCAAGGCGAGAATTTAACAAAGCCAAATTTTACCAAGGCACTAAAGTGGACAAGGGAGCTAATCACCATGCAAATTAAGGTGATTATTGGGAGCCAACTTCTGATCGAGCCGAATTAAACTCAGCCATACGATTGTCATTATGATTAGTACGAGACTCCTTTAGCACCTAAAAATACGTGAAGAGACCATCATCTCAATTTGTGCTTTGAAGTCCAAGTTTCTTCCACAGAGGAGTCTCTACAAGCTACGACCTAGAGGAGAGAGGTGCGATGGCTGAAAGTTGATCATGACTCTGAGAGGCTGCCCGACTATCTGTCTGTGATCCGAAGTTTCAATATTTTATTATTTGGGGGTAATTCTTTCAATGTTTTTCATTATTATTTTATTCTATCCAGAATTTTTAGGATGAACTCCATGTTTTTAGTTATTTTATTTTAGGAGATTATTATTTGAAAGGGAAATGTTGTGAACTCTTATTTTATTATTGGATTTCTTTTGCTCAATTTTTAATGGTGTTTAATGCTTTTGATTTAATTATTTGAATTTCTGAGTTAAGTAATTACCAGTTTGTGCACTATTTGATTTCGTATTTCATTTAGTTAAATTAAATAATTTATTTTGAAATTAGAAATTGACATAAGTCTAATAACTAATGTGTGGAGAATTAGATATGTGTGGTATGTTATTCTATACAAGTTTGTGAAGTGATTAATAGTCTAGGATTTTCATTTTAATGCACCTTAATTTTAGTTTTACCTGATTGAGTACCAATTTATAGGACTTCAATTTTGATTAAATTTAAGATAGTTTAATTTGCTTCATTAAATAATGGATATATCAATTTATGGATTCTGTGATTTTAGTATTAATAATTTTAAAAAAATTCTAATCCATCTTAAAAAATTTAATTTATCTTTTTTAGTTCACATATTTATCTTTAATTCGTTATCATCCTAAGATCTAACTTCAGCACCACCATCTTATCTTATTTTATCTTATTTTTAGTATTTTATTTTATAATTAGAAAACTTATTTTCAAAACCTAAGTTTTTTTCTCTCTTATTAATTTATAAATTCATATATTGAATTAATAATAACTCTTTACTCATATTTATTATATTACTTGAGCGACTAGTGCACTTGTTAGCGGATTTATTTTACTACATCATTTTACGCATAAATATAAAGCTTCTTAATTGCCCTCTTCTTTGTTGTCTTCTTCCAAATGATTATCCTCCAATGAATTTCATAGCCTTTATGATTCATCATCTCATACTCAAAATATGCACGTGACTTCATTATGATTCTTCCTGAACATGTTCAGAACATGAGTCTTCCTTATGACACATTTCTTACTAATATTTTTAATTAGATTGGACTTTTCCGAATCTAAACCAAATATCATTGAATGACACACCGATATCAATGACAGTGGTGGCACGATAATTTGAAAGTGTCTGCACTACCGAGAAGATGCAGAGTGGATTATCACCAAGAAGGGTCAGGATGTGCCACTTGAGTCTGATTCTAAGGATGCACATGATGTTGAGGCTCCTAGAGATGCTATGACCATGGATGACGCTGAATCTGAGTAGCCTTCTTATCTGAGTTCAGCTTTGACTTTTGAGCGGGTTCAATTTTTGCAGCTTACACTGGACCCACACATGCTTTGTGGGAAAGCATGGTCACATGCCTGGATAGGTTGAAGATAGGACAATGATGCACTTAGGCTTATCTCTTTGCTTATCTTCGCTCTTAGGCTTTGACACAACAACATACGAGCATGGCAATCAGAATGATGATGTTTAGTTCTTAGGCGTTCTTGTTTGTGTTTTGTAGTTCACCATTTTGGTGATGTCAAAAGGGGGGAGAAATATGACTCGATGAGTAGGATTATCTATGATATGTGTGGATGTATTTGGCTCATTTGAGCATGTGGGTGCATTTTTTTATCTTTCGTTCATTCCTTAGCACTTTTGATATTTATGGATATTATTATGCTATGAATGATTCCTTGATCACGTTATGCAAGCGAGTTTTGACATTATGGATATACTCATAGTGATAAACTTTTCAAATGTGAACCTCACATGTCATATGTAGAAATGGTACACTAGATTATTGGATTATATGTCTCAATACACATTCAAAGAGGCATTGATTGAGGGGGAGTAATTTACAATTCTTATTTGTTTGTCTCTCCGTTGTCAATTTGTTTGTCATTATCAAGAAGGAAAATATTGTTGTTTCAAAGACTAATGTTTTGATGATAACATGTAAAGATGATGTATTAATGTTTGTTGAAATGTTAAGCTTAATAAGTTAACAAAATTTCGTAAGAAAAAGTCATTTTAAAGATGATGTATTAACATTGCATGACAATATCCAAGATTTGGGGAATGAATCAACATGTTTTGGATGAAATCCCTAATTTCATGGGCAATGACATGTGTTCACGGTCATAAAACTGGTCATTGGCTATTAATGAAGGAAAAATCCTTTTCTGTAATGGGCGTGATAGCAAGATGGATGGTTATTGGCTGTTAATGAAGGAATGACTTCTTCAACTCGTGGCCACCAAGTGGTGCTGACATCATCTTATGGAAAGACCAGTGGGCAATAGGACAGCCAACGAACACAGATGACGGTGTTGCAGGCATGGTGTGTTGATTGAAGATTGGTGTCGTCGATGAGGTGTTGGATACACGCCAACAAGCTCCACAATTGTTGGTGCTCCATCTTGGTGGTGAAGTATCATAGACACACCACCGACAAGTACCATAGACACTCTGTCGGCATTGGGGTACTGTGCTTCGAATGCTAACGAAAGGCCATTGGTGGTGTGGCATTACTCGATGGAGGTGGCACTACAAGGAAACTGGTGAATAGCGACACATCAATCGCGATGCTATTGCAGCGCTAGTGCGTGTCCGGAAACAATTGCATCTCTTTCACGTCGAAAATATGAGATGCCTGTAATCGGTAGCTAGTAGTGTCGCAATAGCACCAAATAAGAAGGCAACGCGACTAGCGTCAATTGTTGATGCTACCTCAATGTTGTAAAGTGTCATTGCGAGTAGTCGAGTTGCATCACTAACGCGACGCAAAAGTGATACAGAATACAAAGACGCTATTCCGACGCTCAAGTGACACTATGGTTATATCTACGTCGACGTTAGTTCGGCGCTACGGTGGCGCCAATGTCATGCCTTAAATGGGTCTCCAAGGCGATGCTAAGGTGACGCTCAGTATGTCGACGCAAATGCGACGCTAAGGATGATATATTTAAAGTGGTGACGACTAAGCAAACGTCGCCATTGAGATGCTATAGAGATGGTAATTTCAGATATTTTTGCCCCATTACAATTGTATTTTTTTTTTCCTTCCCATATCGTACAATTATATAATGTATATAAATACGTTCATCATTCATCATAGGCATCATATCAAAGATAACAATATGGAAAGTAATAAATTGAACTAACAAATGTATAACTACTACACGTATATCTAATAATAAATGTATAAGTAACAAAAGTATATCTACTATCATGCAAAAGTTTCTATCCTAAGTTTGAGAGTTGTCGCCATTGACGTGCTCGGTCCTTTGCCTCACGGGGATTGATTTTGCGATAGGATCAATCCCTGAATCGTCTACAATAAAAGAGCCAACTACTGCGATAGCTGCTGCGAAAGCTATTGCGACACCTCCTACGATAGCTACTGCGAAAGCTATTGTGACTGTGCCTAGGCCTTGCATCCTCCTCGTGTCGTGCTGGCCACCTCCTCGCAAACGGTAGGATCCTCTACGAAATAGAATAATTATACAATCATATAAACATTATAGATTATATAAATTATATAACATCAAAAAACACAAACAAATATGGTGTTATATAAATTAAAAACATGAATATCTTTCGAGAAACTTTACTTGGTGGCTGAGTACTCGGATCATCTCCATACTTCTCAATCATCTTCTCATTGTACGCATCCTAAAAAATTTAAACATTGCACATTTAAAAAATTATTTGCACATATGTCACCAACCAAGTGAACATGTGATGAGACTTACCAGAAACCTACGATCAGTGGGCGTGACCAACTCCTTGGTCTTCCGACTCTTGAATTTCTTAAATTTCTTATGCAATATTATTTTATTAATTCTCAAAATTTTGGTTTGGAAACTATTCATATTAATCAAATTTTAATATGACATTATTGTTATTATTTTGTACATTTGGTTTTTAAAATAGTTAATTACTTTGAAAAGAATAAATTGCTTTGAATTATAATGTATATAATAGTGTGAAATATTTAAAAAATGGCATATGACCATTTGAGTCATTTAGCACTAATCAAATAATTCAAATGCTTAATTTGCCAAAAACTTTTAATGTTTGACCACTAAAGATTACTCGCTGATCGAAAAGGACTTGTGATTAGGACACACAAGCTTGACTCGAGTCCCCAATGGTTCATGCGGGATGAATGAGGGGAACACACAATCAATTGACAGAAGCCCCCAATTTTCTCTTTTCTTCTTGAGCTTCTCTTGGCAACTGCTTTGCTGGCAAAGTTATATATTTGAACATTTTTCCAAAGGCTTTCAATAGAAAACACATGAAACATCAAATTTACTCTGATTTTTTTCTTTAGGAATGGTACCATTGTGTTTGGAGAGTTTCCACAACTTCAGGTACCTCCTATTTCTCTCAATAACTTTTTATGACTTGTGTGTTCTTGTTTGATCAATTGCAACTTAGTCTAGGTCTGAACTTCTTCTTTCTTTGCACTAATATTGTCATGACATTTATCATTTTACTACTTTTTTTCATTTTTCATTTACTCAATTATATATTTTTTTCTTCTGCAACTATGGCATGGATATCCGGAGGAGAGAAAAATCTCATAATGTGGAAGAAACTATAGCTGAATATTGGCTAGTCTTCTTTTTTAGAAATGAAAACTTATTTAATCAAGTTATAGAAACATCCTAATACATAATGTGGTCGGAAGGAGGGCATTCTTCTTGAAAGAAATCACTTTGCGATTGTCGGGCATAGTTGGCAAAAAAAAAGAGCCGCTAGATAATCATTACGTCTATAATGTAAACAAGAAAAGCATATCAACAAAAATTTGTGAATCCGATTTAGTTTGGATCCTAGTGAAGTTCCTCGCTTGATAGTTCCTAGCCTTGCAAGCATACCATAGGCGTGAGCTTCCAGTGCTGAAAAAAGATTTCTTGCAAAAATAAAGTTAGAATTAGTGGAACTAAGAATGTAACATGCACCCCCTGAGCTATCTTGGCTCATAAATGAACCATCATAATTAAGCTTGTAATTCTGATAGCTAGAAGGCTCCCATCGATCCCGCATTTGGTTCGACAGGGATGTTCCCTCGGGATTATGGATAAGGTGCAACTCATGGCAGTTAGTCAACACCCTCTCCCACATGGCAATCGTGGTTGTCTAAATAGATTTAAAGTGTGCATCATATCTAACTTTCCAGATATTCCACAAACATAGAGAAATAAGAGTTAGAAGTTTAGAACGAGTAGGGGGTTCGACATTAGCTAGTCTTAGATAACCCAACTTCTTATCTTATTTTTGATGTTATGTTGTGCATTAGCTTATTTGTAGAAAGCAAGTTTATATTTTTGAAATTTGAAGATGAATGCATGAATAATTGATGTTAACTTCATCAGACATTTTGCCACTGTTAATAATGCCTTGAATATGAACCCAGTTGGTCCATTTACATAGTCAGACACTTCAGTAGAATTCTCCTACTGGGGTCTCGCGAAAATTTTGATTTATTTTTTTATCACGAGATAGGTGTCTTATTTTGAGGATTAATTCAGAGTCCTAGTTTGTCTGTAATTCTTATCGTCTGTCAAAGAGAATGCCTATATAAACTCCCTAGGGTCCATACAGAGATCTATCCTTGTAATCATCATTATTCCATAAAAAAATAGCCGTTTCCCAAGGACGTAACCCGATTTAGGATGAACCTTGTAAATCTCTGTGTTCCTATGTGTTCGTGCGATTCCTCTCTTCCTCTTTTTGTAACAGCCACTGAATGGCTAAACATTTGATTTCACTTTTGTATTTCATTTACACATTGTTTCTGTAATAACTCAAAATTTTATGCCAAGGGTATTTGGGCCTTTTGATCGAAATCCTAATGTAAATTCTATATAAAGGACCAACAACCCTATTAATTTCAAAAAAATTAGTCGTCACTCCTCTTATGTCTTTTTTTTCTCCACCAAGAAAAGTCTAAGGCTAGGAGATCTAAAGTCCTATCCTTCGTGGTGGCTATGTTTTAATATCAGCAAAGAGAAGATCAAGGTTTTTAGGAAAAAAGGACAAGAAGACTTAGATGCTTCTAGATGATGAAGAATTATACAAGATGATTAGGAAAAGTGGTTTTAAATTTAAAACTTAAAAAGTATGTAAAGAGGATCCAACCCCTCTCTTCTCTCTCAATGATTTTATTGTATTGGATTGAGAGCATGATGACACCTTGTTCTCTTAATGGAATTTGATTGAGGGATGTTTGATAGTTTATTAGATTTGAACAATTTTAAATGAAATTCATGTTTTGATCTACATGCTAGGGATTTATGGATTATGATTATGTTCTTCCATGTATTGAGGTAATGAAACCCTGGAACTATAAGGAGTTAGGGATTGTATGATTTTTGTGTGTTTTACGAATGCATGAATGCATAGGAATCATGCTTCGATATTTTAAGATGCTGAATATGAATTACCAAATGTTTCTGCACAAGAATCTATGAAAAATTGGGCACAACATTGACTTCCAGGACGCTTCACGATTGAAGTCACCAAAGCAGTCTCGCTCACGACCTGTCACGGCCGTGATAGACTGGGTGTGAGCACGAGGGTGGGCAGATCCATGGTCTCACACATGGTAGTGAATAGAGAAGCACGATCGTGACATGGACATGTCAAAAACATGGCACGGCCGTGACCAACTTGGATGCAAGGCTTTCACGGCCACGGTTACGGGCGTGACCACCCCATCACGGTTGTGACCTATCGAAAGAACATATGATGTATTTAAATTTATTTTCAAAGTGTTTATACTATGGATTGATGCTTGATGAATATATATGACACCTACATATACGAAATGCCTGCTCAATCGTAATTAGACTAAAATATGAAAATTGATTGATATGAATAATTGATGTATTGCAAAGCATAATGCACCTAAGGTTGAAGAATGTCTTGTCACTCATCAATTGTGAGAAGCAAAGTTTTGCACCTATGTATGTACTTCAAAGGGACCTAAGTTGCGAAATAAAGTCCTGCATTTGTGTATGTGCTTCTCAGGGAACAAAGTTTCTCGTCGGATAGTACACGTATTCCTTGAAATAAAGTTCCTTTCTATTATGGTGTGTGTATTCCTTGGAATAAATTCTATTACTATTATGATGTGTGTTATCAAGGATGTGTCATAGCTAATCAATGTGATGATGTTGATACGATTCTTTCGGCTATGTTAAGATTAAATATGTTATAAGATAAAATAAGAATGAAAGTGAAGTCTAACTTCAAAGTATCTTATAACAAAAAAAGTTATAATGACGATGATGAAGTAAATATGAAAAGTAAAATCCTACACTTATGTATGTACTTCAAAGGGACCTAAGCCTGAGAAGTAAAGTCATGCATTTGTATATGTACTTTCTAAGGAATAATATCCCTCATCTGCTCATCATAAAGTGTGTATTTCTAAATATTATGAATAAAGTCCTTCACTATTATGACGTTTGTATTCCTAAGTATAACTTATGATATGGAATGAAGTCAAGACGGTATTATGTGATAAAAATGAATGATGAAAGTGACACACGAAGGATCACATAATAAAGAAAGAAAAAAAAGAATGAAAGAAGATCAAAAGGGTTATAATGAAGAAATGTAAAGTATGAAAGAAGTCAATAAGTAAGTAAGAATCAAGGAGTTATAAAAGAACTCTTAGGAGGTTCATGACAATGGAAGTGAAATGAATTAATGATATGTCATGATTATATATGAATGATATGAATATATGTTTCTATTGTATGATACTTGTAGATGATGAATTTGAAGTAAGTAGGTATGACATGATGTTTATATTTTATGAATGTTATATGAAGAATGAATGTAAGAATGATGTAATGTCATATAAGATTCATGATATAGTTCATGATATGCATATGTTCATATGTTATTTTTATTGACGATGCATCGCATATAGTATTATGTGATATGATACATGGCATGCTTTACATACTCTAACTGAGAAGCCATGTATTCTGGATCCGTGTAGATAGCTATGATTAAGTGATGGATGACAACTCAAGCTCGTGATGAAGTGTTGCATATGCTTAGATTTAAATAAGTCATATAGTTCTATTGAAACATTGAGGTTAATGATGTAACAAAGATTTAGGCATTTAATGTCTTATAAAATATTAGTAATGCTATGATTAATAGAAAGTTTTTATTTATTATTATTTTATTTAAATTGTCAATTCCTCTGTTGTTAAATGATGTATGACGAACGTGCTAACAACACGAAATTATCTTAAATGACCAAAATTTTTAAAGTGAATTTTGGGTTGTTACAGTTTCGATTTGTTTATAGTTTAATTGATCGAGGCTCTTAAAGCTGAGAAACCTAGATATTGAACAACCGCTGTGGGAAGCTTCTCTCATAGAAACTTAAACCATACCAAGGTATCGGATGTTAAATAAAACTCTGAATTGCTTCAGATGAGCTGATATTACTCTTCAGTGAAACTTCAATGCTTTAGATGGCCTGTTATTACTCCTACTATTGTTTGTTATGATATTTTCCCTTTTTTCTTGTCCATTTATTTTTCAAGGATCAAGAATACTTTCCATCAAATGAGATGCAAGTGTTAAGCTTTGCATCATCATTTAAGATGGTAGAACCCATATATATGTGAATAGAATTATTACTGTGTACTCGTTTCGTTCGTTATACAATTGAAATCATTTCTCTTTTTTTCATATCAGCACGATTGCTTACACCTCATTAGTCCAGTTCTAGGGGGAGCATCTTTGTTAATTGTGCATTTATTGGGATTCGGATTTGAGATTTAGCAACTAAATTCATTGTTGTCATTTTGTCTTGTCCCTTTGCTTATTGAGAACCTCCAGCACTATTTACGTTATGTTTGAATCGAGTGAACAAAATTTTATCTTGCTTTTGATGATGTACACTTGGAACACTTGTTCATTGTTTTAATTTGTCCGAGTCCAAGATGGAGATGATGATGTTCCTAAATGAGCTTTTGAAGTGTGGGAGCATCAACCTTATTAAATCATGTCAAACGATAGTAATCATATGGTAGAGAAAAAAATATTTCAGAGAGAATTGTCCCATAATCCATGCTGTTGGATTAGTCTGTTATAATTAATAGGTACATAAATTTTCTTCAAGGTAAAAACTACCAAGGTCCATGATTTGTCGTAATCTTACTCAGTGTCTACTGCTTAGATGGACGATGCATGCCCCTTTGTATTATAAAGGTTTTGTAAGTGTGACTAGTAGTTACTACTTACTGAAACAGGAGAAAAGTTTGCGATGGGCAATTGTTATGCGTTGTCCTTTTCCTTGTGGATGTGATCATTGGCTGCTGCTGAAACCAGACAAATTTTATCTGCGTTACTTTGCAGGATCACTTGATTCTGGGCCCAAAACTCTACAGCTGTTCCTAATTCAAATCAAAAGCCTCACACTTTTATCTTCCCTAACTATCAATTGCAACAGGATTATTTGAAACCATTAAACAGTTGGACATCCTAGCAATAGCCAAAAGGTCACTACCAAATCCCCATAATTCGACACCAGTCCTATCCGATTCAGCCCATCTTGATTTGCATCATTTGATATCAAGCGAAAACTGTTAATAATTGAATAATTTTACTTTTATTGGACTATTGGGTAGTTTTACCAAGTACTTATTAACATTAATCTATTTGATTTTGATTATTACTGTACTTATCCTGTATTGTGTTATATGTTATAGTCTATAGATGAATGGGAGAAGTCAGCGAAAAGGTAATGAGTTTGGAGATGTGGACTAATGGAGCTTCTGATTCCAGAGACAAAATATATAGTTCCCGAGATCTCAGGAGGAAGAAGAAGATTCACCAGATTCTAAAGTAGTCATGGATAAAGCAACCTGAATAAAGTTGTCTGGTGATTCGCAGTAGGCAGCATTATTGCATCCTTCAGTGGTGCACAGAACTCAACTTTTTTTGTTTACTTTTCCTTCATGTCAACTAAAAGTTGATGCACAGTCCTTTAATAGAAATCTGCTTTATCTGTTAGGGATCCTAAAAGAACGGGGATGTCTTTCCAAAGGGAGGGGGGTTTCTTTCTTTCTCTGTCCTCAGACCAGCTGGCTCTGCCCTAATGTTGACAAGGAGAAGACATCCAAGTAAACTTAATTGTCTTGGCTTTCTTCAGAGTCTGTATAACCTGTCTCGTTTCTTGTTTGCAGATTACTTCATCTCTTGATGTGTAACTATCATGACTTTAATCCAGTTTCCAGGTTCTGTATATAAATCATTTGCTTAGAATATTGATGTGTATCAATTTTATTACCCAGAATCATATGCATAATGCATATAAAGATATATAAGAGCGTACCTTTCTCAATTGTCATCCTAATATTTGACAGTAGCTGGATATGCTCAAACTTGTTGGCTCCGTGATAATATATTTTTAGGGCAATGAAAAACAGCAGTCTAAATATGGGTCATGACAGTTTCCTCGCATGATTTCAGTTGAAGGATATTGTGACTCAATCCATTTTTCATCGTGGCTATAAAAAATTACCTCTTCATCCAAACAAAACAAGCGAAAGATCATCTCGATGGAGACTACAATTCACTTGTATGCATGAATCTCCCTGTCTGCGAGACTTCCGAATTCATGGGGACCTGCTGGTTGACGACGGCATGATAGAGAAAGGGAGGGAGGGAGGGAGGGAGGGAGGGAGGGAGAGAGAATAAGCAGCTTTCTATTAATTGCATTGCATGCCCAAGCAGAAGAATTCAAGCATATAAAGCCTTTTTTCTTTAATGATCTCGACGTGTGATTGTTACTTTGCTGAATTGGACTGCTTTTACTTTATTTCTTATGTGACACACAGTTGAATTATTTAATGACTAGTAAAATATATTAACTAATATAAAGTTAATTCTTTAAACCTTCTCTTAACTATAATGACTTTTATATCTAATCTTAATATATAAAATTATCGTAACGCGTCCTTAAATTATAATGAGACTTTCACTTTAATCTATCTGTCTAATATATTAACTTTTCCATTATTTTTTTTATTTTATTATTTATTAAATGATTAAAACTACCATCATTTCTTTCTTTTGATGTTTAACAAGAATATAATAATATATAATAAATAATAAATAATAAAAAATATTAAAAAAAGAGGGTGTTGCCCCCTCCTTCTCTCCTTCCGATAGCCTTGCCGACGCTGGAGGTAGGGGGCAGCGCCCCCCTCTGCGTCCCCGGCAAGGGAGGCGACGCCCCCGTGTTTTGCTCTGCATCGTCGATGACGCAGGGTGAACTAAACAAGGGGGAATTTGCCTCCCTCTGAAATCTCGACGACGAGATCGCAGAGGGGGGCTAGGTGACACCCCCTTTTTGCTCCGCATTGTCGGCGACGTGGACTGAGCTACCCTTGCCGACGAGATTGTATGGGGGGACGACACCACCCTTCTTTTCTTTGCATCATCGGTTCCCTTGCAAGAACAACGGATGAGTGCCCTCGAGATCTTGTGTGAGACCATGTGAGTCCTCCACTCTGCTGCCTTCCTCTTCGACCTAGACTTCCTCCTCTTCCCCGTCTCCATCCCCCTCCTCTGCATTCCTCGATGCGCCCCTCTCCTCCCTGCTCGCTCGCTGCATCGTCATCCTCGCCTCTACCTCCAGCCTCCCCATCTCCCGCCCCCCTCCTCCAGCTCTCCCACCACCTCGTCAGTTACGTCGTCTCCCTCGCCACCTCCTTCTTGCTCCTCCTCACCCTCCTCTCCGCCCGTGCATCTGTCATGTAACATGTGGCCTGCATCATTGAAGGGATGGTGTGACTGTGGCCTCCTCCTCTCCCTCCGCTGCTCCTCCTCACCCTCCTCACCGGGGATGAGGACATCGGCGATCGGCACCGGCGAGGCTGCTGGAGGGAGATGGGGGGTCATTCGCTAGTGCCCGACGAGGCTGTCGAAAGGAGAAAAGGAGAGGGTCAGCGACCCTTTTTAATTTTATATTATTATATTCTTTTTAAATAGTAAAGGATAGAAGGAGGGCAATTTAGTCATTTAATAAATTAAAAATAAAAATAATGAAAAAAATTAACAAAATTATTGATGGACTAAATTAAAAATCTCATTATAATTTAGAAACGTGCTTCGATAAGTTCATATATTAAGGGTTAGACGCAAAAAATTGTTATAATTTTTAAGGAATTAACTCTATATTTAATTATGTGACTGAGCTGTTTCAGAAGAGTAATTTTTATGAATAGTCTTTTAAATTTAATTGATTCCCATTTGGACCTCAATTAAAGTTTGTTATTAAAAGTTGCCCAATTTTTGCATAATTTTCATCGGTTGTTCTATTTACTTGATACATTTTTTTTATTTTTATGCTGATATTAATTTAGCATATATGAAAATGTTGGTGAATCATTTTGTAATTAAAAGGTACACACAACCGAACTAGCATTTTGCTTCTTCGCGTTGATGGATCAAGGTCGTTTCCACCATTAACCATTTGGTGGAATCAATGAGTTTGTTTTGTTCTATTTTACCCCATACAGAGCTAATGTTATTTTTTTATTACCCCTCATTAATTAACATTGAATAGGAAATATTTTACAAAATAAACTTAATAAGATTAATAAAATAATTAATGATGTTCATTTGTTAATTATTGTCACTTAAAAAATTTAGAACAAATATCATTGTAGAACAGCTTACTTATTAACACAGAATTATTTATAAAATTATAAAATACAATGTTGTTGATTCTTAATACAGATAAGTTATTTTACTGAATCAAACTTAACTAAAAACATTAAATATTTAATTATCAGTCAATTATAATAAAAAATATATAACTACAATTATTAATTCATCATTATTTAGACGAGAATTATTCGTCACTAAATATGACATTATGAAAATAAAATATTAGATTATTTTCTTTTAGGCAAAAACATACGGGTCATTTGGATTTTGATCCTTATTTGTTATTCTAATTTCATCCAAATACCCAATGTGATTAATTTATCACATCAATTTATTTATTACTACTTAGTACATATAATTAAGCCAGTCTAGTATGCATAGTATATATAATTTGGCGAATGGTAGGCCTTAGAAATATGCTATTGTTGTCCTTGTCCTTGTCTATGTTCATGAGAACCTCCGGACCAATTCATTCATCCACAGTGCCGTAGGAATTATTGAATTAATTCCAGGGAAGAATTAATTTTTACAATAAATTAATTCCCTCGGGAAGAATTATTGAATGCCAAGAATATCATGTAGAAAAAAAATGAAAATAAAAAATTAATTCATCTCACCACCCTTGTACAATAACATATTGTCGTATCTAATCTTCTATTATACAAATTATCAATCACCTTAACTTTTTCCATGAGTACTTCCGTTAAATCTATTTTTTATTTATTAATTAACGAATTCCCCCTTTTATCTAATAATTAATTTTATTTTCAATAAAAATATTTAAAAATCATTTTCAATGAGAAATGCAAATATTTAGTGAAATAAAGTTTTAAGAAATTTGGTAACACAAATAGTAACAAATATATATGTTAAGGGCTTATATGTTTCTTATTTTTTTTATTAAGAACATTTTTATTTTTTAAAAAAATATAAAATAACAACCCAGTTCTTTGGGGTTTCGTCTTTATTATTCCAAAATCTTTAAAACAAGAAAAGTGTTCTTAGATGGAAAGGACAAGTTAATTAATTAATTGATAAGTGAAAAAAAAAGAATATTTCACAAAAGTACTGAGGGAAGGGTAATATGGAAATGCGGAAAAAGTTTAGGGTGACTGACATTTTTTATAATACAAAAGTAGATATAGAAATAGTTATAGTTCAGTGCAAAAAAGAGGAACTAATTAAAAAATAAATAGTTTTCCTAAAAAATGACACAGAATGACCGAATAATAAATATGTCATTAGCACAACTACAACATAAATTACTGTGCCTGATAATAATCATTTGATTATTTATTTGACAGTAGAAGATCGTTCCACACGATTATTTGAATAAATCCTTTAATCATAATCTTAATTATACAAGTGAAGGTTAGGTCACCACGTACATTAAAAAAATAAATAGTTCAGTACAAATCTGCCTAAAGCACCACGAGAAGCAGATAGACATGTGCGTTTACCTTTTTGTAATGTGTCCACTGCCTTGCCCATGTCTTTGCTGTCAACCCATCCCAACCACAGTGAGCTCAATTGCAGAGGAAAGATACCACGGTGCAGTACAAATCTGCTGTTGGAACACGAGTAGTAGGCCTCCTTCATGAAATATGATAATGCCTTCTTCAAATCATGAGTTGGAGAAACGCATCAGACCTCATAATCATTCGATTCACTTCATGAAATATTCAAGGATGGTGGGCAAACCACCACGAATTGGAAAAAAAGTTTGCACTGACAATGTTCTCTACAGGATGAGATGATTACAATTTACAAGCTACAATTGACAGCAGGCAAATGTTCCTACTTTTTCTTCCTTGTTTACATGCAACACTTACACAGTGGAATGCCTGCATGATTGCCAGCCTACTCAATTTTTGAGCCAATAAGAAAAAAATGGAGACAAGAAAACTGAAACTCATGGCCAACTTTATGCATTTCAGACTTTTTCTTCTCCAAGCAGACAAATCTTGTGAGTTGTGACCCCCTTGATGTGTTTTTATCTACAGTGGACAGCAGGCGGCATCCCTTTTTACAAACAAAATTTAATCAGATGCAGCCAACTTCTGACTCTTGGAGTCATGCTTATATATGTTTTAGATCTGAACAATCATTTAAATATGTTTCACAACAAACATCACAGACAAAGTGTGTGTCCTGCCCTGTGGAAGTTAAAACTTAAGACCCTTATCTATCTTCGTTAGGCATAACTACCTTTTTCTTTTCTTTTCTTGCTCAAATATGCACATGAGCAATGCTAATTCGAGTGTGATTTTTGGGCTATATATATAGAGATGTATTGTTACATTGCCTATCCAGCTCTTTGGAAACATGCATCGTCTAGCAGTCTTGAAGGTTTTGATAGTGGCAGTATGTCTCCTTCATGTGGCATATCCAGCGGAGCTGCAATCCAATGCATCCGCTACAGACAGGATATCCATGCTTCCAGGCCAACCCCAAGTAAACTTTCAGCAATTCTCCGGCTATGTCACGGTGGATGAGTGGAAGCAAAGAGCTCTTTTCTACTACTTCGTAGAAGCAGAGATAGATCCCCCCACAAAGCCGCTTGTTCTCTGGCTAAATGGAGGTGATTGATGCTGTTTCTGTCTTTCTTTATTGCTCTCTTGAAAAAAAAAAAAAACTGGCTCCTTTTCCTGGTATCTTTAGATGCTGAAGATATGCAGATTGTATAAGTATGTAGATAGAGAAATGAAAAGAAGTTTTTGTGCTTTTAGCCATTAGTGTGCTTGGTTTGCTTTTGCAGGGCCTGGTTGTTCTTCTGTTGGTGTTGGTGCGTTCTCTGAAAATGGACCTTTCAGACCTAGTGGGCAAGTGCTTGTGGCAAACGAGTATAGCTGGAACAAAGGTCACTGAGCCATAAATTATATAAAAATTTTCTAAGTATACGACTAAGAATACAACATCAGTAAATGTGTTTTCATATTTTCTGCAGAAGCAAATGTTTTGTATTTGGAAAGTCCAGCAGGAGTTGGATTCTCTTATTCAAATGATTCTACCTACTATTATGGTGTCAATGACAAGATGACAGGTACGTTAAACATCTCCTCTTCTCTTTGACATATATATCAGTGCAGAAGGTATAGTTTCAGCAACGTTCCAACCTGTATCAGATATTTACCATCACAAAACTATAAATTTGGCTCAAGTACATTAATTTTGTTGCACTTTAAATTCAACGTTCATAGAATTAACACATAGTATGATGAACCCTTACTGTTGCTCATTTTGGTTTCTGAAGCCAGGGACAACCTAGTATTCTTGCAACGCTGGTTCGACAGGTTTCCAGAATATAAGGATAGAGATTTATATATAACTGGAGAAAGCTATGCAGGTTGGATAACATCTTCCTGTCTCTTTTTTTGTGATTATATTTACTTAGTGCACTTTTTTTAAGGAAAATGCATTTCATTTACTTAGTGCACCTTAGTTAAGTTACTCGAAACTGTTGTCATTACCAGGTCACTATGTTCCACAGCTCGCCAAACTCATGGTTGAACTCAACATGAAGCAGAAGACCTTCAATCTCAAAGGAATCGCTGTAAGTCATTACTCATTAGTAAAATGCAGGTTTTGCCATTTCATTTTTTTTCTTTAATCTATCATTTGATTGCTGCAAAAGTGAGTTGCATCTTCTCCAAATTTTGCTGCTATTGCGATTTTAGCATTGTTTTATTCTTATGCACAGCTCGGTAATCCGGTTCTCGAGTTCGCAACGGACTTCAATGCAAGAGCTGAGTTCATGTGGTCTCATGGTTTGATATCAGATTCCACATACATGATGTTCACCTCAGTTTGCAACTATTCTCGATATGTAAGCGAGTACTACAGAGGCTCCCTTAGCGTAACTTGTGCACGCGTGATGAGTGAAGTCGCCAGAGAAACCAGCAGATTTGTCGACAAATACGACGTTACATTGGATGTCTGCATACCATCAGTTCTCTCCCAATCCTTGGTTCTGAGTCCTCATGTAAGTTGCAGCCATGTCTCGCTGCAAACATATCTGAGCTGTTCATTCTCCTTTACGAATCCTCTTGAGCAGGCTCTGTACATTTGCTGCAGCAAGTTTCAGAGGAAGTTGATGTATGTGTCGAGGATGAGACAGTGAATTATCTAAACCGCAAGGATGTGCAGGAAGCTCTGCATGCACACCTCAACCAAGTACCAAAATGGTCTGTTTGCAGCAGGTATGATGGTTCAGATTGGACCAATTCGACTCTTCCAATTAACTGAATTTATTCATGCACGCTGGTTCCCCACGCTTCTGAAAATAACTTGCAGTGTTCTTGAGTATGCGTTGCTGAACATGGAAGTGCCCACAATTCCTGTTGTTGCTTCACTTGTGCAGTCTGGGATTTCAGTATTTGTCTACAGGTAACTGAGAATTATATGTTTCTTCAAGGAGCAAGAAACATGCACAATGACTCAATGTAAGACTTTCTTAATTAAACGCCAGGCTCTTATATCTTGTATTGGTCACTGTATATTAATATAGTGGAGATCAGGATTCCGTTGTCCCTCTAATTGGAAGCAGAATACTTGTCATGAGTCTGGCGAAAAACTTGAGTCTGGAAACAACAGTTCCTTACAGAGTCTGGTTTGAAGGGAAGCAGGTAAACAACAATTCGGTAACCTTTTTCCATATATGTATTATGAACTTTTCATGGTTTACTTCAGTTAACAGTCAATGCGACAATGAGTAAAACAGAAAAAAAAACTGCATGGCTTCTCTCAGGTTGGCGGGTGGACTCAAGTATACGGTGATATCCTATCATTTGCAACTATCAGGGGAGCCTCTCATGAGGCTCCATTCTCGCAGCCAGCGAGGTCCCTTGTGCTGTTTAGATCCTTCTTGCAAGGCAGACCTCTACCGCAGACCTTCACTTAGATTAGTTGGATGAGCGTCTAACGTTCATTGCCTGGCTTTACTGTGCTGAAACTGTGAGCTGAGGAAGAGCCCAAAAGATTGCAGAAATTGTCACCGAAAAACAAAAAGGAGAGTGCACAAAATTTTCTTCTGAACGCAATTCGTTCAGATAGTTTCATGGAAAAATTGATCTGTGGCAATTGTAATGCTGTATTTTCTCCAGCTTCCTTCGACTATAGTATTGGCAAGTTAAAGCCAGGAGTTGACTAATGTTCCTTTTTCTTTCTTGATATTAGAAACTGATAAGTCAGATACCTGATTTAGGAGATAATGAGCTTATTTAAGATATTGAGTTCCATAGTTAGAGCTATAATTGAATACGGTCCACATGAATGGAGAGTAAAAAATTTGAATAGGGAGAGGATAATTCAAGAACGAAACTAACAAAGTCAAACAACTGCATATAAGCACTAATATGGTTGTTTGAGTCTTTAAGACATCCACAATTGCACAATCCAAGGATCTTTGTCCTTAAATTCTCTCATTTGTGTTGTCTATTTGAACATCATTTTGACCTGCAAAATTGGTGAACTATTTTTTTTAAAAAAATGTATATGTAGAACGTTCAATGTAGATGGAGTACATAGAGCACTAATTTTACTTACTAAATCAATAAAATAATATATATTAGTTTATTTTATTAGTTAAATAGAGCATTCAATCAAGATCATTTGATTATTCCATAGTTGTGATCAAGCCATTCTAATTAATATGATAAATTTAATGGCTACAATTCATTTAGCCCTAGATGATAGTTTTATATTATTAAAATAGCTTGATAAATATATATTACTTCATCTAATAAGTATATGATTAATCTAATCATAAATTATAATAATTAAATTAAATAAATAATGAAAAAAATAAGTACTCTACATCTTAATGTTGAGTGGGGTGCTCTGGTTAACCTCTTAAAAAATCAAATTTTGAATTTTGACAACTGAATCTATCCATCCCGTTTTATTTTATATTTTTGTACATCAGTTATGCCAACTTAACAACTAGAACTTGGGGCCAAAATATCTAACAAGGTATTACAATTTTACCAATTTTAAGTTCAAACAATAAGTAATTAATGATGATTCATATATTGTGTGATATGTTGGTAAATTGTTATTAACAAGTTTAGAAAGAAGATAATCAACAAATTGAGATGTTCTTTTCTTCTTTACCTTTTAACTTTCAATTTTTTGGGAATGCTAGTTATTTTTGTGTTTCTTATTTTGTTCTTTTGGCCTTTTAGGTATATGAAGCATGGAAATAATATTTCAACTATGTTGATTCCTAACATTCCCAAAAATATTCTTTTGTTATATATGTTTTTTTTTATATAAACTTACTACATGTATATTTGACATTTGAGTAAGATAATATTATAAATAAAAGAATTAAAGTTCTATAAATGTTGAAATATATTACAGAAGTTTTCAACAATATTAATGTGGTGACTAAACAATTCTACTATAGCAAAATAGAATATTTCTAAAATATTTTAGACCTTATGCAGGGACATCTGGAGCATCAGTCGTCGTGCAAAGAATCTAATATGATCAATCACCTATAATACTTAAACATAACAAGAATAATTCTCGTCAGAGATTTTGCACCAAATACAAGAGAAAATGATAATGAACATAAAATTTAATACTATAACAAATAATGCAGAACCAATACTTGATAATCATATACAATACTAAAAGTTACAACAATTCAGGTTAATGATGCCCAATGAACAATATTCATGTAATTAATATAATGATTTTAAAATCAATAATAATATTCACAACACAATACTTTATTTTGCTTTGGTGCCTTGCATTTGATGAGTTACACTATGCATTCTATTTATATATGATACCATGCTTAAGAGTAGCATTTTAACTTATTTTGTCTTTGATGTTTGTTGACATTCGGAAGAGTTTTTCAATTAATTGAAGAAGTGTCGAGCCGCTTTATATACAATGGTTAATGCTAGATCAAATTATGATAAGTGCATTCTTTAAGAGAATGATTGTATCATTTTAGTAAAACTATTTTCATCTTAGTGTATGAGTGAAAGTGCCTCCTCTGTAATGAAAATAGCAACCCGAAGATCTTCAAATTTAAATGAATGCAAAATCTTCTTTATGGACTTTTCTTTATTTGTTAACTTCAAGTAATATAAGCCACGTCACTCATTTTATCATGACTTAAATGATTTTGTTTTTCTTTGTATTAACTTGCAATGTTGTAAATACTTTAGTCAAACTTGGTAGAACTAAAAAATGAAAATGAATTATTGGAAAAGGCGCTTAATTCTTAAATACTTAATATTTACCATTTCAAATGTATGTTAATTGCACTCGCATCCAACACAACTAAAGTTCAAGCTTAACATTCTAATAGCAAATTGTTGCAACTCGAGACAATGATCTTTATAAGGACTCCACCACCTTATAGGAGCCATCTTCTCTTTTGTCATAATTGCTTCTTCAAATTCAAATAAATCACTTTACCTAAATAAAATCAACCATTTTCAATGCTATTTTTATTATTTCATATTTATCAAAAATTAATCTCCTTAAATCATAAGATACAATTTTAGTTTCATGATTAACTACAAAATGAAACATATAATGATACTGTGGATTATAAAAAAATAAGCTATAAAATGTAAGAATTGCATAAGTTGATCATCCAATATCTCATCAATTATTTTCAAAACAAGATCACACCTAAAAAAGAACATACACAGAAGTTAGCTAAGTAACTTTATATTGAAAGCAAAAGTTTAAAATTTTGACAACTAGCATGAACTAGCTATAAGCCTATGAGTATTTTATTTATCTTTTAATATTTTCTCAGTTGCGAAACCCCAGGAGTTATGTCTTTTGAATCAATGAATCACGTAACTTTGGCATGTGGAATATATGCTTTGAGATAAAAACTATCATTTTTTTCCAAATTTGACTAGTAAATTTACCTTTTTACCTCTAGAAATAGAGGCAATTTATATATGTTGTAAAAGTGAACATACCTAATAGGTAACCTTTTAACCCATGGAAGGATCCTAAAGTCAAATAAGCAGTGGTTATTCAAGTATTAGTATGTCAAATTAAATTAGTGGTTATCCTAAAGCCTTGGCATTGAAATTACCAAGATCCTTGAATAAATAAAGAATGTACATACTCTTTTTTTTGTAGTAATTGTTTTATGTATTTGGAGTTTCTTCTCAAGTCTTCTAAACCAAACACAAAAAAATAGCTTTTTTCTTCTCCAATAACGTTAGGCCTAGTGATTTTTAGTTTGCCCCGTTATAGAACATTACATGCACCAATTGATCTTTCAAATCCATCTCAATGATTCTATATGGCATATCGAAAGAAATTTAGTAATAATTGATTTATCAACTAAGGTTAGGAAAATAACACCTTTAGGAATATTCATCAAAAAGTTGTAGATATTCTTAGCAACGAGACTCATACGATAAGAAGGCAAAGGTCGTTGAGTCGATGGCTAACAACCCAATGCGCAATGACAAGGCTCATTACTTGTAGGGATGAGATACTTGTGATCATGGGGAAAATTTGGAGGGAAAGAGAGAAATTCTATTTTTGCCCTAAGACAAAAGCTAATTCTTCTCAGTACTACCCCTGTAGTTCAAAGGAATAACATTTCTTGCCAAAAATCTGGAAATTGTTGATTTCACCAACTGACATGCATGATTCAATAAACTTGATTGAGTTTAATGTCCTCAAGCACATCCAATTCAGATTCCACCTTGAGTTGCAATTCTAGATTGGGTCGACCAATTTTTCTATCTTAAAAGTGCATATTTGTTCGAGTTTAAGTATTAAGACGTGAGTTTACTGACCTTAATGATGATAATATTACACTAATTAATAACCCTCGAACCATATGATTCTAGGGTGGTTAAACTAGAAAACAAGGGTAAGGTATTCGACTATAATTAATCGGCATAGCATGCTTTATGCTATCAAGAGAGAATATTCAAATTGGATTCACGAAAATAATCCGTACATTTACTTCTAATTACTTTTCCTCGTCTATTCTTACCTTAACTATAAAAGCTCCTAAGCTTCATTCATGTTGTCACCTTGACTTCACCACTACTACAAACTTACTTGACATTGGATGTCATGGCTTCTACTTGTGATGCTTTGCACATGTACTTGTATCTATCTGAGGACATCAAAGTACCTTGTTTAACTAGGGTTCCAGCATTGGGATTAAGCCAAGGTAAGAATAATAAGAAAGAATCAAAGTACACATTAGATACTGTGGTGGCAACCGAAAAAAATACACATTAGATACTTGTTTTCCTTTGGCTTGTTGTATATTTGATGCATTGTACTATGTAATACTTAGCAATTTTTAACTCCTATTTTTATGTTTATTATCTTAGGAAGAACCTTTCAATTAATCTAAGGAGTGCCAAGATGCTTTATATTCAATGATGGATTAAGCCATGACAAGTGCCCTCTTTTAAAAAAGACTCAAACGTTTTCCTTTGTACAAGAGGGAGATCTTTTGTATAACAAAAAATACTTAATAAAAAACATCTAGTTTCATTGTTTTCTCAACTAATATTATATTGTATTGCAAATCCAATGCAATACAATATAATATAACATTATCCATTACAATCAATTTTTAACTATTGTCTTATTAACTTATAACTATGTTTGAGATGTTTGATTAATATAATAATTAGTGAAAGAATGAATGGGTCAAATATTTTTAAAAAACAACTAGACTAATATGAATAATAACCCTTAAGAATCCAAGGCAGGTTGCACAAAACTCGGACTAAATTATCCTTAATATGATCAGTTCCTAGTGTTTCCAACAAGTCTATTAGACTACGTGAGAACTCAATTATATTATCTCAAAATTGAATAAGGTTCGTAGTCTAGGGACACACTACATTGTTCTTTGTGAACTTTGGGTGGGCCAAAGTCAGACCTGATTGTGACGTTGTCGACGTCAAAACAAAAACTTATTGCCTTTAGGAACTCGGATTGAGTCATATTTCTAACTCATGTTGGAAGAGCTACTCCAAATCTCTTTAAGAATTTGGACCGTGTTGAATTCAACTCAAGTCGAAGTTAAAGGTCGCATGTAGTGACAAGATTTTGATGACAATATAATACTAGTTAATAACCCTCGAACCATATGCACTATTTATGATTTTATGATAGTTAAAATAGAGTAAAAAGATAAGTATTTGACTGCAATTAACAATAAATTTCACTACTGATCCCTAACTTCAACTCGAACCTGTTTTAGTCCCCGAACTTTACTTTGTAATAAATCAACCCCTTAACTTACAATTTTTTTTTAAAAAAAAGTCATCTTAACCTACAATAATAGGTTTCTAGGTTAATGTGTTAATTATAAAGTTGATGTGACACTAAACTTAATTAAAAATAATATATATTTATTAAAAATAATATATAATTATTTATTTTAAATTAATAAAAAATAATGAAAAGAGAGAGGACAAAAGAATGTTGAAAATTGTTTATAACTTGAATTGAAATAAAACAAAAAATATTTTAATATATAAATATTCATAAAATAAATTTTAAAAAGTTTTAGGAGAGAAGGTGCAACATTTTTCACTTTTCTTATAATATTTATATATTATTTTAATAATTATAATTTATTTTATTTTAGAGTATGCCAAGTTAGTGTCTAATTAGTAAAAAAATTAATATTGTATATCCATATTTTTATGCGCCCTAATAAAAAATAATATATAAAATTTTACTTATAGAAAAAGAGAAAAAATAGAGGGGGAGTTGCACCTCTCCTCTTTCTTTTCCTAATATTTGTCTAATACTTAATAAATATATTATATTTCATTTGTGTTCATATGGGTGTAGAGTAATTTTCATGGTGACATAACAAGTGAACACAAATAAAATAAAATATTTTTATTAAAATAATGTAAAAATATTTATTTAAACTAAATAACTATATTATTTTTAATGGGAAAAAGGAATATACAGCTCAAGTCGTCAGCTGTAATATACAACCTTAATCTGAACCGTTCAAAACAAAAAAATGAAATCAAGAAAAATAAAAACTCTTTTCCATCTCTGGGATCTTACATCGTGAGGTCAGACTATGACAGACAAGGCATACTTCAAGAGCACGAGCTACACCTCCTCTTTCGACAACGAAGTGTAACTATGATGGACAAAGCATACTTTGAAATAGCGAGCTATGCCTTCTCTTCCGACGTGGAAGTGCATTGGTATTCTACAAGTCACAATGTTCTTCGAGAGAAATAATTTGGGGGCATTCTTCTCAAATCATTAGAGTGCTTCAAACATCGGCAACCAAAAATCCATAGAAAGAATCGTCGAATTATGCAGCTGGGGATTGTAAGAGCAAAATATATGATCATCAATATGATCTAAAAAAATGCATCAACAAACACAAAAGGGAGAAAAATTAGCTCTATTTTTTTCACGAATAATCATTGGCAATATCTAAAGAAGACAATGGCAGTAATTTGAGCTTGCTAGCAATAATAAATTAGTGTTATTCTCAAACGTCAAACATGAGCAGTTAAAATACCACGAGGGAGAAAACTTATACATTAATCCTTGAAAAAAATGAAGTGATCCTAATCTATCAAACTTAAAGAAAGAAAAAGAATTTCTCCTCAAATGTCATGGATAAGATTTCAAGAGAATTGTGGTTGTAGTTCCTCTGTTCCTCCTTTTGTCGAACTTGAAGAAATAAGAGACTGGGAGAGAAAGACAAGAGATGATTGGTGAGAGAGAGGGAGTGTGGGGAGGGAGTTGCAAAAAAAGGGAGAGAGAGAAAGACAAGGGATGAGAGAGATGGATTTGCAGGGAGTATAAAAAAGGGGGTATGTGTCGAGTGTGAGTTCCCATGCGGGCAAAGGAGATGGAGTGAAGATATTTTTTTTATCCTCTTACATCCAGTCCTTGATATGGATCTAACGGTTCAAACAAGAAAGCTATAATTTACAGCAATATTACGTGTTGTACAATCATTGTCCTCATTTTTAATACATCTATAATATTAATGCTACATTAGTATCATAATCAACATATTAATCTAATAACCTATTATTGTAGATTAAGGGACCTTTTTATTACAAATTTACAAGTTGAAAACTAATTTGTTACAAAATAAAGTTTGGGAACTAAAACGGGATCGAGCGAAAGTTAAGAGACTAATGGTGAAAATTACTCATGCAATTAACCATCTTAATATGGTTTATTAATACGTTGAATTTGTAACAAATAAATTTGCTAGTAAGTGCACTAATCGTATCAAGTAATAAAGTAAATAGTAGAGCATCAAACTCACGAGGAACTAGTTAAATATAATTTATCTCAATAATTCACTAAGAGAAGAAAAGGGTATTGTGATATGAAAACAAAAAAATAAATGTGCAAAAAATAAAATAACAGAAAATACAATAAAATGTTGTTGAGCCTAAGGATTCTGGATGATTAATGATGATTAACTAGCATGAACAATTATGAAGATTGAATTATAACAATGATGAATAGATTCAATTCTTGAGATAGATTAAGATTACCTAAATTAATGACCTCTACGTTGAGTACATCAAAATATCTTAACTCTCACAAAACTTAAAATCACAAACACTGAGTTAATATTCAATTAAGAAAATATTAAGATGCATTAAGTCGTAAATCTTAAACTAATAGTCATCCTCGCTGGGTAACTGATAGACCGCACAAAATTTAGCACAAACGATGCTTCAACTCAAGTTAAAAATCAATTCGCTGAGAATTATCAAATCCTAAAACTAACCACTCCACACCTGATTTATACTCTTATTTCATAATATAATAATCTCAGTAAAAATCATTAATCATAACACTCATAATCTAAAGAAACTGAAATAACTACATTAATTCAAATCTAACAATCAAGTTCATGCAGCTTTCTTGTAAACAATAAAAATCTTTATTACAGAATTACTTAGGCATATAAAGTATGAGTAAAGAACATCCAAACAAGAAGAAGAGAATAATAATTCTTGTTTTAGATGATCACTGGAACGATCTTGGAGCCCTGACGCTGAGTTGCTTCGCAGATTCTTCCGAACAAACACTGAAAACTCTGAAATTCTTCTTCTACAGTATAGCACGACTCCTAGGTCTCAAGCACAAATTTTCCTGTCTCATATGGCTCCTATTTACTAGATGTCTTTGGGATACTTTTTATATGAGCTCATACCCTTCGTTCACATTCTTAGCTATAAAGGTTCCTCTAGTTGCAGAGTCTAAACATGCCTTTGACTCCATGGTTTGGCCACTATAAAACATCTTCACTATAGTTCATTTCTAAAAACCATGATGGGGGCAAGATCTAATCATGCTAGCGTATCGCTCCCATGTTTCGTGTAGATGTTTCTTATCGTACTAGTAAAAGGAAGTGATCTCAACGATCTTCCCTGGCGGAAAGAACCTACTGACGAAGGCAGTTACTAGATGATCCCATGTTCTGATTGTGTTGGATGCCACGGACCGTATTCATGCATTTGCTCTGTCCCTCAATGAGAATGAGGACAGTCTCACGGTTTGATTTAAAGTCTTTTTATATTAAAATAAGTAAATTCGGAATAGACTTTGATAGATTTTTAAAATCATCCAACACTACTTCAAATCTGAGTAAATATGTTTTCTAATCATTCCTAAGGTTTAGGATAAAGTTTGAGTTCGATCTGGACTTGAAGTTCCCAAAAAAAGTCAAAGAAATCGTGAAAATAACCTTCGTAACGGCCCATAACAGCCCTGTAATGGCCCTACTAGTGCTTTTCACAACCCGTAACACTGATTTCATGGCATAATAGTGTTTAAATCGGAGTAAAAGTTCATATTTCACGGTCCGTAACATTCTTGTCACAACTCGTAACTCGAAAAAATTCTTGGAAAAATTTGGACATTTAACAAATCGTAATGGGTTTGTAACGACCCTCTGTCACGAGTCATTATGGTCTCTTCACGGTCCCTTACATTCATTTCAACCTTGGTAGGTTTCACTAATTTCCACTTTTTTTACTTCATTTTAATTCTGATTTGAGCGTCATTTGTTTCTGTGACTTTCTGACTCAATTCTTTGTTTTTCTACAACAAAACATATAATTTGGGTAGATTTTTATTTTTATAAAATTAAAACAAATATGGTCAAAAAATTATGCATGCTATATGAAAAAGAATCAAAATGAGATTAAATGCATGGCTAATTATATGTTATATTTTTCATGCATCATTTATGCTATTAAATTCATATTTAAAATGGATTCGCCTAAATAGTCCATAAGTTGTTTTGGGATTACTTTCCCTCTTCCAATCTTCCTTTGAATGTAATGTGCATCCCTTGACTTATAATCTTCATCCATGTTAGTGTGGTGGTGTTGCCCTCCTTCCGTCATTGGTTGTGACAAGTTCGAGATAGAGGGAAGAAAGAAATCAAATTCAACAATTGCAACAGTACGATAAAAAGCAACGATCCGATCAAATTAAACATACATCGTGAGTTGTGCACACATTGTCTCTGTGTTGTCTCCCCTTAATTCTAATCTATCACGTGTTTGACTATATTCCAAGAATTATCTACTTATTCCAGCAGATAATCCGTTGCCACGCATATGGGTTTTTATTGGGGTTGAGACAAATACAATCTAGAAAACAATTAAGAGAGGCCAAAATATATTAAAAAATAATAAATATTAAATTTCATAATATTCTTTTAAGATATATTAAATAATATGCTCTTAAATACATTTAACATAAGGAGGGGCCAAACTTTAATTATATAACTATATATTATATAACGTGTAAAAAAGTTATATACATGAGTCTGTCACTGGATTTAGATTCAATTATATTCTGATTAGATTTTTTATTTCAAATCTAAACCTAATCAATTTTTATTTATATTATGATTTTATTGTATTTTCATTACAACCCATCTCTTTTTATTTTATTTTAGGGTTATTTCCTTAAATCTCTAATGAAGTATAATGATTTTTCATATCTATCCTTAATATATAAACTTACTATAGCGCCCCCCAAACTACGTGGCATTTTCAATTTAGTTCATCCGTCTAATTCAGTTAACTTTTTATTTTTCAATTATTTTACTAAATTACTCTTTTCTCATATTTCTAATATTTAGAAGTTTAAAAATATAAATAATAAAAATGAAAAATGAAAAAAAAATAGGCACGCTAGCCCAATCTCAATGGATTGAACAAGGTAGCGATGGCCATAAGGTCGTGGGGAGTAGTGGTGCGCCATCGGAGGCCGACGGGAGAGGTGGTATAAGGGAGTTCGTAAGAGGAAATTGGTGTTAAAAATATAAAATCAATGATATTGATCTTCTTAATGGCTCAAGATTTTTAGGAAAATTAGTTAGCACATCAATTTCAACATGGTATCATAGCCATGTGCATGAGTCCCCTAAGGGGGAATGATGTTTGAGACATGCCTTGTCCCACATGAATAAATCATGGGAGACATGTCTTTCACTGGGTGCAACGCGTTTTGAAAAAGCAATGCGAGCAGACTGTCACGACCCTGATTTAAACGGTAATTTAAATCAGAGTTCGCGACTAATCACAGATGATCAAATAAATTATTTTTTTGAGAAAAAAATTGTGCATAACTCCTCTAAGAAAATGATAACACATATAAGCAAACCACGCAGTTTATATTGATCATTTAGAGCATGTAACAACCTTAGGATTTACACCACCACATAGTCATAAAAGATTCACATTTTACAAGATACAAAATTATTTCTCATACATAGCACATATCAAACTCTCTCCATATCCCAACAGAGGAATATGAGAGCTGCAAGTCTTCTATCTAACACGCGCGGTGGGGCACATGACTTCTCAATATCTTAGCAGCAAAAAGATCCACACCCTGCTAAGGCTATTTCTCGCGCTCCCAAAAGTTCTACTGGTCTGAAAAAATGTACAACAACACTATGAGCAAATAATAGCTCAGTAAACTGATAACTCATAAGCTATGTGTTACCATCTAATAAATTCGAGGAGACATAAACATACATGCATTAATCATAATATCAAAGTCAATATCTTCATACATTTACTAAATATATACATATATAACATCCCAATCAAAAGCATTGCACTCAATTTACATTCATTGTCACTTAAACATATCAAACATGTGTATGCAATGCAACACTCTCATATGTATGCACGGATCACCAACTGACCAGTGGTCGGTAGGTGGATTCTAGAGGTGGCTTACATCGTGATCGGCGATGTAGCACTTAGCTCCATTCTACCTCATCCCTTTCGGGAAACAATCATATAGCGATAGGTGGATTCTAGAGGTGACACTCATCGCGACTACTCACGATGTGGCACTTAGCTCCGCATGGCACTTAGCTCCAGTCTATCTCATTCCATATCGGGGAATAGAAATGATGCATTAGATTCTAGAGGTGGCTCTCATCGTGATCAGCGATGTAGCACTTAGCTCCAACCATCATATATGCAAATACAAATGGATGTCGATGCACAATTCATCATATAACAAACATCTCCTGAATATCAGAAAATGAATTATATTCAATAGCATTTCAAAATGAACAAGATTGCATTCATCGCAATCCATTCAGATCATATCTCATAAACTTTCCATAATTGCATTTCTCGAAACCAATTCATAGAATTCCAAAACATATTCAATACATATAATAATAGATGTCACACCGAATTCAAAAGAGGTGAAAACATAGAGCAGGAGAAAGTAACTTACCTATAAGGGCTAACAAAATGTTTTCCTTTCCCTTTCACAACTTTACTCTTCTACTCCTATAACAATAATAGTAAGTTACACATTACTACTATGATATGAGCACAAGCCTATAACACATGAAACATCATTAATTGCAAAGGGTATATGAATCTTAAGTATTTACTCTTATAACTTAAGTAACTATTTAGCATAAGGATTGACCTAATAATATGACAGATTGCATACATAGTAAAGAAAAATCTATATCTTCTTATATACATGACCAAATGACATCATTCAAATTTTATTTAGTTTCATATTACATATACATTCATCTGTAAAAGTTTCATTTCCTATTTCATTATGGTTTGCTCTCATGAAAATCAACATTCAACATAACTTTTATGTTATTTCTATGTCCTGACAGATTGAGTAACCTTAATTTTATGATTTATATAAAATAATAAGCCTTCCATGTTCTAATTCTTTTAATTTTCCCAAATAGTAGACATCCTAAGGTGCAACTCATAAAATTATTTGAATTTATATCTAATTGTACTGAGCACAATAAATTTAACCAGTACTAGCATAATCTGCCCTAAGCTCCATTCTGACAGACTGTGTAAGGTTCGGTAAAATATTTATAACTTTCGCTACACATATCATTTTCTAGTGATTCCAATTGTCAATGAAACCTAACATCAATATCTATAACACCCTAAATTATCAAATAATTCCATTACATATTGAAGTTAATACATAATTTACAAATTCGGGTAGCAATTTCGGCGGACAGAGTGATAGTACCTTAAAGATACGAGCATAACTTTGTCTACAGAAATCATATTAACTTGATTTCAAAGCTCGATGAAAGGGATCAATCAGAATAAATTTCATAATTTTTGGATCACTCGAAGGTATTGAATTATGTAGCTAAAGTTTCGTGAATCAATTGAACATGGCTAGGGTTAATCTTACCCATGAACAACATGAGTTTTGCCCCATGTTCAAGTAAAATCCAAAAATAAATGGATGAGAAAGGTTCAGAGTCACCCTAACTAAGAATTATGTAGTTAAAATCCAAAGAAAATGAAGTAGGAACTTACCAAACTTTAAAACCCTAGTTGCCCCTTCTCTTTTTCTAATTTGCTTCAATCATGTAGTATGATGTCTTCTACCTTCTCTTTTTCCAATTTCGGCCAAGGGTGGTGAATAGGGCAGAGGAAGGTAGTAAAAGGTGAAAGGATAAGTATTAAAAGGAAGGAGGAACCGACTTGAAGTGGTGGAAAATAGTTTTCCAAAAATACCCTTGTTTATATGGCTTATTCACATGTGATGCCATTTAAGTAAATGGATTTTGCATTTTGTATTTATTTATTTACTTAAGACATTACATGTAACTAAGAAACTACCCCCCATTTGAATTCAAATAAAATATTTAGAAAAATAAATAACTAAGGAATCGAAATCTAAATTTTTGTCCGAAGAACAAAAATTACGATTTCATAGATTTTTCAATTTTGTGTCTACATTTTACCTAACTCACACACCTCCTAAAATTTCTTAAAAATCATATTTAGAATTCTTTCATATATAGGAACAATTACCGGGACTTTAATTTTCCAAATTTTTACTTTTCTGAAAATCACATTTTTATGCCTTAAGTAAATTCCCATCGCTTTCGCACTTTAGTTGATATTGAAGTGTAAGTCTTAACATCACATTCATAGAGATTATCAATAAGATAATATAACATCACATTTATACAACTAATCATGTATGATTAACTTGAATATTACACAGACAATAACATAGTTGGTCAGGAATGTTACATATGGTATCAGCTCATGTTAAAAAAAGTATTTTTTGTCTCTTTGTTGTCAACGTGGTGAGTTGGGCTAGACCAAAGTTGTCATCAGCCTACACGTGAAGGGGAGTGTTAAGAATATAAAATAAATGACGTTGCTCTTTCTAATGGATTAAGCTTTTAGAAAAATTGATTAGCACATCAAATTCAACGTGGTACCAGAGTGAGAGGTCCTGAGTTCAAACATCGTTAAACTCTTATTAAAAAGTAATTTCCTCCCTTAGTTTTTCATGTGTTGGGTTTGGACTAGACTAAAAGTTGTTAGCCGCACACACGTGAGTGTTAAGAATATAAAATCATTGATGTTACTCTTCCTAACGGCTTAAACTTTTAGAAAAACTAGTGCGTATAGAAGTTGCCATCGGCCCGATGGTCCTTGACGAAGATGAGCGGCAGTTCAGGCATTGTGCGTCCACGCCTTGGTGCACTCGAGGTCGTAGAGCACAGCGAAATCCTTGGAGAGTAAGCCGAGGCAGTCCGTCACGGAGGAGCTCCAATGCAGTGAGCCTAGCGAGGGCATCATTGACGTGGCGCAGACATACGAGGCAGCGGCTTCTATGAGGGAGCGTTCGAGGAGGGAGGGATTGGAGAGCTTGCGGCCTTGGCGGTCGATGACGCGGAAGACGTCCATGAACCAGGGGATGTCGAATGAGATGTAAGCCTTCTTGATTGTGAGATTGAGGTCCGTAAGCACCTAGATGGCATCCAGCAACGAGCTCGTAGGAGGGACGACCTCCACCCCTTGTCGGTGAGCTCGTTAAGGGGGCGACGCCCCCCATTTTGGTTTCCTTCGTCGGCACATCTCTTGTCGCTACCGAATGTTTCTCCAACGGGCGCACGCTGACGAGTCTATAATTTTGGAGATATTTAAGGAAATAACCCTATCTTTTATCTTTCCTTCTCCAAAAGTTATCCTACTCTAACTCTAAATAATAATAATAATAATCTTTTCTTCTACTAATAATAATAATTTGTTGTTTTTTATTATTATTTTCTCAAACAAGGTACTCATTTATCCATAGTCGATGTAATTCACCGACCCAATGATAGTGATATTGGGATGTTTAGTGATAAGGATAACTTGCTGATTTTGGGGTCAAAAGTGGAAATTTTTAATTTTTGTTTCAACTCCCTAATTCACTTTCTACTGCAAGTATACATGTCAATTGTAGTAACCCTAAATGACGTATCCACATTTATTTGAAGTCCTAAACTACCTAAAAATAATTTAGACTAATCCTATTTAAAGTGGCAAAAACATATTTTTTAAAGGAAGTGAAAACAGATTTTTTTTTCTTTTGGGAATACAGAATGATAACTTGTTGTAGATTACTGAAAAGTTAATTAAACTGAATTGTAAATGCTAATCTAGAGTCTAAAAGGGTTAATCTATCAATGAGGAAGGTCCTCTTAGGAGTTGAGGTTCATCTAATTTAATTATGGATGAAAATGGACAAGTTATCATTTTTTAGTCAAATCCAATTCAAACTTTAATATGGCTATTTTCACAGCTCAATTAAACCAGAACTAAATAATATATTATCATATAATTGTTAGTCAAGTTGAATTAGAAGAGGATCCCCACTGAAAATCAAGTTATTATTGAGTTCAATCTAAGTCGCTTTGCTGCTTTTTTGGCAATTCAATCAAATTTCTAGATTGCACTTTGAAAATGAAAGGAATGTTTCAATCAACTAAACAGGGATGAAATCAATCCAATATTAATGCTAGTGTTCCTTAGTTTATCTCTAAACTACAAGAGGACTTTGATTCAACCTCTCAGCTGCAATTAAAAATGAAGTCCACACTTAACATTAGATAATTGGAACCAGCATAAAATCTCAAGTTTGGGAAATAAAAAATTGTCATTGATCCTTGGCTCATCTCTGAATCTCAAGAAAGGCCTTAAAATCATCTCTCAATGGTGGATTAAAGTGGGGCTTAACAATGACAATCAGATTTCAGAAATTTCAGAAAACCAGAAATCAACAACTCATAAAAAATCAGGAAAGTCAATGGTAATTACATATTTGAATCATAGATGTGTCAAATTATCTTAATTCATTTATGAACTAGATCGGAACATATGATAACCTCTCAGTTGTTCAATTGATTCAATTCCAAAATGACAATCAGATTCAAACAGCTCTGAAAAATCAGAAATTAGAATTGGGGAAAAACAGAAATCAGAATTCAGGAAATCAATAATCTCAATTGGATTAGAACCTGAACATTTGGCATTGATTCTTGATTCATTTCTGAACAAGATTAGGTCAAATGACAACTTCTCAGTTGTAGATGCAATTAGGACCTTACAAAGACAAAATCAGGTTCATATGAAATAGAAAATAAAAAATCAGGTTTGATATCAATGCAGGAATTCAGTCTTGTCTACATCCATCCAAAATTAACTTAGAATACTACCCTATCCTAGGAGGGCTAAATCAGACTAAACAGATTAGAAAACTGATACAAATCATCCTGCAATTAGTTGATATGAAGGCTGTCCACAGAAAATCAAAATGTTGCAGCAGTTCCTTCTCCAGCTCCTCCCTTCTTCTCTGGTCCAGAAACCCTCCAAATGGAGGCCTCCCCTGGTTCCTCCAGAAATTCCCACTTATATATGTGTCATGTCCACCCTTTGATCAGCGTCAGAAAATTCTATTCCCTTGATTTCAGCCATCTGTCCAATGGTCCCTGCATTCCAGCTGACTGCAGCAGCTTTAGGACAGCAAAGGAATGGTCCCCCCACCTTTTTCCACATTTTTCCAACTTATTTTCCCTGCTACAAAATCCAAAACAGCAAACATCAATGTCCTCTAATAAGAAATAAACAAATAAGGATTACGACAGCAAGTAAACTCAGCTCAATAATCAAAAGGAGTTTGGTGTTATACAAGAGTGGAAATCAATATGAAAAACTAATGGTTTTGGAACCCGGAAATGATATACTAATCATGGAAATTATCCAAATACAAGTGATTCAAGGCATTAGAGGCATCAAATGGATTATGGTGGCAAGTGAGTGAAGTCTGAAATCAAATATGAATAAGATTTCATAGAAATGATAACTTGAGTGTCAAAACGATAACTTGATTGCCTTAAAAATGATAACTTGTCATAACTTTTGTTGTGGTTATCCAAATGTGATCAAATTTGAACAGCAATGAGTTAAAATAATAATATAATGAATTCCTAAGGCCTTTGTGCAGATTTGACAGTTTTGCATGTCGAAATGACAGTTTTACCCTTTAACGATAATTTGGCATTGGAAAAATGATAACTTGTTCAAATGTATTTATAATTTTGCACAAGTTGAGATATGATCATCCAAATATAATTCATTCATGATAATAATAGATTTAGGACAAGAAAATCATTGAAAATCAGTTCACTCAAAATAATGATAACTTGACATATATGAGTGATAACTTGTTCTAAAAATGATAACTTAGCATAGAATTGAAATATTTATGAATTTTGGCATTTCAAAACCTCTATGCACATGAAATTAAGTATAAAATGAGGAATATCAACTAGTTATCACAATCTATGCATTTCAAACATAATTGGCCAAAAGTTGAGCAATTTAGGGATTCGATAGGGGTGAAATACATCTAAAATGAGATAAAAACCTATAGTGATCAGCTAGTGATTACCCAATAAGTTCGCTTTGGGCTTTTGACCCGTACGAATTTAAACCCGTCTTCATATGTGAAGGGATTAGCTACATATAATGTCACACCCAACTTCGTAACTAAGTCCTAATCCTAATTATTGCAACTCTTAATCTTATTTAACAATTTTAGAATAAAGGCGACAAAGCATCCTCCCTTATTTAACTTAATGTTATTTATTGATACAATAATAAATACAATTATATCAATCAAAGTTTAATCAAAAGATACAAGCCATATCATTCACATGATGTCATCATTTTTATTTTACACATCACGCAACATATAACACTCCAAATATTAAGTGTAATATAATCTCACAAGTTATTTTTCTATTAACATCTATTTTCAGCACTTATGTTTATATAATACATGCATGCTTTCAAAAAGAAAAAAGAAGAAGTGAAGGAGAATCAAAGTGCTCCAACGGCTTGACCTCGTCTATGTCTCTGTTTTACATTATTGGCGATTTGATAAGCGGATAGCGATTTAACTAATGGATAACAGATGAACTAGAGGATAACAAGTAACGGATGATGATTATAGGTTAGAGGTTGTAACAAATAAGTGTTTGGTAAACTTAACGGTAGAATTAACTGGTGAATATAAAAAGATATAATTAGACATATGACAAATTATTTAATTTAGGTACTATACAAATTCTATTATAATATAATAAATTAAATATTTATATCTTAATTAAATAGAATAAAATTTCACAACTAATTTTTTTGTTAAAATATATAGAAATTTATATTGATAAATTGTGAAAATATTTTTATTTATTGTTAACATGTGAATAATTTGTAATTAATTAAGAATGAATATAAAAAGAAAGATAGTTAAATTATTATAAAATAAAAATGAGAAAATAATAATATAAGTTAGAAATAAATAATATATTTGAATAAGATAAAATTGGAAAAAATTATAAAATGCTAACCTGTAATCGCTAAACCCTAGTAGAAGTAGCTTTTTAATATTTTTATATAAAATGATAAACGCTACTTATTTTTATCATTTACCAAATAAAAGAATTAGTATTTGAACCGCTAAACGTATTTGAAACACTAATTTTAGTGTTGTCAAACAGAACCTATATTTATCAAAAGCCTTCATGTCGATTCAACTTGAGAAATTAGAGTTATCTGAAAATTTAACAAGAGTAATGTGAAAAACAATCGTTTGGTCAATGAATGAAATAAAAGTACAAGGGAAACAATTCGAGAGCATATAGCATTTCAATAATTTTTTACATACGAAAGAACATTTAAAGTATAACACATATGTCATTAGTTGTCAAATCGTATGAACTTTCACGTAAGTAAAAATAACTCAAAATATCATCATATTCACAGTTATAAGGTAACAAAACAAGTCACCAACATAGATTACTTCATAACTTTCTCTATAAAACTCTTTTTAAAGTGATTCTAGGGGCCATATAAAGCTAATGACGAAAGGATGAACTATATAAAATTTCATAATTTATGGAGTATGAATCATGAACAAATGACCATCTGAATTCGAAGAACAATTTTAAGTCAAGGACCCTACTTTAAATTAGAAACCTTGTCGAATTTTTTCAGGACATTCGGCTATGGCTTTTCTCCTGAAACATTTTTGGCTCTCCGAGGATAAGAAATAATAATTTATAGTTTTTTTTAAATTTTTAACATGTTATATGACGATTCATAAAGATTACATTAGTAAGCAGCTAGTAAACTGCCTGCTTTAATTGCTTAAATTCTCATTGGTTGAAGAGAATGTCCAATCATGTTATTTTATTAAAATTTAATATTTAATATCTAATTAAAATTAATTAGTCAAAATATATTTATTATAATATTTACAAATGTTAAATTTTATTCTTAATAATCATATATAGTTTTTTATAATATTTATTGATAATTTATTTATCATTATACTTTAATCCAAATGTTAATACTACATGCAAACATGAAAAAATGATGTTTGTGAAACATGTTCATGATATATAAGTTCATGACTACATTCGTATTTTGACCATATGTGACTATTCAATTAAATCATTTTGATGACCACCGTGTTTTGCTCATGTAGGACTATTCAATTAAATCATTTTGATTCTTAAACTTGACATTGCAATCTTCTCCTCTTAATGGTTCAATGCAAACGAGGTTGGATCGGATATCATTTTTTAACACCCCAGCTCAATAAAAAATTGTTCGTTTTGAGGTTTTGAATAGTATGAATTTAAAATGTGTCTTGATAGATGAAGATGATAGCTACATATAATTCATGACCAATTAAACCACATTCATATTTTATTTTGTTGACTATCCAATTAAACCTGAGGTCGTTAGATTGATAAATTATGCATTAAAAATTTAATGGATGCCCTTCCTTTCCATTAAATCTGTTTGTTAACTTGTTTACATACGTTTATCCAAAAATGAAGATTGAAAGAAAGATAATAATTACAAATAAAGATCAACGTCTTGAATATGGGCCTAATTAAATTGGAGGCAAAGCCCAAGAACGACAGATTTATAATTTATATTTAGTATGGAAGGTCAACGTCACATTTGGCCCATGGCTATATTACATTTGTATAGAAAAATACTTAACTCCATAGTTATTTTGAGTGCAATATTTTATATAAATTTATCATGATTATAAATAATTAGAGTAAAAACAGATGATATAAAAACTTCGTAAACATTTTTTATATAAGAATTTAATTAATTAATTGGATATGTGTTCACACTTCCTTATAATTTTCAAATTATATCTCACTGCTTTTGGCAAAAAGCAAATGAAATAAAATGGCATATGATAATAAAAGCAAATGAAGGTTTTGAATAGATTTAAAAAAATGAATTAGCACATCAAATTTTAGCATGATATTAAAGTCAGAGTCAAAAGTTTAAACTTTGTTAAGTTTTTATTAAAAAAATATTTCCTTGATGACTGATCAAGGCATCAAATTTCAACACTCCTGTTTCGTTTTATTATTTTTTCTAAGAAGAATTATAAGATAAACTTTGGTGATAGCAGCATGTCAACTATGATTGATATTTACAAATTACAGAACGTGATCAATAGTCGACATGGAAATTACAATTCTCTTGTCTTCCTCCACAGCATTATTTGACTAATGCATAATATATTGTTGACCGAAATAATGCAAATGTCATGGAATATCTTGTCTCGCCCTGAATTATATTGATTGTGAGAACTGCATTAAATACTAAAGAAATACACATCTTAATTGTAGACATTTATAGTACACTCAAGATAGGAATATGATTATGTCATCAACCTTTTTATTGTTATCATATGAATATATTATGCAATAGATCATACATATATTCAGGGGCATACAGATTGTAGGAATTGATTAGTTAATTAATCTTATCGTAGGGACATCGTACTGCATCTAGAACAAGTATTGATTGTTTACTGTTAAACCTAAATAATTGCTGTTGGATCATGGGCATTCGTATATCCCAATGATTCTTTTTTCCCTGTCAGCGCATAGTACAGTGAGCATATATGTTTTCCTTCATCCTCTTGTGACTACAAAGTAGCTATCTCCACCGGACTAACATGTGGCTGTCATTTTCTCCATTATTTTGCCTTTTGGATTTTGATTGTGTACCTGGCTATAAATGAAAGAAAGATCAAAACCTTCACTAGGAAGCAGCTTTTTTTTTTCAACCTTTTACAGCGGTAACTTAGCCATTTTCAGAGAGATCGATCACTTATAGATTCTAATTTTATTTTAAGTATACTAATGTACATTTCTTAATTATATGCTTTCTCGTCCTTGAATTAATTGTATCATTTAAAATGCTATTCCTCCGACCACAATATATGTTGGAAGGTGTTCCTAGTGACTAGTCTCGATCGCTTTCTCTCTCTCTCTGCTGATGGGGATGTTCGTTGTTACAGACTCCCAACCATGCACTAAAAGGTCTCCATGCATGCATGGAAGGATATGGACAGCACATGAAGCTATTGGTCTCGATTCATTAAAATAGGATTGGAATTGTGTGCTTAATTATGCGGTTGTACCTAACCTTAGTACCATTTGCATGCAAGGGTAATGGCGAGAACATGCAGTCGATGAGATCACTGTATGCACAACAGCGGCACTCACAAAGCTGAAGTCATGCATGTAACGAGACACATTTCATGCGTGCATAATTATTTTAATGAATAAAGGAAGCTCGCCAAATGAGGAACACACGAAGGCTGTCCCGAGGCTGTCTCTCCACTCAAGGAAGAAGACAACATGGGAATTCCATCAGTTGTTTTTGTGCGGAAAGTTTGGATGGCCGGAACGCAAAAGAAGGGGATGACATTGCCGTGACAGGAGAATAAAAAAGATGGGTGGGAGGGAGGGAGGGAGGAGGAATGGGCTGTGTATTTTGGATATAGTGGCATTGGGTGGACAGGTGTTGTTGGCAAGGATCTGATAAGGGCAGGCAGTGAGGAGTGAACTGGGGCTTCCACTGTTGGGGCAATGCACAGCACTTGGACCCGTCCCAGTCCCAGTCCCAGGATTGGGTTGCATGCACTGTCTCTATGCATGAGTGCTCATAATGAAGGAACTCAGCACAATATTTCAAAACAATGAAACATACACAAGGAAAAGAACAGTATACAAACTGCAGCTTGCTGACTGAGTGACTGATATGAACAGGAACTTAATGATTCATTTATACTGAGAAATGGTGGTAGAGCTTTCACTAATAGATAATCAGTTTCCTTTAGAAAATAAAAAAAAAGAAATGGCGGTGGAGGATTAATGATATATGCTGCAAGATGCCAAGATCTTTTGCTGCAGTTACTTAAGAGAAAGATATGTTACTATGTTAGCAGCTTTCTGTGGCAGCAGCCGGTAACATTTGACCCCCAAAAAAAACACACTTCCAGGGCCTCGAAGTGGAGCAAACTTGAATCGACTGGGAGTAATAGTAATACTGCCACTCCTTCTGGTATGCCCAGCAGGCAGAATGGCAGCTGGTCCAGGGCTGCGTTTATTTCTTTTTAACCATCCTTCTCGCTCTTACTTTACAGTATAATACATCTGCCTTTTAATTGTTATCCCCGAAAGAGGCAAACTTCACATGATACAAAAGACATCCTCTCCTCCATGAGCACGCAACGCAATTGTGACATAAGACCACCAGACCACCAACTTTACAAACAACAATTAAATGGATGCTCTGATCTCTCTCTTTCCCTCTCTGATGCAGAAAACAGCATGCATGCACACAGGGCCTGAAACTTGTAAATTAATTTTGCGTGGAGGAAGAAACAAGGATGGTTCACCTCCTCCTTCCAGTTTCTGAACCCTGCAGTCTTTTGACGTGACCACTCGACGGGGCTCTGAGTGACTTGTTACCCAACCACCCAATCTCTCCCCTCCCTCTCTCTTTCTCTCTTTCTGTAGGCGGATCTCCTTCCAAATTACGCTCTAACAAGTCTTTCAAGAGCCTGCCTGAGGCCAACACCCCCCAAAACCTATGGATGGTTTGTCACGGAATTATTCTTGGACTAGATCACGTGCGATAATTAGGCGGATAGATATATAACTAAGTCTGTTTTGAATTTGCAATGGAAGTTTTATGGTCGAGACGACTATGCTGAGAGTCGTTCTTATAGGCGTTCAATCACGGACATGACTAGAGTGTTGGACTACTTGTCATGAGACCGTGGCATTAGCGTGTTGCGGCACTAATGCAGGTGCTTGGGCGCTTAAAATTCGAAGGGGCGACGAAAGAACCACGGGATGCCACGAAGGGACACTGATGTGGGTTACCACCCCACACCCAAGACCATGACACTAGAATTAAAGAAAAGCTTACTTGTATTAAATATGATAAAACATAACATACAATTGGGCCTCGTAAGGCACTAGTGAACTTCTCACAGTGTACCGTAGGTATAGAAGTCTTATTACATATTGAAGATACAAAAGACGTACCCTACGAGAACGTCACCTACTTGGTCATTCATAAGGATGGCCTTCCAAGATAAATGTCCTAAGGACGGATAACTTGGTACTCCGTAATATTACGCAGTGCGGGGCGGCTGCATGTGTTCCATTGTTTCGGCGCTGAACGATCGAGAGCTATAAGTTGAGCGGCACTGATGTCGCGAGGCTTCACGCTTCGTGTCACGGGAAAACGCCCCGTGACATTCTCCCCCACCAAAGTCGGCGACTGCCCGACGCCATTGTCCGGGCTTCCTCGGGGCCTTCTCTTCAGTCTTGATTTCACTTGTCTCGTTCAATTTCGCCTTCTTTGCCTTGACTTCGACTTCACCAGCATCACGCAGCGCCAGAATGCCTGCTCCTTGGGGTCTCACTGAAGACTCCTCCCTCAGGCCTGCTTCGCTTGCTGATCCTTAGTCTAATTCGGGGTCATCACTTGTGCAGCAACCAGTGGAGTCCACCATGTGCGGTCTGACTTCATCAAGTAACTATCCGTCCATCAAGTCCCTGTTGGCTTCACTTCTCTTCGACTTGCGCAGCGTCAACTTGTTTGGTTTGGCTTCTTTGGGGGTGACACAACTCTTGTATGCCTTTAGGAATAGCGCGGAGAAGAGTTATCTCTGAGTCGTGTAGAACACGATGAAGAGTCTCGCCATTCGACCTGCATGACTTGACTCGATGCCTTCATGTTGCGGATGGCTGCAGCATAAGGTCTCCCTTCCGTCGAATGCGAAATATGGGACCATCTCACCCTCAATGTTCGTCCTTGAATTTTGACGGCTTGAAATAGCACAAGCTCTTTGATGACGATATTTGCAACTTGCCTGCTTCGGGTGTTTTTGGTCGCTATGATGAGCGACGAGAGTCTTCCCATAGATGCTTCGGGATGCTTCAGGTCTCTTTGTGGGCTTGACTCCCCATCTCTATGTTGCAAGTGGTTGCAACGAAGAGTCTTCCATTCCTCTGCCGAGTGAAGAGTGCAGGACTATCTCCTCCTTGGTGATCACCTGATGCTTCGACAGTTTGGAGGTAGGACAAGGTTCTTTGATGTAACAATTCGTGCCTTGTCCGTTAACATCGTCATAGTAGGCGATGAGAGTCTCCTCACATTCCCTTGTGGTTCAACTCACTACCTCCAAGTTGCAGATGACTGCAACGTTGGGTCTTTCGTCCGTCGAGTATTGAGAGTGGCTCCACCTTCCCCTTGGTGGACATGAGACATCTCGACGATTTGCGGTGGAGCAAAATTCTTTGATATAACATTTCGCACCTTGGCCACTCCCAGTCGCTATAGTGAGCGACGATGGGAGTCTCCCCACATGTGCCTATAGTTCCACTCGATTCTCCTGCTTCGATGGACGATCATCATCTTTGGCATAAGTAGCTTCCTCCTTACGACTTGAACTTCTCTCCCCCACCATTGTCCTTGCCCAAGGGCTTTGGTGGTATGGCACTGGTCACGATTGACTTGGCAGCGATGACTAGTGAGCGGAGGTTGGACGATCCTGTCATTCCAACTCCTTTCTAGTCCACGGCTTCTAACCCCTCTGCTTGAAGAACACCAACATTGGGTCTTCATCCTCCTGGGAACACTGTAGGCGGAGCTCGGTAATTCATTTCACTTCCTCCTTTAACATGCCCATCTGACCGATGCTGAACAAAGCGATCTTGACCTCCTGTCCCAACTTGTCAGAGCTTGCATAATTGATGAGCTGCCACTCCTTCTGTCCCATGTTTCAATGGGATGCATGTTTGCCACATTCCACAGTGTCGCGATGGCAACACCATCCTGAGGTTGTCACATCTTGCAGGGTTCTTGGGATATGTCTTCTTCCGATTCTGAGACCTCTTTTGAAGCTTAGGCAACACCTTTGGGGTATGGACGGGGCGAGATCGTTGTGCTCGTTCACGAAGAGGATGCACCTTAGATGCTCGTCCATCCGCAACTTGGACAAAGTAATGCCATTGCGCTTGTCGACAAGGATCATGCGCCTTTGACATACTTGTCCACCGGGCGGCTGACCCTTATGGAAGATTAGCCGTTCCAGGTCTTCAACGAATCATGAGGATGTTCGTGAAGATGCTCCGATTGGGTAAGCGGATTGCGATTGATGAACTCACGACATGAGCTCTCAACATCACTTCCATCTTCATTCGAAATGGATGACATCGCAAGTGTGTCCTTCGAAACATTTGGATTGCGATCCTTGGAGGCCGCTTCGATTGCTCGAGACGTTGTCCGAGAGGAAATGACACTCCTTCCTTCGGTTGGCAGCGGATCGCTTGATAGCAGCATGCCAAGATTCGTTGATGCTCGACGCTAAGACCATTTGCCAAATTGGTCACTGAGTTGAGGCGTCGATTTGCATTGGCATATTATCAAGTTCGTCCCACTCCTCGATGGATGACATTGCGCCGCTTGCGGGGCGACACTTGACGAGGCAGGCAAGGTTGACAGCTCGTCCGCGAGTGTTTACAAGTAATCAACGCTTTGCTCCATTCTTGAAAGTCATCGTGGCGTGGCAGACGATACTGCGGCACGACAAGATGCTTGTGATTGATGCTCCTTGGCCGAAAGGATGATATTCCTTAGCCAAAAAGGGACCATGAACTTTGATGTTTGTCTTTAAGCCAACTTCTCCCGTGAAGCGGTTGTGCACTTCAGTTTGCATGACTGAACATGCGACGCGACGTCACGTAATACCAAGCAGCGCCAGGTCGTCACGATAGTGCATGACTGACAGTCCCTGAATGTGACACGGGTCCTCTGAGTTACACGACGCTCGTGTAAGCGATCTCATGGTATGAGTAGCGCAAGACCATCATGCGGAGCATATGACCACTCTTTGACGCAGCGCGACACTTTAAGATCCCCGACTGCATACTTGGGGTGGTTGATCTACTCGAGTGAGCGACGCATGACCGTCCCGATTAGGCGGGGCGATCAGTCCGCCATCATGATGCATGACGGACATTCCTTGACACGACACGGGTATATAAGGAACATGCTGTGGGGCACGACTAGGCGTGCGACGAGGAAGCTTGCCACGCATTCCTCGTTGGCGTCCACGATTAAAGACCATAATACTAGTGCGCTTGGACGTGGAGTATTTGAGCGGAAACACATTTCCTGTGCCAGGGCACATTGCGACGACACAAGTGAGTCATCGTCGCTGGGTAATCCGAGCAGGAAGAACTGCTCTGATACCACTTGTCACGGAATCATTTTCGGACACTAGATCACGTGCGGCGACTAAGCGGATAGGCACCTAGCCAAGTCTGTTTTGAGTTTGCAGCGGAAGTTTTATGGTCGAGACGACTATGCCGAGAGTCGCTCTTATGGGCATTCAATCACGGACATGACTAGAGTGTTGGACTAGTCATGAGACCGTGGCATTAGCGCGTTGCGGCACTAATACAAGCGCTTGGGCGCTTAAAGTCCGATGGGGCGACGAAGGAACCACGGGACGCCACGAAGGGACACCGATGTGGGTTGCCACCCCACGCTCAAGGCCATGAAATTAGAATTAAAGAAAAGCTTACTTGTATTAAATATGATGAAACATAACATACAATTGAGCATCGGAATGCACTAGTGAACTCCTCCCAGTGTATCGTAGGTATACGAGTCTCATTACATATTGAAGATGCAAAAGACGTACCCTACAGGAACGTCACCTACTTGGCCATTCATAAGGATGGCCTTACAAGATAAATGCCTTAAGGGCGGATAACTTGGTACTCCGTAATATTACGCAATGCGGGGCGGCTGCATGTGTTCCATTATTTCAAGGCTGAGCGCCCGAGAGCTATAAGTTAAGCGACACTGGTGCCGCAAGGCTTTACGCTTTGTGTTACGAAAAAACGTCCCGTGACACATCCTCATCGATCTCCTCATTAATGTTAGAGAGATGCATCATACATGCAAGGCAATGTCAGCTATTCTCCTATTATGAATGTGGCAGGTTAAAGTGTTTGACAATTGATTAAGAAACTAATCAATAATCATATTTGTTAGAGAACACAGGATATAACTAATGCAAAGGAGGTAGTCTACGAGTCGGAACAATTTTAGACCGATCACAGGGAGATAATGAAAACAGTATGCAAGTCGCCCTGGTTCTTTTTCTTCAACTTCTGGTCAACAATCACATTTAATTAAATCTGTACTTTGCCATGCAACCACGTCCAGTCCCAATGAACAAAATTTTCACCGTCTCTCTCTCTCTCCCTCCCTTATTCTCTCTGGCCTTGACTCCATTTGAGGTCCGGGTCCCAAGCAGCTCCAATAATGTACACATGGCTCATGCCCAGTGGTTGACAACTCAATAGCGCCCCGGTGGACAGATGGGCAGTCCTTTCCTACGCAGACAGCCATTTAGCAAGAAAGCTTATTTGAATCCTAATAATACGAGCCACACTTGTCCTTGTTCCACTCCTTGTTTTTGCTCGCATTGTTTGCAAATCACATGCTCAGACCAGGACACAACAGCCATCCTGAAGGAAAGGAATCAAAGGGGAGGAGAAGAGCAACTCAGCAAGAGAAGAGAGGGAAAAAAATATATTTTAGGTTTTTTAAGATCTCGAGATAAACGTTGTACTTGCTATGATTGGATTAATTAATTGCATTCTTGATCATAGCTCAAATTCCTATAACGAACTAAATTGATTACACGCATAAGCATAAACTACGGACAACTCATAATTAGTAAACAGATTTAAAAAATAATAATAGAAATCATTCAAACAAATTAATTATAAGGTGATTATGTTAAATAAAAAGAACTACTGACGATACAGTTATAAATATTGTTTCAAATTATACTAAACTAGAAATCAAACATATATGAATTACAAAGATAAATGAAAAAGTACAAAGAGTATAATTAATTAATTTATTAAACATAATAAATATAATACCCAAGTAAAAACAAAAGCAGAACATAAAATAAGTAAATACAAAGGTATTAAAATAAAAGGTGAAATAAGGTTCTTATACTATGTAGCAAACAGAAAAAATAAAAAAAGTCCAAAAAATAATAAATATAAAATATATTTATTTAAATATAAGCATAGAAAATTGCACATAAAGTCAGATAAAAATAAATATAAGAAGCTATTAATACACAAGACAAAAACTTATAAATCCAAATACACCCATAATAAAATCATTAATACTTCAATTATAAATTTACAACTTTTATTCTAACCAATAATTACTTAGTCACATTACTCACAAATTTCAATTGAACACAGAAATTCGCTTCCCGAAATCTCAGTTATTGTCTATCTAAATAACCAAAAAGCAACTTACCGCATAAATGGATATGGTACAAGAATGATTAAAATTTTCCTTTTTGTACGTCCGATAAATAGGTCAGATAGTGTAGGCTAATTAAAGAGTGTGAATTGACAGCCCTCTCTAATTGTCTTACCCCATAAAATTAATTTCTCGTGCAATGTTTAGTTATTTCTTGTCCCTATCTCTCCCTCTCCTAGGATTGTAAGCAAAAAAATCGAAAACTCGAAAATCTAAAAAAATGATTCTACCCCGACACAAAATTTTTAGGTTTTTTTCGAAAAAAACTTAGGATGGTTTTTAAAATTAAATAAATCATCCGAGGAACCCGATGAAGACCTACATAATTAAAATTTTATAAAATATATATTAATATTATATTCTAAATATTTATAATATATATAAATTACTCACTAAACATATTATTTACCTTATAACATGTATAAGAAATTAATATAAGCCATAAATAACACTATTACAATATATAACATGTGAATGTTGTTAATTTATGAAATAAAATATCTCTTCATATCATTAATAATTTTTATATAAATATAAAATGTATAAAATAAAAGACCCCAAAAAAATCATCCAAAAAAAATAATAAAGTTTTTTTAATTTTAAAAACTCAATCAAAATATATAGAGTGATTTTTTTAACAAAAAAATCCACTCTACCCGCACCATTTTCACCCCTATCTCTCCCCCCCATAAACTTTTTTCCCCATTTCTTAATTTTTTTATTCTTTTTTCCCCGTAAAAGCGTAGGGTGGGGGGGGGGGGGGGGGGGGGGGGGGGAGGCAACTCGAAAAACTTATATAAGTGGTTGCATGGAGATGCGAGCTAACCTCATCGCTTCCACTGCTGGCGCTTAGCATTAGCAGTCGAATATATAGGCCATAGACGTCATAGACGAGGGAGAGAGGGGGAGAGAGAGGAAATAAAACAGAAGCAAGAATTAGCCTCTCCTTCAGATAGACTGAAGCTACCCACACATCCATCGCAGTGAGCGATCGCAACAATGCTTCGACTCTTCTCCAGGTAATCTCAATTACCCCAACCAACCAGGTCCCCCTTCCCTGCATGTTTGACTTCTAATTTTATGCATAGATCTCTGTGTAAACTATTCTCAATCGAAGTTTTCCTTCCTTTTTGTTCTCTCTCTTTGATCCACAAGGTCAACTGGAGGGTGGTTTTGTTTGTTCTTCGTGGAGAGTGCGCTTGCCTGCTTGGGCTTTAACATGCATTTAGATGCTTTATGATAGTTGCATGTGAATGGCAGGAGGGTGATGATGGCGGCAAGATCCGGTGGTTGGCCAGCGCGGGCAGTCGCCGGGTTCTCGTCGACGGCGACTTCGGCGGCTCCGAGGAGCGGAAGGTAAGCTCGTTTTGCCGGCATTTACTCCTCTGCCACCAGGTGGCGCCGGTCTGCACGTGGCTTTTCCTGTGCACAGTCGATGTGATCTGCTGATGGCTATTATTTTCTTTTTCTGTTCACTTTCGTAAGTTCTTACACAAAAAAAATCTCCTTTTTGGTAACATAAGAAAAGAAATGCTCACTATGCTACAACCATCAAGTACTTTTACTCCACTATAATGAAAAAAGAAATAGAGAAAAAAAAGATACGCATAATGTAGCCGTCATTAAAACAGTGACCTAGATCAGATAATTGTTGAGGACAGATCTATTTGTCAAACTTATCTGAGCTTTTCTTTGCCTTGCGTACTGCTAATTCGAACTTTGGGAAAACTTGAAACAGAGGGGGTTTTTGTTTTTGCCAGACAGGAGAAATGTATTGGCTTGTCGTGTGGTCCCCTGTAACAACTTGGACCCTACCGGCCCATAAAGCAGAGGCAGCATCATGTGTTGCTTAAATATTCCAACAATAAATGGCATGCAAAGTGGACCAACCAAACCTGTTCTTGCTGATCCAAAATTTTGTGCTTATATAATTTCATATGTTGTATGTTTGACAAAAATTATCATTTCATTGATTGCATGTTGTACTTAAATAAATGATAAAACGATGTTTACCTTGATAATTTTATGTATTTCTTTTATGTTGGTAGGCTTGAAGGGAAGGTTGCTCTGGTCACTGGCGGCGCGAGTGGACTGGGCAAAGTGACGGCCCAAGAATTCGTCCGTGAAGGGGCGTCCGTCATCATAGCGGACATCAACCAAGAGCTCGGCCCACTAGCGGCCCAAGCACTTGGTCCAAAAGCCCAGTTCGTGCGCTGCGACGTCACGTCGGAGCAGCAGGTCTCCGACGCCGTAGACTTCGCCGTGGCCCTCCACGGCCGGCTCGACGTCATGCACAACAGCGCCGGCATCTCGGATCCGCCGGTCGCCCCCGACATCTCGTGCATCGACCTCGCCGGCTTCGACCGCGTCATGGCCGTCAACGTGCGGGGGACGCTGGCGGGCATCAAGCACGCGGCCCGCGTCATGGGACCCGTGGGCTCCGGGTCCATCCTATGCATGTCGAGCATCAGCGGGCTCATGGGCGGACTCGGCACGCACCCGTACACGGTGTCCAAGTTCGCGGTCGCCGGAATCGTCAAGTCCGCCGCCGGCGAGCTGTGCCACCGGGGCCTCCGGGTGAACTGCATCTCGCCGTTCGTGATCGCCACGCCGCTCGTGATGGGGCAGTTCGCGCAGATTTATGGCGGCCTGAAGGGGGAGCAGATCGCTGGCATAGTAGACAGGCTGGGAGAACTCAAGGGAACAAAGTGCGAGGAGACGGACGTGGCCATGGCAGCTGTGTTTCTTGCCTCCGACGAGGCCAAGTACATAACAGGACATAATCTGGTCGTCGATGGAGGATTCACAGCCTACAAGAGGTTGAGTTTCCCGGTGTCGGAACCGGCCTGATTGTTTCTTGTGCTCCGGTTGTACAAAAACAAATATGAACCGTCGACAACCTGTATTGTGCAATATGCATGCATGTAAGGTGCAATTATCATGGATTAATTACAGTGCATTTGACGCACAGGAAATTTTTTCGTGCTGCAACTGAATGATTTTGATACCCGAATCGTGATGAAGACAGGAGTTCTGTAATGAAGACATTCTTGAAGCATGAACAGTAGTGGATTTGTACATGTCATAAATTTGTAAGGGAAGTAGGGTGGTCGTGCTGGAGAGACAATATCCTTGTTCAGTGATCTGGCTTCAGACCGGGGGGGGGGGGGGGGGGGGGTGGTGTGTTTAATGATTCAGTCCGGTCCCCTTTCTAGTGTTGAGAATTCAGAACCAGTGTTAGCTGTTCTTGTTTCCTTCTCATGGCCATGTGTCTTGTCCTGGAGCGGTCGGTCCTTGCAATTGTTGCATTCTTCACCAGAAGCTGTACCATCTTGATGCGTTGGTGTTGATTAGTTCTTGAGCATTTAACACCGTAGTAATGAGATTTACTTTGTTTAGTCGCCTCTTGCTGCCCTCCAACATTGGCATAAATGCTACAAGTGATCGAACATCCTTCACCAAGCTGTCATGCACAACCTGCTATCTACTTATGTCCAAGAAGAGAGAAGCTGCAAGCTGATTGTTTGGCAATCAGAATAGAAAGCACTGCATAATTTCGATAAAATCAGAGATTATCCCTTCTACACATTTGTTTCCGAAACAAATACACTGCAGTTCGATAGTAAGATCAGCAATTAAATGCCACTCTGATGTGGATTAATATCATCATGCATTTAGTTGATATTCAAATTGTTGAAGACTTTACATGAAGCAAGATCGATTAAACTTAATATGGGTCATTTCCAGTCTTCAAGCACCTTCAGGAATTTATGCTTCTGTATGGACATGACAATGATATATTCATAAAAAAAGAACCATCATGGCCATTTTGGCGTCCCTCTGATAAAGGAAGTCACTACACTAAGCAACAAGACATTGACCATAGTGTTTTTACTCTAGATATTTACCAAGTGAATTTTTTTCCCCTAGAAGAGTTAATAGGTAAACTTGTCTTATCTGGAGCAACAGAAGAAAAGGAGAGTTCAAGACTGAGATGCTTGATAATATTCCAGTGTTTGTTATTTTGTCATCATGAAACTTTTATTCAGTGATGTCAAAACCATTTTTTTCAACTGAACTGAAATCTAACTTTAACTAACCTCATTCTAGATTCTGTATCTCCATTTCTTGTACATCTGTGGGCTACATCTACCCGTTCGACTGTTGCCTCATGCATCTTAAGCACAAGTCAAGAACATGACCAGTTTGTAGTCACTCGACTACTTGAGTTTGCATTCTTTATTAAATATAGACTCAAATGAGCAATGCAGCATCTTTACAGAATCTTGCAGCTAAAACGACCAGAATCCAGATGTAACAAAAGATATGAATCTGACGTTTCCATGTTCAACAGAGCAGAATTGGGTGCTGGAGTGGTAAAGCATTTGTTCAAGCATTAAGCTGAAAATCTTTGTAGTTTGGGGCTGTATTTACTTATTGTCGTTATAATCAACTGTTCCAGATGATACATAAAAGAAAAGATCTTGTATATTTCATTAAGTTAACATATTGAAATGTTTGGATAGAGGCCTTTGTAGATATAATAGAAAACAAAAGATTCACGCTTTGAGCTACTCCATGGAAGCATTCTTGGCTGTCCTCACCCTTCAAATCCTTTATCCAACATACATCAAAGAACTTTCACTGTCAAAAGTATTTCCGATATAAGGCCCAACCTTCTCTCTTAAAGAATACCAGAAATGCTAGCTAACTTGACATGAAGTATCAAGAGTAACAAAGACACAAATGCACTAGATCCTTTTTCGATCTTTATTGTCGAAGTTTCATTCCACGTTGAAGCTGGTAAAATATGAGGATTTTTTTTTCTTTTTAACTTAGACAAAAGGAAGAATCAGGCCTCGATTTTCAAAGAAGAATCTTCGATAGTGCCAAGTGCTATGTATCGAAAGAAAAAATAGTGCCAGATGCTGACGTACTTTTACAGCAATCTTGGATGGATACCATGTGATCTGATATTACATCTAACATATAGTTGTCACGTTGCTGGAGACACACTAACAGATTCACGAACTCATTAGTTACATCCTTCCATCAATTTATTTTGTGTACGATAATGAGAAGTCGGCAGTAGTAGACGCACCATTAGACAAGTTGTCTGCTGCAAAACCTGTTGGAAGCTCAGTCATCATGCTGCTTAAACCACTAGGTAAGTTTGATGCCCTTCTCCTTTTCTTAAAAAGAAAGAAAAGTGGAGCGAACCAGAGAGAGAGAGAGAGAAAGCAAAGGAAAACAGGAGTTTTAGGAAAAGCGAAATAAAAGTTGGGCAGTAAGATTGATTCTCTGCGTTATCATTTCTTTATGATTTGTTTCAAAATTATTTTAATACTAGGAAACACCCTTGTGCTTCGCACAAGTTTAATTAATACTTAAATATTTATTATTAAATGTATCTAAAAAGAAATTATTATACATTAATTTACTATTTTAACATAAACTTATATGTTTGTATATTAAACAGAGTTTTATATGTTCAATAGTTGTTATTTTTAGAGAAAAAATTTTCATATTTCTATACCTTAATAAATGCATTTCAGCTATAGTTGTGATAAAAAAATATATTCAATTAAATATTATATGGTTAAAGCCGTACAATATAACTGTATATATTAATCTAATAATATCCAACAAAAAATATAGCAATAACTTTTGATAAAAAAATATTAATTTGAACTCGAGAAGGAGAGAAAATGGATAAAATATATTGATAATGTCAGTTATATTATGTGGATAAAATGAAGTATTATTCTTATTCTTAGGTTCAAAATAACATTTATTTTATAACAATACAAATATTTTATTTAGTGTAGAAATGACAAGTAATATGACGATGGCTTCTTGTTATTATACTATTAATATTGAGAAATGTGTAACAGTTCTGATTAAAAGGAATACTACAGGTATATATAGAAATGAAAGCCTTCATATTCATATTCATTTAATTTTTTTATATACAAGTTAATCTTTAACATATAAAAAGGAAAAACTATTAGTATTAAAATATATATCACACAAAGAATACCTCTGACTTTTAAATTTAAAGTTAATTGATATACACAAATATACACAAATATACACCATTTGTGTTAGCTAATCATAAACAACTCGAATGGTTTGAAAATAATCTGTAAGTCACATGAGCATGTGTTACCCATAATAATAATAACATAGGAAAGGATTAGATAAAATATAAAGATTTAGTGAAAAAATATGATACATTGAAAAACCACGAAAAAAATAATACATTCCAAAAACACTAATGCACTTCATGAAAAAATTCAAGAGGTTCATACCTCAACTATCGCAACTGATCTTATGCCTTAATATTTCTAACGTCCTCATCTTCTGTGTTCCGTCCTTGAAGTAAAGATAGAAAAATCATAAAAGAACTATATGCCACTAAAGGAATATACCCAATTTTAAGGAATCTATGTAAACAGATTGTGCTAAGTGAAATGTATAGTTTAAGTTTTTTATTGTATAAAAAACTTTTTTATTGTATTAAAAAATAAAGAGTTCGACAAAAAAAGATTGAGTTTTCATTCATGATATAAGAAGAAAAAATGCACAAAGAAAAAAAAATGGAGAGGAGCCTCGAGATGCAACACTCATATCCATCTTCTTTCTCTATGAATGCTTCTAGAGTTAAATTTTGGTTGTACCTTTGTATATACTACCTAGAAATTATACAAACTAAATTAACCGTAAGTATTATCAACTCGAACATGAAAATGATAAGAGAACACAATTTGAGATCGCTCACCTCGTCTCCTCTTCCTTCCAACCGACCTCGCCTTCATATTCTTTCCCTAAGAGAAAGGAATACCTCTAAATCATACTACAAAGGGCCATAATATAATATAAATATAATAGAATTTATGGAATTAAAGATAATATTACTTCAAAAAGAGATGAAGAGACGAAAGAGAAAAAACTAATATGTGAAATAATAACTGAGTGGGTTGAGTATTAAATGGATAATTGCATTAATTAAATCTATCAAATAATTGATAAAGAATAAAGAAGTTTAAAAAAAATCAAGAAATAGATAAATTACAAAGAAGATGCTAATTGGTAAACCTTATAATTATTTAGACATGTAGACAATTATTTATAACAGAAAAAAGGAATATGAACATAACGAAACATTTTGATGTAAATTGCACATAAAAAGAGGAATAGTGAGAGATCATATAGATTTTGAAACAACTACATTAAATTTTGAGATAGTGGGCAATTTCATATAAGAAGGAATAGAAAGAGATATAGACTTTGAAATTAATTATTAAGATTGTGGGCTTCTATGGATATTTGTTAGTGGATGGGAAAAAAATTAAATTATATTTTGGTTAATTCTTGTATGCCGCTTAACTTTGTTCTGTAGTATAACTTGTAAAGATCACACAATATTTTAGTATTTTTAAGTGGGATAGATGAGACCTTATCTCCAAAACTTGCTATGATATACAGGACTATTTGATTATTTTGGATCAACCAAGATATAAAGCAACATAAATTATGACAAAGTGACACCTCTATCTGTGGAATATACTGATTCTGTCATGATAACTCGAATTGTGGTGAAATAGACATGCCAAAGGAAAAATTAAAAGAATGACATGGAGGTCCTTGAAACCTTCTATTTTCCTCACTGTACTTGCTAAAATTATGAAAGTAAAAGCAAATGTTATAACCTAAAAAATTGTATAATCATAAACCAGCAAAGCAAATGAGCTAAGCATCAGATCAAGTATTACTTCATAAATTGTGACATGGAACAATGTAAATGCAGTTAATGCATAAGAGAAAGCTACGTCATTTGCGGCCACTGGAATCATCTGTAATTGAAATGAAAAAAAAATGCATTAGCTGTGAAGGTTATTTTCATCTAGCTTAACATCTTAGCAATTGAATCAGAAAGTAAAAAAAAAATCATCAATTTTATCATTCTAAAACCAGCACATAAACAATCAAGAGCTTTGACACCATATTGTAAACGGGTTGTGTTTTAACGCATGCATGCCAAAAAAAAATTGATTTCTGACTTAAAAGGTTCAGAAGCTCTTATTTTATAAACTGAAATCTTATAAATGATTTTTTCAATACAAATGTCATGTTAAGCAATGTTAATAGATAGCCAGAATACACGATCCCAAACATGTTTGGTACAAAAAATTCTCTTAGAATAAATAGACATAAATGGGGTAAGCAATGCTAGCTACTTAATAATTCTACATTTAGTAATTTTGGGAGATAAATGATGTGTTTGTGGATAAAATAGGGGGCAGCATCAAGATACGACTTCATCCCCTAACGAAGCACGTACGTGCAACAAAATTGATGATATAAATGAATTATCTACTGTAAATGGAAGCCTCTCTCGATCCTTTTTATACTGGGACGATTGCATTGAACTCTCCAAAATCATAGTTTGATTGGAGCCCCACATTGCTTTAACCAAAATGCAATGAATTATTAATAATTTCAGAATTTTGAGATACAAATAGATGTCCATTCAACATACTAATTTAGAGAACTTCATGAGAGAACCTTGAAACGGAGGGTACCACTCCCAAACGCCGACCCATACTTGTTGTGGAACTCCATCCAGGCAGCGTCCTTGTAGAAACAGGTGCCTTTTCACTCCACAGAATCGCCGGAGGGGGCTGCGATTCTGACGAAGGTCAGAAGTAGGTCGACGGCATTGCGGAGCGATCAGAGGACGGGTCACGCAGTGCATGCCGGCAGGAGGGGCAGCAGGTTCGTCGGGTCGAATGGCAGGATCTAGGAGGAGGGTGAGAGTAAGGCATCGGCAGCGGTACCGGCAGGCCAACAGCGAGGGGGAGAAGAAGGGGAAAAGAATAGCAATGAGGATTAGAGGAGGAGAGAGAGGAATTTGAGAGCCGAAATCTTTGATGGTGGTGAAGAAACGATTGTCGCTTGGTGAAGCAAAAAACAATATATTTCTTACGCATCGGTAACCGCTTCGTATTCTAAAAATAAATAAATAAATTATGATTGTTGACAGGAAGAGTAAAAATTGGTGAGAGGTGTATTTCGAACTTGGGAGTTATACACGGAGTAATAATTGGTCATGATGAGTGCATGGGATATAAAAAGATGTTAAAAAAATGTAAAAAATTTAAAACATTTGAAAAAAAGATAAATTAAAATCCTGCCATCTCAAGCCTCCTCATGCATCAGTTTTTTATATATATAGATTTGTTTCCCACTTTTTGTATGTGAGAGGCCATGATTCTCTCTGTTATATACGAATCAACTGCATCGCAAGAAACATATAGAAATTAGTTTGTAGTTACAGACGGGCCGAAAGTGAACCCTAGTTCCCCATTTTTGTATTGTGGTAATAAGAAGGAGCAAAGTTGAGTTTGGGATTGGGTCAATCCAGTCCTGATTCAATTTTTACAAATCACTTCTGCCCTAGATGACAAACGCCCTCGGGGGCAAAATGGTCGTTGCAAGTGTAACAAAAAATCTAATGTTTTCGGAATCGAACAGACGACCGGATCGGACTCATCATTGGGTCACGATTAGACTGATCTGATCGGATTGAATCGGCTTTATAATAATTACAAAGATATAATATGAATTATATGATATAGTGGATATTGTACTAATAACTTATTAAAAATAATATAATATAATTTTTATTAATTAAAAATTTTATAATGATAATATAAATAGACTAATAATGATTTAATATCTATTATTTAATGATGATAGATGTTATATTAATAAATTTTGTTTTATTATTCTTTTTTTAACACTTTCCTTTTTATTTTCTTTATTTTATGTTTTTGATAAATTTTCATTCTAATTTTATTCAATTTTAAATATTTATCTTTTTATTTCAATTCCGTATACATATGATATTCCCTCCTCTTAACTTCCTTATATTTCTTTCACTTTTTTCTCATTTAATTTTCTTATTTTTCTCATTTTTTTAATTTTTTTTCAAAATATGCAACCAGCTCGGTTCAACCGTCCGATTCAATCAATTTTGCCCGATTCAATGACAAAACCATTTTTGACACCTAATCAAATCAGATCACTGATCGGTTCGTAATTGAACTGATTGAACCGACCGGTCCAGTTCGGTCCGATTTTAACACCATTGCAAAAATCACAAAGCATCCAATTCGCAGTTCAAATTTTCATTCGTTTTTTATGATGCACACGGCCACACGAACTTCAAACAATTTTTAGATTAAAAGTTTTGGCGCAGTACGGCCCATTCGCACGACGGGTTTGTTGCGACATGGCGTGGCGGCCCAGCACGACAACACTATCCACGGACCACGAACATGTTTTGAGAACGCACAGCAGAATACGCTTAATCCGAACAGCCCATGATTAAATACGGAGCCCGCCCCATAATAAAGTTTCATGAATAGAACTAGGAATAACGTTCATTAGGGGGACTTTAATTACGGTGTTTACTGTTGTTTATCATGAAAAGCATCAAACATCAAAAAATTATATTAGCAGTCGTGCCATTACCATATGGTGGTTCACGTAGCAAAGAAACTGAGACAACCACATGCAACTATATTAAAAGCCCCAACATGCGCCTACATGCAGCAATTAATATTTATGCTGCAAGGCATGGCCCTGCCTCTGTCTCTGCCTCTGCAGAATAAAAAGAAGTGTTGTCATGAATAAAAAATGTCAAGACCAAACAAGTTGAGTTAAACGTACGTAATTAACTAGTTTAAAAAAATTGCGAAGATTCATCATTTGATCATTCATCTAATCAAAACGTTTTTCGAATTTTCGAACGAACATTAAGAAAAAGTAAGTTGATGGATTCGAGTGCTCAAAAATGTACATTCATATAACATGTTCTTCCCTTGGTGAAACGAATTGTGCTACGATTGAATTATGCTAAAATTCGTTAAACTTTTAAAAGTCATGAGATTCATATAACTCTCTCAAGCACACACCGGAGCGAAAACAACTCAGAAAAGGAGGAATAATTTGATCAGAGGTCAACTTCGTAATATGGGGATTATTTTCTGGAGATGAAATTTTATCATATTTAGAGGTGAAGTGAGCATCCAGATCGTACGATTGGGTAGAGAGAGAGAGGAAATCCTAATTGAGTACTGTTGATCTGTAATTAAACTCGGATGTACGTGGAGTCCATGTTTAGGTGAAGAGTAGAAGCTGTCACGGGAAACTTGGGTTAGGCTCCCCTTACGTTCTCTCCCCTATTTATTCCATTGATACGCTACATCTCTCTCTTTCCCCATCTGCGCCTTTAATAACGTTTGCTTACAACCCCATCCTGCCGTTATATTATATATGTCTTTTGCTCTCTCTCTCTCTCTCTCTCTCTCTCTCTCTCTCTCTCTCTCTCTCTCTGAAACACACGCATGAACGAGCTGATCGTCATCCTGATATAAGTGGACGATGAAAAGAGTTGCCCTTTTACAAGGGTAAAAGTAGAGTGATGGATTGTCTTGGTTCAACTTTGAGCTGTGAATAATTAACTTTTGTGCCCAGCAGGTGTAACGGTTGTGGTCCATTTCATTTTATGCGAGCATCATCGCTGGCCATACCAGCTGAGTCAACCTTCTCCCTCTTTAATCTTCTTAATTATGAACAAAGTTAACAAAAAAGTACTCATGTTATGATAAAAAAATTAAGTTAACTTTACAAATTGGGGTTTGTTTTGATGCAGTTGTTCAATAAACTTCGACTCCACAAAAAAACCATTTTACATGTACGTATGAGGACATCTTTGAGAAGATTAACTAAGCTGCATGCATGTAGAAAACCGTATTAAGCATAATAGCATATGGCCAAAGTGGACACACACACTCTGATGAACTCTTGGAATTAATAAAGGGACTCGTTCCTGCATTAATTTGTTCCCCCCTTCTCCCTCCGTAAATGGAGTACAAGACAAAGTTTTTTAAGCCCCTCACATGAATTTGACCTCCTACGTTGATCCCCATAGCATATGGACCACTTCCCTTGTCTAGATATCAATAGTGACCATGTTTCATCAAGTAACGTGTATAATTCTTAGTACACGCTTATCGCTTTACTTTTTTCATAGGAATTTATCCACCTACGTCAAAACTTTGGAATGAACAACTAATTTCTCATATAATCAGTTTTCATACGAATGAAAATAAAACTTTGTGATCAGTATACTAAGAATTTATATATGAGTACATATTGAATTTTGGTTATCATGATTCACATCTAAATCAGGGCACAAACAGTTTGCACTTTATTATCTTTTAGTTCTTTTGGGTTGCATACTATTTTTTAAATTTTTTGGAGAGATGAACTATTGGCATATAATGCACCAAATGCTACTGAAATAAATTGCCACACTCAATGTTTATGTTTGAATTGAAGAACGCAACTAGCTATTGCATATACATATTTGTTTGTGTGTGTGGCTTATGAACAAAGCATAATTTGTGCTTATGCTTTCCTCCTCCCTGCACCACCTGAGTGGTGCCAAAATACTTGAAACGTGGATCAGTGGCAAAACAAAAATAATGCCTCATTTATGTCTTTCTCTCCTATCTGAAGCAAGTTCCCAAGATATAGTAGAAGCTCCTAAGAACACCCAACTAAGGGGATGCATTGCACTTGTATACAATTTAACAGTTCTATTGGCATCACAGTTCTCTGATGAAAAGGTTCCAGAGGGCAGTCAAAAGCATGCAGAAGGTTTTGAGGAACAGAAGACCTTTTAAATTTGACTGCGCAGCAGTGTAACAGTCTGTGGTGAAAAGATGATAGAACTGGTAAAGGAGAAGAATTCTATTTGAGGAAGCATTTATTGCTTGAAGCAGGGACTAGAATTTATGGATTGAGCGAGGTCCCTTTGCCAGTGGAGGGGGCAAGAGATCCCCTGGGGGCATATATCTACAACTCAGTCACACAGCGTAATAAATAAGAGTGGTAGAAAGAGAACACAAGATTTCGAAATTTGAATATTTTGTAATATTCTTTTCTGGCAGAATGTGAATATGTACATCATAATATGCAAAATATTTTTAAACGGAGGAGGAAAAAAGAAGAATGATATACTGATAACAAAGCCGCACGCTTTTCTTCACTCTTTGAGCGTATACGCTTCTGAGTCCTCTGCATTCTTTCTGGGTACAGGCCAGAGAAGGGTTCTGATAGTAGGATCATATAACTCGGAGAACAGAGATATAAAAGCTTCAACTCCAACTCCAAACTACTGCTAGTGGAGGACAAGTGAGCTGCAGAAGCTTAAAAGAACCAGCTTTGAAGTTTTGGTACTGCCACCTCTTCCAGAGAAAGAGCAGAGCAGATATGCTTTCAAGGTTCAGTGGACCCGTATGGATGGACGACGAAGGCGGCGACGAGGAGGGGGCGGCGTCATGGACGCAAGCCGGCAACTCAGACCCTAATGCCGAGGCCAAGGACGACTATGGCCTTCCGAGCTTCAAGCCCATGCTCGACGGTGAATGGTATCTCGGCGGGGGAATTAGGGGGGTGACTTTAGCAGCAGGCAGCTCCTCCGTCGGAGGTGGCCACCACCTGCTCGAGGCCTTTCAGATGCACCATGAACTCAAAGACGTCGACTTTCCTTCGATGACGCATACGTCTTCGAACGGCCACGAATCTCTACTACTTCCGCCTCCGCAGCCCGTCGACGGTGGCTTCGACCACGACCAGCACTTCTTTTCGGCCAAGTCCGCCGTTTCGTCCCTTTTAGGACCCGCCTGCTCGATCCCTTTCGATGGCGCTGGGTTCAACCTTGGGAATGACACCTCATCCTTCCTCTTGTCAACCCAGGAGACCAATTCCCCTGTTCATATGAATAGAACCGCCCCCTCAAGCGCAAGTGGGGAACAACTTTTTGCCTTCGGAGGCATGGGAATGGGCAGCCCGTTTGACTGCATCGACCTCAGCTCTGGCGCTGCCCAATTCTCCAGTACCCGTCTGCTGCCTCCTCCCTCCGAGAACAGCTGTGGCGGTCGGAGTTCCAGTGTCACCTTCAGTGCCATGGGATTCGAGACCTTCGATAATTCCGCATTCTTCAACAGGCCCAAGGTCCTGAGTCCGCTGGAGATCTTGCCGCCGGTGGGGGCGCAGCCTACTCTGTTCCAGAAGCGCGCCGCTGCGGCCCTTCGTCAGAATTCTTCGGCCCTCGGAGATCAAGGCTCCGCCCTGGGACCCTGGGGACGCTCCGACGGAATATTAGCTAATACCCCCCCGGGAAAGCTCCGTTTGGAGGACGAGAAGGCGAATGACAGGAAGAGGAAAGGGGACGAGTATGAGATGGACGACGTTAGCGTCGACGGTTCAGGGCTGAATTACGATTCTGATGATGTCGAGAATGCGAAGAATGGCAATGGCCACAGTGCAGGTAATAATTCCAACGCCAATAGCACATTGACTGCTGGAGGCGGTACAAGAGAACAGAAGGGAAAGAAGAAAGGGCTACCGGCAAAGAATCTGATGGCAGAGCGGCGGCGGAGGAAGAAGCTCAATGACAGGCTCTACATGCTGAGATCTGTAGTTCCTAAGATCAGCAAGGTGAGAAATTTCTGCTCTTCAATTCTTTGGTAATTGCTAATGTAAGGAAATATTAGTGTTGGATGCATCACCAATGTTGATTCTTCTGATATTGGTAACGTTTCACGTAAAAACGCTCAGGTGTAATATTGCACCATGTTTGTAGTACTAACAACTTGAGCTAAATTGATGCATTCTCGTAGGAAGTTCTTTTTTTCCAGAGCGTTGATGCATTCATGAACTGATGAGATGAAGTCCTTAGTTCATGTTTGTTTACTTACATGCTTGATTACATTGTTATATCTGTTGTCCACGAATCTAAATCTAGTTGTTGTGTCTGATCTTTCTAGTTGGTAGCACTTATTTTGATAGGTTTTGATTCTTATACGGAAAATAACACGCTCACCATTTTTATGTTTTGGAGTGCTTTTAAGTTCAATTCCAACATCTATAATATCTTTTTTTTATGCTAAGATGTTGTAGAATACTTGATTGGTGTATGAACAGCTCAGTCTTGTGAAATTGTTTCCGGATGGCCTAATCAAGCATTAATATTCAAATTGCTCTAACTGTTGAAGCAGGATTGAGTCTGCTCAAGAATCGAACTATTCAGAAACGCCACTTTTTTCAGTCAAGGAAAAGTATCTATTATTTGTCTCTTTACTAATTTTCATGATTTACATGCTTTAGAACCAAGCTCCTTTTTACGTATTTATATGAAATTTGCCGAATTATCAGGTACCTACTAGGTAAAGAATAACAGCCGAGCGCTAATTACATTGCATATAGTTTCTTCTTACGTGGTTTCTTTTCTTTCGGCCGCGTTGCTATATAAGCCTTATGAAAAATGAATTTTACTTCGTTCCATATGAATTCAAACTTTTCTGATTACTTGCACGAATTGATTGAAAATATAAACGAATGCCTCCCTTGGCAAGAAGATGCGTGATTTTTTTTTTCTTTGTAGAATTCGGAATTGACGTCATTGCCCAATTTCTTCTTCCTGTAGATGGACAGGGCTTCAATTCTTGGTGATGCTATTGAGTACTTGAAGGAACTTCTGCAAAAGATCAACGACCTCCATAACGAACTCGAGGTGCCAACTTCTGGTTCTTCACTGCCTGCCTCAACTACGACGAGCTTTCATCCCTTGACCCCCACATTACAAACAATTCCAAGCCGAGTGAAGGAGGAGCTCTGTCCAAGTTCATTGCCAAGCCCGAATAATCAGCAAGCAAAGGTCAGTTTCAATTTGTTTCAGTATCATGCTTTCTGCTGTCAATTTTGTCGAAGACCAGACGTAATTCCAATAGCATCACATGTTTCACGGAATGCATCCTAGTGATGTCGGATTATTTATGGATCTTCCTGTTTCACAGGTTGAGGTCAAGATAAAAGACGGCCAAGCAGTCAACATTCACATGTTTTCTGCCCGCAAACCTGGTTTGCTGCTTTCTACCATGAGGGCACTTGATGGACTTGGTCTCGACATCCAGCAGGCTGTCATCAGCTGTTTCAATGGGTTTGCTCTGGATGTTTTCCGAGCTGAGGTGAGTTCGGCATTAGATGCCATGTTGTAGTATTGTCATCATGAAGAGTCCATTCTTTGTTCCACTTTTCTTTTGCCCACCCTCTAAGGCATTTTGTTTTCTGTTCTTTTTCAGCAATGCAAAGAAGGCCCTGCTGTTCTGGCGGAAGAAATCAAAGCAGTACTCTTGCATTCAGCAGGATTTCACAATAACATACCATGAGTCAATGCTGAATCAAGGAGCAACCGGTGATTCATTTCGTGATTGTGACACTAGTTAGGAGCTAGAATTTCATCTTTAGAAACCTTGTCAGGAAATGCTAATAATGGTTTCAACAGCTGTGAGTTTCTTTCGCGGTATTGCCTGTTTGTGCTTGCTCAAAATCCGTCTTTGTCAGAGAAAATAACTCTTCCTCATTGGCTTGTTGAATAAAATGATTATTTATGTGGCCCATGTTATTCATCATGCAAAATATATATGTTTTTTTGAGAGGACATTCGTCATGTAAGTTGATGCGGACAAAATGACCAGATTTGTTTAGGTTCCCTCTTTTTAATTTCTGAGTTCACTACTTGGCGTTTCGTCTTGGCATATCAGGAAATTCCTGAATAAATGCCGATCTAAACCTTCCCTGATTCCTTCATCCATGCACTGGGGCATATCCTCGTAAATTCACTCGCCTGTATCAATGTGTGCAAATACTCACTCACTGTAGCTTCCACCATTGATTTCTAGGCTGCTCTTCCTACTGCCTCTGCTGAAAATATGACCCACTGTCGCTGAATAATCCTCTGCATCCTTGTTACAGATAATTCTTTGCTTCTTATCATATCCTCTAAATTATGTCATATATTTCATGGCCTCAGAGCGCTCTGTCTTCATTCAATGACTCAATTTCCTTATGCTCTGAGACAATGCAAGCTCAAACAGAACCAAAATGCCTATCACTAAAAGAAGCCACGGTCCACATGGTCCCGAAGAAAAATTACTAAAAGAACCCGAAGAAAAACATTTGATAATTACCTTACTATGTTCATCAGAAAAATTAGTAACATCATTTCCCTGGTAACAAGCAACATTGGACGCTCCGGGATTCTCTAAATTTAACGTCATAGGTATAGTTCAGTTCATTCTAGTCAATGAACTCCGTTATTTGAGAGTCGAGGAGCAGAGCTCATGTAGAACCTGTGCTTACATCTTTCAATATGGAATCTTCATCCATCTTTATTTTGAACATCTCTGAGCTCAGAGAAAAACCCAAAATCTGCAGTCGCCAGTTAAACCACCCATTCTGTCTCATCCAGAGTCCATGTGGCATTTTTAGGTAATTGCAGAACAAACTCTAGGGTCGGGTCAGGTTCGGATCGGCCAAATGAGTTTGATCGGACTCCGTGTTGGGCCATGCTGAAATTGCTTCAGGTCAGCCCAATAGGGTTCAGGCCCAGCCCGGTGGGTCATGCCAGGCCGGGCACCCATTTTCTTACTTTTTTTTTGTACTTTGACTCATGCTGGACTCCATCGGAATCTGGCCCGGGCCCGTCCAGAATTCGGCCCAGGTTGAATTTTTTTTCTTTTTATTTGTTAATTTTTTATCTAAGAATATAAAGGGAAATATGGCAATAAATAGTATAAGGTTTAAGAATTGAACCCATGACAGTTAGTTTTATGTGTAATAACTACTAATTCAAAGTAGAAGATGTGTTGATGTACCATTAAATATAATAAAGATGGTCAGATTTATTTTTCACCCTTTTTTCTTTTTTGTCTCACATTTTTATATTTATTTTAATAGAAAAAATAATTAATATAAAATATAAAATATAAAATATGCTTTTTTGAATATTTGAACATTATTTTCATAATTAAAATATTTTATTTTAATATTTTTTTCTATTTTAAATCAACTATAGGATTAAAAATAAGTAAAAAAGTAAAAAAAATAATAAAATTCGAGTCATCGGATCGGGTCGGGTCGACTCAGGTTGGGAAATCCGACCCGAATCCTTATCGGGTTGGGTTCGGGTCAGGTCGGGTCCGACCCGACCAAGACCCGACCCGACCCAAACTAGGTCGGGTCGGGGTCGGATTGTCGAGTTCACCGGGTCGACCCGACCCGGTGAACATCCCCTACTTACAAGCAAAGAATTAAATAGTTGTTGGCTAACATCACAGAGTTCAAATTTACTCTCGATTTAACTTCAATTCAAATAGAATTGTTTCTATTTGAAATTTATTACTTTAGAGCAGATATTGTGTCCTAATTTTCCTTTAATATGTAGACAAGCTATCCTCGTTGCTGTTGTTATTGTTGTTAATGTCGAAGAAAATGGCATACTCAATTATCTTCATCGCATGCTTGCTTCTGTGCATGGTGTCTCCTTTTTACGCTATGGATGAAGCCAATTTGCGAAGACTTAGGGACGTGATTCCTCTTCAAGCAAAACACTTCCTTCCTAACTATTTCAGCTCCAATGTTCTGCCATGCAACTGGACAGACATATCTTTCTCTAGTAAATACGTTGTCGAGATATCTTTATCGCAAATTTCATGGAATATGACTGCTCCAAATTTTATCGAAGAATTCAAGGAACTAAGACATCTCATATTGAGAAATTGTAACATGTTTGGACATATTTCAGACACACTTGGTGACCTTAGAGCAGGGGTGTTCATGAGTACTGTCCGATTTTGATCAGGTCGGGTCGGATCAGCCCTTTTTGGAAGGATGGTTCTGGTTCGGGTCTGCTTTTACAATAAATATTATATCATATTTTTATATTAAATAATATAAAAGGTAAGAAAAAAATTAACAAAAAAGAAAAATGTTTTATTTTAATATTTTTTAATTTTTAGTATAAAATATAGGTTGAAAACTAAAAAAATTAAAAAAAAACAGATCGGGCGATCGGGTCGACCACCATTTTTTTAAAAAATTTCTTACCTTTTACATTATTTAATATAAAAATATGATATACTATTTATTTAAAAAGCATAAAATAATTTTTTAGACATTTATATATTATTTTACACATTTAAAATATTTTATTTTAATATTTTTATAAATTTTTTAGTACAAAATATAGGTTGAAAACTAAAAAAATTTTAAAAATCTATAAAAAAAATCAGATCTTCGGGTCGGTTCGGATTAACTTGGGTCGAAAAATTTCGACGCGTCAACCTGACCCGCTGAAGACCCCTAATTTAGAGTTTTTGGACTCGAGTTGGAATTCCTTCTCACGATAGTTACTCAAGAGCATCTCAAATCTATTTGGAGTTCAACACAATAGAAATGCTCTTCAAGTTCAAGGTCATGTCGTCTCTATATACAATTTTTTAATTAATTATGCACTAGTCATGTTTTTGTTCTTTCTATTCATAATAAATTCTTATCTATGTTTATTTTTGTTTCAGATTCCATCTTTCCTGTTGTAGGATTTCTACGTAATCTTGTTGCTCTATATGTAACATCCATCTATAAAAAAAATCAGATCTTCGGGTCGGTTCGGATTAACTCGGGTTGAAAAATTTTGACGCGTCAACCTGACCCGTTGAAGACCCCTAATTTAGAGTATTTGGACTCGAGTTGGAATTCCTTCTCACGATAGTTACTCAAGAGCATTTCAAATCTATTTGGAGTTCAACACAACAGAAATGCTCTTCAAGTTCAAGGTCATGTAGTCTCTATATACAATTTTTTAATTAATTATGCACTTGTCATGTTTTTGTTCTTTCTATTCATAATAAATTCTTATCTATGTTTATTTTTGTTTCAGATTCCATCTTTCCTGTTGTAGGATTTCTACGTAATCTTGTTGCTCTATATGTAACATCCCAACGTAAAATCAAAAAAAAGAAAAAAAAAAGTGATGGAGCACCAGGCCCATGCCGCACTCAGCCCACTAAGCCCAAAACCATGTGAGCTCTCATCTAATAAACTAATAACCTAATCTCACCTACTCCCATATGCTACCAACGGAAAGTAACACCACTCCCCCATTGTAGCTGCTACAGTAACCTCATCTCTCCCTCACTTTCTCTCTCGGCAGCAGGAAAGAGAAGACCCTCTTACTACAGTAACACGGTTACTGTAGCTACAGTAAGTAGGTTTGTTATTCTTCCCATTAATCCATCCTTTCTCTCACACTCTTCTCTCTTCATTAGAGTCCTTAGAAAGAAAGAAAGGAGAGGAAGAAGCTAAGAATTAGGAATTTGCTATTAAGGTATGTTGAGGGGATCCAAACTCTCTAATCCCTTTCTAATAATGCTTGTGTGTGTGGATTAGGGCATAAGAACCTATCATGTGTTCTTAAAATGGATGATTAAAGGATTTGCATATTGGTACTTATGTGTTTCATGTTTTATTAAGATTTATGCTCTATTGTTAATCATGGTTAAAATTTAATGTTCTTAGTCATTCATGCCTAACTTATGTATTTCATGTTTTATTAAGATTTATGCTCTATTGTTAATCATGGTTAAAATTTAATGTTCTTAGTCATTCATGCCTAATTCATAAGTAGTGTACTTATTTTTCATATATGAGCATGCCTATTAGTCTTCGTAATTTAAATGCTAGTTGTATGTGATTCATGTATGATGATTTGTCTAATATATTGTTAGTCATAGACGAATTGTGCAAAGTTGTAAAGTTGCTATTATCAATGTCTGGATGAATGTACATGTTAAGGATGTTCAAATATATGTATAAAATGATGGAAAATTTGATAAAATAGGGGAAACCCTGCCCGATTGTTCGAACACGGCCGCGACGACGAGTGGCACGGCCGTGCCGAGTTGTTTCCGAAGCAGAATGATAATCAGCATTCTGTCACGGCCGTGACCTTGTGGTCGCACGGCCGTGACCATGCTGTTGCACGACCATGACCTTTGGGTCGCACGGCCGTGACAGAACGCGATGTTTATGCCTTAAGACAACCTTTCTGTCACGACCGTGAAGATGATGATGCACGGCCGTGCAGAATGGTTGACGGGAATACGGCTAAGTGTTCAGCTGTACCGAACCTTGTCACACCCGTGCCCAAGTAGGGGCACGACCGTGACCAACCCCGGATGCTATGTATTATTTGTAATGCCCACACTTAGCATGATTTGACACACTATGATTTTAGATAGGGTTAAAACATGCAACATGTATGGAATGCTTGTATGTACTGATGAAGAAAAGTAAAAGATGGATTGGAGTGAAGATATCTTGTTGTGATCGTGAAGGGAATAAAGTCCTTCACTTACTAGCTTATGTGATGTATTCTCGGGGAAGTAAAGTCCTGCCAAGATGGTATGTACTTCCAATGAGACAATCGTCTCGGCCTAGCTAGCCAAGTTCTCACGAGATCAACATGGTCTATCCAGTCAACAAGATAATAAGCTATCTTAACCAAGATGGAAGATTAAAAGATGTTGTCAAGTGGAAAGTAAAGTCCTGCACCATGTATGTACTTCAACGGGTCCTAAGCCTAAGAAGTAAAGTCCTGCATGTGTATGTACTTTCCAAAGATGACTTGGGACATAAAGATGAAGATGAAGATGTAGCTCTAATCGAATGCTAATGTATGTCCCTTTGTCATAAGATGTTATCAAAGAAGATGATAAAGTAAAGTAAGATGAATGATGATATGTCTTAGCATAATGGTATATTATGTTATGCTTGGACATAATGATATTGATGCTACATGATTATCTTACTTTTCTATGATGATGTGTTCATATGCCATATAGGGTGGATAAGTAGCTCATAACATGCATAAGACTTATGTTTTATAATGATGATATGCATATGCCATGACATGTAGAAACTATGTCATAGAATCATAACTTGCATAGACCTCAACATACTCTAATGGGAGAAATCCCCTGCAACAATGGATCCGTGCAGGTATGGATGAGGCATAAGTTTGGCGGTGAAGGCCTCTTGACGAAGACATTGTACATGGGCGAGTCGGGCTACGGTTCAAATTATCTTTCTTAGACTTATGTTATGATGATGGAGTCTTATAAGAGTTAAGTATGTATGTCTTACGTGCCTTTGAGTCTTTTATTTTATTTGGACTCATTTATGTATTATGACCCATTTGTTGAGTCTTGGCGTTAGAGCTTATGTGACCCATGGGCTAGTTATGTATCCTGGATTTATTTTATGAAGTCTTCTACTGTTTTCATAATTTTATCATTCATGTTTATTATATTATGTTTCCGCTGTAAAGTTTATGAAATTAGGTCATATCAAAGTCAAAGTAACGTTGCCTAGGGTTCGACAAAAATTTTAAATTAGGGCAGAATTTTGAGATCGTTACAGTATGGTATCAGAGCCTAGTGTTGGCTCTTAAGTATTAGGTTCAGGATGTGTAAGCCAACGATTGGCTAAAGTGTCTAAGTGTAATGTCTAAGTATGAAGTCCATGTGCAATCGTCATGAGGTGCCACCAAACCTAAAAGTAAATGTTATGTATGAGTAGCTCTTGCTAATAATGTCTCTATGTTTGTTTTGAATATGAATGTAGATGCCTCCAAGGCGTGCGATCGTTGATGAAGAGCATGAAAGGAATACTTTTTTTGATGGTCTAATCCGGACGGCCCAAAATGTCCAAAGAAGTAATGAGCCGGATTACTCCATTGAGAGGTTCCTAAGACTCCAGCCCTCAAAGTATGATGGGGTGGGGGATCCAGAGTTAGCAGAATCTTGGATCGAAGATGTAGGGGACATTCTCAAAGTTATGGAGTGCCCCGAAGATTGCAAAGTGAGGTATGCCACACATTGCCTTTGTGGCCGGGCCAAGGCATGGTGGAAAGCATTGTTGAAGACCAACAATGAGAGTGAGGAGAATGTACATTGGGAGAGATTCGTGGAAGCATTCAAAGCTCGTTTCTTTCCGAACCACGTAAAGGAAAAGAAGAGGGATGAATTTCTCAACCTCGTCCAGGGAAGTATGACTGTAGGAGAGTATGTGAAAACATTCTTGAGATTGAAAAAGTACGGACAGCTCAATGAGAACGAGCTCTGAAGAACGAAGAGGTTTATCAATGGCTTGAGGCCGGAACATGCTTACAATGTGAAAAAGCAGGCCACTACGCAAGGGATTGTCCAGAAAAGAGTGGGACAGTCGCAACAAAGGAAAGATGGCTATGGACCCGCCAAGAGTATCAGCAAGAGTGTTTGCCATGGAAGTTGATGAAGCCACCCAAGCCAACGATGTGATCCAAGGTAATATTCTAATTGCCGATCACTACGCCATTGTTCTATTTGATTCGGGTGCAACCCATTCTTTTATCTCTCATGCATTTACAAGTATGCTAAAAGTTAAGCCTCTAGTCGCCCCTTGTCAGCTAGACATTGTAACCTCTACTGGAATGGTAGACACTAGAAGATATATCCCCAGTGTATCCATAGAGATAGATGAAAAGAATTTCTCAAGTGACCTCATATTGTTTCCTATGGTAGAGTATGATGTAATCTTAGGAATGGATTGGTTATCTTACAATGATGCTCACTTGTATTATAAGAAAAAGAAAGTTTGTATAGGTGGCCATAATGGAAAGCCTACAATAATTAGGGGAATTCCCTCCAAGAAAGTCAAGGTGCTCATCTTAGCAATTAAGGTAAGCAAGATGATCAAGAAAGGAGCGAGAGGATTTTTGGCAAGTGTCATCAACACAGACTCACAATCTAAGACACTTGAATCCTTAGATGTGATGAGGGAATATCTCGATGTCTTTCCGGAAGACATTGCGGAATTGCCGCCAAGAAGGGAAGTCGAGTTCAATATTGAACTCTTTCCGGGTACCGCGCCTATTTCGAAGCCACCCTACCAGATGGCTCCGGCGGAGATACATGAACTAAAGATGCAGCTACAAAAACTCTTGGATAAGAGGTTCATTAGACCAAGCGTCTCACCATGGGGCGCACCGATACTATTTGTCAAGAAGAAGGATGGCTCATTGAGGTTGTGCATCGACTATCGAATGCTCAATAAGGTGACAGTGAAGAACAAGTATCCCTTACTAAGAATTGATGATCTTTTTGATCAATTATCATCGGCGTCGATTTTCTCTAAAATCGACTTAAGGAGTGGCTACCACCAATTAAGGGTAGCCGAGCAAGATGTACCCAAAACCGCATTTCGCTCGAGGTATGGACATTATGAATTTTTGGTTATGCCTTTTGGACTAACGAATGCGCCCGCCGCATTCATGGATTTGATGAATAGAATTTTTTGTCCATATTTGGACAAATTTGTGATAGTATTTGTGGATGATATCCTCATCTATTCATCAAACCCTGAAGAACATATAGAACACCTCCGCATCGTGTTGGAGACATTGAGGAGGAACAAGCTTTATGCCAAGTTTTTCAAATGTGAATTTTGACTTTAAGAGGTCATGTTTCTGGGTCATATTGTGTCATGACATGGAGTAGCGGTGGACCCGGTAAAAGTTGAAGCGGTGATGAATTGGAACAGGCCCAAGAATGTGACTTCGATTCGAAGTTTCTTAGGACTTGCTGGATACCATAGAAGATTTATCCAAGACTTTTCCAAGATTGCTGCTCCTATGACCAAGTTGACAAGGAAGGATGAGAAATTTATATGGTCATAAGCATGTGAAGCAATCTTTCAAGAGCTAAAGAGAAGGCTTACAATGGCACCAATCTTAGTCATTCTCACGGGAAGTGGAGGTTATGTCATCTATAGTGATGCTTGTGGTACCGGATTAGAATGTGTACTTATGCAACATGGCAAAGTAGTTGCATATGCTTCAAGGCAATTGAAGAAGTGTGAAGTCAACTATCCAACTCATGATCTAGAGTTGGTGGCGGTTTTGTATTTGCCTTGAAGATATGGTGCCATTATTTGTATGGTGAAGATTTTGAAGTGTACACGGACCATAAGAGCTTGAAGTATGTGTTCTCTCAAAAGGAGTTGAATATGAGGCAAAGAAGATGGCTTGAGTTCCTCAAAGACTATGAGTTCGCCATATTGTACCATCCCGAAAAAGCTAATGTAGTGGCTGATGCTCTAAATCGCAAATGGGAAGGATCACTTGGGTGTTTAAGTGTCCGCAAGTGGAACCTTATGGAAAGTATAGTGCAATGGGCTCCGAGCATTTTTGGGCGAAGGATCATGTGTATGACTCATCACGTGATTGAATCAAACTTAGTGAGAAGAGTCATTGAAGCTCAAAGGAAGGATCCGAAATATGCAAGGATGATCAATGTATGCGAATGGGAAAGAAATCATTTTGAATATGACCAAGATGGAGCAATTAGGTATAAGAATCATTTATGGGTTCCAAAGGACAAGGCATTAAGAAGAAAAATTTTGGATGAATATCACAAGTCCGAACTCTCGATTCATCCCGGAAGTATCAAAATGTTCAAAAACTTGCAAGAGAACTTTTGGTGGGAAGACATGAAGAAGAAAGTGGCCAAGTGTGTGGCTAAGTGCATAGTTTGCCAACAGGTTAAGATTGAACACCGAAGGTCTTGTGGCAAGTTACAACTTTTACCTATTCCGAAATAGAAATGGCAAAGTATCTCTATGGATTTTGTGGTAGGATTACTACGAACCCGGAAAGGACATGATGCAATTTAGGTTGTTGTGGACCGTTTGACGAAGTCGGCACACTTTATTCCCATGAAAGTGAGTCAAACCATGGAGAGCATGGTAGAATTGTATGTGAATGGGATTATCCATTTGTACGGAATTCCAGCTTCTATTATTTCGGATAGAGATCTGAGATTCACATCTAGATTCTGGAAAGGTCTCCAAAATACTTTTGGGACAAGGCTAAATTTTAGCACGGCATTCCATTCTCAAACCGACGGTCAAAGTGAAAGAACAATTCAAACTCTTGAAGACATGCTTAAAGCTTGTGCCTTAGATTGGCATGAAAATTGGGATGACCACCTTCCTTTGGTGGAATTTGCTTATAATAATAGTTATCACTCAAATATCAAGATGGCACCATTTGAAGCTCTATATGGTAGGTCTTGCCGTTCTCCGGTATGTTGAAGTAAAATCAGAGAGGAAATGTATCTCGGACCAGATTTGGTCCATATGTATGTTGACAAAGTTGATTCGATCAAAGAAAGGATGCTAGAGGCAAAAAATAGGCAAAAGAGATATGCGGATTTGAAGAGAAGGGAGCAATTATATGAAGTTGGGGATCATGTAATGCTCAAGGTCTCACCAACCAAGGGTGTTATGAGATTTAGCAAGAAAGGAAAGTTGACACCGAGGTATATTGGTCCTTTTGAGATCCTTGAGAAAGTTGGCGAAGCGGCTTATAAGCTAGCATTACCACCTTCTTATTCTAGACTTCATAATGTTTTCCATGTGTCAATGCTTCGAAAGTATGTTCACGATGAGGCAAATGTGATAAGGATTGATGAGTCGAATATCAAAGAGGACTTGACATATATGGAGCAACCTATAGAGATTATAGATTTTCAAGTGAAGCAACTCAAGAATAAGACCATACCCATGGTCAAGGTAGCATGGAAGCACCACCGTGGACGAGAAGCAACATGGGAACTTGAAAAGGAAATGCGAGAGAAGTTTCCAAGACTTTTTGGTAAGCAATCTAAAATTTACTAAAATTCGAGGACGAATTTTTATTTAAGGGGGGTAAATTGTAACATCCCAACGTAAAATCAAAAAAAGAAAAGAAAAGAAGTGATGGAGCACCAGGCCCATGCCACACTCAGCCTACTAAGCCCAAAACCATGTGAGCTCTCATCTAATAAACTAATAACCTAATCTCACCTACTCCCATATGCTACCAGCCGAAAGTAACACCATTCCCCCATCTCTCCCTCACTTTCTCTCTCGGCAACAACAAGGAGAAGACCCTCTTGCTACAGTAACACTGTTACTGTAGCTACAGTAAGTAGCTTTATTATTTTTCCCATTAATCCATCCTTTCTCTCACACTCTTCTCTCTCCATTAGAGTCCTTGGAAAGCTAGAAGAAAGAAAGAAAGGAGAGGAAGAAGCTAAGGATTAGGAATTTGCTATTAAGGTATGTTGAGGGGATCCAAACTTTCTAATCACTCCCTAATGATGCTTGTGTGTGTGGATTAGGGCATAAGAACCTAACATGTGTTCTTAAAATGGATGATTAAGGGATTTGCATATTGGTACTTATGTGTTTCATGTTTTATTAAGATTTATGCTCTATTGCTAATCATGGTTAAAATCTAATGTTCTTAGTCATTCATGCCTAGTTCATAAGTAGTGTACTTATTTTCCATATATGAGCATGTCTATTAGTCTTCGTAATTTAAATGCTAGTTGTATGTGATTCATGTATGATGATTTGTCTAATATATTGTTAGTCATAGACGAATTGTGCAAAGTTATAAAGTTGCTATTATTAATATCTGGATGAATGTACATGTTAAGAATGTTCAAATGTATGTATAAAATGATGGAAAATTTGATAAAACAGGGGAAATCCTGCCTGATTATTCGGGCACGGCCGTGACGAAGAGTGGCACGGCCGTGCCGAGTTATTTTTGAAGCAGAACGATAATCATCGTTCTGTCATGGCCGTGACCTTGTGGTCGCACGGTCGTGACCATGCTGTTGCACGGTCGTGACCTTTGGGTCGCACGGCCGTGACAAAACGTGATGTTTATGTCTTAAGACAGCCTTTCTGTCACGGCCGTGAAGATGATGATACAAGGCCGTGCAGAATGTTTGACGGGAATACGGCTAAGTGTTCGGCCGTGCCGAACCTTGGCACACCCGTGCCCAAGTAGGGGCACGGCCGTGACCTCATGCGGCACGGTCGTGACCAACCCCGGATGCTATGTATTATTTGTAATGCACACACTTAGCATGATTTGACACACTATGATTTTAGATAGGGTTAAAACATGCAACATGTATGGAATGCTTGTATGTACTGATGAAGAAAAGTAAAAGATGGATTGGAGTGAAGATATCTTGTTGTGATCGTGAAGGAAATAAAGTCCTTCACTTACTAGCTTATGTGATGTATTCTCGGGGAAGTAAAGTCCTGCCAAGATGGTATGTACTTCCAATGAGACAATCGTCTCGGCCTAGCTAGCCAAGTTCTCACGAGATCAACATGGTCTATCCAGTCAACAAGATAATAAGCTATCTTAACCAAGATGGAAGATTAAAAGATGTTGTCAAGTGGAAAGTAAAGTCCTGCACCATGTATGTACTTCAAGGGGTGCTAAGCCTAAGAAGTAAAGTCCTGCATGTGTATGTACTTTTCAAAGATGACTTGGGACATGAAGATGAAGATGTAAATAAAGATGTAGCTCTAATCGGATGCTAATGTATGTCCCTTTGTCATAAGATGTTATCAAAGAAGATGATAAAGTAAAGCAAGATGAATGATGATATGCCTTAGCATAATGATATGTTATGTTATGCTTGGACATAATGTTATTGATGCTACATGATTATCTTACTTTGCTATGATGATGTGTTCATATGTCATATAGGGTGCATAAGTAGCTCATAGCATGCATAAGACTTATGTTTTATAATTTTGATATGCATATGCCATGACATGTAGAGACTATGTCATAGAATCATAGTATGCATAGGCCTCAACATACTCTAATGGGAGAAATCCCCTGCACCCATGGATCCGTGCAGGTATGGATGAGGCATAGGTTCGGCGGTGAAAGCCTCTTGACGAAGACATTACACATGGACGAGTCGGGCTATGACCCAAATTATCTTTCTTAAACTTATGTTATGATGATGGACTCTTATAAGAGTAAAGTATGTATGGCTTATGGGCCTTTGAGTCTTTTACTTTATTTGGACTCCTTTATGTATTATGAACACTTTGTTGGGTCTTGACGTTATAGCCTATGTGGTCCATGAGTTAGTTATGTATCTTGGATTTATTTTATGAAGTATTCCGCTGTTTTTATGATTTTATCGTTCATGTTTATTATATTATATTTCCGTTGTAAAGTTTTATGAAATCAGGTCATGTCAAAGTCAAAGTAACGTTGCCTATGGTTCGGCAAAAGTTTTAAATTAGGACAGAATTTTGAGGTCATTACACTATACGTGGAACATAATGAATTCACTGGACCCCTGTCCAGTGATATTGGGAAACTAAAGAATTTACATATTCTATGCATGGGGTTTAACAATTTTATAGGCACTCTCCCGGTAGATATGAATGATATGAAATTACTTTAAGACTTTTCTAACAATAAATGCAAGTTTACTGAACTAATTTTGCAAGGAGTTTTTTTAGGTATGCAACATTTGATCTCCTTGGATTTATGGGGAAACCACTTTTCTGGTCTTTTACCAAGTTCCTTTGGAGAGTTAACAATGGTTAGGATATTCAAATTAAGAGAAAATTATCTTGAGGGATTGCTTCCACTATTTTACACATTTAAAATGTTTTATTTTAATATATTTTTTATTTTTTATTACAAAGTATAGGTTGAAAAGTTCAGCGGGTCGGGTCAACTCGTCGAAATTTTTCGACCCAAGTTGACATGAACCGACCTGAAGATTTGATTTATTTTGTAGTTTTTTTAATTTTTTTAGTTTTCAGCCTATATTTTGTACTAAAAATTAAAAAAATATTAAAATAAAATATTTTAAATGTATAAAATAATATATAAATGGTTAAAAAATTATTTTATGCTTTTTAAATAAATATTATATCATATTTTTTATATTAAATAATATAAAGTAAGAACTTTTTAAAAAAATGGTGGTCGGGCCGATCTATTTATTTTAATATATTTTTTTAGTTTTAGTACAAAGGTTGAAAACTAAAAAAATTAAAAAAAATAGATCGGCCCGACCACCATTTTTTTTTAAAATTTCTTACTTTTATATTATTTAATATAAAAATATGATATAATATTCATTTAAAAAGCATAAAATAATTTGTTAAACATTTATATATTATTTTATACATTTAAAAAATTTTATTTTAATATTTTTTAAATTTTTAGTACAAAATAGAGGATGAAAACTAAAAAATTTAAAAAAACTACAAAAAAAATCAAATCTTTGGGTCGGTTCATGTTAACTTGGGTCAAAAAATTTCGACGAGTTGACCCGACCCACTGAACACCCGTAATATAGAGCATTTGGACTTGAGCTGGAATTCCTTCTCAAGATAGTTAGTCAAGAGCATCTCAAATCTATTTGGAGTTCAACACACAACATAAATGCTCTTCAAGGTCAAGGTCATGTTATCTATATATAATTTTTTAATTAATTATGCACTTGTCATGTTTTTTTTCTTTCTGTTCATAATAAATTCTTATTTATGTTTATTTTTGTTTTTGGAACATAATGAATTCACTGGTCCCTCACCAGTAATATTGGGAAACTAAAGAATTTACATATTCTACGCATGGGGTTTAACAATTTTATAGGCACTCTCCTGGTAGATATCAATGATATGAAATTACTTGAAGACTTTGCTAACAATAAATGCAAGTTTACTGGACTAATTCTAGGAGTTTTTTTAGGTATGCAACATTTGATCTCCTTGTATTTATCGAGAAACCACTTTTCTAATTCCTTTGGAGAGTTAACAATGGTTAGGATATTCAAATTAAGAGAAAAAAATCTTGAGTGATTGCTTCCACTTTGGATATCACGTTGGCAATCGACTATTTCCATAAACCTTTGAGAGAATTTATTCAATGGATCACTGCCTCCATTGAATATGAGAACATTGGCTGGACTAGGCTTGTCTTTCAATGATTTTAGTGGATTAGTGACAAAGAAACTATGGAACTCCCGAAGTTTAAATTACCTTGACCTCAACAATAACAAACTTGGTGGAAAACTTCCATCAACTATTCCTGAAATGTCAAATTTGCTGAAGCTAAAACTGACAACAATTTTTTGAAGGAATTATTACCAAGTCAATTGGGAGACTGACAAGCTTGACACACTTGTCTCTCCATCGACATGATTCCAGAGGAGAGGAGCTTATGAATTATTAGGATAGATTCCAGAGGAGCTTATGAATAGCATCAATCTTGTGGTCTTAGATTTAAGTTCAAATAATTTGATTGGTCCTATTCCTTAATCCATATCCTAGTTAAAAATTCTATCAATCTTGATTTTGTCCGACAATCAATGGTATAGACTTGGATATTTGGACATTGATTAAAATACGCTTCAAAAAAAAAACAAAAAATACGAAAAATCAACATATGTGGAATGGTTCATGAAAGGTCTTTTTTTATATAGTTTAAATTCCGAATGTCGATTAGTGTGAATAAAATATGTCCAAATATGTTGCAATTAGTCAATATGAGGCATTTAAGCTCCTTGAATTATCCAATCGAAGTTAGGAGCATTAGTGGCATTTGATATATATAGCTTTGATATATTAAGAGATGTATGTCCACTTGCATGTCATAAGACTTGAATCAATAGAAAAGAAAGAAATTGCTTCGTTTGAGAAGGAATCTATCTCCCTAAGTATTCACAAATTATCTTCATCATTAGTGTGCGAATGATACACTAATGATGAAGATAGACATTGAATAGACATGCAATTGGATAGACTATCTCTTATTATAGTCAATATATTTTGGATATATATTTATCACAAATGTCATTGAATATGGTTGGATCTAGAATTTTTCATATTCTGCAATTGCAACATGTTTGAACCTATTTCAATCACATTTGACAACCTTCAAAATTTAAAATATTTTCGTTTGAGTTGGAATTTTTTTTCGGGACGGCTATCTAAGAATATCTCAAAAAATAATAGTAACTTTAAAAAAACAAAAAATAAATGCACTTAAATTTGACTTTATTTATAACTTCTTTTGACTTCTTAATTTCAATTGTTCATGTGTACTTATTAAATTTTTTGTATCTATCAAAAGATAATTTAGAGATTGCTATAAATTGTGAAATATGCATCAATCTTTTCTTTGTTAATTTTTTGGGCACCAAGTTTTGTAGCTATATACCAAAAAATTATTTGGCAACCAACTCAATGGCCTCATTTTTCTTCATTCAAGTTTAAAAAACATCCTTCGGTTTCAAGTTATCGTTTTCATTTTTATTACATTCATATTTACAATGTCATACTTTGGTTTTTTTAAGTTTGACTTTACACCGTTTTAAAAGTCGTGGACGTTTTTCTGCATCAACAATTGTTTCGTGAGCATTCTTTGGAATGTCGTGGATGTGAATTTTTTTCCTTTTTTTGGTTTGGTTTTGACTTAAATGTCCTAATAACTTATCATGACATTTTTTTCCTATACTAATCATGATTCACACTTTATGATTTTACGAATGATTTTTTTCCTACTCGTTAATTTTCTTAATTATGACCGATTTTGTGATTTAATACAATTCTATCCCATAGACAAAATTGTCATGGCTCAGTCGCATATGAATGTCCTCTCGGAAATTATAAATTAATTTTCAAGGACTAATCGCAACCCAAATCGAATCCTGCATTCTTCTGTCACACAGTCGAGACCTACCTAGGATTTTCGATGTCAAAATTTATCGCAACAAATAGAAATTTTTTGAGTTAAACTTTGCCCTATGGTGACTTATTTCTGTATTTAATTTCTTCTCTATTTCTTTGTCTTCTTTTATCTTCCTAGCTTTTATTTATCTTCTTTTATCTTCGTAGCCACCTTATGCTTATGCTTAGGGGGGTCATGCCCCCCTAACTTTTTGCAATATTACATATGTAGTAATACATATATTATTATATACGTATATAAAATATATCATAAGGCCCCCTAATTTTTTGAAACATTATATATATATATTATTCTATAATAGAAAATATATGGTAAACCCCCTCCCCTAATTTTGTGATCTTAACATAATTACAAAATGTTATTATATTAATGAGAGCAAATATGCGTATATTATAACAGATTTATAGTATAATATGTGTATTTATGAAAAATATAATATATGTACCAATAATTTTGACTCCCTTCTATAAATAATTAAATTAATTAGTTAAGATATAAAAAAAAGTTAGTTACATATATGATATATCTTCTTTTAATATGATAAACATAAAAATAAAAAAAATTATACATGATAAATAAAAAATATTTTAATCTAAATATAGTAATAATGATAATTATAAGTTATTTTTTTCATATATGTTGACTCTAAAGTAATATTTTTTATTTTCTTAATTCAATTAATATATATTTTTTTTTTTTACCCTCTCTATCTTTACTTTGGACCCCTTCTAAATTTTCATCCCGGCTCCATCCTGAACTATGTCATCATTTCCTGCACATAAAAACCTATCCCATTAAATGCAAAATCATGGCCTCCGCGTATGTATAAATGAGGCATGCAAAGGCATGTTTCGCCAAAGGCCTACTCACGGATCCAAGCCTACGACCCGCACTGCAGGACTCAAGGATTATTTTTGTTTTCCTAAAATTGGAATTTAGAAAACCTGGAAATCAGGAAAAAATGACAGAAATATATAAGCATTACTTATTTGTTTATGAATTTTGTATGTTTTTTATACCGTTACAAACATAATATGTGAAATCAAATTATTTCAAATTTAATGCACATTATGATCTTACAACATTGTGCGCAATTTTATTCAAGTTCCCGTTGACTATTATTGCATATATGTCTATATCAAATTTCTCATGTTATTATGCACTTTTAATGATATTTTGATATTATTTGTTTTGAATTTTAGTACACATGATTTTGTAAAAAAAAATTACGCCTATTCAAGACTTTCCTTATGTACGCAATATCTCTTTGTTTTGAGCATGAGAGTTTCCTTCAACTTCAAAACTTTTAGTTTTGCATGTCTATGCCTTTAGTTAATTGTTTTGTTATAATACCCTTACTCTCATGCACCTTTACTTTCCTACCAAAATCTATCACATCTAACTCTCGACTAAATTTTAATTCTAATTATTATAACCTCAAATCTTATTTAATAATTAATTATCTTGTGTTATGTTTCAATATATATCATAGTTTCACATGTACTCATAAACAACGTAATCAAAATGCATAAGACAAAATATTCACATATTGTCATTATTATTTCACATGCCATTTCACATGTAACATCACATATGATCAAATTTCATAAGAACCTTACAAAAGGTTTATAATAAACTCTATTACAACACATATGTGTTTATCTATTGCATGCATGTTATCAAATAAAATAGACTTTCCTTACATGCATCTATTACATACCGAAAGATGAAAGGGGGCCGCCTCCCCCCTCCCATCTCTTCTCGCCGAAGAAAGGGAAGGGGGGAGATGGCCCTCCCCGGGGAAGGGTGCCACCCCCTCCCCCTCTCCTCCCTAGCATCTAAGAGGATAGGGGAAGGAGGCAGCTCTCCCTCCAGCGGCTAATGCAAGGTCATCCTTCCCTGTGGAACATTTGTCGTGGCACTAATCTCTCATGGTCACTCATGGTCTAGATAGTATATACTTGTGTGTTTGCAATCATATTCCCCAAAGTGGAGAGCTATTCCAACCTATAGATAAGATGTCATACGAATAAAAGACTTTGTCCTTGCAAATATGAATATGAAAAAAAATGAAATGAAAAAGGACATGAACTAGGATTATGATCTCCTTACCGACTTCATATTATCATTTACTCTCTTATTTGATTTATATATTTGTTTCATTCTAATTCTTATGAAACTATATCTATACAAACTCACACTTAGTGTTATGTTAACGATAATTCGCACATGTATATGATTGGATTGCGAGCTTGGTTGATGGCGTATGCACATGATTATCATAGAGTTTATATGGAGTCTTTTCTTTCTATTGATCAAGTTGTAATTGTGACCTCGTATAGACACGTAGTATGACATGGACCTTTTATATATCACATATGATGTACTCGTTATTTCATCTATTTTAGCATCCACATGTCTTATGTTCTATTATTCTAACATTTAAGTTTAAGTCTTCCACATAAAAACCTATCCCATAAAATGCAAAATCATGGCCTCCGTGTATGTATAAATGAGGCATGCAAAGGCATGTTTCGCCAAAGGCGTACTCACGAATCCAGGCCTACGGCCCGCACTGCGGGACTCAAGGATTTTTTTTTTTGTTTTCCTAAAATTGGAATTTAGAAAACCTAGAAATCAGGAAAAAATGACAGAAATATATAAGCACTACTTATTTGTTTATGAATTTTGTACGTTTTTTATACCGTTACAAACATAATATGTGAAATCAAATTATTTCACATTTAATGCACATTATGATCTTACAACATTGTGCGCAATTTTATTCAAGTTCCCGTTGACTATTATTGCATATATGTCTATATCAAATTTCTCATGTTATTATGCACTTTTAATGATATTTTGATATTATTTTTTTTGAATTTTAACACACATGATTTTGTAAAAAAAAAAATTACGCGTATTCAAGACTTTCCTTATGTACTCAATATCTCTTTGTTTTGAGCATGAGAGTTTCCTTCAACTTCAAAACTTTTAGTTTTGCATGTCTATGCCTTTAGTTAATTGTTTTGTTATAATACCCTTACTCTCATTCACCTTTATTTTCATACCAAAATCTATCACATCTAACTCTCGACTAAATTCTAATTCTAAGTATTATAACCTCAAAGCTTATTTAATAATTAATTATCTTGTGTTATGTTTCAATATATATCATAGTTGCACATGTACTCATAAACAACGTAATCAAAATGCATAAGATAAATATTCACATATTGTCATTATTATTTCACATGCCATTTCACATGTAACATCATGTATGATCAAATTTCATAAAAACCTTACAAAAGGTTTATAATAAACTCTATTACAACACATATGTGTTTATCTATTGCATGCATGTTTTCAAATAAAATAGACTTTCCTTACATGCATCTATTACATACCGAAAGATGAAAGGGGGCCGCCTCCCCCCTCCCATCTCTTCTCGCCGAAGAAAGGGAAGGGGGGAGACGGCCCTCCCTGGGGAAGGGCGCCACCCCCTCCCCCTCTCCTCCCCAGCGTCGAAGAGGATAGGGGAAGGAGGCGGCTCTCCCTCCAGCGGCTAATGCAAGGTCATCCTTCCCTGTGGAACATTTGTCGTGGCACTAATCTCCCATGGTCACTCATGGTCTAGATAGTATATACTTGTGCGTTAGCAATCATATTCCCCAAAGTGGAGAGCTATTCCAACCTATAGATAAGATGAAATATGAATAAAAAACTTTGTCCTTGCAAATATGAATATGAAAATGAAATGAAATGAAAAAAGGGCATGAACTAGGATTATGATATCCTTACCGACTTTATATTATCATTTACTCTCTTATTTGATTTATATATTTGTTTCATTCTAATTCTAATGAAACTATATCTATACAAACTCACACTTAGTGTTACGCTAACGATAATTCCCACATGTATATGATTGGATTACGAGCTTGGTTGATGGCGTATGCACATGGTTATTATAGAGTTTATATGGAGTCTTTTCTTTCTATTGATCGAGTTGTAATTGGAACCTCGTATAGACACGTAGTGTGACATGGACCTTTTATATATCACATATGATGTACTTATTATTTCATCTATTTTAGCATCCACATGTCTTATATTCTATTATTCTAACATTTAAGTTTAAGTCTTCCACTTACGTATCACTCTTATTGACCAATTGGGTCAACAAAAGATTCAAAAAAAGACCGAAAAAAGTAATCAACGAAAAAGAGATTTCGCCACGTAATGAGATGAAATTTCAGGACGTTACATCTTATGTTTATTTTTAATGCTTTGATTAATTTAGCCTGCACATTGCATTGTAATGATTAGGACCATTGATGATTAAGGTGATCGACCTCGACCTTTAATTGCCTCCCATCAAGAAAATGAAGCATGCAAATGATATTACATAGAAAGGAAATCCCAAAATGTACCTCGAGTAATTTTCGAGAATGGTCGATTAGATTTTCAAGATGTTGTTAGATGTTTGGATGAAAAATTACAGCGAAAATGAATTTAATTATAATTGATTATGGCATATGAATGCGAGAAAATTAATTTATTTTGGTAATGATATAAAATTATTGAATTTAATAAAAAAATATGATAACCTGATATTATTATCGAAATATATGCAGCATAACGTACTAGAACATTATTCTAGAAATAAACGATAAATAGTGCCGTATTAACCTTCTTTATAATAACTTATGTACAATAAATGTACTTACGTAAAACGAAAAATGTTATTTCGAAGTTTTTAATTTGTTGGACAATTTATTAATTTGTTGCTAATTAGTAAACATATCCTACTTGCACATTTTCCCTTCCCCTTAATATTCACGAGCTCGTGTTTTTTTTTCGTTTTTTTTCGTCATTATTAATTTCTTTTAAGTCACACTTAGAAGCACCCTTTTTTTCCTAGTTCTAACTGACGTAACTAATCTGTTAAGATATTTTAAACATCCGTACGTCATTAGAATACATGAAACAATTTTTACCAAATATAGTCAAATAAATAAATAATAAAAAATCCTTTTAATTCCGATGGAAATGGAGATTAATTTTTCAACCTTCTGCGTTAAAATTTTTATCGAAGCATGTAATTCGTCAATTATTTGCTACAATATAATAAATCAATTTATTTTCCACTTAGTAATAATAATTAATTAAAATGTCATTGGGTACTGATTTACGTGGATTGGCTTTTATTAATTACAGTGGGGCCAACCAACTTTTCTTTGAAAAAAAGAGAAAAAAATAAGAATCAATCAATTATTGATAAAATCTAATTTTTTAATCATCAAATTTAAATATGAGATTCAAAATTAAAGGCAAAAATTATGTCATCCACCATATATAACTGTAAATTTAGAATTAAATATGAGATTCACAATACACAGTCGGCTCAATTTAACCTAGCTCGATATAAATTAATTAGAACATATCCGAAGTCCCATAAAGGAATTAACAATCTCAAGCATGGGAATTTACCATTATTTGTGGTTGTATATGCACGCACATGTATGTGCATGAAGGAGAGCCTACGTAGCACGTATACATGATAAGTGTTTAAAACCGCATATATTTTCATTTTCGACGATCGTAATCGTTGAAAAATCCGTCGAAAATTGATGTATATCCGTGGAAAATATCGACGTTCTTAAATATCAAAAAATAAAATAATAATATAATAAATTACATAATCTATTATTTTCATTTTCGACAGTTGTAACCGTCAAAAAATTCGTCGGAAATAAAACCGTCGCAAAATCCGTCGTAAATTACGACGAATTTCTATCCGCCGAAAATTGTCTTTCGAAAAATAGTAATTTTCTTGTAGTGTAAGGTGGAAGGGATCTCCCATAAGGTTATATCCGTTGTTGACCAGGCAATCGTTATATCCGAGACGGCGAAACATGCAGACGGTCGATCCAGATGGCAGAGGCGCCACAACTGAAGTGGACGTTGGACACAAAGCAACCTTCGCCTACGTCGTCGTAGTTGCACATGTTATATATGGACACAGAGAACTCGAGCATCCCGTCGTACCTAGGAGTACCAACACGGTTGGCGTCCACACCTATCTCTTCCCAGCAAAATTCCATTTCCCAAGGTGAACCTATATATATATATATATATATATAGGGCAAGCAGTCAGATTATTTCATTTGATCGGTATGATGTTACATACATATTATATATATATATATATATATAGGTCGGGACGCGGAATATCACCGCAACATGTGTTAAATAATAGGATTTAACTAATTTTAAATGTTTAAATTTAAAAGATAAAACTAATATACAAAGTTTGTTAGATAAGATAACAGGAAATGAGTGAAAATTAATAATATATGATAGTGAAAAAAAAATCTAAAAGATAAAACTAATTTTTCAAATTTTGTTAAAGAAGGTAACAAGGGATACTTCCTTTCTCATGAGATCTTATATGCAAATAATTTTAGTGCTTATCCTAAACATAACTAATTCTAACCATAATAATACAATATAAATGATAGGGTTTAATATTTGTGGGGTACTACCGTATACATGTAATCATAGATCGATGTCGGATTGACTAATTGCATAATTTTTTTATTCCCTGTTTATAGGTGTATGAAGATGGAATCCCTTAAAAAAGGTAACATAATTATTTTTTCCTAAGTAAGGGTTTAATGTTAATCTATCTATGTATATAATAATATTAATTATGTATCCTAAGATTATCCTAAGGCGTATATCCCATTATTACCTATCCTAAAATTAGTCCTATCTTAGTATCTTAATATATATTTGATAGAGCTATATATATTGCTAATATTACCAAGACTTATCCTAAAATTAGTTTCATAATCTCTTCTGACTTCTACTAAGATTCTTTCTAAAAGTCCTATTTCCTAATCCATGTAGGCGTAGATTAATCGTAATCTTTGTACATGTATAATAGTAATATTAAATATCCAAAAAAATATCCTATCTTAATCTTATATATATATATATATATATGAAAAAAAATTGTGCTACCTCATTTAAGTGTCCACTATTACACTTCTATTAATCACCATTCAATTCATGATAAATGATGGATTATTAATCAATTCATCATTCACTATGAATGGGATTATGATTACTAAGGATGTGAGGCACAAATATTAAACCTTATTATTGTTATTGAGGCATATCCTAATAACGTTTTTATAATAACTATACGAAGACTCTCTTCCACCACTCATATTTAGTACATATACATTCCATATAATGACCCTAATCCTTAAATCTAATCCTAATCGTAATATATACAATATGGGAATATTTTTAATTTAAACAAATATGTAAATATGGGAGTTTATATGATTTTTTAGTAATCCTAATATAACTGTTATCTTAATCTATTAACAGTATCCGATATGTTAATAATCGCAACCTATATTATTAATATTTGATTTGATGAATGATTAACTGTTTGATTAAGTTAAGAAATGTTTTGTTTCCTTTTCAATTTCATTCAATAAAAAGATTTGCATACCTAAAAATAAACAATATAACTTCCTATTAATTTGAAATTTCTAAAAAAATGCAATATATAATGTATTAAAAGTTTGCTATATAATAAGATAATAATATTCAAAAGATGAAAAATAAAAGAAGATTAAATCCAATTGGTAAATTTAATGTGATTACAAGTAGAATTCATTGTTTAATTAAACAGATAATTATTTTAATTCATTTTAAATTTCATTGGGAAATAAAATTTATATACCTAAAACTGCCTTTTTTATTAATTTAGAAAATTTTGAAACAATAATAGAAATTATAAAATGCAATAACTTATAAGCATGAGTTTTAGTTAAATAATTTTAAAAAATATTTTTGTTTCGACTAAAAGAAGAAAATATATTCTTTTAAAATGAAAAAATGCCAGAATTATATATAACCAAATAAATAAATTAGAACGAATAATATAAATATTAATTGAATTTTAATATAATTAGGAATTCGAGTTAAATCAAGAAAATAAAATGGTAATGCATGTGGCATGACATGCTTTCAGAATTTTAAGATGTCTATTACTATCCAAAAACTATCTTTTGTTGTATTTTTTATATTTTTAAATGAATATTTAATTTTTAGGTAATAATATATGTGTAAGTAAGGATCTGAGTTGGATTAAATAAAAATAACTGTTGAATTAAATGGGGGAAAATAACTTTCATAAAAGAAAATAAAAAGCACAAAGGTAGATATGTCACCTGCCATGTTAGTAAGTTTTTTGGATTTAGTAAGTTTTTAAAAATGAATTTTTATAAGTAAACTATAATGATATATATATATATATATATATATATATATATGAGATTAAAAAATTATTGCCCCACAAGCATAAATACAAACATGGGCACACGTACACACACATATAATCATAAATGCAGTTTTTTTGGTCCCTTTCAATATAATTTAAATGTTGCAATCTTTTTATATTGAGTCATTGCTTTTTTTTTTGTCATAGTAGTATGACTCGGTGACCACTTTTAATTGCTAATTTTTTAATAATGATTAAAGATAATAATATTGTGATTATATAATAATTATTTTTAAAAAAAAGTTAATTCAATTGGTGCATAAATATACGGTTTTTTAATCAAATTAAACAAGGAAAGTATATTTATAAAGAAACACAAAAAAATAGAAATCCTATATGACATGACATGTAAAAATTTAAAGTGAACTATTTTGTAAAAGCTATATTTTATAAAAAAATAATTATCTATATCTATATGCACATGGACACAATATATATATATATATATATATATATATATATATATATATTTGTTTTTTGAGGGAGTCAGTGGCGGAGCTGATGAGTCGATGCACATTATAATATATATTTGAATAATAAAAATTAATATTAAATATGATGTAATAAATATTATTTAATATAATAATCGAAAAAAGATTTGAAATTTTTTCAAAATATATTGAAAATCACATATTAAAAGGATTGAAATTTTAAATATAAATTCAATGCGTATTAATGTCATTAATCATGTATTGGTTTACATTTATTTCACTTCATTGTGAAACTACGGTGTATTTTTTTCTGATAAAATATTATCAACATTTATTAGATAAAATAATTATTTATTAAAAATATATATTACTATAAGTGGCACATGAAATATTATATTAGTATGAATAAGAAATAATATTGAAGCAAACACATTGAAACTAATACATAAGAATATTGGAATTTCAAAATATGAATTCAATATGTATTATAATTTAATTATTATAATCATGTCATTTTACACTTAGTTCACTTCATTGTGGTAAATAAAATAAAATATATTGAAATATTATCAGGATAAAATAAAAATGTTGAAATAGAATAATGCATGAAACAAAGTGTGTTAATGGATGAAATAAAAATGTAAACGTGACGAAATAAAAATTCTCCAAATTGTGTATTATTGGAGGGCGCAGCGGGGATGAATCCTTGGATAAATCATGCACAAGCACAACAAACATGACAATGCTATCACTACATATTATTTGTACAAGATTTCAATGGGCACCCACGTGGCTCCCCTTGAGGAGTAGACATAACACATATGTATATAAATTTTTCTTTCAATATAATTTAAAAAATGTGATTTATTTTTTCATAGTGAATAAATATTTTTTCATAGTACTTTGACTAATTTATCACTTTTAATAGTTCCAAATTTTATTTTGATAACTTTTAATAATTATAACATCATTAATATATATATATACTAATTATTTTTTGTAATATCCATCCACAGCACCTAGTTTCCTTTAATTAATCCTAATAATCACAAAAGGTATCCATTTTGATGTTGACATTTTTATCTTCATTTTCTCAAAACTTTAACAGCATTGTCGTTTTTTGTTTCTTAAGATATGACTTCATAATCTTTATCTGTTAAGATACTTTTATCACCCATTTATTTAGGATACAAAAAACAATAGTTAAGTGTAAAACAAATAATTTTATCAAAGAGATAGAATAAATAAATCAATGTGGAATGGTTTAATTTTCCAGCACTATGATAGGGGTGAAAGTAATTCGGGTCAGGTCGGATTTTTTGTCTATAAAAACTAACTACTATTTTTTGGGTCAATTTTTAAAATTTAAAAAAACACCCTAAAATAATTTTGGAAAAAAATAAAAACCACCCTCTAAGGAGTCGGTTTTTTCGAGACCCTACTTTTATATAATTATATTTTAAAAATATATTTAATAACATAAAATTAATGTAAAAGTATTTAATTTTATATTAAATATAAAATATACTACTGAAAATTTAAAGTTATTAAATTATAATTTGATAATGTGATAGAAAAGTATGAAATTGTATACAAAACATATTATATCTATAATAAAATAATTAATAATATATGTATTAATTATATAAATAAAAAATTATAAATAGAAAATGGGCTCCACGGGCCCTTTTCGAGTGGGACCCTACTTTTAACGGGTGAATTTTAATTTATTAAAAATCACCCTAAATCATATTTGAGCCCCTAATTTTTTTTATTTTTTTCGGTTCAATTTTTCGAATCGGATGAATTTTTCGAGTTGGTCGCTTACAACTGACCAAAGCTCCAGAATAAAATGAAAAAAAAACATCTTCTGAAAATAATCTACAACATTTCATCATTCACGTGTCCTTCTATACATTGTAACACCTTCAAAATAAGTATTTAAATTATTAGTAATATCACATTATAGTTTTTAATAAATACTGATAATGTAAAATAATAAAAATATTTGAAGAAAATATTATCAAAATACTTTAAAAAATATTTTAGATTTTGATCACATATTATTATAGATAAACAAAGTAAAAAGTAGAAAAGTGGATATGAACAAAAAAAAGATGAGGCACAATCATGTGTTAATAGTTAAAGATTCAAAAAGTAAAGAAGATAAAGTTGGATGACATAACTTACTAATAAGATATTTAAAAATTTATTATTAAATATTTTTGTAAAATATATGTCATCCAAGTGGTAATATGAAACTCTTATGTTCGTTATCGATATTTCTAATAAGATGCACTACAATAAAAAGTATTTATGGGGACAAAAAATTTTGGTTCCAAAATCATCAATTTTGGACCCTAATTTTTTTTGAGACAAATTTTGTTAGTCCCCCTTAATTTTTAAAAGCTGATCTTTAAAAATTTTAGGAATAAAATATTTTTGTTAGATCCCAAAAGTATCACTTTTAGATACTAATTTATTGGTCCCATAAGATCATACAATGGTCCCTAAAAATCATTTTTGGTCCCAAAATCAAAATGATTTTAACAACCAAAAAGAAAACAATTGGCTCGAAACAAATATAACATACTTTTAAGAACCTAAAAGTTGGTCCCTAATAGCATGCTTATAATGACCGACAAGCGAATCCCCATGACATATTTGGCTCCAACAATGTACTAGTTGCTAATATATAAATTTTCAAATACATAAACATTAGCCAACAAAAATTAAGACGAAAGAAAGATTCCAACCACAAAACATCATATTAAGAAATAAAAGATTCCAATCAACACACTATAAAATTGAAAAGTAATGCATAAAAAATATGAACATTTAACATCTTTAATCAAAATATCTACTATAAAGTTAGTGTAAATGTTCATATTAAGAAACACTTTTTTCTATGTCATCCGGAGGTCGCTGTCCACCCATTAGATTTGCGTTGTAGGATTCCGATGTGCCGTTGGATGAAATGGTACCGGAGGATGACATCTCACTGTAGGATTGGAGTGCGGGCACAACATCGGATGTATGTTCTTATAATTTTGCCTGCTCTGCATCTCCTATTACCGGCATGAATTCTGCCTTCGCTTTGCATCTCATCTTCGCCTTCACCTTCTTTGCAGTCTGTAGCTGGTTCAGTTTGTCTTTTCTTTAAGTGGGTGTTCCGCACGTTTTTTTATCTCATTGTCTGTCCTTCCTGGTAGCTCTGCTGCGATCGCAGACCACCTATGGGCAACAAAAATACAGAAGCATCTTGTTATCACGACTGATCTGTGGATGTGGTATGAAGTACTACATAATGTATCACCTGCAAATAAAAGTAGACTGTGATCACTGTGAATAAGAACCAATGGAAATGCCTACCCAGTAACAACCAGCTATGTTTCTTTTTTCTTTATATGAAGAATCGGTTATAGCTTAAACAATTACTATATAGTTTTTCATATCCTTATCAGGTATACTATCTGATTACCAATACTCGGCAAAAAGGTGTTGGATAGGATGCTTGAATCGAAATCAGGTGAGAAGAAATATTAATTGACTAGAAAAGTTTTTTTTTGCCCCATTATTATAGAATCCAAAGCTTAATGATTTCTTCTCTATTCAACTGTTGTCCCTGAAGAAGCTTCTCTTTTTCTTTATATTGGAAAAAAAGAAAAAAAAATCTCAAGGCTTATTACCTATTGCCAAGTTGTTCATGCAATCTGATGATGGTTTCCTCTTCCTCCTCGGTAAAGTTGCCCCTTTTGATACTGGGCTTGAGATAATTCAGCCAACGGAGCCTGCAACTCTTGCCACACCTTAGCAGACCTGAAAAGGAGAAAAAAAGCAAAATATAGAACTATTTCAACATTTCCATATAGCATTTATTTCAACAAGGATTAAATCTTACGATAAGCAGAATGTAATTGACCTATTGGTAGTGAAATTAAATTCCATATAGCATTTATTTATTAAGAAATATTTGAACAAAATAGCAGAACAGATCGTTCTGCGACGAATCAATCAAACTCCCATGGTGGCAAACAAAATCCAAAGCAGATAAATGTCAGAATCAAGTAGATCCTGCACCTCCCACCCTCCCCTTTCTCCTCCATTGATGGGCATGGAGCAGAAAAGTAGCCCAATTCAATTACATAGCACGAACCTCGTGAGACCCGCTTCCGCACAGGCGAACGCGATCAGCACCATGGTACCGAGGTCCCTGGGAGACCACTTCCGCACCTTGACCTGCCCTTTGGCTTCTACTCGCAGGATCTTGGCATGCCGCAGCGCGTCCACCTCCTTCAGCAGGTCGAATTCCGTCCCTTTCCGCCTCAACTCCTCCACGCACTTGCACAGGAGAATCCCGTCCTCCTCCTCCCACTCCAGCAGCCGCTCGACCGAGGCCTCCGTGTCGGCCTTGTACCGGATTACCATGGAGCTGAGGAAGGAGGAGAGGCAGGGGATCCAAGAGCGGCGGCAGGCGAAGCCGGAGGCCGAGGCGGAGTAGAGGACGAGGATGACGACGGAGTGGAGGACGAAGAAGGAGCAGTAGAGGGTGCCCAATGACGTGAGGACAAGCTGGACAGCGAGGAGACCATCAACGCAGCGACAGGGCATCCAACGATGCGGACGCCGGAGGGATCGGATGCCCGACGACGTGAGGGCAAGCGGATCGGGACGACCAGCAAAGCGACGGCAATGGGGAAAATGAGGGAATTAGGGCAGAAAAAGGGGAATTGAGGCAGGAGACGACATATTATTCGGGCAAAAATATTTTTAAAAGAAGGGAATTAGGGCAAAACATTTTTAAAAAATAAAAAAATTAAATATTTTGAGACCACTCAAATCAGTCCCTAAAATATATTATTAGGGACAAATGTATGATTAATATCTAAAATCAGTACTTATACAGAATTATTAGATATTAATATCATAATTGGTTCTTATAATATTTGTATTAGACACAAATTAAATTTTTGTCTCTAAAAATATGAAACATTTGGGTCCACTTTCTCATTGGACCCAAATAAACATTTTTTGGAACTCAAAATTAACCTGTCCTTATATTATAGTCCTTAAATGTTAATTTTGTTGTAGCGATGATAATCAATATTCTTAGAGAAATTAAAATTATCCATAATCTATTGTAGCCAAGCAAAATAATTTAGCAAGCCTTGAAAATTTTGAATAAAATCATTACCAAACAATCCTTAATTATTGACTAAGTTCTACCCATTTAGTCAGAGTAAAGATCCACCTTTTTAGATGATACATAATGCTTTAATTTTTAATAAATGGTTGACTAGGATTAGTCAACTAAAATAACACATCAAGGAGCACACCTCACAACTCGGAGGTCTAAAGCTCACGGGTTGAATATCACATTTATATGCTCTTTCATTTTTCGGCTTAGCTTTCCTTGATTCAGATTCATGGATAATACTTAATATTGTAATTAAAGCTAAAATGACACATTAATGAAATTTAATAACATAAAATATAGGGAACAAATCTTAATAAATTCGAAAATTTCAAAATTTTAGATAATACTTAATATTGTAATTAATTAAAAGGGATAATAGAGATATAACACCTCTTAGATGAAACTTGACGTAATGCCTTAATCTGGACCATTTATTTTACATGAAGGATTGAGATTATTTTACATTTTTCCTCTCTTTTTCTACTCTCTCGCGTTCGCAATGTCTTCTCTCTCCCCTCTTATCACGCCGCTCTTTACCTCTTCCCCTCCGATTTTCACCGCCTTCACCTCTTCCCCCTCCGATTGCGCTGCCACGACCTCACGGCGGCACAAGTGGCTGCCCCGATGTCCCTACGTCTCTCCCCCTGATTCGCGGTGGCGGTCAGTTCAACACGCAGTCTCGACGACGAATGATGACGATAGTGACAAATTTGCTTCGACGATAGATGCACGTGCTCTCTCCTCTCTCTCTCTCGATGATCGACGGCGGTGGATCTGGATCGACAATAGCAGATCTGGATCTACGACAGTGGTGGTGGTCGACGAGGGCTTGACGACAAAAAATTGATGCGCAGGCTCGCATGGGGATCGTGGATGGGCATGTCAACGGGATTCTTGCTCAATGACGATGCACTACAAGAAATTAGTCAATTAGCAACACACGTATATTGACTCTAATATGTCGCTAATTTGTCGCTGAACAATGTAGCATCGAATTAGCATCGCCAACGCGTCACAGTCATTGAGACGCCAAAGGTCCGATGCTATTTGCGTCGTCATTACTTTTTCGGAGCTAAAGAGGCGTTGGAGTGCTCAACGCTAACGTGATGCTGAGTTGATGTTAATATGTTGTTGTTTTGACTCTGGTATGACGCTAAAATAATGCTTAAGTTTATCATCGTCGTTAGCGGGTGGCGCTACGTAGATGCCAGCGTGACGCTAAATGGCGACGCAGTTATGCGACGCTAAGTGGATGCTAATGAAATGTGCGACGCTAAGGAGACACTAACTACGACATCTTCATCCAACAAAAATAACATGCTTTGTACAATTTAGTTTACATTTCATATTTCTTTACACGTGCGTTCTAATCAGATTCATCAAATTACACATTACACATTATACATTAAGTTTTCATATACATTTCAAATTACACATTCTAATCATATTACACATTATACGATCAACCACACCGGCAACAATGGACACATTGGCGATGGATGGTGTCACAGGAGGCAGGCGGCGGCAGCGCACGCATCAGCAGACGACATCAGGGAGGCAGGGGGCAGCGGACGACGTCAGGAGGTAGTCGGCGGCAGTGGACGTGTCCACGGATAGTGTCGGGGAGGCAGGCGGCGGCAACGGACGCGTCGACGGAAAACATCAAGGAGGTAGGCGGCGACAGCGGATGCATCGATGGATGACATCGCCGAGGTAGGCCGCGGCAGCGGATGCATTGGCGGACGACATTCCGAGAGGCAGGCGGCGGCATCGGACGCATTGGCGGCAGGGGAGAAGGGGTCCGAGGGGAGAAGGCAGGGGCGGATGTTGCTGGTATTTAAAAGAGGGAGAGAGATCGGCTTAATCAAAAGAGGTGTTATGTATCGTCGGATTAAAAGAAAGGACGGTCAGGATTCATTCCTTGATGAGCACACGGATCGTCAGTTAGCGACACCAATGATGCGACACTATTGCGTCACTACTATGGTGCCATGTTGTATGCCAAATAGCGCTGCAAGTTAGCGACTAAGTAAAGTATCACGTGGCATTGTCGCCACGCCTTCGAGTTTAGCGTCACAACTTAGCGACGCTATTGTGGCGCTATTGTGACGCTAAAATAAAATTATCACTGCGACGCTGACATGGCGCCAAACTTTAACTATAAATTGATTAAATGTATATGTGTATGTATATATATATATATATATATATATATATATATGTGTGTGTGTATATGTATATGTACATGTACATATCCATGTATATATGTACAAATGTGTATGTATATGTATATATGTATGTATACATATATATGTTTATGTGTACATATGCATATGTATTACGTGTATATGTATACGTATATACATATGTATGTGTACATATGTATATATGTATAAAATTCGAGAATATGTATTACGTGTATATGTATATGTATATACGTATGTATGTGTACATATGTATATATGTATAAAATTTGAGAATCGTAAGCCTATCAAATGATGCCATTCTAAGAAGTCTCGAGAGGTCCAATTTTTTAGAAATGTAATTTCTGATATTTTTTTGGCACGTGAAGCAAAATAGAGCATTTTGAATGCTCTTTTTAAGTTTGGATGAGCGTTTTTGAAAGATTCGACTTTTTAGAACGCACACTTTTAGACTTTGTTAAATAATGCCTTGAATCCTACTTTAATTAGAAATCTGTTTGGATCCAAAGAAGTAATAGAGAGACTTCGAGAGATGCTTGGATGAGAAGTGCAAGGTCGGAAGGATTCCTACTCCTAGTAGGAATAGGAGTCGGCCGGTTTCCGATGTCGAGAAGGATATGATGGATTCTTGGAGGGCCGAGCTCCCTTCTGGACCGAAGAGCACTTGGATATGGAGGCTGGACGTGGAGGAAGACTTGAAGACAGCAGGGGCGCCTGGAGGAGTCCCAGTCCGAGTGGGACTCGGACTGGATAGCCAGGGCACGCCCGGGCGTGGCGGGCGCCAGGTGGGCGCCTGGCCCAATTTGATTCTAGGGAGGAATTCAAGTTGGCCGAGATCTTCAAGGGTCTTCAGGAAGTCAAATTTCTACTCCTAGTCCAAGGAGGTTTTTCTAGAGAGGGGCTTACATGCCTAGTAGGATTAGGTCCTTAAGTTAGAGTAGGAGTTGTTTCTCCAAGGTCCTATAAAAGAACTTGTAATCAAGGCTTGTAAGATCATCCTGGACAATCCTGGCTCAATCTGATTTTGTAATCCTCTTCTGTTTCTTCCATTTAATACAATTCTGCGTCGTCTTAAATTTCTCGAGTTTTTCTCGCGATGCGTAATTTCTCTCCTGCAGAAATCGTAACAAACTGGTATCAGAGCGTTAGAGAGCATGCACCTTGTCCTCTCCAGAAGTGTCCTGTTCATTCGTTCTGCAACTCCATTCTGCTGTTGAGTATTCCTGACTGTGCGATGTTTGGCAATGCCTTCATCTTTGCAGAACTGGTCAAATTCAGCAGAACATAACTCCAAACCATTGTCAGTGCGAAGACGCTTCACTTTCTTCGACGTCTGATTTTCCACCAAAACCTTCCACTGCTTGAAGGCCTTGAAGGACTCACTCTTGTGTTTCATCATGAATACCCAAGTCATCCTCGAGTAGTCATCAATCACAGATAGGAAGTACCTCGCACCTCCTAATGATGGAACACGAGAGGGACCACAATAATCGGCGTGCATGTAGTCAAGTGTCGCCTTCGTCCTGTGCACTGCCTTGCCAAACTGAGACCTTCGCTGTTTGCCGAATACGCAGTGCTTGCAGAAGTTAATTTCAGATATATTCTTCTCTCCTAGAAGACCTCGTTTGCTGAGGATATTCATCCCGTTCTGACTCATATGCCCAAGCCGCATGTGCCACAGCCTGGACCTATCTGATTCGGATGAACTAGCCACTACAGCAACGCCAGAGACTGTCTTGTCTTGTAATACATACAAGGACTTCTGTCTGACTCCCTTCAGAACCGTAGCATCACCCTTCATGACCGTGAGGATGCCTCCAGCAGCATTGATCTGACACCCTTTAGAGTCGAGGACTCCAAGTGATATCAAATTCTTCTTCAGTTGCGGAACATGGCGGACATCTATCAGCGTCCTCACAAGATTGTTATGAGTCCTGATCTGCACAGAACTGATCCCAACTATCTGACAGGCTGCATCGTTGCCCATGATGACGTTTCCACCTTCAATCTTCTGATAAGTTGAGAACCACTCTTTATTCGGAGTCAAATGATAGGAACATCCCGAATCCAAAACCCAACTATCTGCCAGACATCCTTGATCAGAAGGAGCCATAACCAAATCATCTTCGAAATTCCCAATTTCCTGTGCCACCGCAGCGACGGAGGCCTTCTTCTTCTTCGGACAATCCTTCTTCCAATGACCTGGTTCCTTGCAGTAATTGCAGATATCTTTCGCAGTGATTTTTTTATTCTTCGACTTGGATTTCTTTGAATTCGAGGACTGTCCCTTCTCTGCAGTCGATATCAAACCCGCGGCCTGAGTCTCTGCAGAATTTTTCTACGGGGGTCTCGCTGTCCGGTCAGCGAGCCTGTGGGGGGTCAAGGGGGGGATCCAGGAGTATTCTGTATGTGATTCGGATTTGATTTATTTCCTTATCACGAGATATGTGTCCTATTTTCAGGGGATTTATTTAGAGTCTCAGTCCGTATGTAATTCCTATCATCTGTCAAAGGGAGTGCCTATATAAACTCCCTAGGGGTCTAAACAGAGACCCATCCTTGTAATCATCGTTATTCCATAACAAAGAGCCGCCGCCATTTTTCCTCTTCGCGTTCTTCTGTATTTCGTGCGATCCCTCTCTCCCTCTTTTCGTAACAGACTTCTTAGGTGGTATAATTACGAAAAATAGGTATTTTGAGAATCGAAGGAAATGAAAAACACGTGAAACATGAAATGTTTATGCCACCCCATCTTCCCGAGTCCTTCGAAACACCTATTTTTTCGTGGCAATCCGAGCTAGGATTTCTATTATGAAATTTTGTCCATTTTATTGAATTTCTTCCGACCTCCGATCACCACGATTCTTGTGAGCTTGTGACGATCTCTACGAGCTTGTAATTTTTATTTCGACTGATTCCCGCCGGACTCATGTCGGCGATCGTTGGAAATCTTTTTTTCTTAAGTTCTTAACTCTACCGTCCATCCTCCTAAAATCGCCAAAAAAATACTGAAAAATCTTTGCTGAAGTTGTCTATGGTACTACAAATTTTGCGATGATCTGAGGTCGAATATCTGGCAATCGCCATTTGAATCCCATAGAAAATGAAGAAGCACTATTCCTCCAAGTTTGGAATTTGGGAATTAGGGTATAATGTATATAAAGCATGGTATATTAATTTTTGTATATTATGTAATAGAATAATATAGTAAAGTAAGGTATATAATATAGTATAATTTATAATATAATATTGTATAGTATAATATTCTATAATATACTATACAATATATAACATATATTGCCAAAAGAGCATAAACTAGCGTCGCAATCCTCTGACGCTAATATAGCGTCGCATGTGTCGACGCCAATACAACGCAAGATGTCAACCTAATATTGCCTCTTATTTTAGCGTCGAATTAGCGTCGCCATCGTGGTGATGCTAAATTAGCATCGCAAGCTTGTGATGCCAATATAGCCGCACATTTTCTAGTTTTCACGCGTGATAATAGCGCTGAAATAGCATCTTGGTGGCACCTCATTTAGCGTTGACATCATTTGATGGTAATGCAATGCTAAATTGACGCTATAAAGAGGCAGTTAGAGTATATTTTTATCGTCTATTTTTATAGAGAAGCAGTTAGAGTATATTTTTATTGACGCTATTAGTGTCTACTTAGCATCGCGTTGTGCGGCGACGCTAATTCATGTTGCTATTCGATATTTTTCTTGTAGTGATGACGGAAACACGTGAGAACGCCGGAGGTTGCAAAGGTTTTTAACCATTGTCCGATCGATGATCACGGGGGTGGCGCTCACAGCAACGCTTGGAGGTTGCAGGGTTGGGGTTGGGGTGCCGACGACGGCGCTTGGAGGTTGCAGAGATGGGTCGGCGACGATGGTGGCTCAGTGGGGAGGTGGGGAAGAGGAGATCGTGCAAGAGAGAGAAGATAGAAAGGAGTGTTTTGATTTGGACCGTAGATCTAAAATGGATGGTCGAGATTAAATCGTTACATGAAGTTTCACCTAAGGGTGCTACACTCCATTGATCCCTAAAAGGGTTATATTCTTGTTACAAGTTGTATTGAAGACATACACTACAAGAAAAAGCCTACTAGGCTTTTTGCAACGATAATTTTGTCGCTATTTTGTGACAGTTTTATTGATATTTTCATCGCTAGTTGTGATAAATCAGTTAACGATATCAACAGTGAAAATTTCCAAGCAATTTTTTTTGCCAAATATTAATGACGAACTTGCGACAAAATAGCGAGGGAATTGGTGGTAGGAAAAAATCAACATTATTTTAGAAATATATTTCAACGATGAAATTAGCGACGAAAAGATAACAAATTAGCGCAAAAAATTTTTGTCGTTAATTTCCTCAATGTAAACTCACACGAGTTTTTTTTGTTTTCCTTTTTATGTCATGCGAGTTACCTCCATAAGGAAAAAAACCTAGAGCCCTCTTGCCATTGTGCATTGTTGCCAACCGCTGCCTACCGCCTGCCACCACGCGTCACTGCTATCATAACCTTGATTCGCCGGTACACATTTTCACTTTTCCGATCTCTTGATTATTCTTTTCTCCGTTGAGTTCTTCTCAACGCCATTGGTCTTTGGAAGGTACTGATCTTTTGTGGCGAGAGATGTCAGATTCATTGTATTTTGCATCATATTTTAAGTTTACTAAGGGAATGGAGTTTTGGATAGTGATCACCTTTTGTATGTTTCATTTCTGCAACTCTCCATTGGAGAGTGCACTACCACATGTACATGATTTTTCTTCATAATAATCTATATGAAGGTGGATGACAACTAAAGTGGTCTGGCATCGTTTTCTCCTAAAAAACAAACACTAACTTGTCTGCAAATATGGGGGAAAATTGCACCTTGGAGATCTGTCCTTGTGAGGTGGATGGCACCATTTTTTTTCTGGGTCTCGCTTTCTTCTTGTTCTTGCCTGAGGAACCACCTTTGTCATAAAAACTCCAACTTCTGCTTGCGATAATATTACGGATTAGAGAAAAATAATTATACGTAGCAACTTAATTTCTTGAACTATAAATGCCCCTATCGCTGACATGAACAGTAACTATGCAGAATGGAGGTTTTGCTCTCCTAATGTTTGGATGGATTTTCTATTAAAGCGACAAAAGCCATTTGTCGCAAAGTAATTTATCCACGAATTTGCGATGATAATTTTCGTAAAAAAAACAACTTACTCTTGTAATGATATATTTATGTGCAATACTATCATTTGAGCATCATCTTCACATATAATTGTCCTGAGGCTGCAAGAGATGTAGGGAAGATAATTATCCCATGAGTAGAGGTTGACCCGGTGAACCCGATCCGACCCAACCTACTTTGGATCAGGTCGGGTGATAGACGGGTCGGTTGATTCAACCCGAACTCAATCCGGTGAGGGTTCGGAATTTTTCAATCCGAGTCGACCCGACCTGATCCGATGTCCCGATTTTTTTATTATTAATTTTTAATTTTTTTACTTAATTTTAGATTTAAAATGAAAAAGTAAAGTAAAAACATTTTATTATGAAAATAATGTTCAAATATTCATTAAACATACTTTATATTTTATAATAGTTATTAACTAATTTTTATATTAAAATAAATATAAAAATAAGTCAAAAATAAAAAAAGAAAAAAAGGGTGGTCGGGTCGGGTCGGATCGAATTTATTCACGGTTCGGATTGGTCTCCTACCCATGAGCTTCGGAACCTAAGGTGAAAATTAATAACAATAAAGCTACTAATTCATATTAAAATAAACATAAGTATTTGTAAAGATGTACAATAATTGAAACTTCGAGGAACTTATTCATATGTTTAATAGTTCAATAAGTGCAATTAACTCCATGAATATTTCAATGATGCAATATTAATGTTGTGTTCAATAATTAATATACCAAGTAATTCAATGGACGTGCAATCATTTATAATATCAATGCGATGCTCAATAATAAAAAATATAATCAATAAATGTGCAAAGTCATCTATAATATCAATGTGATGGTTAATTATAATACAAATGATTAATCAATGCTTAATGTCATTCGATGTTCATCATTTTAATTTATAATTTTGATAAATAGAATTTATTTTTCAACTTTTTATATCTTTGTAATTACTGGAAGGGAGGGCTCTCTATTTTTTTTTCGGTCAAAACCAACCGGTGTCCAGGGCTACTAGCACCTGACTAATCCGGTTTCGGGACGGGAGCGAAACGGTAAATCCCTGGCCAACGCGGCGACTCCAAGAATCGATCCCGGGACTACTAGCACCCGTCGAACCACTTGGGACGCAGCCCGCTTCCACTGCGCCAACCGTCGTTGGTTGGGAGGGCTCTCTATTCCATTTATAGAGTCCGCCATGCACAACTAACCCTGCGGAGGCCGGAGGGCTCAGTTTAGAGAGATGTCCAAGAAGGGCATGGGAAGGATGGGAGAGTGTCCAATTTCCACAAGGACTTATAATGTTGTACAAAAGGCTCCCTAATTTTATCTTCCTCAGTGAAATGGGTGCCATTGAGCATTTGATACATATAAATGATTTCTACTGACTATGCATGATGATGTTGAGGTGGAAGAATTACTTATTTTTTTATCACCATCTTTAATCCGACTCATCATAAATTTATTTCACCATTTAATGTCAACTTGTCTTAGGTGAGACTAAGCATATTGTAGGGCTCAAGAGTTCCTTGTAGTAAGCCAAGAGAACTCATCCTTGGCCTCTAATTGAGAGATAACCTTGGCTATATTATTTGCCCTAGTCTCAAGAGACCCTAGGATGTCATGATTCCAGTGGAGAGTATCAGTTTTGATATCATGTAGCGCATCATGGATGCTGCGGTATGTGGAGGGAAAGTTCTAGTTTCTTGTAACTATCTCCTTGGATTTTGAGTGGTGAAGTCAGAAATGTTCATGTTTAAAGGATAGGCTTATGAATGACCTATATATTGCTAAGTATGATGAGGTTATAATACCTTAGATTTCTAAGTGAGGACAATTTAAACTTTTTCCCAAACTCTCATAATGTCCCCTATATAAAGACCTTAATTCCTATTGTTTACCTCTTTTCTCCACATTTCTTGACGACTAGGGCTTGAGAAAGGAGAACAAGATGAACAAGAGGAACAAGGAGAAAGAAGAAGAGGAAGAAAGAGGAGAAAGATTCAAGATCAAGGTATGTAAAGGGGATCCAAACATCTCTCTCCTCTCTCAATGTTCTTCTTGTAATGCATTGAGAGCAAGAGGACACCTTGTTCTCTTATTGGATTTGTGATTGAGGATTCTTGTCTATTGATTAGATCTATGCATGTATAAGTTTTCATGATTTGATTTATGCCATGTGTAGGCTTTCATAATTAGATCTCATAGTTAGGGTTCCTTGTTTCTCATGTTGTTCATAATCTAGGGATAAACCCTAGATCTTAGAAATTTATGGATTATTATGTTTTCCAATATTCTTTTGATTCTAGAATGCCTAGGAAATGCATGTGTTTTGTATCATTTTGCCCGATTTCTAGATAAAAAATTGTGTAAAATCAGGCTAGGCGATAGAATTTCAGAGTTCTGTCACGACCGTGATACATTATGTCACGCGTGACAGAACGACTGGAAAATCGGCCAAAAATTGGTTCGTCATGACCGTGAAATAGGTCGTCACAATCGTGATAGAAGCATGAAAAAACATCATTCTGTCACAGGCGTGACAGGGAGATGTCACGAGCATGACTAACTCTGTCACGCCCATGACAAACTTTGTCATGGCCGTGACAAAGTTGGTCACGCTCGTGACATCTCTTCACGCCTGTGACAGAACGATGTTTTTTTCATGCTTCTATCACGATTGTGACGATCTATTTCACGGTCATTGCTGAAATCTTATATAGCATATTAAATGTTATTTTCAAGATATTAATAGTATGTATTGATGTTTGATGATTGTATAAGAACTTAGATATACATATATGTATGTTTCCCACGTAATTCTAGGTTAAAATATGGAGATTAAGTGACGTATGTAATTGTTTGTTGATTGAAAAGAATAATGAATCTAGTTGTGAATGATGTTACATGTCTATCCTCTATGGTCCTTTATTAGATATTTATCCAGAACGATCATCACATACATCGGCAATGGTGTGTCATTCCGATGTCACCCTCGGATGAGAGTCCAAAATGATCATAATACACATCGACAATGATGTTGCATTCTAATGTCGCCTTAGGGCGAGAGGGGAGCCTTGTCTCCAAGGTCTAGCTAGCCTATTGAGAGGGCAACGCCATAAATTTCAACTATCCGAAGATATAACGTTAATGAAAGGACCATCGAATAGATGAAAAGATGTCCCACGAAAGTGGAAGTCCAATGGGTTAATGAAGCAATCCTGAGAAAAGTTATGGTGACAATGGATATGGTAAGTGTACTCCACTTATATGCTTATGGATTAAATTGATTATTGATTGACATGTAGATCATATGTTAAGTACATGACGTGTATATTATTTACTTCTTTTTATATGAAGATGATGATGCATATTATGTAGTATCTTGTTAGGGATCATGTCATTTCATTGCATAGCCTTTATATACTCTAACTCGAAAAACTTTTACACCCTGGATCTGTACAAGTACCCAATGAATGGATGAATGACGGTTCAGCTCATGACAAAATAAATTGCACACTGGGTTAGGAGTTTTAGAGTCAAGTGTTCCCGAGTTTATTTGACTATAATTTTTATAGAGATGTTAAGATTATGGTTTAAGATGTTTTATTTGCTATTAATGATGTTTTAAATTCTATAACATTACTTTTAATGTTTTCATGAAGTCTTCTGCATTCAATTGAAAGATTCTTTTATCTTATTTAAATGGTTTTATTGCTTCTGTTGTATTAATTGAAAATCATATTTTATTCTGATTATGTGATGACGAACGAGCTAACACAATGACCTATTTGCCCTTAGCATTTGGGAGTGAAATTTCAAAGTGTTACAGAGGTCAAGCAGTTCAGCTGATAGCAAATTTGAGCAAGCCCAAGCCAATTATTATACCATGTGAAATTTGCATTAGACCCCATAAGAGTTTGGAAACGGTAAACCCTCAACATCAATCAGAACTCAACATCAAGCAATTGAGGCAAAACAGAGACCCACTTCCCTTCTTATCCTTGGTGTTAGAGCAAAGTTTTAATGTCTTATAAAATTATATTTTGATGATATAAACCTCGAAAGATTAAAGTTATATGCTGAAAACATTTAAATAAAAATGGACAACTTTATGCACAGAACTTTGATTAAATAATTAACCATGGTCTTATTAGATTCTAAATGAATGATGAATATAAAGTTATAGATAATCCTGTTAGCTAGCCATACAATTTAAGATCATCTCGTTTGGATAACTGTGTAAAAAGTTATGTTCAAAATAATGTAGGTCGATCGAAGCAAAGAACATTGGTCGAGACTATACCGGTCGATCGATACACCGGTCGACTGATCAACTCTACGAGCGGAAATCAAAATATCAAGACTATACCGGTCGATCGATCAAGCCTGACGTTGAAGAAATCATGCAATGGTCATATAGATCGGTCGATCATTCCAGCAGTGCGGTTGACCAATTCCCGGTTGACATGAATAGTAACAGTTAGTTTTGAATGAAAAAAATTGTGAAAAATTTTCTGGACGAATTTTTCACATATTGAAGTCTATAAAAGGAGTGCTAAAACATGAAGCAAGGCATCCATCCAAACATTAAAGAAAAACTTCAAGTTATCAAAAGAATATCATTCTCTTAAAGTTATCATTCTAGTTTCTTTTCTCTCTCATCTCTTCTTGTGAGCTCCTGTAAAAGAGAGAAACCATTGTTTAGAAAATTAAGAAAGTTCGTGTATAAAAGATGTTCCATATCTTACATCTTGAGCAAGAGAAAAGATAAGCTTCATAGGAGGAGAGGTGTGCCTTACCTCTCGAAGCAAAGAAAAGATAGTGGTGTAAAGGGCTTTCTTCCTTGCCTCATTTTGAACAAATGAAAAGTTTTAGTGGAATCTCCGACGATCTCGATGTCAAGAAGTCGGATCGGAGAGGTAGGCCAAAGTATGACCGAACCTCAACAAACCACTGAGTTCATCGTGTTTGATTTCTCTCTTCCACTCATTTCCATGTGATTGGATTATGATTGCATTAATTTAAAGTTTAACGAATCGATTTTAAGCTTCCGTGACTTATTTTGTGAAGTCGATAATTTTGACTTTTAAACACTAATTCACCCCTCATCTTGGTGCCTTTGGAATCCTACAATTAGTATCAGAGCCAAGTTGCTCTTGTTTTAATATTTAATCATCTTGTTTTAAAATTTAAACATCTTCAGAATTATGGCATCAAGTGGATTTAGCTTTTTCGAACAATTAATTAGCCATCCTTCACTTTTTAATGCATCAAATTTTGCTTATTGAAAAATTAGGATTCAAGTATATATATGTTTTATTGATATAAACATGTGGGACATTATTGAAAAAAGTTATTATTTATATAAAAAATTACTTCAGAATATACCGAAAGAAATTTTTTTTAAAAAAATTGATCGGAAAGCTAAAGATATTTTTTATTGTGCTTTGGATTCAACAAAATTTAATTGAATTTCTAGTTGTGAAAGTGCAAATGAGATTTGGAAGATGAAGGAACAAATAAAGTTAAAGAATCAAGACTAAATATTTTAAGTCATCAACATAACTCATTCAAAATACTAGAAAATAAATCCATTAATAATATGATTGTTCGATTTAACGATATTGTGAATGACTTAGTCTTCTTGGACGAGTCAAGCACTAATCCCCAAAAAATGAAAAAGTTTCTCACGTTTCTCTTATTCAAATGGCATACAAAAAGAAATGTAATTGAAGATGTAATTGAAGAAAAATACTTGGATAGTTTGAATTTTAATGATCTGATTGATTCATTATTAACTTATGAGATCGAAATTCAAAAAGAAGAAGAAGCAAATGTTTTCAAAAAGAAGACATTGGCATTAAAAGCGAACGAAAATGAAGAAGAACTAAGTGAAGAGAAAGTGGACAAAAAGAGACTCGCACGCTACATAAGAAAACATGATAAATATATCAAGTTCATGAAAAAGAAATATAAAAATGAGAAATTAGCCAGAAGATCATACAAACATCACAAAGAAAAGACATCTCAAAAAGGAAAAAAAAAATATATAAATAGTCAAATGAAACTAAGTGATCTTTCTAGCTGGTAGCACTTATTTTGATAGGTTTTGATTCTTATACGGAGAATAACACGCTCACCATTGTTTATGTTTTGGAGTGCTTTTTAAGTTAAATTCCAACATCTATATTATCTTTTTCTTTATGCTAAGTTGATGTAGAATGCTTGATTGGTGTAAGAACAGCTCGGACTTGTGAAATTGTTTCCGGATCGGCCTAATCAGCATTAAAATTCAAATTGCTCTAACTGTTGAAGCAGGATTGAGTCTGCTCAAGAATTGAACTATTCAGGAACCCCATTTTTTTTTTCAGTCAAGGAAAACTATCTATTATTTTTCTGTTTACCAATTTGCATGTTTTACATGCCATCTGCAGTGGGATATGATGTTTATAGTTTTAAAGTTTAGAACGAAGCTCCTTTTTTATGCATTTATATGAAATTTGCTGCATTACCAGGTACCTAGTAGGTAAAGAATAACAACCGAGCGTTATGGATGGCAATATTCTCCGCCCCTGTGGGGCCCCACAGAGAATCCCCGATCGGGGCCCCGAACTCGGAGAATTTTTTCTCTGCGGGGTCGGGGATGGAGGAAAATTGTCCCCGAACCCTTTTTTGGGAATCGGGGCGGGAGGAGTTGTCCCCGCCCCGTCGTCCCGCGGGTCCCGAATCCCCACAACACAAAGAAAAAGTGAGTGTATAACAATAGTCCCACATAAAGTCCCCACCCCGTCGTCCCGCGGGGTCCCGAATTCCCACACCACAAAAAAAAGTGAGTGTATAACAATAGTCCCACATTGATAATAGTAGGAAAGTGAGGGTAAATAGACAAGTATAAATGAATGAGGAGACTAATGGGTCAATATTGAATGTTTATGGAGAAAGTCCATCTTGAATATTTTTTAAATTTATAATAGTATTTTTTTATCAAATTATCTCTTAATAAAAAAATTAATAAAAAAATTTGACTGAACCAAAAAATATAATTCAATCCGATTTTGATTGATCTTTTATCGGTTCGATTCGGTTTAATCCGATCCAAACTAGAATCGGGCCGTAGGGTTCGGAGTCCCCGTGAGGATTCGAGGCCCTGCGAGGATCGGGGCGGAGGATAAAATTTTCTCCGGACCAGAGATTTGAGACGGGGTCAGGGACGGAGGCAGGTCATCGGGGTCGGGGCGGGGATGGTGTTCCTCGCTCGGAACAGGGTCGGGTGCCACTCCTACCGAGCGCTAATTATATTACATATAGTTTTTTCTTACATTCTTTTCTTTCGGCCACGTTGCTATAAACCTTATGAAAAAGAATTTTATTTCATTCCATATGCATTCAAACTTTTCTGATTACTTGCACGAACTAAGAGCTCGTCGAGTGCAAATATAAGCAAATGGTTCCCTTGGCAAGAAGATGTGTTTTTTTTTTGTATAATTGGGAATCGACGTCATTGCTCAATTTCTTCTTCCTGTAGATGGACAGGGCTTCAATTCTTGGTGATGCTATTGAGTACTTGAAGGAGCTTCTGCAAAAGATCAACGACCTCCATAACGAACTCGAGGTGCCAACTTCTGGTTCTTCACTACCTGCCTCAACTACAACGAGCTTTCACCCCTTGACCCCCACATTACCAACAATTCCAAGCCGAGTGAAGGAGGAGCTCTGTCCAAGTTCATTGCCAAGCCCGAATAATCAGCAAGCAAAGGTCAGTTTCAATTTGTTTGAGTGTCATGCTTTCTGCTGTCAATTTTGTCGAAGACCAGACGTAATTCCAATAGCATCACTTGTTTCACGGAATGCATCCTAGTGATGTCGGATTATTTATGGATCTTCCTGTTTCACAGGTTGAGGTCAAGATAAAAGACGGCCAAGCAGTCAACATTCACATGTTTTCTGCCCGCAAACCTGGTTTGCTGCTTTCTACCATGAGGGCACTTGATGGACTTGGTCTCGACATCCAGCAGGCTGTCATCAGCTGTTTCAATGGGTTTGCTCTGGATGCTTTCCGAGCTGAGGTGAGTTCGGCATTAGATGCCATGTTGTAGTATTGTCATCATAAAGAGTCCATTCTTTGTTCCACTTTTCTTTTGCTGTAAACCACCCTCTAAGGCATTTTGTTTTCTGTTCTTTTGCAGCAATGCAAGGAAGGCCCTGTTGTTCTGGCGGAAGAAATCAAAGCAGTACTCTTGCATTCAGCAGGAGTTCACAATAACATACCATGAGACAATGCTGAATCAAGTAGCAACCGGCGATTAATTTCGTGATTGTGACACTAATTAGGAGCTTGAATTTCATCTTGAGAAACCTTGTCAGGAAATGCTAATAATGGTTTCAACAGTTGTGAGTTTCGTTAGCAGTATTGCCTGTTTGTGCTTGCTCAAAATCCGTCTTTGTCAGAGAAAATAACTCTTCCTCATTGGCTTGTTGAATAAAATGATTATTTATGTGGCCCATGTTATTCATCATGCAAAATATATATGTTTTTTTGAGAGGACATTCGTCATGTAAGTTGACGCGGACAAATGACCAGATTTGTTTAGGTTCCCTCTTTTTACTTTCTGATTTCACTACTTGGTGTTTCGTCTTGGCATATCAGGAAATTCCTGAATAAATGCCGATCTAAACCTTCCCTGATTCCTTCATCCATGCACTGGGGCATACCCTCGTAAATTCACTCGCCTGTATCAATGTGTGCAAATACTCACTCACTGTAGCTTCCACCATTGATTTCTAGGCTGCTCTTCCAGCTGCCTCTGCTGAAAATATGACTCACTGTCAGTGAATAATCCGCTGCATCCTTGTTACAGATAATTCTCTGCTTCTTATCATATCCTCTAAATTATGTCATATATTTCATGGCCCCAGCGCTCTGTCTTGATTCAGTGACTCAATTTCCTTATGCTCTGAGACAATGCAAGCTCAAACAGAACCAAAATGCCACGGTCCACATGGTCTTCACCCGAAGAAAAACATTTGATAATTGTCTTACTGTGTTCATCAGAAAAATTAGTAACATCATTTCCCTGGTACAAGCAACATTGGACACTCCGGGATTCTCTAAATTTAACATCATAGGTATACTTAATTGAAGTCAATGAACTCCTCTATTTGAGAGTTGAGGAACAGAGCTCATGTAAAACCTGTGCTTACATCCTCTTTCCAATATGGAATCTTGATCCATCTTTATTCTTTAGTCTGTAGTCGCCAGTTAAAGTTCCCTTCACTCTCATGCAGAATCCATGTGGCATATTTAGGTGACTGCAGAGTAGACACTACAAAAGTGACCTCCCATGTGGCAATGTTTAAGTGACATCCTGATTGGATGTTTTCAATCAAATGCTATCGGATGGATAACGAAATGAGTTTTATCATCCATCGGGTCCTCAAAAAGCTGCACGAATGTTCGGGTGCCTGTTTATTTGAATAGTAACTTGGGATGGGCATTGTAAATAAAATGTAACGAAGCCTAAAAGTGAGGGGTGAAGGTAGTTCGGCAGTTCGGATTTTCGATTTATAAAAAAAATAATCGATATTTTTCGAATTTATTTTTAAAATAAAAAAATTAGTTTAAAATCATTTTGAAAAAATAAAAATCACCCTCTAATGAATCAGTTTTTTAGGTGGTTTTTTTGGAACCCTATTTTTATATAATTATATTTTAAAATATATATAATAAAATAAATTTAATATAAAAATATTTAATCTTATGTTAAATATAAAATATACTACTAAAATTTTAAAGTTATTAAATTAGAGTTTGATGATGCGATAGAAAAGTATGAAATTTTATACAAAAATATTATATCTATAATAAAATAACTAATAACATTTGCATTAATTATATAAATAAAAAATGAGCTCCACGAGTCTTTACGATTTTTTGAGATGGGGTTTTAAATTTAACGGGTGAATTTTAATTTATTAAAAATTATCCTAAATTATATTTGGACCTTTAATTTTTAATTTTTTCGATTCATTTTTTTTTAGTCGGATAAATTTTTCGAATTGATTGAGTTTTTCTTACACCTCTAGCAGAAGTAAAGTTACAGATTTATATAATTGTAGAAATGGTCTAAAATCTTTTATATTGTTGTTGTGTGGTGCGAACTGCGAATCCGTAATGTCACTTGGTGACATCCCATATTTGTGAAAAATAAACAAAGTAATAAGAGTTTAAAAGGGAAAACGATAAGAAAGATAAGAATGGGGTTTGGATTAGAGTTGTATTTGGAATTTATAATCAGATTCTAATTTAAATTTAAATTAGGAATAATTTGACAGAACTCTCAATTAAACTTATGTTGTGTCTTAGGTAGGAATTAATTCATATATAATTTAGTTTTCTATAAGTAGACCCTAAACCCACAAGGTACATGTAGCCCCGTTTGGTTCTTCACCAGAGCAAGAGGGAAAAGGTATATTCAAACTACAACATCCAAATATCACGGGGATTGAGTTTTCTCAATCGAAATGTCATTATTACATTTTATTCTAGGCAGAAATAGAATAAAAAAAGTGAGAATTTTGAATACTAACATATGACAAGAACATCTTTGTTCTATGACATTTTATTTCCAACGCAAGAACATGATGTTCGCTAACCAAACGGGGCGTAGAAATTGTTGAACGAAGAGCCATCCAGCCTCGTAGGGAGTCATATTCGTGACAGTTTGCGAATTGCCATTTGATTAAAGAACAAATGATGAAATATCTCGTTATTCCAAAAATACAATCAAACATCACGGAGACTGAGCTTAAATTAATCAAACTTTAATTTTGTCAAAATCATCTTGATAAATGAAATACCATTATATTTATTCTTGTCTATTGATTTCTTATTGACAATCACAACGAATTCCACCCATAGAGAAAAATGAATTGTGGCTGATTGCCGTCGCGAGTAGCTAGTCGCGCCTCGACGTTAAGCCTTGATCACAATCAAGGGGATCATAAAATTTTGGTTGATTTTTTTTTAATAATTTCGTTTTATATTCATTGTCAATTACTAGATAATTGTTCTTATATCTCTTTGTCTACAGGCGCGGATCGAGCCAAATGTTTTTTTGACTGGGTTCACAAGTATAAGAACCAAGAGGTCGTTAAGGGATAAAATTATTGTCAAAATTTATAAAAAAAACAGAGAAAAAAATGAATGGGAATGCAAAATAATTTTAAGTTAACTATATATTTCAAATACTTGCAGTTTGTCATTTCAAGTAAATAAAATTTTTCCTTCTTTCTTTGTGAGTATCAATAGAATGGTGCGTTGTATTGTAAAATAAGCTTTTCATACTTTTTTTCTTTATATCATTATTATATTACCTTATTGCTTGTGAGAGGTGATCAAGTATTTGTGTGTTTAATTCAATTACATCTGATTTTAATGACCTTTTTACTCTTGTTTTTTTTAACTTGTATAGTTTAGAAATCAATTTAAATGCATAGAAGAAATGAGGAGCATTAGGACCGGAACTTAGCGTTCCAAGGTTTGGAAGAATGCATAATAAAGAAACAATAGAGTTCAAATTGGAGTGACTCTTGTCTTGATAGGAACATATATGTAACACAGTAGTCATTTTTTTCTCAGAACAATAAGAAAATAATAAATCGATTGAATGTGCTTTATTAAATTTTGAATTATGATAATCAAAATATATTTTTATGTTTAAAATCCAGCAAATAACTCATGCTCATTTCATGAGGATTGCTGCTCTAAGCCTCTGTGTCATATATACTATAACAATTGTGTCTCCTTCAAAAACGTATCTCTTTAGGTTAAATAGTTGGCATCTTCATGATTCCAAATTTCGTTTCCATATAAAACTATAAATTGAGATATCTCTTCGTCTGTTATATCCCAGAAATACTGTGAAGATTGACCAAATAGAATAATATATTATTCATTTCCCATTTTGAGGTAGCCACAAATAGGCTTCTAAAATCAATCATTTACCAAGTTATTTCTCTTTGGATTGAGACACCAATTGTTCTACAAGTACTTGTTACTTCTTACCGCAATAAGATTTGTCAGTATTTTAATGCTTTGATTTATTTTTTTCTGAGCGAATTGTTGATTTCTTTGTTCAATTATTCCATATTGAGATAGCAATGGTATATAAACTATTGTTTCTTTAGTGGTGCATTTGTAGTTTGAGAATTAAATATGTAATATCTAGTTAGAAAAACATTATACTACAAACTGATTGTTACGTCGCCTTTGGTTTTATAAAAAGCAATTGCGGGTGATATAAATTTTAAAGGTTTAATTAACCTGAAAAAGCTATTATATTAATTTGATGTGTTTGATAAATGAGTTCCAAGTCAGAGGTTGATCAATTATGTCAATAAACTAGCTACTTGAAAAAAAATTATTTATTTAAAAGACATACTCATAGTATATATAAGAGAAGTGTAAACATAATAAATTATTTGTACACTCTATAATCACGTGATTTACCTACAGGTTAACTAAGAATATAAAAAAAATAATTGAAATTAGGAATGACTCAAATATGAACAAACTGTTACTAAAAAAGTGAATGAACTACCAACTTGCATGGAGAAAAAAACCAGACGAAACTAATTAAACAGATATATCACAAAAAACAAAATAACGATAACACTAAGAACACTTGAGACATGATCAACCTAAATATTTTTTTTTTTAAAAAAAAAGTGAAGTAAAAGTGCGAACAACATCACCAACGTAACCCAAATATGCACTAGAAGGATGAAATTAAGCTATTCCTTGGAGTATCAATATAAAAAGATTGATAATATCACATAGTTCCAAATTTATGTCGAAGTAGTTTCAATTCTAGTAGACTTGTTTACATAAATATTTTAGATCAAATTCTATATCATTCTAATTTTCTTTTAATTTACAGACAATCTATTGTCATTGTTGTTATTATTTTTAATGCTGAAGAAGACGACGCACACAGTGATTTCATCACATGTTTGATTCTTTGCATGGTGTCTCCTTCCTTCATCCAAAAACATTTCAAATAAATTTATCTGAACTTATACATTTGGACATCAATATTAAAAAATAAAAAATAAAAATAAAAATAAAAATAAAAAAGGAAACGCACTCCAAAGTCACGTTCTCTCTATTTATATATGTTTAGATTATTATGCATTTTTTTGTTCTTTACATTTCATAGTAAGTTCTTATTTATATTTATTTACTTTTATTTGAGTTTTCATCTTTTGAACAATAAGATTTCTAAAGAAAATCTTATTACTCTCGTTGTGACATAAAATGAATTCATTGGAACCTAATCAAGTAAGAATTATAAGAGCTACCTTCTATAATTACAACATTCATCTCAAGTCAATGTTTTGCTTTATAGTTTCCATTCCTCCTGCTACTAGAATACACTGGTTAGAGATAAGGTTGAAAGGAAATATTGAATGGAAGTGTGTCCCATAAGTTGTAACGAAAAAATTACGCCAAATGTCCTTCAACTTTGACGTTTACTCAGCGATATCATCAATGTTCACTTTGTAACACGAATGTCTCCCATCTTTTAACTTATTTCACCCGGTGTCCTCCTTAACTACGATCGACCGTCTTTCAATCACGGAGCTCACGTGGCGCTGACACGTCTTCTCTCATCTCCACATAAACATTACAATGACATGATAATATTAAAAAATAATTTTAAAAATTAAAAATGCCATATCGCCACAGGAACGACCCTCCTTCTCCGACGAGAGCTCGCAGGCAAAGGGAGGGACACTACAAGAAAAACGCTGATTACGGAGGTCAAAACCGTCTGTAATCAGTCCAAAAACCGTCGGTAACTATATTACCGATGGTTTTTTCGACGGAATTGATCCGTTGGAAAAACGCTCGTCGCAAATCGATTTGCGACGGTTGTAAAACATTCGTGGGTAATATCGACGGTCTAGCTGGCGGGCTCGGCTGTCGAAGGTTGAGTGTCGACGGTTTGAACCGTCGATACTATCGATGGTTTAAACCGTCGAAACACTCATATCGACGGTTCACCCGTCGACTCCACAACTAATTTTTGACGGTTCAAACCGTCGAAAAGCTTGCACGGACGGTCAGAACCGTCGATAAGTATCGAAAAATTTGTTGTCGATAATTAATTTTTAGCTATTTTCGATGGTTCATACCGTCAAAAAAAATTATAAAAATTTAATGTCCGAACATATAATACAAACACATCATTCCAAACACACCATTCATATATAACACATATCACCATTCACATCATTCCAAACACATATCACCATTCCAAACACATATCACCATTCCAAACAATTATAACACATTTATATCCAAAGATAAGCAATAACATAATTGTCCAAACACATTTAACCATCACATATAACACATAAAATTGTCCAAACCATTTGCAGGTAGTATACATTAATATCCAAACATTCCAAACACCAATAAACACCATTCCAAAGCAAAGATTAGTCTCGCCTTTCCCGTCGGACAATTCGAACACTAAAAGGTTTTCACAAGACAATTTGCAGGTTTTCACAATTCGAACATCAAGGAACCTGCAAAGAGAATTGAGAAAGTTAGTACCCATATACCTGCAACGATAACATGATTAAGGATAGTTGCAGTTAAGGGAAGGTTTTTTTTGGTAACATGCTAAAATGATTCTCCAATATCATAAATATTTTGAAACTAAGAAGACAAAGAAATAAAATCCACTTGCCATAGATTCTTCTTGTGGCAATGTAGAGCCAAGAGATGGCGGCCCACACATGACAAAAAGATAGCTTAATTGTTAGAAGCTCAAGCATATTTTTTAATAAAAGGAAACTACCCCATCAATTGACATTTGAGAATAGCAAAAAGGTAGATTTTATTAATTGCAGTTTGTATTGTCTACACCATCACACTAAGCTGATTACAGAAAGTGATAGAAAGGTATTAATGAAGAAGAAGAAGAAGAAGAAGAAGAGAAATTAGAACACTAATGCTCCGTAATTAATTGTTTACGAGCAATTATACTAACAGGAGTCTGATAGGTCCAAGAGCAAATGAGAGAGAAAGGTGTGCTGGGGTCAAACTCAACACAATATATCTAACACATTTTGTTAGTTGCAAGAAGTGGCAAAAATAATGCTGGTGACATTGTCATTGATCAGTGATGCTGATGCAGGGATCATCATGGAACGGATAGAAATGTTCTTGTTGGAAATATAATAAATCAGAAGACGTGAAACTTATGAACAACGAGCAGCTTGTTAACACTACCAAGCAATATGAAAGCAATTAATTAGGTTTACGTGTTTAAAATGAACGAATTAACTACAGAATTACAAGCATGTCGTAGTCTGTAGCCATACGCAGGCAATTAACAAAGAGCTCAACCTTCCATAAACTAATCAACAATCTTAATATTTAATCAGCAAGCAGTCACAACTTTTCATTCCTTAATTAAACAAATATATCATGAGTAGTAGAAGTTGAGCACAAGTAAATAATTAATTAAACCAAATTCCACAAAAAATAAACCAAATGAATCTACCTCGGCGTCCTCGGCGTTGAATTCGCCACACATGATGGCATGCACCATTTTCGATATTTCAGACTTATGATGACGTTCACGTTCTTCGAACTCCTTTTTGAGCTCTTACGTAACCTCCTGCCTGAGCTCTTCCCTAATCGAAGTCCTCATCTCATCCATCATGTGTTGCATACCAGAGGAAGTTGAACCTGAAGTATTTTTACGACCATATCCAATATCTATTGTACTCACAGAAGATCCGAGACCATAAATGCGACCCTTCTTCACGCCGATGTGATCCGTCCAAAGTTGTCTTGGGGTCAGCGGTGTGCTCCCCTATTGCGTGGCTTGCGTAATGTGATCGACTTCCTTTGTTTTGAAAGACTCCTGAAAATAGGAAAGAAAAATCAACGAGCCAAAAAAATAATTAACTATAAACAATGATTTTACTATCTTATAGATTTACTTGAAATTTAGGGAAAAAAGTGGCACATAATTTTACATACATATGTCTCCCGAGCATAATCTGTAATTCATTCTTTGTTCTTCTTCTGATGAGTTCGGAGAAATACTTCGTCCTAAGTAGGAGGTCTACCCATCTCTTTCTCCTGCAATAGGATAATAATTTATCGAATAAAGTATAATATTTTGTCGACACAATATTGAAAGATCTTACCATTTTTTTAGCAATCGTACTCGTGGATACACATCCGCCCGAATGCAAGCATGCTCCTTGGTCGGACTCTAGACTTGTTTTTGCTTTTTCGCATTTCAATTTGTACTCCTCAGTGGACCACTTTTGTAGCAAATCGATCCAAACGGCCACGGGGATCCAATTGGGCCGTGCCCCAGCAGCTCGAGCTTTCGAAAGCATCGCGGACAATCTCTTCGAGCACCGGGAATTAAAAGTCTTCCACATTTGTTCCATATTCTCGGGCTCCCACCACACATCAGCCTGCATGTGTATAAAAATAATTAACGTATTACGAAGATAAATTTTAATAATCATGTTAGCTTCTAAGGACACCTGAAATTCATTAAATAGCATCTGTCTCGTGACATAAGGAACTTCCCTCCATGTAAGCCACACTTCAGTATACCTATATTGCAACACTTTAATAACTGCCGCGGCCGCGGGTTTCGACGGTACAAACTTGAAAGAATACAAAATTATAAAATGCGATGGGTGAATCACAAAATGAATAAGGATTCGAAATACATAAAATAACACTTACCCTAGATTCTCATCTGTCTGTACGTATGCTTTATGCACACGATTTGACGAAATACATAAAATAACACTTACCCTAGACCAAATTTACTGACCAATCTTTTTGTCCTATAAAAATTTTCAGGAATGCGAGCCCCAATTGGTGTGACCTCTTTTAAAATATCTAGAAATGCATCAAAACATGCTTGTGAAATATTGTGGTCGGCTTTCAGATTCAACAATCTAACAGTGAGTGATAGTTCTGAATGACTTTCACACCTGAGCCATAAGGGTTGGCTCGATGCGTTTAGCAAGTCATAAAAATCTCTTGCTTCTAGATTTGGTGTCTCTTCATCCTGCTCAAATATAATATTACCATACTCAGTTGCAGCTGCGTCATAAACTAATTATTCATATTGTGAAGTAAATCCTGCTTCAGGATCGACAAAATGGAGACCTGGATTTGGGATGCTTGTCGAAGGCGCTCCTTCACCTAAATCATCCCATTGCCAATAATTGAGTTTGAAATCCTTTCTATATAAGTGAACCTTAACGGTCTCTAGCGTCTATAACTTTGTGCTAGCACATTTCAAACAAGGATACCTAATCGTTCCCTCCCGCTGAGATTGGAAGGACTGGCAAACCACACTAACATAATAGTTAACGCCATATATGAATTCTTGTGTCAAACCTCTACGATCAGGATTATTTCTATTGTACATCCATCGACGATCGTTCAAGTGTGACATAATGTCTGCATTATTTGCAAATTATAGTAATTATAAAATTTGTAATAAAATCGGACCAAAGTTGTAAATAATTCCAACGGTTCACATATTCCGTCATTTAAAGAAAACATCGAAGATACATCATAAACACTATTACAACTAATCAGGAACAAATCATAAAAAATTTACGTCATTTAGAGTGACCACGACAAACTACAGTCATGCATGTATAGCAAAAATTTTTTAACATTTCGCAAATCAACTCTTGGAAGATTGAAGAAAACACACTGATCAAATGTTAGGGTCTTCATTCAGCATAAAATGTAGTCATAGTAAAAAGAAAGTTTCCACTTCTATCCCCTCATACATGAATTATGAATTATTCCATAACCAAAGAAATCTTTAGTCCCAAACATTTCATAAAAAACTTATGACATTTCAAGATAAATACATACTGCTGCAAGCACATATATCGTAAGCAACAACACAAGCAAAACATAACAAATTGAAGAATGCAACTGATAATTACATGCAAAATCTCCAAGATAATGTAAAAGCAAACCGAGTTGGATACAATAAAAAGAAGCTAAACACCTGATAATGGAACAAAAGAAGTACATGTCACGTTTTCTTTTTTTGTTACTTGAACCATCATTGCTTACATATCTTTGGCCTTGTTTGATATGGATAAGCACGGGTCATTTAATTAATTAAACCTATAATAATGAAGAGCCAAAGCTGTTCATCATGTACTTTAATAGATAGAACACCTTGTACTCAAATATTCATAAGCTTGTTAAAATTTACCTAATGTAGTTATTTTGAAATTAAATAGATTCACGATATTTTTTTAGTTAAATATTGACATTTCAGCATCCCCATATTATTAACTTGAACCAGGTACGCATCAATTTTAATTTAGAGAGATAAAATTGCATTCCTAATGTAAAAGACTGAGACCGGAGATGATTGCTACCTTGGCAGCGGCAGCAGCAGCGGCGATCTCTTCTTGCACCTTGCGAAAAAATCAGCGAACAACATGATCATGTCCAACATTAATAATAATTACGATGTCTCTCAATTCAACTTCATAAGCCTCCCTTTGCTTAACCAACAATTAGTTCTGATAGTCACATAATAAGAAATAGATTATAAAGGTTTATATGGATCGTATGTTTAGTCCCAAGCACATTTGAGATCACTTGTGTAGGAGGTCTGCAATTTAGATTATAAGGAATGAATTTTACAAAAAAAAATTGATGGATCCACACGCAGAGGGCGGCCGGATCTGGCCGCCACGTGGAGGGCGGCCAGATTTGGCCGCCATGCGCGGAGAGGGCGGCCGGATCTCGCCGCCGCTCGGAGGGCGGCCGGATCTGGCCGCCGTGAACGGAGAGGCCGGCCGGATCTGGCCGCCGCGCATGGAGGCCGGCAGGATCTGGCCGTCGCGCGTGGAGGCTGGCCGGATCTGGCCGCCAGAGAGAGCAAGGAGGGCGGGGATCGGAGCTTACTGGCGCCGGAGATTGCAGTCGCGACGGCGACCTGGCAGCGGACGAGATCTTCGAACAGGCAGCATACAAGAGATTCGGGCGGCGGACGAGAGCTTCAGGTGGCGATGGAAGGCAATGCAGGTGCCGGAGGTGGCCGCCGGATGAAATGCGGAGGGCGGCCGGTTCTGGTGAAGAGAGACGCGGGATCGAAACGAACAAAGTGACAGTGGGGTCGGGTATTTATATAGCCACTTTTCGACGGTCATACAGTCGCAACTTAGGTAAAATATGATATAATACTAATTCGAATTAAGACGGTCAAATCGCTGGACGAACCGTCGAAACTTTCGATGGTTCTTTAGCCATCGATATGCATAATAATATATATATCAACTGATCAGAATTCTATAAATTATAAATTTCCATTTTCGACGATCAAGACCGTCGAAAACAATTAAAGTACAATATTTTAATTAATTAAAATCTCATAATATTCCGACGGTTGTGACCGTCGAAATATCGACGGTTCGGTCAAATGTCGCAACTTTCGACAGTCAAAACCATCAAAAAGTAAAATAATAATACCCGATCAACGTTGAAATATTTCGACGGCTAAGACCGCTAGAAGTTTTGACGGATAGGTGAACCGTCAAAACTTTCGACGGTCTAAACCGTCAAAAAACAAATTTTTCGACAAAAAATTTTGACGAATACTTAACCATCGAAAGTTTAGACGGCTATAACCGTCGAAAAATACCCGACGAAAATGTAAACGGTTTATACGATCCGCCGAAAAAATCATCGGTATTTGAGACGGATGTTGGACCGTCGAAAATTCGACTTTTTCTTGTAGTGGGAGGGGGGAGGGGTGGGGGGTCGCCCCCATGCGAGCTCAAAGGTAAAATGAATCTGTGCATTTTTTTCGATGGGAGATAGTTTAAAATAAATATTTTTTTATTAATTAAAAAAATTGAGCCAATGAGTTCACAATAGTGATTTTTTTTTCATTTTTTTTGTGATGATCGAGTTTTTTGTACACTCCTAACTATCTCGCTTCATAGCATTAAAATTTTTACGTCATTTGCTGGAACCATATTTATATTGTGTCACATATCTTCACTATGTTCCACTTTCACAAATATAAAGTCTTTTGTTTAATAAAAACAATTATCGGGTGATATATACTTATAAATGTAACAATCGGACATAAACCTCTCTAACGACAGAGAGAATTCAAATTTGAATTCAAATTCGAAATTGAATTGAAAAAAAGAAGAAGAAACAAATCGAGAATACATGGGAGTAACCTCCCCCGATTTTTGGCCATATCGTTTGCACCTCCGAGTGAGGGGCGACGATTATAAGAGGCCATGAGGGAGAGCCGCTCACCCCCTTTGGACTCCACACTCGGTCGCCGCCGCCTTCGTTTCTCCTTCTAACGAATGACGCGTCCAGGCGAACCGAGCAAGAACAGGGGCGAACGATGAACGAGCCTTTTGCACGAACAGCGGATCCTTCGACGCACACATGAGGCCGACCGCACTAGGAGTGTTCACGGGTCGGGTTGGACCCGACCCGTGAACAAATCCGACCCGACCGGGTCATTTTGGATCGGGTCTAGCCCGACCACCCAATTTTTTTTTTAAATTTGTTCTTACTATTTTATTTAATATAAAAAATATTATTTAATATTATTATAAAAGCATAAAATATGTTGTCTAAATATTTAATATTATTTTTGCATTTAAAATATTTTATTTCTATTTTTTAAAATTCTTTAAATCGAATATAAGCTTTAAGTTTAAATAAAAAAGAAAATTAATTAAAAATAAATTAAAAAACCGAGTCAATCGGGTCGGGTCAAGTCGGGTTGAATTTTTCCAATCCGACCCGACCCGACCCGAATCAGTTCGGGTCGGGCTGGGTCATCGGGTTCACGGGTCGACCCGACCCGGTGAACACCTCTAGACCGCACCACATCGTCGGCTGGGAACAACCGAGATCGGAGCAGACAAAGGAATCGCCGGCGATCGAAAAAGGTACCTTAGACGTTTAATCCCCTAGATGATAAAGTAATGATCATTTGATACGTACTACGATTCCATAGTACCCTATAGATGATAGATGTCATTTTTCGTATTGTCACTGTTGCGATCCAGCGGCCAAAAGTCGCTTGGATATGAGAGATGATTGGCACCCTGTTTCATTCGTGGAATCAATCGACCGTTTCCGCGAAAATGGTTGACCGATTCGCATAGATCAATGTCGACCTTATGGTCAGTCGACTGATTTGACCCGATCAGTCGACCGATCTGGAGAGAGCCACCGTCGAAGCCATACGCATACGATCGATCAATCGGTCCCAGCACAACGATCGACCGATCCTGCGATGCACCGACTGATGTAGCGATTGGTCGATCAAGTGAACGGTCGACTGACCCAATGGGAGCGGTCGAATGGTCGACCAGTCCAAGGATAGAGAAAATGCCAGACTGATCTCAAAGTACGAATATTGATCCGGCCGAGTCAAACCCCGACTCGGCGTTAATAAAGTGCATGGCCCGATTCGGGGTATATTACAAAAGATGAAAGTACCCATAGATGATAATAAGATAAAGAAATGATGAAATTATGGGATAACTTTGTGCCGTCCAAAGTACAGAGTAAAGCTCAAAGTATAGTACAAAGAGGAGCATGTAGCTGAATTGAGGAGACAGTAAACTTACCGATCTTAACGGCCACTACTCCTGGAATATAGGCCCTTTCCCACTTGTATTCCGAAAAGGGGTGATGTATTGACACAGTCCTTCCTCGAAGAGGGCAACATATGAAATTCAAGGTATAGCACCAGAGGCAGGTAGCTTAACTATGGAGACAGCGAACCTATGAATATCACTGCTTTTGGAGGTACAGGTCCTCTCTCACCTGTATTCCAAAAAGGGTATGCTTTGGCATACACCTTCTCTATAATGGGCATCCCTGACTTTACAAATGCATAGAAACACCTCTGGCTTTCCAATTTAATCAAGTCGATCTTGCATGAGACAACAAACTTCAAGGACCACATAGTAATGTAAAAGATATAGTATCACACAGAGCAAAGTAAAGTATCATAATGTATAGCAGAGTAAAGTACAGAACAAAATATTGTTATAGTAAAGAACAAAGCATAGATATGAGCAAGTATTGTTCATAGCCCACTGTGATCAAGGTATTGAGACAATTGATTAAAGCATGTATTCTATTGATCCCCCATTATCATTGTTAATTGTAATATGATTATCATTTTATCGTCTATATTTCTATATGTACTGGACATTTTGTTCAGGGTATTCTATGCCCCTGCATTAGGATTTTCTAGGCGAGAACCATGCCTAGGGAGGTGATAGAAGGCGTAGAGCTCGAGGACCGCTGCACATGACTAGTCAAACTCTATAGCGTTCCGCTCTTTTATTTCATTGATTGTACAATTGGTCCTTATACTAGCAGAACAGTGTGATTCTCTCTTTTCAAATAATTTCCTTCCTCCTGATTGATTTCGTTAAAAGTTGGTGTCCTTGAATTTCTTGAGGTTTTCATTTTGCAATCGTAATTTCGCTTATTTTGTTATTACTTCCAGCGCCACGTATTATGTTTGTTGACTGATCAAGGTCAAGGATGTAGTAGGCAGTGCAGCCTCCTCAGGGTCAACCTGACTGTCTACGTGACAGGAGGGCCGATTTTGGGGACGTTACAATTTGGTACTAGAGCCTAAGTTCTTGACACCCCATTGGTCATAGTAGAGTATAGGTCACTGCAGTGTCATTATTGTTCATGTTGTTCTATGGTCATAGTAAAGTCATGTGCAAGCATCCTGAGCAACTGCGACTCCACTCCTCAAATAGTACTGAATAAAATCCTTTATATAGACTCTTCTTGTATTATTGAGTCACCTTGTTTCTGTAGATGCCTCCTCGACGCATAACGTCACGGGTCGTCCGTAGAGAAAGAAGATTGTTCTATGTGGCAGAAGTACATGTCCATGCTCAAACTTCACAGGATCAGGAACGAATGCTGGCGCGCGGCCAAAGCCTGGAAGAGGGTCTGGACATAGCAACCCACCCCAGCAGTATCAAAAGAACAGGAGCACTCCGATCAAGAGAGCGTGGGAAGTAACCAACCGATGATGTCCCTTCCACCAGTGGAGTTTCCCAGTGGTACCTGGTCCGAAGATGCGACACCCGAGTTAGAGTCAGGGAGTGAGTCGTCCTACATAAGCAGACCTACTAGCCTGTTGGAGGACAGGCCTGCTTATTGTATCGACTGCGGACAATTTGGGCATTTCTTCTGGAACTGCCCGAATCCCACCGAGTGTTGAGGCCTGACGAATCAAAGTCACGTAGTTATTGGTCTTAGTTAGATGTTTTTATTTTCTATGAATAAGACCTCATTATTATGAGTTTAGCATGGTTATGATGAATATTTTGTTCATAGGGTTGACAAATAAAATAATTGGTTAAAGTTCCATTTTGATATAAGGAGTATCATTCTTCACAACTTCTCATTAATTGCATGGTTTTTTGTAGATGCCTCCCTGCAAAAGAGTGCACATTTCAGACGATGAGGCCAAGGACCATGAGGATGAGGGAATCCATCATCCTCCGCCACAACCAGAATAACAGGAACGACAACTTCTTCCCCCATGCACAATACAAGAATTCTGAAAATTGAAACCGCCGACCTATAACGGCGAAGGAGATATTGATATAGGTGAACAATGGATAGAGACCATAGAGGATAAATTTGAACTATTGGACTGCGCAGAAAATAAGAAGGTATTGTTTGCCATCGACACCGTCACTAAAGATGCCAAAGACTGGTGGAAGGCAACAAAGGAGACTGAATTTGCAGATGTCAGGGTCGTTCCATGGATAGATTTCCATCGATTATTCGAGGAATGTTACTTCCATGCCTTTCAAAGGACTTTAAAGCAACAAGAATTTTTTATCCTAAAGCAAGAGACTATGACGATGTCCCAATACCTGACCAAATTTGTTCGCCTGAAGAAATATTCAAAGTTGAACATGAATGAATTGGAGAAGACCGACCGCTTCGTAGAAGGGTTGAATCCGAGTCTGAGGACTCAGACACGACACGGCAACTGCCGAACTCTAAACGAGGCAGTTCGGTTAGCCACGATGATGAAAAGAGATTAACAAAAATTACGAAGAGATAGAAGAGGATAGTTGGAGGTGGGGCAAGGTTCTAGCAATAATTCTGGAGGAATGACCGTCACCAGCAATGATGGGACCAACGACAGGATAAACAGCCCCATCCTCGTTATGAACAATAACCCCTACCACCACAACGTCCTTCTCAACAAGCGCCACCACAACAACCACAAACAGCGCCAAGACTAGAAGCTCCCTCAACAGCCGGCAAGGCGGCCAGCACAACATAGGCAATAGCCACCTAGGGCCCATCGGGCACAACCCGCACTAGGTGAGTGGGTCTTATGCAATACTTGTGGAAAGACACATGCAGGCGAATGTCGCATGAAAATAGGAGCTTGCTTCCATTGTGGAGAAGTGGGTCATATATCTATCAACTACCCACGGTGCAAACCATTAGTACAAGGAAGGCTCTTCAATTTGGAGGAAGATGCTTCACAGAATGACGCTAAAGTCATTCGAGGTACGCTCTTCATAGCCAAGCTACCCACTACTATTTTATTCGATTCTGGAACCACTCATTCATTTATATCAAAAGAGTGTGCTATGACCTTAGGGTAGCTGCTATGAATTTAGACCATAGTATGACAATTCTTACCCCCCAAGGAACACTACGGACTAGCAGATACCTACCTGATGTATTGGTAGAAATAGACAGAAAGAACTTCCCTGCAATTTTGACCATAATCCCTATGAAAGATTATGATGTTATACTGGGCATAAATTGGTTAACTCGCCATGATGCTTCTATCTTGTGCAAGCAAAGAAGGTTGTTATAGGATCACACGATAAAGAAAAGGTCACCATCAGAGGTATACATCAAAAGGAACCGAAAATCATGGTGTCCGCTGTCAAGGCCCACAAGCTTCTTAGACAGGGATGCAAAAGAATATCTGGCGACTGTGACCAAGATCGAAGCACCTACCAGGACCCCGCAAGACAAAGAAATTGTGAGGGAATTTTTTGACGTGTTTCCAAAGGATGTTAGTGGACTACCGCCTAAGAGAGACATAGACTTTCATATAGATTTGGTACCCGGTACAACGTCGATTTCCAAAGCTCCATACCACATGGCTTCGGCGAAAATGAAAGAGTTAAAGACTCAGATCAAGGAGTTATTGGATAAGGGTTTCATTATACCCAGCGTTTCGCCATGGGTGCTCCGGTTCTCTTTGTCAAGAAAAATGATGGCTCACTGAGACTCTGCATAGATTATAGGATGTTTAATAAGGTCACGGTAAAGAACAAATATCCACTACCTCGCATTGATGATCTATTCGACCAGCTCTCCAATTCGAAGGTCTTCTCTAAGATTGATCTGGGGAGTGGGTACCACCAACTCAAAGTAACAAAAGAGGATATTTCGAAGATAGTCAGATCATTTTATGGGCACTACGAGTTCTTGGTTATGCCGTTCAGATTAACCAATGCCCCAGCAGCATCCATGGACCTCATGAATCAAATTTTCAACGAACACCTTGACAAGTTCATAATCATCTTCGTCAGCGACATCCTCATCTACTCGTCAAGCATAGAGCAACACAAGGAACATTTGAGTATTGTCTTAGAAAATTTGCGGGAGAAGAGACTATACGCAAAGTTTTCTAAATTTGAATTCTGGTTGGAGGAAATGATGTTCCTTGGCCACATTGTCTTCAAAAATAGAATTTCAGTGGACCCAACCAAGGTTGAAGCAACGTCAAATTGAACACAACCAAAGAATATTTTCGAGATCAGAAGCTTCCTCAGTTTGACAGGATATTACAGGTGTTTCATCAAAGATTTCTTCAGACTGACACTACCACTGACCAAGCTTACAAGGAAAGGAGAAAAATTTGTCTGGTCCCAAAGTGCGTAGAAAGTTTTCAAAAATTGAAGAAGCGATTGACTTCAGTGCCCATACTCACCTTACCATTGGGCACTAGTGGATATGTGATCTATAGTGATGCTAGCGGCACAGGACTCGAATGTGTTTTGATGTAGCGTAGAAAAATAGTAGCGTATGTATCAAGACAACTGAAGAAGCATAAGGTCATTTATTCTACCCATGATCTTGAGCTTGCAGCTGTAGTCTTTGCCCTCAAACTTTGACAATATTATTTGTATGGAGAAGAATTTGTGATTTACACGGATCATCCGAGTTTGAAGTACGTGTTTACTCAGAGAGACCTCAACATGCACCAAAGATGATGGATAGAATTCCTGAAGGACTATGAGTTTGTCATCAATTATCATCCTGGTAAGACAAACTCAGTAGCCGACGTTCTCAGTCGAAAATGGAAAGGTTCAGTGGCCATTATGCGCCTTCGACAATTTGAGATGATGGAAGAACTCTGCAAATGGGCACCAAAGGTAAGACCTAATAGTTCTCTCATGATGATGCAACGGATTGAACCCGATCTTATCAGAAGGATCATTGCAACACAAGTCAAAAACTCCAACTACCAGTCTATGATGATAAAGACAAGCCTAGAAGTAAAGGATTTCAAAGTCTCTCCAGATGGTGGCATCCGATTATAGGTACCAAACTGTTCAGCATTACAGAGGGAAGTCTTGGACGAAAGTCACAAGTCAGAGTTCGTAATCCATTCCGGAATTACAAAAATGTACAAGGACGTGCAGAGAAGTTTCTGATGGTTTGATAAGAAGAAAGAAATGCGGAGTATGTCTCTAGATGTATAGTCTGCCAGCAAGTTAAAGTGGAGCACCAGAAACCTCAAGGTACATTGAAGAGCCTCGGGATTCTCTAGTAGAAATGAGAGAAAATAGTCATGGACTTCATCACCGGCTGCCTACGAACTCAGAAAGGAGACGATGCTATCTGGATTGTAGTGGACCGACTCACTAAATTGGCCCACTTCTTACCCATAAAGGTAAAAGTCACTTGAAAGCCTAATGACCTTTTATGTGCATGAGATCGTCAGACTTCATGGAATACCATTAGTCATTGTGTCCGATATGGATCATAGGTTCACCGCAAGGTTTTGAAAAAGTCTCCAAAATGTTTTCGAAACAAGACAGCGATATAGTACTACATTTCACTCACAACAGATGGTCAATCAGAAAGGACGATCCAGACATTAGAAGATATGCTTCGAGCATATTCCTTGGATTGGCATGGCAACTGGGACAACCACCTTCCTCTCATCGAATTCTCCTACAACAACAGCTATCATGCTAGTATACACTACAAGAAAATCGCCATTTTTTGACGGATCGAAATTTGTCGCAATTTGCGACGGAAATATTTTCGATGGATTTTTCAATGGTCCGAACCGTCGAAAATGAAAAAAAATAAATTATGTAATTTGTTATATTATTATTTTATTTTTTGATGATTAGGAACGTCGATATTTTCGAAGGATATCCATCCGTCACAATTTTTGACGGATTTTCCGACGGTTACGATCGTCAAAAATAAAAAAATAAATTATATAATTTGTTATATTTATATTTTATTTTTTGACGATTAGGAACGTCGATATTTTCGACGAATATCAATCCGTCGCAAATTTTTATGGTCGTAATCATCGATAAATATATAATAATATAATATGAGGATTATTTTATTAATATAATTTGCGACAGCCCAAACCATCGCAATTTCCGACGGTTCCAACCGTCAGTAATAATTAGCGACTGTTCAAACCGTCAATAAAATAAAAAATAAATAGAATATAAATTAAATGATTTTCGACGGTCACAACCGTCGGTAACTTTAAAAATAATTAATATTTATTTTTCTAATGGTAAGAACCGTCGGTAATTAAAATTCTGTTATCCCACTTTTTTTTTTTATTTTCCTGATTTCTCATCTTTCCTATATATATATACATATATATATATATATAACCCCTATCTCCTCTCTCCCTCCTCTCCTCTCTCACTCTCCCTCTCCCTCTTCCTCTCCCGGCCCGCGAGCACCGGACATCATCGACCCTCTCCTGCACCGGACGTCAACGACCCTCTCCCGTGCCGGCGTCTCTCTCTCTCCGGCCCGGACCGCCAGGTGGCCGGATCGGCCGCCTGACGGTCGGATTAGGCCCCCAGCAGTCGTATCCGGCCGCGGGCGTTCGGATCGAAAGATCGACGGTTGCAGCGACTGTCGAAAGTTTCGGCGGTTGCAACCGTTACTTTCGATGGTTTGAACCGCCGGGTCTTTTCCGATGGTTAAAACTATCGGCCGGAATTTTTTGGACGGTTAGAACCGTCGATATTTCCGACGAAGTTTTTCGGATTACTGACGGTTTTGATCGTCGGTAATCAACATTTTTCTAGTAGTGATAGAGATGTCCCCGTTTGAAGCATTATATGGCCGACCATGCCGATCTCCGACATGTTGGGGAGAAGTGGGCGAAAGAAAATATTAAGCACAGAACTCCGTAAACAGACTCAGGAATATACGGATCGGATTGAACTGATAAAGAAAAGGATGAAGTCAGCACAGGATCGATAGAAAGCTTATGCGGACAAGAAATGACGAGAGCACAAATTCAAGGCTGGTGAACAAGTCCTACTCAAAGTCTCACCGACCAAAGGCGTGATGCGGTTTAGCAAGAAAGGAAAATTGAGCCCAAGGTATGTGGGCCCTTTCGAAATCTTAGATATGGTCGGAGATTCAGCATGCAGGTTGGCTTTACTCCCAGCGTACACTAGAGTGCACAACGTCTTTCACGTCTCATTGCTCCGAAAATACAAGCACGACTACGCCAATGTAATTCAAATTGAGAAGCCAAACTTCAAGAAGGATTTAACACACGAGGAACAACCCACGAAGACATTAGATTATCAGGAAGTTCAGAGAGGGAAGAAGAAAGCGGCATTGATCAAAGTAGCATGGAAACACCATCATGGAAAAGAAGCAACATGGGAAGTAGAGTTAGAGATGCGCAAAAGGTTTCTCAAACTATTCGGTAAGCTCTAATCTTAGTTTAAATTTGAGGACGAATTTTCTTTTAAGGGGTAGTGATGTAACAACTGACGATAAACCTCTCTAACACCAGAGAGAATTCAAATTTGAATTCTAATTCAAATTCAAACTTTAACTGAAAAAAAGAAGAAACGAATCGAGAATACGAGAGAGTAACCTCCCCTGATTTTTGGCCACATCGTTTCCACCTCCAAGTGAGGGGCGACGATTATAAGAGGCCATGAGGGAGAGCCGCTCACCCCCTTTGGACTCCACACTCGGTCACTGCCTCCTCCATTTCTCCTTCTGACGAACAACACGTCCAGGAGAATCGAGCAAGAACAAGGGTGAACGACGAATGAACCTCCTACACGAATAGCGAACCCTTCGATACACATGTGAGGTCGATCGCACCACATCATCGACTGGGAACGATCGAGATTGGAGCAGACGAAGGAAGAATCGTCGGCAAACCCCCGATGATCAGAAAAGGTACCTTAGATGTTTAATCCCCCTAGATGATAAATTAATGATCATTTGATATGTACTATGATTCCATAGTGGCCTATAGATGATGGACGTCATTTTTTTCGTATTGTCATTGTCGTGATCCGGTGGCCAAAAGTCAGTTGGAGACGAGAGAGACGATCGGCGCCCGATTTCATTCGTGGAATCGATCGACCGTTTCCTTGAGAATAGTTGATCGATCCCCATAGATCAATGTCGATCGGTCGACCGATCCGGCGAGAGCCACCACCGAAGTCATACGCATACGATCGGTCGAACCGGTCCCAGCAGAACGGTCGATCAATCCCAGTAGAACAGTCGATCGATCCTACGATTCACCAATCGATGTAGCGATCAGTCGATCGATTGAGAATGAACAATCAACCGGCTCGGTGCAATAGTGACTGGCCCAATGGGAGCGGTCGACCGGTCTAACAATAGCGTTCGATCGATCCAAGGACATAGAAATTCCAGACTGATTTCAAAGTACGAATATTGATATGGCCGAGTCAAACCCCAACTCGACGTTAGTAAAGTGCATGACCCAAAACAAAAGGCCCGATCCGAATTTATTGATCCGATCCGGGTTATATTACAAAAGATGAAAATACCCATAGATGATAATAAGATAAAGAAAGGATGAAACTATAGGATAGCTATGTGCCGTCCGAAGTATAGAGCAAAGATCAATGTATAGTACAGAGAGGGACATGTAGCTGAACTGAGGAGTCAGTAAACCTACTGGTCTTAACGACCACTGCTCCTGAAATACAGGTCCTCTCCTTCCTGTGTTCCAAAAAGGAATGATGTATTGACACACTCCTCACTCGAATAGGGCAACATATGAAATTCAAGGTATAGCGCTAGAGGGACAGATAGCTTAGTTGAAGAGACAACGAACCTACAGGTCTTTAATGACCACTGTTCTTAAGATACATGTCCTCTCCCACCTGTATTTCGAAAAGGGTATGCTTTGGCATACACCTTCCCTGTAATGGGCATCCCTGTCTTTACATATGCATAGAGGCACATCTGCCTTCCTAACTTAATCAAGTCGAGCTCCTATAGGATAACAAACTTCAAGGACCGCATAGTAATATAAAAGATGTGGTATCACACAGAGCAAAGTAAAGTATCGTAATGTATAGCAGAGTAAAGTACAGAACATAGTATTATTATAGTAAAGAACAAAGCATAGATATGAACAAGTATTGTTCAGAGCCCACTGTGATCAAAGTATTGAGACCATTGATTAAAGCATGTATTCTATTGATCCCCCATTATCATTATTAATTGTAATCTCATTATCATTTTATCATCTATGCTTCTATGTGTACTAGACGTTTCGTTCATGGGTATTCTATGTCACTGCATTGGAATTTTGCAGGTGAGAACTCTGCCTAGAGAGGTGATGGAGGGTGAGAGCTCGAGGACCGTTGCATATGACTAGTCAAACTCTATAGTGTTCCGCTCTTTTATTTCATTGATTGTACAATTGGTCCTTGTACTAGCAGAACGATTCTCTCTTTTCAAATTGAGCACGTGGTCATTTGCTTAATTTCATTGGAGTATGTAATAATCTCCTTCATCGTGTTTGATTTTGTTAAAAGTTGGTGTCCTTGAATTTCTCGAGGTTTTCATTTTGCAATCATAATTTCACTTATTTTGTTATTACTTCCAGTGCCACTTATTATGTTTGGCAAGAGGGCCGATTTTAGGAACGTTACAAAAAAACTTAGAGGTTTGTCTAAAATTAAAATGCTATTACATTGGTTTGATGTGTTTGATAAATTAGTTCCAGCACTTGGAAGTTAGAACAATTATTTCAAGAGGCTACTTGGAAAAAGAAACTAATTTCTTTTTATAAATGACGTCTAAATTCGTAGAAAGAAATATTACACACTTCTTGGGCCCTTTTCATTTTGTCCTTGAACTTGAGGGCTTGTAAAAACAAATAGACTGCAGGCCCGTGGGTCGAATGGATACACAATTTTTATGGTCATCTTAACACTTGGTGTGCATGCATATAGTAAGGCGCAAAAACTATTTATTTGTTTATTTTCTTTTTTGCATTTTGGAAAAAGAATTAAACATCTAATTCTAATATATATATATATAAGTGAAAATATAATAAACTAAGAAAATGTATTTTATTTTATGCGTAACAAATCTTCAAGGCAAAAAGAAATAGGTCTTATGATAAAAGGTCATTTTAAATATATATATGATGATTACATAAGTTATTATATTAATTATGCTCATGTTAAATAACTTTGTATAGTAATTTGATGGGTAAGTTTACCAAATAAATAAACTACTAATATTATAATGAAGATTTTAATTGCATGCATCCATATCAATTTAAGTGCATATATATAAATTGAATTGAAATTTTAACTGCACATCCATAAATTACTGCAATTAAAATTCGAATGAAGGTTTGAAGTGCATATATATAAATTAAATGCGTCTATATCATTTCCTACCCATTCATGCCGCTATATTAACAAAATATTTTTTTATTCAAGTATCACTATCCGTTCATCCATCGTTTGTTGCTTATTTAATTACTCTTGTTTGCTAAACAATCATGCATAGAATGACAACATCTGATTCCTACGAGATGTGTGAAACACTGAAACTCTAGTTTCCCTGGAGAAGAATATATACAACCCAAATAATTTCTTACCCATATTTTCTTTCTTTCTTTTTTTTTTTTTTTGCTGTTCTCATCACTAAGATTTTAATATTATATACTTGATGGAACAGTTAAACATATTTTTAACTTTTGTAAGATCCAATTTAATATTCAAATTTTATATAATTAAAAACAATTTTGAGCTTGTTATTTTAATTCTTGTATTTTTAACACAAATGACTAGGACTTAATATACATTAATCCAAAATATGAAATTAAATTATATCAAAAGCACCCAAATCATGAATTCACATCTCGTGATGGCAATTATAGAGCTTGTTATGAATTATCAACCAAGCGTTCAAATTAGGAGTGTTCACGGGACGGGTTGGACCTGACCCGTGAACAAATTCGACTCGGCTCGCCCACATTTGGTCGGGTCGAACCTCTTGTAAGAGGCAAATTTGATCCAATCGGATCGGGTTGGGTCGAGTCATCTTGACTATTATTTTTTCTTATTATTTTATTTTTTTAAAATTAAAAATTTTAATATTTATTTTAAAGTATAAAATATGTTTTTCAAATATTTAATTATCATTTTCATACTTAAAATATTTTAATATTTTTAACATTATAAATTGACTATAAGCTTAAAAATAATAAAAAATGTTAAAATTTCTTTAAAAATAAATGGTCGAGCCTTCGGATAGAGTCGGGTTCACTCGAATTGGAATTTTTCACTCTCGAGTCGGGTCGGATCATATCATCGTGTTCACGAAGTCGATCCGACCCGATGAACATCCTATTCAAATATGTTTGATTTGGAAACTAAGTATAAGATGGACAAACTATTCCAAATGTCAGAATTTACTATAAAATAATACTTTGTAGCATTTTATCATAATATGATCGATTAAGTCGGTAAACTTTGGGCTCCAACATATATATATATATCGATAGGGAGAAGACGATAAATTTATAACATTTTTTAAGGATATCCAAATAGCTTATTAATTTTATTAGAAAAGCAGATCCTAAAGATTTCCTTTTGTTGAAAAGAAAATTAGTACAAAAATTTCTTTCCAGATATTATTTTTATTTGATTCTATTTAATTAGTTGTTTAGCTTGTTACTAAAATGATTTCATAATTTTATCCGAGGTATATAGTCCAGATAACTGGAGAGCAGTAAGGTAGTTCGACTCAACTTTCCCTATCTCTGATTTATATAAATTTAGATTCTTCAGAAACTAAACCTCTAATGGACGATTCCACATAAAATTTTATAATTTTGCAATATGTAAAATAAGATTATTTATAAGTCAATCAGTTCAACTAGACAAAACAAGGCTATATGACCTGTTTAATTTCATTCGTCTAATTTATCTGACATCACTTAAATCCAAACTATTAATGGTTAATTCAAATCTCAATTCAACTACTACTACTACTACTAACACCTTCCAACTTGCTCTCGGCGTCCGTTGGCCAAAAGGACAGCAAGGTGAGTGTTTTATCATCAAACTAATTAAAAGATGCATCCCTCCTAAAAATGGGTAAGTTAACGGTCAAGGTGATGTAAAAAGATGTCCCGGTTGGAGTTGGGATTGAATTGGGTGACCGAAAGAACATATATTTATTATCTTATGTTTTATATGAAATCATGAAGAAAATGAGGTTTAAAATTAGTATCAGTTCAAGATCGTGACTCAGTTTAATATCAGTTCAACCTACTAAACTTCTGCTGCTACTACATTATAACCAGACGTTCAATCATCTCCTGGTCTACCTCTCCAACAAGAATGAAACTCACAATGACCACAGAGTGCACAAGGATGCCCAACTCCAACACCTGTAACACCAACACTGTGCAAGTGAAGGTGGCTGCTGTGCCTGTCATCCCCGTCCTCGACGCCGACGTCGCCCGGCGCACTGTTCGAACTCGTGCCGATTGTTAGAGTTGGTGAATACTTCAGGGCCCCTTGTTTCTCACACCGGGTTCGCCCACGTGAGCTTAGGGGAATCTGAGTATTACCCAATTAACAGTATTGCTGGCGTACGAACGAAAGGGGGGGTTCGGGGGGCCCCGCCCCCCGACGGCGGTCCCGCTCGCCGGTGAGCGGGCGGGGATTCGGGGGCAGCGCCCCCGAAACCTAGACGGGTTTTGGGCTTTTGTTTAGCCGGCCCGTGTGGTTCGGATTAGGTTTTTTCTCTGTTTGTTTGGGTTTTAAACCCGGTTTGAAGAGGCTATTAATAGCCTAATTTCTGATGTAATTTTCTGTGGCGGCTGTAAACCTAAACATATAGTGGAACCTCTTTGCAGGACGTAGCCCTCATCTCAAGGGTGAACCTGGGTAAATTTCGTGTGTCTCCTCTATTTTTCTGCAATCTCTCTGCGATCTTCTCTCCTTGTTCTCGGATTTTCCCATCACCGATGTCGTCTCCAGTGGCAGCCACCGGCGTGCCGTTCCTGTAATGCAAGCAGTTGAAGAACCCGGTGTCGACGGTGTTGATCATGAGCGTCCCGATTGCCGTGGCCATCGCTGTGAACCCGGTGAAGGGGAAATCCTGCTACGGGCTCGGGCTGAGGCATGGCGAGGTGAGCCGCCCGAACGAGTCGGGAAATATGTGGATGAAGCCGAGGATGACTCCCCCCACGAACGCCTTGACAACAAAGAAGGCGTCGCCCTCGGGAAGGAGCCGTCGCGCGTGCTTCCCCAGAATCGGAATGCAGACGCCCAGACCGCCACAGGTGAGCTGCGCATTCTCGTTCTTAGATTTAAATATCGTTTGTCAATAAATTTAAATAAGAAATAATCAAGGAAATTATAATAAAATTCCATAGGACAACTTTTTAAGTTATAGTGTGAACATTTGTGGCGACAACTGTTCCGATACTGAGGTCTTAAAAATATTTACTTCATGTTCTAAAATTGAAATCTTTTAAAAAGAGCTCTAGGTCAATTTCATTTGCTCACCAGTCTCACCAGTCTCATATAGAGAGGTTTTTATATCCTTGAATCCGCTAAATATCCCCTTCTGTGGCGAGAGTACAGTAGGAGCACCAAGAGATGGCAAAGTCAGATATTTGCATGCGAAAAAGAAAACTTTGTTCTTATCTTTATGTTTATAACTTCTATCGTAATTCAGTTATTTTTGGTAAATCCCTGTAAGTTTCAAAGTGGCAGCATAATTGGTCAACCGCCTGAAAGTATAAAAGTCCTTTTATTAGTATTGACACTGATTATAACAGTTCAAGTAGCAACTCAAAGATAGAAGAACTACATAAACAAAAAAGAGGAAAAAAATATACTTTTTCGAGAGGATGGAAATATAGAAACTGATAACTGAAGTGTACATAAGAATTAGAGGCCCTTTTCTTACACGTCATTAGACCTCAATTTTGGTGCTTAGACAACGACTTTGTGTCAGCTAGCCCCTTTGCAAGACGAGTCTTATTGCCACATCAAGTTATATGGAATGCTCGATGTGCAACTACAGGATCATGATTCAACCATCGGAGGACATTTCTAAATGCTCATATATTAGGGCACAGGTAGAGCTGATAATGCCCACCTTTTCACACATTAGATAGGGAAAACACTAGGGCTGCGTTTCCTTCGGAACAAAACACGCGAACATTTTGTTGTTCTGCCAAACATGCACGACAATTCTGGTGGGATCTGCTAATTTTAATATTTCGGTCAAAGGCAATTATTCGCGAACAAAAGTTCTTGTATCAAGCAAGAATTTTCGAAAGTTCTTGTTCGCACGAGAACTGTCTCGAATCCCATGCCAAATTTGGTGAAGAAGTGATCATTTAAATATCTTGTCCTTGAATTTTGTCCAAACACATAGTAGGAACTTCTGTGTCACGTCAATATGGTTCCGAAAATATTAGTTCTAAAGTTTATAGCCAAACACAGTCTAGGACTTTTTTATTTCACCATCCTTCAATATTCTTTTATTATACATGTATATGAAGTTGTGTAGCTTAATAATTGTTCAGATACATTCTTTATTGTATATATGTAGTTGCAAAGCATATGATGAGCCTCATATCTTTTCTGAATAGTTTATTTGATTTTGAGTGTTGATCATACTTTTAATTATTTTTTTAATTTTTATTTGGTCCATTGTATTAGTACATTATTTAATTTCTTGATAAAATCCTTGGGTCTAAGACATTGAGAATTGGTGCTTACTCATTTTCTCGAAGTTATCATTTTTCAATTATAACATTGGTGCGTGCAATTAAAAGATATCATACTCCACAAAAATAGAGTAGAATATCTTTTTGGATGACCGCTTTTCCTCAATTCAATAAAAAATAGAAAAAAATATAGTAACAAAGAAAAATCACAAAATTCTTTTTCGATGATAACTTCATAAGCTATATATATTGTCCTTATTTGAATAGCTATATATATCACTACTGTTTTATTTTCAATGTCCATTAAGTAATTAGCTAATGTCGATCATTATACACGAGATAATTATTTTGTCAATGCGTGATTGTCGTATTGTTTGTTAAGATTTTAAACGAAAACAAATTACTTAAAATATTAATTATGGTATTGGTCATGCATGCTTCAATTTTTATCATTTATTTATTCAACAAGCTTAAATTATATTTTTTTATATTAAATACATTACTAAAAATTTTTACATTTTATTTTAATAAAAAAATATCTTTTGTTCATAGAAATCTCATAGTCTAATCTACACATATATTAAATTATTATCTCGTGCACGATTGTGTTGCCTAGTTATCTAATAGTCAGTGGCTTAGATTATAGTTAATTAAGTTAGCATAACACATCTTTATCATACTAACCAAGTAAATTAACTTAATTCGGACTAGTTTATAGCATAAAATATTATAACCTCATTATAATCGTTTCAAAGAAATTATTTACTTAATTAAAATATAATGAAGTTAATATACTGAGACGTGATTATAATATTTCAATTAAACTTATTTTAAGAGGAGTGACTAAGTTACTAAATCCTTGATTAAGCTTATTAGCTTGTAGCTTGCGCTCAATTAAATGATTTAAGTCAGAGCTAGTTAATTAGGACATTACCATTGTATTAAATTAGATAATTGAGAGTTACAAGCAAACTACGAATTCCATGGCCAACCTACAAGCAAACAAAACATGTCACGACAAACAACAAAATGACTGAACTACCAACTTCCTTGTCCAACCTAATCTAGGAATGCCTCCAATGTGACAAACCTAATCTAGGAATGCCTCCAATGTGACAAACCTAATAGGATAAAACAAAATGAATGAACTACCAACTTCCTTGGCCAACATAATGTAGGAATGCCTCCAATGTGACAAACCTATATAATAGGATCAAACAAAATGATCACAAACAAAAATCAGTGACGCACATCATCATTCGAAAATCAAGATGTCAGATGTCACAAGTTCGAATCTCACTTGTGAAACGTGTATGTGCTCTTTATTTTCAGTCTTTCCTTTCCTCTTTTACTTTTAGTATTTCCTTTCCCTGCATAGGTTCATGACCTCCCTTTGTAATTGAAAAAAATATCAGTGAACCAACTTGCACGTCCAAAGTTCTTGCATGCACCGAACATGTCGAAAAATGATACATGGCAAATGATAGCCTAAAAGAAACATAATCCCGACTAATGTAGTCTTAACCATGAGATACCATGCTCTCTAATCACTTATACTTTTCCTTTAATATGCAGATTTAATGCCATTAATGTCGAAGAAGATGGCACACCTAGTGATCTTCATCGCATGCTTGGTTCTTGGCATGGTGTCTCCTTCAGACACTAATGATGAAGCCAATTTGCGAAGACTCAGGGACGCAATTCCACTATGCAATTGGGCAGGCATCTCTTGCTCTAATCAATATGTTGTTGAGATATCTTTATCACAAATTTCGCTGAATATGACAGCTCCAAATTTCATCGGAGAATTCAAAGAGCTCAGATACCTTATCTTGAGAAACTGTAGCATATTTGGACATATTCCAGATACACTTGGTGACATTCGGAACTTAGAGCATTTGGACTTGAGCTAGAATTGCTTATCAGGACAGTTACCCAAAAGCATTTCAAATCTATTTGCACTTCAATACTTGGACATCAGCGGAAATGCTCTTCAAGGTCATATTGTCTCTATAAATAGTTTTTTTTAATTAATTATGCACTTGTCATATTTTTGTTCTTTCTGTTCATACTAAATTCTTATCTATGTTTATTTTTATTTTAGGTTCCATCTTTCCTGCTATAGGATTTCTACATAATCTTGTTTCTCTATACATGGAACATAATGAATTCTCTGGACCATTGTCTAGTCATATTGGGAAACTAAAGAATTTACGTACTCTACGCATGGGGTTTAATGATTTTACAGGCAGGCTCCCAGTGGATATCAACAATAAGAAATTACTTGAAGTCTTTGCTATCAATAACTGTAAGCTTACTGGACTCATTCCAAAAGAGGTTTTTTAGGTATGCAACACTTGATCTCATTGGATTTATCCGGAAACCTTTTTTCTGGTCCTTTATCAAGTTCCTTTGGAGAGTTAACAATGGTTAGGACATTCAAATTTAGAGAAAATAATCTTGAGGGCTTGGTTCCACTTTGGATATCACGTTGGCAGTCGGCTGTTTCTATAGACCTTGGGAATAATTTATTCAATGGATCACTGCCTCCATTGAATATCAAAACATTGACATCATTTGTCATTAATAACAATTAGCTCTCGGGTTTGGTCACATCTAAAATTTGTTATGGCAATGCTCTGACTTATATCGACTTATCTAAGAATAGGTTTATAGGAACAATTGATAGAATATTCAGACATTGCACAAAACTAAGAAATTTGATTTTGTCTCACAATAAATTTCATGGTATCATACCAAACCATTTGGTTGACATGCCCCTGCTTGGACTAGACTTGTCTTTCAATGATTTCAGTGGATTAGTTCCAAAGCAGTTATGGAACTCTCGGAGTTTAAATTACCTTGACCTCAGCAATAACAAACTTGGTGGACAACTTCCTTCAAGTTTTCGTGAAATGTCAAATTTGCTGAAGCTGAAACTGAGCAAAATTTTTTTTGAAGGGATAATTTCCAAGTCAATTGGGAGACTGACTAGCTTGACACACTTGTCTCTCTGTGGAAATGAATTATCAGGATGGATCCCAGAGGAGCTTATGAATTGCATTAATCTTGTGGCATTGGATTTAAGTTCAAATAATTTGACTGGTCCTATACCTCAATCCATATCCCAGTTAAAGTTTCTATCAATCTTGATTTTGTCTGGCAATCAACTGTCTGGCCATATGCCTATTGAGATTTGTGCTGGTTTTCAACAATCTCCATCGCTGGATTCAGAGTTCACGCAACACTATGGCATGCTCGACCTTTCCAACAATAATCTAATTGGTCAGTTTCCTTCTATAATTACATAAAATTGTAAGTTAATTTCATAGTTAATTACAATGTTCATCCGAAGTTGATGTTTTGCTTTGTAGGTTCCATTCCTGCTGCCATTAGGAACTGCATCCTAGTGAAGGAGCTGAGATTACAAGGAAATAAACTAAATGGAAGCATGCCTCCTGAGATCTTCTATTTGACAAATCTCACGTATATTGATTTGTCTCTGAATTCATTGACAGGGTCTTTTCCACCACAGCATTTACCTTTGACTAATTTGCAAGGCATCTTTCTCTCTGGCAATCTTTTGGATGGTCCTATTCCAAGCGATTTAGGCTCCAGGTTTCCGAACCTGGTGATGTTGAACTTGTCTTCTAACAAGTTCATCGGCACTTTTCCGAAGGTTATTTTTGACATGAAGTCCCTTACAACTCTGGACATCAGCCAGAATTTGCTCTCCGGACCTATACCATTCCCTGAAGAGACTGCTGGAAGAATTAGTTCCCTTCTGATACTCAAGGCCGGTGACAACAATTTTTCTGGTACGCTTGCAGAATCACTACCAAACGATCTTCCCTCACTTTCTGTCCTTGACCTCCATGGCAACAACATAAGTGGAAACTTACCATCTTCAATTGTTCATCTCCACTTCTTAACTTATCTTGATGTTTCAAACAATAGTTTAGAGGGTGCTATACCCTGCGAACTCTGCAACCTTTCCTTCGTTAACTTGTTGGGCAACAAGTTTAGTAGATACACGCCAAAAAATTGTGCGCCAGCAGTCCAATGCCCACACTTTTCTCCATCTCAGTCTAGAACACGCCCTTCGGGTTGGGGTTGGATCATCGCAATTGTTGCTACTGTTAGTTTCATTGCCTGCACATTTACAGCCTGGTACTTTGGCGTTCTAAGATGCACAAGATTGAGGCATAACATTCTGCCATTGATATCAGGTAAAAATAAAACTTAATTTTGTACTTTGGTCTATTATAAGATTGAGACAACCTTAATTTTTCATGTTAATCTTGTACTTTAGTCTGTTCAGATACAAAGAGATTGATGCAACCTTAATTTTTCCATGAGTTTCATCAGGTAATAGGGGAACCCATCAATCAGAAATCGAACTTGTTTCCGCATCACGACTTCTTCCACGCCACAGCACCATTGCAGGAAGGTTTACGCCTAATGTACCGCGGCAGCTCACTTTGGAGGATATCTCGAAGGCTACCGGAAACTTCAGCGAATCCCACATCATTGGACGTGGCGGCTTTGGCACTGTTTACAAAGCGGTGCTGGGAGCTCAACTTGTTGCTATCAAGAGACTCCGGAGAACTGACGACTTCAAGTGCCAAGCGGAATTCAAGGCCGAGATGGAGACACTCGGCAAGGTGAAGCATTCCAATCTTGTGGCGCTACTAGGCTACTGTGTGTCCGGCGGTGATGATGGCGAGCACTTTCTCATATATGATTACATGGAAAATGGCAGTCTGGACAATTGGCTGTGGAACAACCGTACTGCTGCCTCTGCCGCTGTTGACACCCTCGGATGGTCTACGAGGTTCAAGATTTGTTTAGGATCAGCTCGGGGTCTTGAGTATCTGCATCATGTCTGCGCACCACGTATCGTACACAGGGATATCAAGTCCAGCAACATCCTGCTGGATGAGGACTTCGAGCCGAGAGTCTGCGATTTTGGATTAGCACGTGTAATGGCCGACGATGAGACTCATGTCAGCACCATTGTTGCAGGGACAATTGGTTACTTTCCGCCAGAGTATCAGCAGACAATGGTGGCCACCACCAGAGGCGATGTTTATAGCTTTGGAGTACTCATTCTCGAGATACTGACCGGGAAGCCGCCCATAGGGGAGCAGGTGGCCGAAGGGGGCGGCAATCTGGTGCGTTGGGTGCGCTGGATGGCCCGGGAGGGGAAGGAGGCAGAGGTGTTCGACAAGTGCCTGCCTCGTGGCGGCCACCAGAGGAAGCAGATGATGGAGGTCCTTGAGGTTGCCAAAACATGCACAGCCGTGGACCCAAGGAGTAGGCCTACCATGCTTGAGGTGGTCAACATGCTCAGCCAGATCGATGCAAACCCATCCACTTCGACTTCGAGGGGGTAGTGACAAACGCTGTAACCATACAACTGCCAATCTTACGACAACATAGCACCATTTATTTTTTAGTGGTTGTTTGTTTTCAGTTGACTGAATAAATTTAACGTAATGTAGTGTAATCGACCTTATATATATAAAGGTCCAGGTTGGTTTTGCTTATGTAGAACTTTTATCTTAATCTATTATAATTATGAGTTTGTTCACTCGTTATTGTTGATAATGCTTTCAATCTGAACTCAATTGTAATTCTATGTGATCCTTCTAGGCATTTCAGCAGATTTCTCCTACGGAGGTCTCGCTTGATTTGTTTCCTTATCACGAGATAGATGTCCTATTTTTCGAATTAATTTAGAGTCCCAATTGGTTTGAATTCCTATCATCTATCAAAAGAAGTCTCTATATAAACTTTCTAAGGTCCAAAGAGAGATCCATTCTTGTAATCATCATTATTCCATAACAAAGAGAATCGTGTTTTCTAAGGACGTAACCTAATTTAGGATGAACCTCGTAAATTTATGTGTTCTTCTCTGTTCGTGCGATCTCTCTCTTCTTCTTTTTGTAACAGTTAATTTTTTTAATTTCCTAGCATGAGTATATAATTAAACCACTAATGACTAAACATTCTTTGAGTATAGGTTAATGGTTTCTATATACAACCCAAAGAAAAGTTAGGTGGTCCCTTCCAAATTATCAAAAGGGTACTAATGCAAAATGACCTCAAGCAGTGCTATAAAACTCGGCCCAGCCGGTCGGACCGATCGGATCGGTGTCCGGGAGGTGAAACGGGTCTTGGGTCATATAAAATCCGACCAAGCCTTTGACCCGTGTTGAACCGGTCAAATCCGGTCAAAACCTGAGTTTGACAGGCCGACCCCTCAAGTTCAAAGGAGTCGGCCGGTCCAATATTTTTTTTCATTTTTTTTGAAAGGTCGAATCGAACTCTCTCGCCTATCTGTAAAGTTCGCCCGCCCCTCATCTGCATTTTGCTGCCGCCTACCCTAGTTCGAGACCAACTTCGACCTCAACTCGGCAGCTGACGGATTTCGATCGGTGGGGACTGTGAAGTGGACGAACTGGTGGCGCGTTCGGCAACGATCGACTACGGCACGATGCCCTTGAAGCTTTGATTACTACGATCTAGCGGCGGCGGCAGCCTTCGAGTCTGTCCGGCGATGATCCGACGATGGGGCGATTAACTTCTGCGATCCGACGTCGATAACACATTTGGTAAGGCCATCATTTGATTTTCCTTACCATTTCCTTTTTTTTCTCATTTTGTTCATCCCTTCCATCGTGATTCGTCGTCGACTCATCGGAACTCAGATGTGGGGAAAATACCCTGGGTCCCTGATCGCAACGACGGCCAGCCGACCAATAAGGACTAGGCAAATGTGGCTCGGCTGCACACCAACGATGTATCGGGATCGCTCCTCCTGGCTGGCCAAGGCGGCGCGTCCTCGGCTTGCCAGGAGGAGTGATCCCGATACAGCCATGGTCGTCGGTGTGCATCCAAGCCACGACCACGAGCTGCTCTTGCCTAGCCTTCGGCCGGCCGACCATCACCGCTACCAAGGCACATCCTTCAATCTGCATTCCGACTTCCGACGATGATCCACACACGTCTTGGCGGCTGGTCATGGCGCAAGGCCGGGGGCAAGCTCGTGCACCCATCTTGGCCGGTCAGCAATGGGCACGCTCGTGCCCCTTCTTGGCCTGCCAGTCAAGGGCATGGGAATGCCCCTATCTTGGCTGGCCAGTCAAGGGCACAGGCGTGCCCCTAGTTGGCTCGCCAATTCGGTTAGCCAAGCACCCGTGCCTCTATCTTGGCTGTTAGTCCCCTTGTCTGGCCAGTCAGTATATTTTTAAAATTTAATGTATGAATGTTTTATTGTTGTTATGCAAATATGGCGTTAGCAAGAAGTAGTTGTGGAGAATCGCAAACACTTATTGGAGAATCTCAATCACAATTGGGAACTGACAGCAATATAGTGGCTCCTCTAAGTTCTCAAGCAGGAAGTTTAAAAACGGATCCTATATGGGAGCATTGTCAGATTTGTTTTGATTCACAAGGAAAGAGATCAGTGAAATGTTTGTATTGTGGCAAAGTTTTAAAAGGTGGAAGAATATACAGAATGAAATTGCATTTTGCAGGAAACAAAAAGAGAGGCATTATCTTGTCCAAAAGTCAGTTATGAAGTTAAATATCGACTTGGAGAACATTTGAAATCTATAACTTCATAAAAAAAGAGCACATGAAGAAAGTGAGGAGACAAACATTTCAATAGAGCCATTTGAAATAAATGTACAAGAACAACCTACCCAAAGAATTTGAAGTGAAGCAAAGGGGAAAGGAAAAGAAATAAGCACTTCAAATTCAAATAGTTTTTTTTGCTCCAAGAACAACTCCAGGTGCACAACCTTCAATTAGAAGTGTTTTGGCACGTAAAGAAGCTGTTTGCTGAGTTGATTTAACTATTATGAGATTCTTTTATGATTGTAGCATTTCTTTCAATTATGCAAACTCAGATATTAGTCCAGGGTACAAAGGCCCTAATTATCATGCAATTAAAACTAAACTATTGTATGATATTAAGAAAGAAGTTGGATTGTTAGTTGATACATTTAGAAATGCTTGGTCAAAAATTGGTTGCACTATAATGGGAGATAATTGGCAAAATCAAAAGAGTAGACAACTTATTAACTTTCTTATTTATTCTCCAAAAGGAATTTATTTTGTTAAATCTATTGATGCTTCTAACATTGTAAAGGATCTACAAATCTTTGCAACTTATTTGTCGATTTGATTGAATTTGCTGGACTAAGTAATGTTATTCATTTAGTCACAGATAATACTGCAAATTATAAAGCTGCTGATAGGTTATTGAATGAGAAGTATCCCTCCATTTATTGGTCTCCATGTACTGCACATTGTTTGAATTTAATCTTAGAAAACATTGGCAAAATGAATCTTTATATTCTATAGTTAATTTTATTTTATTTTAAAATAAAATAATTTTTTTTCTTATATCTTTAATATTTTAGCTAATATGAATTACTTTTTTAAGATAATAATTAAATCTTATATTTACTAAAATTCATGACATTCGAAAAATATATATTGGCAAGTCATACTAAAATGAGTTGGAAGTAAGGATAAAATGTGTCGATATGAACCATGGGTTTTACTTCGATGATTCAAATCGGTACGTGCGAGAAGCTCTATTTGAATGGTCACAAATCTAAGGGATATTTTGAAAAGATCAATCTCATTTTCTTCTTAATATATCATATCACCTTAGATAAACTATTCATTAATTATTTTTTTATCAATTTGTACAAAAAATAATATATTCCTTAAAACACATGCATAAATGTAATTTGTTTAGAATACTTATTCTAATATTATGGAAAGTAAAATATTTCTATAGTCATTTTACATGTTGTAAAATCTAGACTTATTTAGCATATTATCTTATTTCGAAATTGTAAGATATTTATAGGTACATTGCATGTTACAAAAAAATATTACTTATATTGTATAGATCATAATAAAAACATAAAATTTAAATTTAAAGTATATTCTAATTGAAGAAAGTGTGGTTATGTTATAAGCATATATTGATCTGCAACTTTATTATGATACTCATAGGCTCTCCCGTGGCTTCCTCAGGTGGCATAAAAAATGACAAAGTCGTCTGAAGCATTTAACGGAAAAAAGAAAAGTGCATTTAATGTTCTATTTCTTCTTACTTGCCACCAATTGCCTCAATAATCTAATGAATGATATGTAGCATTATCTTCTGATTAGGACTTGACTTATGCAGTTCATATAGGCACAGCACTTTGTTATAGATTCATGATGTCCATCTGATTAAACAAATAGCAGTAGAGCAACATTATGGCCCTCTGAGTCAGGAAGGACCCTAAACAGAAACATGGCCTCAGCTACAACCAGAGGAAGAGAACAGGAGGGGGGGGGGGGGGGGGGGGGGGGTGGGTGGGTGCAAGTTGGTGTCCAAGGTTTTGACCTGACCTCTTCTCTGGACGAGAGCCTGAAATGATTAGGTTCTAGTCATAAAATTCGCGTGTTATGCAAATGTAGAGGATATATTATATATATCGAAAGTTTTTGTAACAGCTGGTAGCAGAGGAAAAAAGAAAAGAAAAATAGAAAAAAAAGAAAGAGAGTTAGTGGGACATGTGGCAGTACATTATTAGATCTCAAAACCCACTATCTTGGTCACTTCTCTTTTTTCCATTTCATTAGAAACCAACACTCATTTTTGTCTTAAGTGTGCAAATCTGATATTGAGGTGGTGTCCTTCACGTTTTCTGTAGCAGATCATCTATCTACAGGAAGGGATTTGAGGTAAGAACAAGGGCTGTAGGACCTATGTAACGCCTCACATATAAAAAGAAAAAGAAAGAAGATGAAGAGAAAACCGCGGAGCCCTTTTCCTCTCCATCTTCTTCATTTCCACCTTATCTCTTCCTCTCCCATCTTCATTGCTGCATCCCATCATGAATGGAGGAGGTCAAGAGGCAGCAGCTCCCCATGAGAACCCCCTCCCCCCACACTCTCAGTTTTTCTCTCAAATCTCTCTCTCTGTTTCTCTCCTCTTCCCGGCGACATGCGCGACCGAGGAGCAAAGGATGACGCCGGCGAGACTTTCCAGCGTGGACGACAAAGTAGACAGCGGCGGACGGCAGTAGGCGACGTGAGCACGAACACCGCGAGGACTAACTGCAATTTCATAGGCATTAAAGTGTGAATTCGGGATCTTCTTCATATATCAGTCGGAAGGGTAAATTACACCAAATGCCCTTCAACTTTAAGATTTGCTCAGCGATACCCTCCAACTTCACTTTGTAACACAAATGCCCTTCATCTTTTAACGCGTTTCACCCAATGCCCTCTTTACCTGTGATAGCCGGTTTTTCGATTTTTCATCGATGTGGCTTCCACGTGGTCATCTCCTCTCTCCTCCACGCAAATAGTCGTCCGACGTGGCATGTTCCGACGTGACACATAAAATTACACCAATGCCCTCCAACTTTAAGATTTGCTCAGCGATACCCTCCAACTTCACTTTGTAACACAAATGCCCTTCATCTTTTAATACATTTCACCTGATGTCCTCTTTATCTAGGACAGCCAATTTTTCGATTTTTTATCGACGTAGCGTCCACGTGGTCATCTCATTTCTCCTCCATGCAAATATTAAACCATCTTACTTACCGTAAGTTGATCCACTCACTGTTAAATTATTTTCTTATTTTCTTCTTTTTCGTCGTTCGCATGAAACCTCATTCGTCGTTCGCACTCCTTCGTCGTTCGCTCTTCTTCGTCGTTCGCTCTTCTTCGTCATTCGCCTCCTTCATCGTTCACTTTTCGCGTTCGTCGGCGTTGTCTTTGCCCAAATTGGTGTAATTTTATGTACATTTGGTGAGCAAACTTTAAAGTTGGAGGACATTTGGTATAATTTTATGTGTCACATCGGAGCATGCCACGTTGGACGACTATTTGTGTGGAGGAGAGAGGAGATGACCACGTGGACGTCACGTCGACGAAAAATAAAAAAATTGACTATCCTTGGTAAAGAGGGCATATGATGAAATGTACTCTAACTTTAAAGTTTGCTCACCAAATGCACGTAAAATTAACCAATTTGAGCAAAGACTGCGCCGACAAATGTGAAAAGTGAATGACGAAGAAGAGCGAACGACGAAGAAGAACGAACGATGAAGGAGTGCGAACGGCGAAGAAGGTTTCATGCGAACGACAGCAAAATGGGAAATAAGAAAATAATTTAACAGTGAGTGAGTCAACTTACGGTAAGTAGAATGGTTTAATATGTGGTGCCACGTCGGAGCATGCTACGTCAGACGACTATTTGCATGAAGGAGAGAGGAGACGGCCACGTGGACGCCGCATCGACGAAAAAATGGGAAATCGGCTATCCCAGGTAAAGAGGGCATCGGGTGAAATGCGTTAAAAGATGAAGGGCATTTGTGTTACAAAGTGAAGTTAGAGGGTATCGTTGAGCAAATCTTAAAGTTGGAGGGCATTGGTGTAATTTTATGTGCCACATCGGAACATGCCACGTTGGACGATTATTTGCGTGGAGGAGGGAGGAGATGGCCACGTGGACGCCACGTCGACGAAAAACCGGAAAATCGGCTATCCCAGGTAAAGAGGGCATCAGGTGAAACACATTAAAAGATGAAGTGCATTTGTGTTACAAAGTAAAGTTGGAGGGTATCGATGAGCAAACCTTAAAGTTGAAGGGCATTTGGTGTAATTTACCCTCAGTCGGAAGAATTATGCATGTTCTAGGACTGAACCAAACTTATAATTGTGATTAGGAAGAGAAGAAAACCTGCTGCGTGCTGTTTAGAGAATTTCAAATCTGTTTCATTGATTCTATGCTCTGCTCACATGATTGATTTCGTCGTCACGAACTTGATGTTTGTGATTCATGCTCTAAGGACGTAAATAGATGAGAACTCATGCCTATGTGTGTAGAAGACTTAGCATATAGACTGCGAATGTCTAATTCATTTCTGCAAAACTGGATGAACTCATATTATTGTTTAGTATGTAGATTTCAAACTCATTTATATCTTTGCATGTGTAGATCACTTCCTTATGATTTAGATGATCATATGATACTAATAATTATGTTTACAAACCCGTGAGATTGATGCGTGGTCACTTGATTGTTGAAAAGAACGAAACGATTGAAAATCGTAAACTTGCGCAGTTTTCTGCGAACACAGAACCCGGCCTGGATCAGACTATTCCGGATCGAGTCTTTTTCAACTCAGACCGGATCTGCCATTAATGCTCGCTCGGAGCTCTGATCGCACTTGTAACCCGGCCCGGGCTCTGCCTAACCTGACCTGGGTGTCGACCGGAGAAGACGATCGGCGGATCAACTTTTTCGACCCGGCTCGGGTATGATCCCAACCCGGCTCGGGTTCTTACTCAAAATTTTTGAGATTGATTTCGCTAGAAGCTCGGTCCGAGTTCCTCTGCACTAGGCCCGAGTTCTAGCCAACAGAATATAAACTTTACGATTTACGAACCCCTATTTACATAATTGATATATGATCTGTACATGAAATTAATTGTGCTCAAGAGAACCATGTTTTGCCTTCCTATTATTGAACTGAATGGAAAGAATGAAATGCCAACTTGATTATGGCATCCATGAAATGATAAATGACTCTCCGCTCCCCCTCCGGACGATCGTCGAAAAGAACTAATGACGGACGACCGTTGACTTCCGAGCGTCCGGTATGTGGATAGAAGCATTCGACCCTAATCGAACTCTCTGATTTTACTAAGCTTCTATCCACTTGATTGGTTAACAAAAGAAAAGAACTTAAAGATGATTCAGAGCTTTGCTCCATACGACCTTGATCGATCTTCGGATTGAAAGAGAGGTCCGACCTTGATCGATCTTTAATGCAAAAAATAAGTAACAACACAATAACTAACAAGTGCACTAGTCGTATCAAATAACAGAGTGAAGAATAGACTTGTCGATCCCACGAGAAACTATTTAAATTGTTCCTATCCTAAAATTCTACTAAGAGAAAAAGGTTTTGATATATGTAGAACAGAAATATAAAAAAGACAGAAAATGGATAATTGATGCTTAAAGATAAAGTGGTGATGATCTCTGGGAATTTTGGATGATTAGAGTGAAGTTAGATATAAATAGGCCTCTAAACTAATCAAATCATGACAGAACACTCGGATCAAATCTTGAGACGGATTAAGAGCGCCTAAAATATTGACTTCTCTAGACGAGCAAATCAAACTATCCTAATTCCAAATAAGATCAATAATCACGTACGACGAGTTGACTACTGATTTTACAAAGAATCATGATGCAAGATAATGTAACTCTTAAATTATTATCCACCCATACTTCTGGACAGAATAATAAACTGCACATTATACAGCGTATATGATGAATTACTGAATACGTGTCATATATGCCTTAACTTAAAATTAAAAGATCAATTATCAGAAGAATAATAACTTTTGGATCAGGTTTGTGATCTAATTCCAGAAATAACTTTTCTCATAAAAAAGCATTAAACTTAACACATATAATCAAAAGAAGTTGACTTAATAATTTAACTTGAATAAGAACGAGGTCCAAACAATCTATCTTTTTGAAGAAAATATAAAATCTCTATTATAGAACTAATGAACTATGAAAAATAAGGTAAAAACGCATCCAAGCTTATGGAGAAAGAAAGATTTGTAGCCTTCAGGATCTCTGGACGATCACGCAGCCCTAATCGACGAGTTGTTGTAAAATCTTTGTCCTTCGATGACCTCCTGGGTTCAAGTCTTCTTCTTTGCAATAGGGCACGGCTTCCCAGGGCTCAAGCACGAATTTTCAAGTATTCTGAGGTCTTCTATTTATAGCTCCAAGATTCCTGATGAGTTATGAAAAGTTGGGAGTTCAAATTTTATCCAAAGAAGAATTTGTAGTTTAAACTCCTATTAAACTCAAAGATTGCATGATTTATCTTTAGTTCAGAGTTCTTCTCATCAAACAAGTCTTCTAGAAAGTTGGACATCTATTCTGGCACCTTGATTTGATCAAAATTTGTTCAAAAAATCGACGATCAGAAAAAAACTCAGCACTTCTAACGGCCCGTGATGCACGCCCTTTTTCAACTTCGATTCGGACTTTTCACACATGTGTTACGGCCCGTAACACAAATGTAACGGTCCGTAACTCGAGCAACTCTGCGTTCAGCTTCTATGTGTGTCGTAAGTATCATATTATGACCCATAAGTTAGATCCGTGATCTCCAAGTTGTGACCTACAATGACTTCGACGTGTTCTTTTGCGGGCGTAATTTGTGATAGTTGATGTAACGGATCGTTGGATAATTCTTACGACTCGTAATATTTCTGGCTAGAGTTTACACCCTTCTGTATGTGTCGTAATGGCTCCCTTACGCCTCGTAACATAACTACGCTTGATTTTGATCCCATTCTGTATGAGCTGTTACACAAATGTTACAACTAGTGACCAATAAATCGAGCTTTGCTATAATTCCTTACGACGACCTGTTAGATTCTCCTTCAGTTGAGTTCTTCAATCTATGAGACCCATTATAGATGTATTACGGCCCGTTATGAGGTATGTCTTCGATTATATAATGTTTCTATTCGTAGCGTGAAGACTCCATGACGACCTGTAATGCTTTCATGAGGGATGAATGTCTCTCTATAAGACTCGTGAATTGTCCCTAACGGTCTGTATTTTCAATCTGGGGAGGCATTAAACTATGCTTACGGCCGGTAATGAAATATGCGGCCGCTTGTTGTTCTTTCTGTGAGAGCCGTGAGAAGAGAATTGTGGGCTGTGAAAGTTGAAGGGGCGTTATATGCCTATCACAGCCCGTGAGATAGTATATTTTCTGCTTCTAAAGTTGATTTTTTTTTCATTCTTTTCACTTGGGGTAATTTGCTTTGATAATTTCCACCTAAATAAGAGATATTCTTGTAAAAATCACACACACCTAGGTAGTTGGAGAGTTCAAGAAAATAATTATAATAAATGAAACAAAATTGATGCATGTCATGAAAAATTATGAAAATAAATCTAAATGCAATATAAATTAAATGTTGTAAAATGCATGCATCAATCTTCGGATTGAAAGAGAGGTCCTTACGGCCTTGACCGATCTTTGGATCAGAAGACAGGTCCAATATGATATGGGGAAGTTATGCCAATCGTGAGCAAGGCACTCCCTCATGGTTTACCATTTGTCCTATCTAGATGTGAGTCTCTTCCTTACGGATGTTTTTGTCTTGCGCGAGGTCAGCCCAGTCCAATGGGACTGACCGTGGAAATGATCATCCACTGGCCCATAATGGTCTAGATGGTTGCACCTTTAGCGCCGACAATGGTATTCCCTAAAGAAATGAAAAACTCTTCCAAAAGAAAGAAAGGAAAGAAAGAATGAAATGAAAGGAAGAATGAATGGCGAAAATGCAAGAACGAAAGAATGAAAGAAATGACAATGCAAAAGACATGAATCATATTATGCTTTTTACTTTATGGTCAACTCTTACATTCCCTTACATGATACCTTTATACTTATTCTGACAGAAATGATTTGTGATTTATACGAACTCACACTTAACTTTATACTAACGGTTGAGCTTGCTCCCCTATTTGATCCCCACAGGTACATGATGTTTGCTCGTGACATGATGGTGTATGCGTGGCGACTTCGATTTAGATGGCATGTGCATATGATTATGATCATGTCTAGTATGAATCATATGTTTATTCGTTATATTATCAGGTCATGGTTAACCGCAGATGTTTCCATATTTAGTACTCATACTTCTATCTTTGCTACTTTAGACATGAGACTATGGGATGTACCTTATAGCTTTCGCACTATGCTTCATATCGAGACAATTTGACGTATTTATTTTCCCCCTTTTGCTTCTGCATTTTTCCTCTAATTGTTGTATTATTTTAATCGATAAGTCTTCCACTGATATTTGTGTCAACAAAAGAGTCAAGAAAATAGAAAAAAAGGGTAGCACACGAAAGGAGATCACGCCATGTGACGGGTCAAATTTCGGGGTGTTACAACCTAGCTAGGAGAGGATGGAGGAGGAGTTCTAGGAAAGAAAGAAGAAGAGGACAAAACCTTGGAAAAGAGGGTTCAAAGCTAAGAAAAAGGTATGTAAGGGGATACCAATCCCTCTCATATTGATTCTTATTTGAACAAATGATGGATTGATGATCATGTTATTGTTTTACATGTAAGGAATCATGAATTATGGTGATGATCATAAGTTATAGTAATAGAAACGAAAATAAGAATCTGTCCAGATTCTGTAGCCTATGTTTGTACACGTTTTTGAACAGGTTATACATGTCTAAAAATGGCATATAATATATGAATAGAAAGATGATGAAGCCTAGTTTCTGTAGGAACAAGAATCGTGTTAATCTAACTTGTGTAGGCAAAGTTATGAGCCAATAAGTAGCTCCCTGTCATGCTGATTCGAAATTTCAGATTGATGCATTTACTTGTATAAGCTCATAGGATGGGTTATCTTAGTCTACAAAATCATAAATGATATATGTGCACGTAGTATGGAAGTATACTTTTCACAGGAACTGGAATCATCTTAATCTGAGATGTACTATTGGAGTTATGGTTCAAAGATTGAACTACTGGCATCGAAAAGTATTTCAGCTGTCTTATTAATTGTGCATAAAATTGTAAACATTGCTCATAGATGATTAAGATATCATTGAAATGAACCTAAATTCACTTTTGATAAGCGTGGAGAAAGATATAATCCTTTCTTCTCACAGCTATCACACTGTTAGAATTGATCAAGATTGATACTAACGTAAGATTTTCTAAGAATAGATCCTATGTTTATCTCTAAGAGCCACTAGTGTATACTTTCAAATAAAATTGGAATGAATAGAATATCACTTCTATAAATGAAGTTATAAATTGAGAACAACCAGCATGTTGAATCTGTCCAAAATTAGGATCTAATGCTTAAATAGTGTTATTAATATGATTGATAGATATTGTTATACATGATAATTGAGTTCTCAAAGTAGGGATCATTAGTGTGTTTTCGTCAAATATTCATGATGCATAAATGCATGTTTTGTAATTGTCTCAAAAATGATATTGTGTTTCATTGAAGCCTAGAATCTTTGCATGCGAGAAATTGATTAGTGAACCATGCTTTGGTCTTGATTGAGAGTCTATCATGATTTTGTAATGTGTGGCACATTGATTGATGTATTGAGAATCGAAAATGTAGTGAAAAACACTTAGGGTCACACTGTCAGTATAGACCGATCGAATGCTTCCCATGGCTGGTCGACCGGTGTAGTAGTGAAAATACTTCGCTACACATTGATCGGTCGACCGTCAATTTATCGATTGATCGGAACTAATGACGAGAATTTGACGGTCGACCAACCGGTCGACTGGGGCAAATGATGCAACCATGTCGGTTGATAGGATCGGTTGACTGCTGAGTGAGGTCGATCAATCGGTCATATGTTAAACGAGATCGGTCAATCTTCAGGACTTGACCGATCGATCAGTCAAATACATTGATAGTTGATTTTATTGTTGTTAATGGATTGATTGATAACTTAGATGCTTACGAATTGCATGCTAAGCCTTAAATAGAAATGATTAATGTATGGATGTATTGACTAATTGAATCAACCTGTCGGAGGGTAATAAGCTGATTAGCCTGTCATTTTAGGAGGCAGATACCTCCATATTGGATTGGAGCCCATTGGATGGGCAATTTTTTTGAGAACAAATAGCTTCCCGTGTCCTAGCTAACCATTTTTGTGACGAAGGTAACATTCAGTCCTCCGATCAATTGTAAAGGCTCACATTATTGATTGTTAATGGATCGTATTGAAAATGGAGTTGTCACTTGATGAGAAACATGAATGGCTATATGGGAATCGAAAAATGGAAGTCTTAATGCAAACTTTCAATCATCAATTGATGACAAATAAGATAATAACTCAAATTTATTAAGCATGAGCAATATTGGGTCTTGTGTCGCATTGGGCATGACAATGCCATATTGGATTGTGTTCATGCTTAATATTGGTGAGCCTAAGGATTAAATAATTGGAATGAATCTTGGTTAAAAAAATACCTAGTTATTGGATTGGATTGTATAGTTATTGATTAATGTAATTGCTGCCATTTTTGTTTATTATTAATAAGTGCATTTGTGGATAACATGTGTCATCTAAATTGTCATGACTTATATACTAGGCGTAAGCTCATGGGACTGCCCGTATCCTGCAGGCGAACATGATTTAAGGTGCTAATTAATGAAATAATCACGAATGATGCTCATGACCAATGGTAAGTAAAAGTTAAGTTTTGTAATCATTTGATTTAATTGTTTAAATTATTAGTCTTCCTCTGTGTGTTATCGTGTTTTAACCATCGTTGTCTATTTATGTTCATAGGTGAAGCTTAAAGAAGAAAGTTTTTTTTATCCTACGACGCTTGTGCTCCCGGCGGCGTTACAATTTTATTTGGAAAATGTAACTATTTTTCCATTAGCTTTGTGAGTGAAATTAATGTTCATAAAAAAATCAGTGACTTGAAAATTTAGTATCATCCATTTTATTTCATTTTAATCGTTGAGTCATCAAATTGATGTCTTCTTACCACGGGCACTTTTTGTTTTCGCATCCTTCGGCTGGATCGCTCGCAAATGACGCCTGAATCTCTCCTCCTGAGCAGGGCTGTAGGGCTAAGCAAATCCGGGACCAGGTCTGGGTCTAAGCGGACCCGGTCCCGACCCGAATTATACCGGGTCAAAAAATTTTCAACCCGGTACCGGACCCGGACCCGGTCGGATCCGGTACCGTGTCAGACCCGAGAATTCGGGAACTTGACCAGGTTTGCGATCGGGAATCGGCGGGAATCGCCACCGACAGATCGGCCGATGGCCAAATCCGACCGCTAGAGCCTAGAGGCATCCAGCGCTTGACGACAAAGCACATGTTTGACGTTGAAAAAAAAATAATGCAGAACCGGTGGAGTAGAGATAAATGTAGACATCAAAAGTCATGTAATTAGAGGGTCAATAACAATCGTAAAAAATAGAACAGTTGAATTTTTCTTTCCTTCATCCGTTAATTCGTGCTTATCAATGAAACAACTGAAGTCTGAAAACCAAATCAAAATAGAAGAATCAAACAAGAAAAACCCAGTATTGAATTGAAGGTGTGCAATCAAGATGATTGATAAGTGATATTGAGGGGAGTAGTGATAACTTGTTGATTTTGGGGGTCAAATTTTTTATTTTTCAATTTTTGATTTAACTCCCTAATTCACTTTCTACTGCAAGTATACAGGTTAATTGTAATCTACCCAAATGTCGTATCCACAGTGATTTGAAGCCTAAGACTCCCTAAACAATCTAGATTAGCCTTAACTAAAGTCAAAATTCCAAGAAATTGAAAGAAAGTGAAAATCGATTTCTTTAAATGACTAAAATGATAACTATTTTTGGATTTTTGAAAAGTTATCAAAACTGAACGGTAAATGCTAAACTAGAGGCTCAAAGGGTTTAACTATCAATGAGGAAGGTTCTCCTAGGAGTTGGAGTTCATCTAACTTAATTATGGATGGAATGGAACAAGTTATCAATTAAAATTCAAATATAACTCAACTTGTATAATTTCTATTTTCACAGTTGGTTTAACCCTGAACTAATTATCATATCCTCGTATGATTGATTAGCTAAGTTGAATTAGAAGAGGTCCTGACTGAAATCACATTAACATTAGGCTCAAAACCAAATTCCTTGCTGATTTTTTTGACAATTTAATGAAATCTGAAATGATAACCATCAATTGCACCTTGAAAATGAAAGAAATGTTTCAATCAACTAAACATGGATGAAACCAATCCAATATTAATACAAATGCTTCTTGATTTATCTCTAAACTACAAGAGGATTTTAAATCAGCCTCTCAGCTGTAAATTCAAATGAAATCCACATTTTTACCAAGGGATTGAATGAAATCAGCACCTACATTTCATATGGGAATTCAGCAATGTCATTGCATTCTTGGTCCATCTCTGAACATAAAGACAACCTTAAAATCACCTCTCAGTGATTAATGAAACCAGGGCTTTAACAATAACAAGGCAGGTTCCACAATTTCCGGATTTCAACAACCAAAAAATTCAGAAATCAGCACCTAGCAAACATGAAAATTCAGCACATATCACTCATTGGAATTCAGATTTGCCATTGCTCTTTGGTTCATCTCTGAACAACAAAGTATCCCTAGGATTCACTTCTCAGTGATTTAATGAGATCAAGTGTTTGTAACAACAAATTAGAATTCAAAGATTCAGGAAATCAGCAAAGGAAAATCAGAAATCAACATTCAAAAGTTTGCAATAAATCAGGGATTATAAACTTGGAAACACCATTGCCTCTTGATTCATTTTTGAACAAGAATGAAACCATAAGTAACCTCTCAGTTATCAATTAAATCAGGGCTCAACAATGATATAAACAGGTTTGACAGAATTCAGAAATCAGGTTTGGGGGAAAAAATAGATTTCAGAATTCAGAATTCAGATTTCTAATTGGATTAGAACCTAGAAACTTGGCATTAATTCTTGATTCATTTCTGAACAAGATTAGATCAAATGACAACTTCTCAGTTGTAAGTACAATCAGGACCTTACAATGTCGAGGATCAGATTCATGTAAAATAGATTTCAGGGAACATAATTGAAATCAGTGCAGGAATTCAGACTTATCCTTAATCCATCCACAATTAATCTAGGTTACTGTCCTATCCTAGGAGACATAGAACTTAGCTCCTCATAATTACAAACATAGATACACAATAGAATGAAGAACAGAAGCTAATCATCCTGATTTTGAGGGTTGTTTTGCAGAAACCAGCAACCCTTTTGCAGACTTCAGCTCCACTTCGAGCACCAATTCCTGCAACGGCCGGCATCTCCTTGATTCCAGGGTTTCTTCAGCTTATATATGACCTTTAATCACCAGTTGTCGGATCTGGCCGCCAAAGGCCTGATCCGGCCATGAATGAATTATATTTGGATGATCATATTTCAACTTGTGCAAAATTATCAATTCATTTGAACAAGTTATCATTTTTCAATGTCAAGTTATCGTTTAAGGGCAAAACTATCATTTTGACATGCAAAACTATCAAATCTACATAAAGGCATTAAGCAATCATTATATTATTGTCCTAACTCATTGCTGTTCAAATTTGATCAGATTTGGATAACCACAACCAAAGTTATGACAAGTTATCGTTTTTATGGCATCAAGTTATCATTTTTTGCACCCAAGTTATCATTCCTATGAAATCTTATCCACATTTGATTTCTGACCTCATTCACTTGTCACCCTAATCCCTTTGAGGCCTTCAATGCTTTGAATCACTCAAATTTGGACAATTTTTATGAAATATGCAAAGTTATCATTCCGGGCCTCAAAACTATTATTTTTTACTATGGATTTTAATTCTGCATAACACCAAACCTCATTTGATAATTGAGCTGATATGACTTGCTGTTTTAATTCTTATTTGTTTATATCTTATAAGAAGACTTTGATGCTTGCTGTTTTGGCTCTTATTGCAGGTGAATGGAGCTGAAAAAGGTTGGAAAAGCAAAGGGGGGACCACTTGCTTTTTGGCTGTCCAAAAAGCTGTTATATGCAGATATTTGCAGGACCTGGACAGGTGGCTTACATCAAAGGATATGGGACATTTTGATGAAAAATGATAACTTGGCATAGAATTAAAATATTTATGGATTTTAGTAATTTAGAACCTTTATGCACATAGAATTAGATATAAAATGAGAAAGATCAACTATTTATCACAATCCTTGCATTCCAAGCATAATTGGCTAAAAGTTAGGTAATTTGAGGGCTTGATATGGGTGATTTAAATACAAAATGGGATAAAAACATAATATGATCAGCTAGTGATCAATGATCCGATCAAATTAAACCATGTTTGCATTATAATTGATGAGTAATCTGACAACGATGAAGGCACGATCGATCGACCTTGCTGTCGTCCGTTCTGCCACCTCCTGATACTATCACAGGCTTTGCATCTTCCGGCCTCCATCTACAACTGTGGTCGTCAGAGGCCGGATCCGGCCGCCAGGTGTCGGATCCGGTCGCCAGAGGCCGGATCCGAGGCAGGAGTCATAATTAAGATGACAGAATCGCAATGTCATTGTCTTAAAATCGAATTTGGGTTTTGGTTGTGAACTGCTTTCATATCAGGCCATGAGTTGTTCGTTGCCTGCATCCGAATGAGCATGCTAAGGATCCTGGGTCGGTCCCTGGAGTGCATAATAGTGTGCTGATCGAAGGTGGGTTCTTCCTATGATCTTAAACATATGTCATAATTTTACAGATAATGATAATAGAAGATGTACATTGCTGTAGACACCTAATGGGCTTACATGATAAGACATGATGCATGGACTTTTCTGCCTTGTACGCTACAATTTTAATGCTTTATGCTAACACCTGATGTACAGACATTCCTGTCATTTACGCTGCCATGTTAATGCTTATTCTGAATATGTTTTTAAGCATGAATGTAGGCGTGTACATGGGTAGGATTGCTTGCTATTATGTACATGGGTAGGATTACTTGCTATTATGTGTGATACTTGGTTGGATTTCTTGCTGTTATGTGTGATACTTTGTAGGATTAATTTTACTTGATCAGTAGTATGGTTCCTTATGTTAGCCTCTAGGTCCATATTTCGTGATAGTAAGTATTTTTATTAACTTGTTCAAACATTGAAGGACCTCCCAACTTAATTTGTGATTCTATAAGACTTCCTGGAACTTCATGTCTTACACTACAAGAAAAATACATATTTGCGACGGACCATTTCCGGCAGGTAGAAATTCCTCGCATTTTTTGACGATATTTGCGACGGATTGTACAAAACTTTCGAAATATGGAAGGCAAAAAGGTCCTTCGCCAATATGGATGAAAAATTCTCATCGGTAATTCTTTGCATTTTTTCATGATATTTGTGGCGGATTGTACAAACCTTCCGAAATACCGAAGACAAAAAAGTCCTTCGTTATTCGGTAAATTACCAACGGGTTAAGCCTTCGAAATTACTGACGGCTCTAAATCCGTCAGTGATTTCGAAGACCAGACCCATTAGTAATTTATTTTACAATAATATATATGTAATATAATATTAATATAGCCATCGCAATTACAAACGCATTTAAAATCCATCGATAATTTCGAAGGCTAGGACCGTCAGTAATTAAAATAATAAATATTTATAATATAATATAATGCATATTTCTCTTTTTACATTTACTTTTATTCTTTTCTTGATGCATTAATAAAATAATATATTAAATAAATTATCATTCTCATAATTGTCTTTAATATTTTATTTTTTTACTATTTTCCTTTAATATATTTACATATAGATTATAGATTATAGATTATATATAAATTTATAATATAAAATTCATAAATTTTAATAAATTTAAATTAGGTTAACTTCCTATCGTCCATGAATCGGGATCCTGATGTACATAGATACAAATGGTCCAATGGGAGCAAGAATTTCCAGGAACATTTGGAACATTTTGTTTATGAACAAAAGAATCAGTTTTAAGATATAACTAACTTTAATCATAAGTATAAATTTATGGAATACCTCTCATTCATAAAAAAATATTTAAAAAATTAGATTTAAAAATGTTGAATGATGAGTATTCTAAGTTCTAACAATTCACTTATTCTTTATCTAATTATATCTAATGATATTATTAAGATATGTAATATGGACAGATATGTATTATAAAAATTTATAATACATTACTATTTTAATTACCGACAATTAGTTTCTTCGAAATTACTGATGGATATTAGATCTGTCAATGATTTCGAAGGAATTAGCCATCGATAATTAAAATAATAATTTATTATTGATTTTTATAATATAATACCTATCTATCTTTGATTTATTTATAATATAATATAATATAATATTATTAGTGTTTATAATCATATATATTAATACATATAATATTATTAATCATTAATAATAACATTATATATATAAATTGATAATAAATTATTATTTAATTACCAATGATTAGTTTCTTCGAAATTACCGATGAATTTAGTTTTGTCGGTAATTTTGAACGAATTAGCCATTGGTAAATAAAATAATAATTTATTATTAATGTTTATAATATAATACATGTCTATCATTTATTTATTTATAATATTTATAATATAATATTATTAGTGTTTACAATCATATATATTAATACACATAATATTATTAATCATTAATAATAACATTATATATATAAATTGATAATAAATTATTATTTTAATTATCAATGATTAGTTTCTCCGAAATTATTGACGAATTTAGTTTTGTCGGTAATTTCGAACGATTAGCCATTGGTAAATAAAATAATAATTTATTATTAATGTTTATAATATAATACATATCTATCATTTATTTATTTATAATATTTATAATATAATATTATTAGTGTTTACAATCATATATATTAACACATATAATATTATTAAGGGTTAATAATAATATTATATATAAGAAAATTGATAATAAATTACTATTTTAATTACCGACGATTAGTTCCTTCAAAATTATCGACGGATTTAGTTCTGTCAGTAATTTTGAAGTAATTAGCCATCGGTAATTAAAATGATAATTTATTATTAATATTTATAATATAATACATATCTATCTTTGATTTATTTCTAATATAATATAGTATTATAAATAATTAATGTTTACATTCTTATATATTAATACATATTAATAATAAATGTAACATCCTTGCACTTGCATAGGATATTGTCCGCTTTGGGCCTCCGTCCGCATGGTTTTACCAAAATGTATCCTATCAAGTCAAGGCCATGCTCCCACATATACCCAACATCTCTCATGTAACTTATGCATGTGGGACTAATTCAAGACATGCCTCATGCACCCTTCCCCCCCTTAGGGGACTCAATGCCCTCGTTGAGTGATCGCACCCCACAATGCGCAGACGTTCATGCGGAGTGGCTCTGATACCATATGTAACACCATTGAAACTGAATAGGATATTGTCCGTTTTGAGCCTCCGCCCGCACGGTTTTATCAAAACGTGTCCTCTCAAGTCAAGGTCATGTTCTCATATATACTCAACATCTGTCCCGTGACTTTAATTAGGGATGGTGTTTACTTCGAAATTACCAACGTAACTAATATTCGTCGGTAATATCGAAGGATGAATCCGTCGCTAACTCTAATTTGTTTCCGCCCAATCTTCCCTCCCTCTTCCTGCTCGTTCCACCACCTCCCTCTCTCCTTGCCCCCCTCTCACTCGCTATCTCTCTCTCCTCCTCTCCCTCTCTCCCATGACTTTAGCTATAATGTTCCTAAATTGCACCTTGCCACCTGACAGAATATGCTTCGAGGACCCTATGGGTCGCCCTTACATGTACATTATATTGATAAAAAAGAAGACTTTGATTGTTCAACTCAACATCATATAAAAGCGGAGGATTTAATCATCATTAAATAAAAAGAGTATAACATCTTAAAATGTGGAAGACTGATAAAGAACTTCATATGATTCCAATTGATAGATAACTTCATATGAGTCCAAAAGAAACTAAGACATCAAATTAATATGCGGAAAAGGAAAATCTAACCCATAATCTAAAGTACTCAAGACATCCATATGCAGTCACCTACGAGCTCGATAAATCACCATTGGCCACTTTCATCATTCTTACCTTGGTCTATATTTAAGAATATGCATAAGAGAACCTCCTTATGAGTTTTACAACTCAATATGAAAGTAAGATAAATACAATCATAATATCATGATACTAGATAAAATTAATATGGACATCATCATCATATAAAAATGATAAATCATGATCATGATATAAGTAATGGAAACATGTGAAAGGACATATGAATAAGAGATAGGAGATCATAAGTAAATCATCATAAAAATGTAGAATCAGATCATCATAAGAAAGATCCTTTATTCATATGTTTTTATCTTCTTCATCATCTTATTAATCATCTTTGACTTATTTGGAGTATATTTCAACCCATGGGGAGATCTGCCTCAATCCATCTATCATAATAAGAGCTCTCCATTTAATAATTTTCGTCTTTTATCTTGTAATTTTTAATTATTCTTTAATAGAACTTAAATCATGACTAAAAAATAAGATCATGGAGAGTAAATCAGGGGCATTATTGATATAATAATCATCATCATCATTAAGATCTGGAGTAAGTACATGAATCAGGGATCTAAATATCATAAAATTAACATAATTTGTGTCAAAACCCGGGCCGAGTAGGGAAGAACCCAGGCCGAGTTCATCTTACGTTTTTCTCAAAAAAATTGGGATAAACCCATCCCGGGTTCGGGTTACACCCTGACCGGGTCGGGTCGTCTTCTAGTCGGGCCAGTCGTCGCGTCCGATTGTTCGTCATGCATGAAACTTGGGCCGGGTCATCTTCAACCCGGGTCAGATTCGTTCGGTTGCAGAGATCAGAGAGTGTCGAAAATGGTGGATCCGGGCCGAGTTCCAACAAACTTGGTCCGACGATGGACCTATCCGAGCCCGGTTCTTGTGAACCCGGGCCAGGTTCTTCTTATGTAGAAACTTCGCCAGTGCGCAGTACGCATTCCGATCATCTTTTTCGACAATGGCCGACACCAATCATCATCATAGAACGTCATACTATAACTAGGGACTAATTAGAATATACTTCAAATCTAAAATCAAGATTCTATCATGAATCTATCCTAATTTCATACCTTGTAGTTTCTGTCCAGAAACTAATTCGTTCATCTTCTTCCTCTTCCTCTTCTTCCTGCCCGGTCCTCTCAGTTCAAGCACACGTCCGGTGTCATTCACATCCTCCGGTGTGTCCTCTGTGTGGTGGCAGCCATTAGAGGCGTGCAAGGAACAAAAAGGGCATACATACAGGGAGGAAACTAGGGCCGGCTCATGGGAAATGAAAAGGGGCCGATTCCCTGACTTGCCCTTCATATTTATAGAGGAGAAACAAATTCATGTGGTTGGAGAATCAAATCCAAATCTAACTCTGATTTGTTTTTATCTTTTCCACTCGCTTTTTATCTTCTTCTCTTTTTTTTAAAGTTCTCGGGCGTTACATCAGCGACCTCCCAACTTCGGTGATCCCAGCTCCGAACGCCTTCCCCATCTCGCTCTTCCCCTCTCTCGACTCTGGCCGTCCTCCCGCTCTCTCTTGACTACGGTCGCCAGGTGGCCGAATATGATGCATAGATTGCCAAATCCATAGCCAGGTGGCCAGATCCGATGCACGGCCTGTCGGATCTGCCACATGACTACCAAATCCAGTGCTTGTGGCCGGATCCCACGTTGGCGGCCGAATCCGACGCACAGACGGTCGGATCCCGCACTGGAGACCGGATCCGATGCACAGGTGGGTGAATCCAGCGCACAGGCTGCCAGATCTGATGCACAGACAGCTGATCTGGCGCAAAGTCAGTTGGATTCGGCCTCTGGCGATCAAATTCGGCTGCTGGCAGCTGACTGATCCGTCATGCAAGCGGCCGATCCAGCCCTGTCGGATCGGTCGACTGTGCGCCGGATTCGATACCAGGCGTCCAGATCCGACACCAGTGCCCGGATCCGATGACCTATTTGACTCCGACGAACAACGATTCATTCCCTTCTCCCACTCGACAAGATCGGACGTCAGTGACCGGATCTGACCGCTGGAACTGGCCCCGGACGTTTGACGGAGGTTCCCCTCGCAAACTTTGACGGGGAAAACTCTCGCCGGAGCTTCCCGTGGGGCTCACCCACTGAAACGTTCAATGGGGGTTCTCGTCGCATGTTTTGATGGCAGAACTCCGTCAAAACTTTCGACGATACTTGCCTGTCGAGCCTTTCGACAGCTGACGTGAACTTATCGTAGTTGTGAAGTTGCGGATTTTCACATAAAAAAAGAAATTCTAGCCACGTTTTAAATTTTACTCAAGAACGCAACTGCAAGTGCACAGGTCGAGTAGAAATCCTGAGTGTCGTAACCCCGTTGATTTAGATTAATTAAATCATTACAGAATTATAAAAGAATAAACTAGATGCATGAATGAATTTAGATAAAAAGAAACAAGGAAATAAGGTAAGAAAAGATTAAGTAGTGAAGGGAAGGATTCTCTTGTGATTAACTTGTTGATGCTTTTGCAATTGATGTATCTGTTCATCAAGAAGGGGAATTACTATTGATCACTAATTTAAGATCACCGATTAAGAAAACTCTCGTCTCTAATCAATAGAAGGGTACGATCTCTCGATTCTTACAACCCAACCTACTAATCTTAAACTAATGATCAGAATGCGGATTGACTCCTCACTCGACTGTTAGGATTCTCATCTCACAACAGTCACTTTTATAGATCTCTCGATCTTTCTAACAAAATATAGATTAACCATTACTAGAAGCACAACAATCAGGATGGCTGATTTCTCCTCTCGGATGAAATCAGCTAATAGCAGAAAAACAATCGATCTCTCGATCTAATTGAAATCAGATGTCAATTCTAAATAGTCATGCATCATGTAAATGAAATGAAAAGTCAACTTCAAAATATCACAATGGCGGAATAAAAATCAGCATCAACAAAGTTTGTTTCACGAGAGAATCCTAAAATTCTTCTGTAGTTCTTCATTTTTCTTCTTTTGCCTTCGTCTTCTTCTCCTTTTCCTCCTTCTCCACCCCTCTCTCTCTCCTTTATAGTTTTCTTCCTTCCTTTATGTTTCATCCCTGTTCAAAATTCAAATTTCGAAAAGTGGTTAGTCCCTTCTTTTACTCGTTCAACTCTTTCACTAAAAATTGATCAAAACATTTAAAATACGTCTAACTTTTATGCAAAATTGTGGATTTAATTGCAGGGATTATAAGTACAAAAAGAGGTGATCAAATTCCCCCAAGCTTAGTTTTTTGCTTGTCCTCAAGCAATGTTCAAGATAGGAATGATTATCACCTTGCTTTCCCACCAACATGTTTAAGATACCAACCTGAATTCTTTGCCCAAGTGCAACCCTGTCTGCTCCTTCATTCCCTGACTTTGATGAAGATACTAAGAGCAAGACATTTTCAACTTTCTCTTTTTAACTCAAGCCAGAGAATTCGAATTGGAGAGGCAGATAATAAAATGGTTAATACTAACTCTACCAGTGCAGTAATAAGTTTTGTTGAATTCTTATTTCTTTTCATTTGTCCAGTACTCATGTGATTATCCATAATGCTCAGGAGAATTTATGTAGCAGGTTTTCGATCGACACAGCCCATGGCAGTTTCTCTTAGGGTACCAGACATGAACCCCTACGGATCTACTCACCCAAATTCAGCCCGACTTAGGAATGCATGCTTTTTGTACCTTCTGGGGCTCTCTTGGCCCTCTTTTTCTTCCGCTTTCAACTTTTGTTTTTCTCTTTACTTTTTCTTTCTTTTGGTTTCATGCTGCACTAGAAAATGTTAGCATTAACAACCTTATTAGCTGTTATTTTGAATTCAGAGGCAAACTTAAATAAGATTAGTCGTCAAGCTCTTAATATATCAAAATAGTCACTTTCCACTACCTTTGCCCTATCACTTTTGGCATTGAATTTGGTTGCAACATATATTAAAATGTTAAGGGCTAGCAAGATGTCCTTGAACAAAATTTCAGGAGGTTGCAACAAAGACTAGCTACTGGATGGAATTAGAATTTCTTTTTATACTGTGTGAAGTTAACATAGTGCAATGCCAATCTACAATGTAATAGTTCGAATGTTAAACTTTTTTTATAAAAAATTGAAGCTAAGTGAAGAATAATAAATAGTAGAAATGTACCATGTTGCCCTCTCCCCCAAGCTTAAAGTTGACTCTGTCCTCAGTGTCGATTATGCCAGGAAGAGGGACCCGGAGTTGGTTGGAGTTCAAGGATGCGATCAGTGACCTGTTGGATGTCACTGAGGGTCGTTAGAACAGAATTCTGAACCTCCTCTACTCCTTGGATTCTCTGCTGGTGCATCAGGTCCTGCTGCTCTAGTCGATGGAGATGATCCTTCAATACTTGTATGTCCTGGTGATTACGAGTAGTTGTTTCTGCGAGTTTCGTCAGTTGTTCCAGAATGAGATCTACTTTGTTGGTTGTGGTGAGTGGTTGAGACGGGGTGACATCCGGAACTGACGAGGAGGAGGAAGAGACAATGCACCTTGGAGGGGTTCTGCGGCCGGGGGGAGTTGTGAAGTTTCTTTGAAGTCCAAAAATAGTGCGGGTAATGTGGGAATAGGTCGTGTGACCTGGATGAAATTGTTCATCCACCAGTTTCGGCCTTCCAGAATTGAAGTGTGTCGAGGGTTTGAATGAGAGCAGATGGATTGGATTGGCGCCAAAATTTTTGGCCGTTTACTAGGAGAAGGACTCCTTCCTTGATAAAAAAATCTGTCTATTAGTGTTGCTGGTGTAGGAGTGGTGTCTGCTAAGTACACATAGTGTTCTGCCAGAGGTGTAATGATGTTGCTATAAAGAATTGGATTGATTTCACGAGTCGACTCCTTGATCAAACTTTGAAGGAAGAACGATGCAAGGTTAATCTCAGTGTTTGACAACAGACATCAGAGAATGAAGAGTTCATCGTAGAGACGAGATCCCGACATCAGAGAATGAAGAGTTCATCTGTAGAGACGAGATCCCGCTCATAATCATTGGGACGGATTAAAATTGTGTTGGTGAGAAGGATATGGAGATATCGAAGACATGGTTCTTCAATTCACGGCCAACTAGATGTAACATATTGTCGGTTCGTTGGCCGGTAAGTTGGTATCAAACTTCGAATGTGGGAAAAGAGGGTGGGGGAGTTCGATGGCCAACATTGGGAAGATTTAGAAAACAGGCTAAGGTGTCTAGTCCCATGGCGAGTTCGCGATTGCACAGCCGAAACTCGATATGATCAGGGACTCCATCTTCGTCGAAGCTGGTGGGATACAAAGTTCCTAAGAACTCTGTTATACCTCTTTGTAGAGGTCCCAACGTTTCATGAAGAAAGGGAGGAGGCGGGAACAATGGAGTATAGTCCTGACATCCTCAAATAACTCGAGAGATTCAAGAGTAGAAAAGTCTAGGAATCGGGTAGAGGAAAAATTTCTGAACCTTGTATTTAGAAGACGCTGAGCTTCATTGTCGTCTGTGGGCGGTCGTAGGTTGGCTGTAGGTTGCAGAAGGCCGTCCGGACGGAGTCGTCATCTGATAGACTCCAACGAGCTGTTAGTCTGGGATCCAGATGATGTGCGGGTTCTTTTCATGTTGCATGTTGATCGGAAGGGGTGAAGGATGGCTGGGGGTTTCTCATAGGGCGATGAAGTGCGTTTAGGGATTTCAAGAGCTGACCGAGAGATGATGGTTGTTGGGGAAGGGATTTTAGTCGGTTGGGTAGAAAATGAAGCAACGTGAGAGGGAGTTTGAGTGGGACTAGGAAAAGTGGATATTTGGATGGATATTGTGTTAGATTCTGTTGGGATTCTCAACTAGATCTCAAAAGTGTACTTTCAGGTGATTTTTCTGATATTTTTGACCGTGCGGATGCTGATGTGGCTGTTGACCATTTATTTGGTTGGGTTGTCTTCCCCTTTTTTTAACGTCGTTGGCTCGACTTTATTTCTTCTAATAATCTGATTGCAGATAGAGCACTTTTTCAAACTTTACTGCGCTTGAATTGTAATCTTTGCCCGTCGACCTTGAAGGTTTTTGAATTACTATTTTTGATATCCACTGCACCATTAGGGTAAATTTTTTCAATGGTGAACGGTCTAGACCATCGCGTTCTTAACTTCCCGGGAAAAAGTCATAGTCGGGAGTTAAATAACAACCTGGTCGCCCTCTTTAAAATTCTTTCTCAATATGTGCATATCATGCCATTTCTTCGTTCTTTTCTTATAGATGCGAGAGTTGTTATAGGCATCTAATCTCAATTCATCTAGCTCATTGAGTTGCAAAAGACGTTTTCCAGAAGCTGCTTGGAAATCATAATTCAGCGTTTTGATTGCCTAAAAAGCCTTATGTTCTAATTCAACCGATAAGTGACAGTATTTGCCATAGATCAGCCTGAATGGTGTTGTTCCAATTGGTGTCTTGTACGCAGTCCGATATGCCCACAATGCTTCATTAAGTTTTAGACTCCAATCCTTCCTGGTTATTGAAATGGTTTTCTCGAGAATTTGTTTGATTTCTCTGTTCGAGACTTCTGCTTGTCCATTGGTCTAAGGGTGATAGGCAGTAGATATCCTATGGTTGACCTCGTATTTAAATAGCAATTTTTCAAAACTCCGTTCAATAAAGTGTGATCCCCCATCAGTAATAATCAATCTTGGCATACCAAACCTTGGAAATATTATATCTTTAAAAAGTTTGACAACTGACTTCGAGTCTGCTCAGATTGATGGAATAGCTTCAATCTGTTTTGAGACATAATCAATAGCTAGAAGTATGAATTTGTACCCGCATGAAGGAGGGAAAGGTCCCATGTAGTCTACTCCCCACACATCAAATATTTCTACTTCGAGTATAGGTTGCTGAGGTGCCTTATTTCTTCGACCTATATTTCCACTTCTTTGGCAGGCATCGCAAGATTTAACATTATTGATTGCATCCTTGAATAGAGTTGGCCAATAAAAACCTGTTTGAAGAACTTTAGCAGCTATTTTCTAATATCCTCCGTGACCACTATAAGGAGATGCATGACATTCCTATAATGTAGCAGATTGTTCTTCATCTGGTACACATCTATGAAATATCCCATCTGCACATTTTTTGAAAAGAAATGGCTCATTCCAAAAGTAGTATTTAATATCGGAGAAAAATTTCTTCTTTTGTTGGTAAGAGAGATCCGGTTGTAAGACTTCGGAAGCTAAGTAGTTGGCATAATCAGCAAACCAAGAAAGTTGTGTTTTCTGAATTAAAAACAATTGTTCATCTGAAAAAGAGTCGTTGATTTCCCTGCAACCTTCAGAGTCAACGTCTCCTTTTGATAATTGAAGTCGGGAAAGATGATCAGCTACCAAGTTTTCTGTACCCCTTTCGATCTTTGATTTCTAAATCAAATTCCTGTAACAGAAGGATCCATCTGATCAGTCTAGGTTTGGCATCTTTTTTAGCAATCAGGTATCGCAAAGGTTGATGATCAATATACACAATGACTTTGGAGCCAACTAGGTAGGATATGAATTTATCTATTGCAAAAACTACTGCTAGAAATTCCTTTTCAGTTGTGGCATAATTGATTTGTGAGTCATCCAAAGTTTTGCTGGCGTAGTAGATTGCATGTTGCTTTTTATCTTTCCTTTGTCCCAATATTGCTCCCACAGCTTGATCACTAGCATCACACATAATTTTGAATGGCAAGGACCAATCGGGTGGTTGGATGATTGGAGCTGTTGTAAGAACTATTTTTAGAGTCTCAAAAGCCTTTAAACAGTGTTCATCAAATATAAACTCTGCCTCCTTAGATAGGAGTTTTGTCAAAGGCCTTGCAATTAGAGAAAAGTTCTTGATGAAATGGCGATAGAACCCGGCATGTCCAAGAAAGCTTCTAATTCCTTTGATATTAGTAGGCGGAGGTAATTTTTCAATTACTTTTGTCTTAGCCTTGTCAACTTCAATACCTCGACCTGAAACAATATGCCCAAGGACTACACCTTCTTGTACCATAAAGTGACATTTCTCTCAGTTCAACACCAGATTAGATTCAGCACATCTTTGTAACACCTTTCCTAAATTCTGAAGACAAACTTCAAAGGAAGTGCCATACACTGAAAAGTCGTCCATGAATACCTCCATTATTTCTTCAATGTAATCAGAGAAGATTGACATCATGCACCTTTGAAAAGCTGTCTGGGGCATTACATAATCCGAAGGGCATCCTTCTGTATGCAAAGGTTCCATAGGGACAAGTAAAGGTAGTCTTTTCTTGATCTTCTGGATGAATGGGAATTTGATGAAATCCAGAAAATCCATCTAAGTAACAAAAATAAGAATGGTTTGCCAACCTTTCCAACATCTGGTCAATAAAAGGTAATGGAAAATGATCATTCCTTGTGGCCTTATTAAGTTTCCTGAAGTCGATACACATCCTCCATCCGGTTATTGTTCGCGTGGAAATGAATTTGTCCGATTCTATCTTTACTACGGTCATTCCACCCTTTTTTGGCATGACCTGCACGGGACTTACCCACTGACTATCTGATATGGGATAGATAATTCCTGCATCCAATAGTTTAATCACTTCTTTTTTCACTACCCCATTCATTGCTGGATTGAGCCTTCTTTGTCCCTCTATGAAGGGTTTATGGTCCTTTTCCACATGGATACGATGCATGCATATAACAGGATTAATTCCCTTGAGATCATCCAATGTGTATCCGATGACATGCTTATAAGCTTTTAGCTTATCCAATAGCTGCTGAAGCTGAGTTATCTTTAAATCTGCATTCACAATCACTGGATAAGTGGAGTCTTCTCCTAGAAATTCATACTTGAGATTTTGAGGAAGCTTCTTTAATTCTGGCCTTGTTGGCTTCTTTGAGCTAGGTTGTTGCATAAATTCTGTAGATTGGTCTTCCAGTGGAGCGTTAGGGTGTTGTGTTTCAGTTGAGAGCATGTGGCTCGTAAAAATGCATGCTTCTTCTTCTGTCCACAAAGATGATTCTTTGGCTTCAAGAGATACTTCCAGAGAATCTGATATGTGAATAACTGATGCCACCTTCTGTACAAGGGAATCCAGTTGCTCAGGTTGAAGACGGTGGTCTTCCATATCTGGGCAATTAATAAGGTGATTTAGTCGAAATTCAACCATGTCATCACCTATTTGAAAGGTAAGGCGACCTTGTTTAACGTCTATCACTGCTCCGACAGTAGCTAAGAAGGGTCTTCCCAACAAAATGGGAGTTTGATTATCTTCATCCATGTCCAGAACCACAAAGTCGGCTGATATGTAGAAATTGCTTACTTTGATGGGTATGTCTTCCAGAATTCCCTGTGGGATTTTTATAAATCTGTTTGCCAATTGGAGGGACATATTCGTGAGTTTAATGTCACCCATTTCAAGTTTCTTACACAATGACAGAGGAATAACACTTACTGAAGCACCAAGATCACATAAGGCTCTTCGTATCTTTCGGTTTCCAATTTCACAGGGTATGGAGAAGCTCCCCGGATATTTTAGCTTCGGGGGCAATCTATTTTGAATTACCGCACTTGCCTCAGCAGTTAGCGCGATAGTTTCATTTTCTTGTATCCTCCTCTTCTTCGATAAAATGTCCTTCAAGAATTTGGCATATGCTGGCATCTCTTGAATAGCTTCCACAAAAGGTACATTGATATAGAGTTTCTTTAGGATCTCTACAAACTTGCCGAATTGTTGGTCCTGTCGAGATTTCTCGAGGGCTTTAGAAAGTGGTATCCGCGAAGAATAGCTAGGCTGACCTTCAGCAAGCTGTTGTTTGGATTTATTTGATCTATTCATTGTATCTTCTGGTTGAATGATGCATGCAAAATATAACATATTTTAGTTAATTATTTTAATGAAATTTTCTATAATTTGATCATGGCATGCATCATTTTTAGTCACTTCTAATCATAATTCCGGATTTATCAATTTTAATTATTAAAATCGCTGAATATTTTAATTGTGGATGGATTAACTATATTTTGATAATTATTTGCAGGAAAATTCGAATCTCGGCCGAAATTCAAAGAAATTATTTCTTACGGCCGAGATTTGGCTTTACACCCAAATTCTTACGGCCGAGATTCTTAAGGAGTAACAAGATTTAATCCTTTGTTACGGCTAAACATTTGAAGGCGTAAAGATAAATGTTTTTATCTTTTGGGCGTAACAGGAGAAGTCCTTCCTTACGGCCGAAATTCGGAGGGCGTAATGGCATGAAGATGAAGGGCGTAACAAGATAAAAATGAGTTTATCTTTGGGCATAACAAGACATTTGAAGGCGTAAAGATAAAAGGATTTTTATCTTTTAGGAGTAATGGAAAGGAGTAAAGATAAAATATTTTCCTTACGGCCGAGACTCTAAGGGAGTAAAGATAAAAAGGATTTATCTTTGGGCGTAATGATAAAAGAATTTATCTTTGGCCGAGTTTATCTTCAACCGTACGATGTTACGGCCGAGATCAAATTGAAGGTCGTCTGCACCCTATAAATACGTGAAGAATCCATAGTTTCAATTCGTGCTCTGAAGTGCAGGTTTCTTCCACGGCGAGTCGTGAGCTCTGCAGGCTACGACCAAGAGGAGAGAGGTGCGACGGCTGGAAGTTGATCGCGACCCTGATCAAGTCCGAGAGGCTGCCCGACTGTCTGCCCAATTCGAGAGCTCTACTTCTATTTTGGGTGTAATTCTTTCGATTATTATTGTTATTTTGTTATTATCTCTCCAGAATTTCTAGGATGAACTCCATGTTTTTAGGATTATTATTTTAGGAGATTATTAATTGAAGGGAAATGTTTGGACCCCATTTTATTTGTTTTAATCTTTTCTGATCAATTATTAATTATGCTTAATGCTTTTATATTAGTTAATTAAATTTCCGAATTAGGCTATACCAGTTTGTGGAGTGTTTAATTTCAGAATTTATTATACTAATTATAATTGATTTTATTTGAAATTAATAATTGACATAAATTTGATAACTAGTGTGTGGAGAATCAAGTTTGTGTGGTCTATTAATCTATACCAGTTTGTGGAGTGATTAATAGTCTAGAGAATCCAATTTAATGCATCTTAATTTTAATATGATTTTGGGGGTACCAGTCGTGGAGACTTCAATTCTTATTAAATTAAGATAGTTCTATATGATTAAATTGAGGGATGCCAGTCGTGGAGACCACAAGTTAATCATGGTAGATTACTTTAGGGAGACTCTAATCCATCTTCAAAGATTAAATTTATCTTTTATGGTTCAAATATTTATCCTAATCTATTTTCATCCTAAGGCCTAACTTCAACACCATTATCTTATCATTATCTTATTTTTCTTTATTTTATTTCATAAAACTTCTTTCCAAAAATCCATGTTTTTCCTCTCTTATTAATTTATAAATCCAGATATTGAATTAATAATATTCCTTGTGGGTTCGACACTCTTACTCCTTTTTACTATATTACTTGAGCGACTAGTGCACTTGCTAGCAAATTTTATTGTTACAATTACAACACACCAAGTTTTTGGCGCCGTTGCCGGGGAATATTTTATTAATTAATTTCTGATTTTTATGAATTATTAGGAGATGTAAATAAATTGTAAATAATTCTCTGTGCATATGTATTAATTGTTTTAATTATTTTTGTGAATAATCTAATTTTTTTCTTTTTGCAGATAAAGGTCACGATAATTTTTTTTTATTTATTCATCTTCGGTTTAAAATTCGACGCCGATTGGATATTTTTCAAATTACACCGTCGACTTATGGATTTACGACTTTAATTTGATGTGTCGGCTTTATTAATTTTACGGCCTCGCAATGAATGATTTCTGAATTCTAAACTTTCAATCTTTACGGCCGTAATATTTTTATCCGAACGTTGTTTTTACGCCATGAGTAATGAATATTGATTTGACTTGTTGCGTCCGGTTTATCGATGGTTTAAATTTTTTACGCCTTATTCGAATCAGTTTTCATTCTCGGCCGTAACATTTTTGTTTGAACTTTTCATATGGATTTCATATGATTTCGTTGTTTTACGACCGTAAGGAATTGCTTAATTCATTTTCGGCCGTAATGATTCAATTTTCGACATTTGAGTTTTATTCGAAATTATTTCGGCCGAAACCCTATTTTTCTTTACGGCCTCGTGTTGACATCATCTCGGCCGAAGTGACCTCATCTTAATTGACGATTTAATCTTTTTACGGCCGAGAATGATCTCATGTTTCATTCTTACGGCCGAGAATTGATCTCATGTTTTCTTTTTACGGCCGTAAAATTTCTGAACATTTGTTTTTTACGCCATCTTCCGACCCAATTTATTTGTGATTTTTTTCATTCTCGGCCGTAACATTATAATAGTTTGAACTTTTGATTTGACTTTGTTTTGGCCGAAGCGATTTAGTTTGTCTCGGCCGTAATGGATCATCCGACATGGATTTTACTCCTTTCCGGCCGATTTATATGTGTTGATGTTTTACCTCTCATTGTTTTACGGCCGATATGAACTATATTCTTTGTCGGCCGTAATGATTCATTTGGCAACATTTCATTCAATTTTTTTTCGGCCGAGATAATTCATCACCATGCTAAATTTTACGCCTTCACGTTGAATCCCTTTCAACGCTATTTTACGATTTTTACGGACGAACGAGCCTCGGATTAATTACGATCGTAAAACCTTATTACGACCGATCAATTTTATTTCTTCTCTGAAAATAATTTTTGATTATGTCTGATTATTAACTCTATCATCGCAAATTAGTTTGGACTTATTTTGTGCGATTTCTTACATCATCATAAATTCTTTCGGTCGATATTAATTTTTGGTATTCGTAGTGGTTTGAAGAATTTCTGAAAAGTTCCTCTCGAAAATTAATTTTAATGACGAATTTTCAAATTCTATCGTGCCGAAAGACTTTATTAGTAAAAAACTCATTTTTCGTGACCTATTATCTGAATTTCTTTCTTCTTGTATATATTTTATTCTTTTATCTTACTGAAAATTGGTTGTTGCAGGTACTAATTGAAAATTAAAACACAACCAATCCTGGAATTTTCTGATAAGCGCACTAGAAGTTCAAATCCACTGTTGGAATTTGATCCTGAGATTGAAAGAACCTATCGTCGATTACGAAGAAATATAAGAAAAATGGCGGAACAAGCACGCGACAATTAGAGACTGGAGCAACAGAATGAACTGGTTCCACCATATAATAATCGGCGAGAAGATTAAGCAGAACTTTCTATGAGAGAATATGTCTCGGCCAGATACAGTGACCGAGAATCATGCATCGTGCTGCCTGATATTAACGCAAATAATTTTGAGATAAATCCCGCAATCGTGAGAATGATACAAGCATCCCAATTTGGAGGATGATTTCATGAAGACCCTCACGATCACCTTGATAAATTTCTTGCCACTCTGAGCACCTTTAGAAATAATAATGTTTCTTCTGAAGTTATTCGTTTATTATTATTCCCTCAATCTTTACGTGACAAAGCTTCCACTTGGTTTAAAACTTTGCCTGCAGGATCGATTCATTCTTGGTTGGAGCTGGTAGAAAAATTTGTTGGAAAATATTGTCCACCACAAAAGGCAGGCAAATATCGAAGGGAGCTGAGGGCATTTGTTCAAGACGATAACGAGACGTTATATGAAGCCTGAGAACGATATAAGGAACTGCTGGCCAGAGTTCCTGATAATAGAATTTCAAAGTGGCAAGTGATGGAAGATTTCTATCATGGATTACGACCTGCAGATCAAGATAAGCTCGATCAATCAGCGGGAGGGACAGTACTGGGATCTAAACGTCCTAGTGAGATACAAGATATAATTGAAGCTGTAGCACTCAAGTCAAGCCAAGAAAGGAGACCACCTCGCCGAACTCATGATGTGCATGCTACAGAAAGTAAAAATTCTTCTGAAGTAGTGACTCAGCTGGAGTCACTTAATCACAAATTTGAGCAGATGATGTCATTAATGGTGTGCAATAACTGTGGAGGAGGACATGCGAGCAATTATTGTCCTCAAGGTAACATTTCTAATCCTGATCATATTGAAAATGCTAACTTTGTCTCCAATCCATTTTTCAGGAATAATTACTATGGTTGGAGGAACAATCAGAAGTTTCCTTACAGGTCAAATCAAGGGCAAGTTTTTGAGAAATTTCAGAATCAAGCTCATCCACAAAATTATACACTTTTGAGAAAGCAACAAGAAGCTCCTGTCCAACAATCGACTAATCCTATGGAAGAGATGATGGCAAGAGTTATTGACACTATGCAAACCATGCAGAAGACGATGGAAACAAGGGCAAACAATCAAGATGCTACAATCAGGAATTTAGAAATGCAAATAGGACAGATGGCCAATATGATGGCAGGACGTGCACCAGGGACTCTTCCAAGCAATACAGAGAAAAATCCTAAAGAAGAGACCAAAGCTGTGACTCTTAGAAGTGGGAAACAATTGAGAAGTCTGAGATTAGATTCCCCGCCAAGAGTAATTGATCAAACTGAAGCATTAAAGACACAAGATCAGACTACTGAAGATATCAATCTGAAGAAAAAAGAAACTGACATAAAGGATCTACCCTATCCACAAAAATTTCGCAAAGAACAGTTAGATAAGCAATTTTCTCGCTTTCTTGATATTCTGAAGCAATTATCTATTAACATTCCTTTTCATGAAGCTTTACAAATGATGCCGAGCTATGCTAAATTCATGAAGGATATATTATCTTCAAGAAGAAGGGTTGAAAACACTGAGAAAGTATTGTTGACATCAGAGTGTAGTGCCATTTACGATCGAGATATACCTAGAAAAATGAAAGATCCTGGAACCTTCACTATACCTTGCACTATAGGAAAATTCTTTTGTGCACAAGCTTTATGTGATCTTGGTGCTAGTATTAGTTTAATGCCACATTCTATATTTGTGCAGCTAGGTTATGGAGAACTTGAAGAAACAAGCATGACTCTTCAATTCGCAGATTCTTCATGCAAGAGACCCCGAGGAATATTAAGAGATGTTTTGGTAAAAGTTGATAAATTTGTTTTTCCTGCAGATTTTATTGTTCTGGATATGAAGGCAGATGAAAAAACCCCCATCATCCTCGGGAGACCATTCCTAGCGACAGGAAACGCACTCATTGATGTTCAACAAGGGATGCTCAAACTTCGTGTCAACAATGAAGACATCACTTTCAATATAAAAAATTCTCTCAAACAACCTTTTGATTACTCATCCTGTTATGCCATTGATTCTTTAGAAAATGACACGATTGATGTTTTTGATGATATTGTTGCAGATTTTATCTCAGATCCATATGCTAAGGAAGCTTTGGAAATGATAGAGGAATCTAGAGAAATTGGGGAAGCCGATAATGCGCCAATAACAACAGAGACACTCGAGGCGGAAAATGATAAATTGGATTATTCTCCAAAATTTGAACTTAAAGAACTTCCACCTCATTTAAGATATGCTTTTCTTGAAAATGACACTTACCCAGTTATCATATCTGCTGATTTGACAGGTGATATGGAAAACCAACTTTTAGAAGTATTGAGGCAACACAAAAGAGCAATTGCCTGGTCGATCTCAGATATCAGGGGCATCTCTCCTACCATTTGCATGCACAAGATCTTGATGGAGGACAATGTCAAGCCAATTGCTCAATATCAAAGAAGGCTCAACCCAACTTTAAGGGAAGTTGTGAGAAAGGAGGTCATCAAACTCCTTGATGCAGGTATTATATATGCCATTTCTGATAGTTCATGGATAAGTCCTGTGCAAGTAGTCCCTAAGAAAGGAGGAATCACTGTGGTAAGTAATAAAAATAATGAATTGGTACCTCAAAGAACAGTTACAGGTTGGAGAGTCTGTATAGACTATAGGAAGCTTAATGATGCTACCCGCAAGGATCATTTTCCATTACCTTTTATTGACCAAATGTTGGAGCGTGTTGCAGGTCATAGCTATTATTGTTTTCTAGATGGCTATTCTGGATACAATCAAATAGCAGTAGCACCTGAGGATCAAGAAAAGACAACGTTCACATGTCCATATGGAACGTTTGCCTATAGAAGAATGCCATTTGGCCTATGCAACGCTCCAGCAACATTTCAGAGATGCATGATGTCCATTTTTGCAGACATGAATGAGAAAATACTCGAAGTCTTCATGGATGATTTTACACTATTCGGTAGCTCTTTTAATAATTGTTTGGATAACTTTTCTCTAGTTTTGCAGCGATGTGAAGAAACGAATTTGGTCCTTAACTGGGAAAAATGTCATTTCATGGTTAAGAAGGGTATAGTGCTTGGCCATAAAATCTCCGCAATTGGAATTGAAGTGGATAAGGCCAAGATTGATGTTATTGCAAATCTGCCCCCTCCAACCAATGTGAAGGGCATTCGAAGCTTCCTTGGGCACGCAGGATTTTATCGCCGTTTTATCAAAGATTTTTCAAAAATGGCTAAACCCTTAACTAATCTTCTTGCTAAGGACACAAAATTTGATTTTAATTCAGATTGTCTTGCTGCCTTTAATTTATTAAAGGAAATGCTAATTTCTGCACCTGTTGTTGTTGCACCAGACTGGTCTCTACCATTCGAGCTGATGTGTGACGCGAGTGATGGTGCTATTGGAGCTGTGTTGGGGCAAAGAAAGGATAAAACATTTCATGTCATATATTATGCAAGCCGAACATTGAATGCTGCCCAACTAAATTATGCAACAACAGAGAAGGAGTTTCTTGCTATTATTTTTGCTTTTGACAAGTTTAGATCATATCTAATTTGTTCAAAAATTATTGTATACACAGATCATGCAGCCATCAAGCACTTGATGAGCAAACAAGATGCCAAACCTAGACTGATCCGATGGATACTACTTTTGCAAGAGTTCGATGTGGAAGTAAAAGACAAAAAAGGGACTGAGAACTTATTAGCTGATCACCTATCTCGTTTGGAGCCATCTCCAAGAGAAGTCACAGACATACTTGAAGAATTCACAGACGAGAAACTTTTTTCTATCTCTATAATTTTTCAAATTTATGACACTACACCATGGTTCGCTGATTTTGCTAATTACCTTGCAGGACATTACATTCCAAGGGGCATGACCACTCATCAAAAAAGGAAATTCTTATCTGACGTCAAGAATTATCACTGGGAAGATCCTTACCTTTTTCGATTATGTGCAGATCAAGTAATTCGAAGATGTGTTCACGAAGATGAGATTGATAATATCCTAAGTCATTGCCACGATGGACAAGCTGGAGGTCACTTTGGACCCAATCGAACAGCAGCTAAGGTACTTGAATGTGGACTATATTGGCCAACCATTTACCGAGATGCAAGAAACTACTGTAAGTATTGTGACAAATGCCAAAGGACAGGTAATATTTCTCGTCGAGATGAAATGCCTCTCACAAATATTTTACAGTGCGATATTTTTAATGTTTGGGGCATTGACTTTATGGGACCATTCCCTAAATCCTTTAACAACCAATACATCTTAGTGGCGGTTGATTATGTTTCCAAATGGGTAGAAGCTGTAGCCACACCAACAAATGAGGCCAAGGTAGTTGCCAACTTTTTAAGAAAAAATATTTTTACTCGATTTGGAACACCTAGGACTATCATAAGTGACAATGGAACACATTTCTGCAATAAAATAATGTCAACTCTTCTTAATAGATTTGGAGTCAAACATTTTTTTAGTACACCATATCATGCCCAATCTTGTGGACAAGTGGAAATTTCAAATAGAGAGATAAAAAGGATTCTAGAGAAAACTGTAAATTCATCTAGGAAAGACTGGTCTTTGAAATTAGATGATGCACTCTGGGCATATAGGACTGCTTTTAAAACACCCATAGGTACTTCCCCTTATAAATTAGTTTTTGGAAAAGCATGTCACCTTCCTGTAGAACTAGAACACAGGGCTTATTGGGCAATAAAATTTTTAAATATGAATCTAAAATCATCACAATCTGAAAGGTTATTACAATTAAATGAGCTTGATGAATTTAGACAATATGCATACGAAAACAGTAAGCTATATAAAGAACGCACAAAAAATTTACATGACCTGCATATCAAACATAAAGAATTTTTACCTGGTCAACAAGTACTTCTTTATAATAGCAAACTCAGATTATTTCCTGGAAAACTTAAATCAAGATGGACCGGACCTTATGTTATAATTAATTGTTCACCCTATGGAACTTTTGAGATTGAATCATTAGACAAAAAACAAAGACTCAAAGTGAATGGACATAGATTGAAACTTTATCATGGTGGCACTTATTATCATAACCTTTCTATGATCACTCTCTATGATGTGTGAAATTTTCATCAGAACTAAGTCAAGCTGACGACTATAAATCAGAACTATTTTTATCCTTTTTATTTATTTTGTGATAATAGTTTTATTTTGTTGAGTCATCTGCGGAAGGAGATACCTCGGACAATCGGCCAAGCTCTTACGACATGACCCTTCACGTTGGAAAGGTAAGTTTACGCCCGAAGTTTCATCTATAAATTTTGACCCCTTCCACATCTTTGCAGATCTAAATCTTCGGCCGAGCTTTACTTTTTACGGCCGAGGTTCTTCATCGACTTACGGACGAACGAAAAGCCATTACGGCCGAGCCTCTGTTCCTTACGGCCGAAGTCTCACCATTACGCCCTGTGCGTTACGGCCAAGCTTCCACGCCGATTTCATTTTACGGCCGAAGAACCGACACCGTCACCGCCGCTTCCTTACGCCCAAAGTGCCACCACCTATTCGTTACGGCCAAGCCTTCTTCCTTACGGCCGAAGTTTCAATCCTCTCGCCCTAAAAGTCCTTACGGCCGAAGTCTCAACACCACGCACCGCCACTCCTTACGGCCGAGCCTTTACGGCCGAACATCAGCGCCACGTCGCCATTCCTTACGGCCGAAATCTACAAAATCATCACCTCGGCCGAGGTTCCTCGTCCTCTCACCATTACGGCCAGTTTCTTACGGCCGAGATTGCACGGCTGAGATCTTCATCAACAAAAAAATTTGCGGCCAAGTTTTCACGGCCGAGATCCATCCATTATCGGCCGAGATCCATCAATTATCGGCTGAGACCAATTGCGGCCGACACCTTCATCGATATATTGAGGCCGAGCATCTCTCCACCGACAATAAATCCGGTTGTATATTTTCCCTTTCCTTTATTTTCATTTCTTTAGCTTTTCTATATTATCTTTTCACTTTCCCTTATTGGCTTAACACTGAGGACAGTGTCTAGTTCAAGCTTGGGGGAGTTTGCATTTCACGCATTGCATGTTTCTGTCTATTTATTTGTTTATATTTGCATCACGCATTGCATGTTTCTGTCTATTTATTTGTTTATATTTGCATCTATTTATAAAAAATCCAAAAAAAAATTGAAAATTTTGAAAATTTTCTAAAAAATACCATTGCATGCATTTATTTTTGCTACCATCTTACTAACTTTTGTCTTATTGTTTTAATTATCTTTAAGTAAAAGTTCAAAGACATGTCGTTAATTGATGAAATTTGAATACTTTTCTTTCTTATCACTTGCTATTTTAGTATCAAACTTATGGACTATGTGCCTATGCTAAGTAGAATTATGAATGACTAGACGACAAAATCATATTCATGCCTTTTTATTTCTTTTAAGTCTTGATAATAGTAGACTTATTATTGACCATATCAAGTACTTTTTGAGCTTATAAAAAAGAAGGGTTAGTTAAACCCCAACAAATAATTATGTTAAAAAAAAAGAGTTGAATAAAGTTATGTGTAGGTACAAAAGTGTTATCCGGAACCAAGGTGTGTTCGGGTAATTAGATCCGTAGGGGTTCATGCCTGGCGACCTAAGGGCAACTGCTCTGGGATCCGTCGATCGAAAACCTGCTACATGGACCATCTTGTGAAATATGGAGAAGCACAGAAGTACTGAATCATGGCTAAGTTCGAACTCTTCATTCAGAACCTTGGTTGTTCGGGCAAGTAAACTCGAGGGGTGCTTTATCACCTGGTGCCCTAAGGTCTTCTGGTCTGGGAGTCATCAGTCTAAAGCCCGCTACATGGACTTCCTTGTGCAATCCTGCTTGAAGATTAGAACTTTTAAATGATTAAAAATAAAGTTGAAAAATGAAAAGAAAAAGAAGGTTTAAGCTCAATTAGTACTTATGTGTTCAATATTAATGCTATTATTTGATAGACAATTTATTTTTTCACAAGGCTGGATTTGAGATTGTTTAAATTTGTGTAGCATTCAGAACCTCTATGAAGCTAAGTGCATGGAAAATGATAAGATACTAAGTAGTAGGTGTGCAGAAGAATTGTATGAGAAAATTAATCAGTTGACAATGTGGCGGCTATGATGGAACTTTCTTGAGCCTTGCTTTGAATTTTTGCTTGAGGACAAGCAAGACTTTAAGCTTGGGGGAGTTTGATGCATGCAAAATATAACATATTTTAGTTAATTATTTTAATGAAATTTTCTATAATTTGATCATGGCATGCACATTTTTAGTCACTTCTAATCATAATTCCGGATTTATCAATTTTAATTATTAAAATCGCTGAATATTTTAATTGTGGATGGATTAACTATATTTTGATAATTATTTGCAGGAAAATTCGAATCTCGGCCGAAATTCAAAGAAATTATTTCTTACGGCCGAGATTTGGCTTTACACCCAAATTCTTACGGCCGAGATTCTTAAGGAGTAACAAGATTTAATCCTTTGTTACGGCTAAACATTTGAAGGCGTAAAGATAAATGTTTTTATCTTTTGGGCGTAACAGGAGAAGTCCTTCCTTACGGCCGAAATTCGGAGGGCGTAATGGCATGAAGATGAAGGGCGTAACAAGATAAAAATGAGTTTATCTTTGGGCGTAACAAGACATTTGAAGGCGTAAAGATAAAAGGATTTTTATCTTTTGGGAGTAATGGAAAGGAGTAAAGATAAAATATTTTCCTTACGGCCGAGACTCTAAGGGAGTAAAGATAAAAATGATTTATCTTTGGGCGTAATGATAAAAGAATTTATCTTTGGCCGAGTTTATCTTCAACCGTACGATGTTACGGCCGAGATCAAATTGAAGGTCGTCCGCACCCTATAAATACGTGAAGAATCCATAGTTTCAATTCGTGCTCTGAAGTGCAGGTTTCTTTCACGGCGAGTCGTGAGCTCTGCAGGCTACGACCAAGAGGAGAGAGGTGCGACGACTGGAAGTTGATCGCGACCCTGATCAAGTCCGAGAGGCTGCCCGACTGTCTGCCCAATTCGAGAGCTCTACTTCTATTTTGGGTGTAATTCTTTCGATTATTATTGTTATTTGTTATTATCTCTCCAGAATTTCTAGGATGAACTCCATGTTTTTAGGATTATTATTTTAGGAGATTATTAATTGAAGGGAAATGTTTGGACCCCATTTTATTTGTTTTAATCTTTTCTGATCAATTATTAATTATGCTTAATGCTTTTATATTAGTTAATTAAATTTCCGAATTAGGCTATACCAGTTTGTGGAGTGTTTAATTTCAGAATTTATTATACTAATTATAATTGATTTTATTTGAAATTAATAATTGACATAAATTTGATAACTAGTGTGTGGAGAATCAAGTTTGTGTGGTCTATTAATCTATACCAGTTTGTGGAGTGATTAATAGTCTAGAGAATTCAATTTAATGCATCTTAATTTTAATATGATTTTGGGGGTACCAGTCGTGGAGACTTCAATTCTTATTAAATTAAGATAGTTCTATATGATTAAATTGAGGGATGCCAGTCGTGGAGACCACAAGTTAATCATGGTAGATTACTTTAGGGAGACTCTAATCCATCTTCAAAGATTAAATTTATCTTTTATGGTTCAAATATTTATCCTAATCTATTTTCATCCTAAGGCCTAACTTCAACACCATTATCTTATCATTATCTTATTTTTCTTTATTTTATTTCATAAAACTTCTTTCCAAAAATCCATGTTTTTCCTCTCTTATTAATTTATAAATCCAGATATTAAATTAATAATATTCCTCGTGGGTTCGACACTCTTACTCCTTTTTACTATATTACTTGAGCGACTAGTGCACTTGCTAGTAAATTTTATTGTTACAATTACAACGCATCATTGAACTGTCTGATTTTGGTCACCAACTTCCTCTGTTGCCTCTGTCGAGACCTCTGCTCTTGTTCTTTTAGTATTATCAGTTGTCTTCCCACTTCTTAAAGTTATAGCTTGAACTTGCTCTTTTGGATTCTTCTCTAGCTGTCCAATTAAGATCTCTGGTTGTCTTAAAGATGACGCAGCTTGTTGAGCTATCTGAGTTTCCAACATTTTGTTATGAATGGAGAGGCTTTCAATTTTCTCGAACATTTTTTGCATCAGAGTGTCCTGTTTTGACATATATTTCTCCATCATTATTTCTAGCTTATTGGTAGAAGATGACCCTTGTTCTGTCGAGGAATTTTGAGGTTGTGCTCTCTGATTGAATCTATTTTGCCAAATGGGAGCCTGATTTTATTGAGGATTATCTCTGTAGGAAAACTTTGGATTGTTTCTCCATCTTGGATTGAAAGTGTTAGAATATGGGTCATTATTCGATGGATAAGGGCCTATAGCATTAGCTTGTTGTTGGTGCCCTTGCTCCTTTAGTAGCTCAGAGTGCACGGAAATGTGATTAGGTGAATCACATATTTCACAACATCTTGCTATCATAATGACAGTTGGAGTAACTTCATTGAGTCCCAGTCGATTAATTGCTTTTTGATTTATATACTCCACCTTGGAAGAAAAATCCTCACCATCAAGTCGAGTTTGAGTTAATGCTGCAGATTCATTAGACCTTGAATGAGCCAGGAAATGTTGATTCCTAACTATTTCTTCTATAAGTTGGTAGGCTTCATCTACATTTTTCTTTATAAACACACCATCTGCGGCGTTGTCAAACGCCATTTTTGAGGTGTAATTGAGTCCATTGTGGAAGGACTGAACCAAAATCCATTTATTTCAACCATGATGAGGGCACGACCTCAGCAATGTCTTGAACCTTTGCCAAGCTTCATACAATGTCTCCTGGTCTTTTTGCATGAAACCAATGACTTGATTTCTGATTCTTATAGTTTTGCTGAGAGGGAAATATTCCGACAAAAATGCTTTTACTAGTTGCTCCCAGGTAGTTAATTCCCGGGGTTCCAATGATTGTAGCCATTTTTTGGCTTTACCCCTTAGCGAGAAAGAGAAGACCCTCAGTCTCAATGCTTCTGGCGATACTCCATTCAGCTTAGTGGTCTCGCATATTTCCAGAAAATCTTTAAGGTGTTGCTTTGGGTCTTCATTTGGGGTTCCTCCAAATTGATTTTGTTGGATCGTAGAGATTAGAGATGATTTTAACTCGAAATTGGCTTGAATGGCAGGCTTCAGAATTGCAGACTCAAGTCCATCTGCGGTAGGAGTATATAGTTCTTCTAATGATGGAACCAGTGGTCGTGGTTGAATTGGCTCTTCTTGTTCAGCCATCATTTCAATCTCAGGATCAGAATTCTCCTCGAACTTTATAGATTGAGTGCTACTTGTACCTTCAAAAAGGGATGTTCTATGCTTGTATTCTCGCACCCTTCTCTTAAAAGTTCGATCTATTTCAGGGTCTAATTCAAGTAATTGACTGCGAACGTTTCTGGGCATATACTAATCCCTGAAAACAAAGATAAAGATTTAGTTGTGAATAACACTTAATTAAACTAAACGAAGATAAAAAGAGAAGAATTAATTTAATAGAAATCCCCGGCAACGGCGCCAATGGCTCACCATTGGAAGTTTTGTCGGCGGCCGTATCGTTCGTAAGTCCGATGGTCTTCGCCTTTTGAACTTGGGAGGGTATAAACTTCTTCTTAATTTCATCCGTCGATAGCTCGTCGAAATTTGAGACGGATTGTCACTCCCATCCGAAAGCCATTACCAACGAACGAACGACTTTCCAACTATCCTATATCCGTCGAAAACTCATTTCTTGAACGAATTTCATCATATTTCCAACATATATATCCGTCGAAAAATTGAAAAATTCTTGTAATGTTAGGAACCTTGTCAGATTTCCTATAGCCCCCAACCGAGTTCATCTGAAAACCAAGGGGGTGAAATTGACCCAAGTTCAAGGGCCTATCGAACGTGAACCATCGACTTTGGAATCTGGCTTAGATTTCTCTAGACTTGGTTTTGGTTAAATGGCATCCAAACCTGAAGCTCCACAATAATTAAAACCCAGCCCGGACCCCTACTACTCGACTCAAATTCTATCCAGCCAAACTACACTGTGATTTTATAAAAGCTAGAACCCGACTTGGGTATCACACCTGATCTGGGCTCAGACCCAGTCTCCTCACATCTGTTTCAGTAATTGTTTAATACTTAGGATTGATTGTTCATGAACCTATGATATATCTTATGGACACCGTTTTGATATGTTGTTTGTAGCCCTTCTCAACAGACATTAAACATCGGATGGACACACATTGTAATAATAATGTAAAGATGACTATGAAGCTAACAAGATGAAAGATAAATACTAAGTCCTCATGTTAACTCAAATGCATTAGCGTCATTGTTCATTAACAAGGATCCTATTCAAGGAGTGTTCTATACCCTTACCCTAAGAGAGGGCACTCAAATTTGATCAACCATTAACCATCAAGACACGATTGTATTGTTTGCATGGTGTACTCCCATAGTAAAATGAAGAACCCATCCGCTAATGATGAACGTATAAAGAATTGCAAAGTCACCAATCAAAGTTATGTATTATTAAAATACTATTGTTATCAAACATTGTTATAAAATTATTATTTATTATCATCATTAAACATTGTTATTGATCATTGAACATTGTTATTGAATCACTTTGGTTGCATTTGGCAATGGAACCAGTTGGACCTGTGTTGTTGTTCCATCTGGTTCCACCAAACATAACCCTGGAACCAAATTCCCATAAGGGAACTGAAACTTGGAACCATGTCATCACGTGACCTGTTCCAAGAACTTCGGGTGGAACTAGAGCACTATAACAGAATCCATCGATTTTTTTTTTGCTTGACGCGACATTTTTTGTTTCATTTTTCTTTTTCAATTTTCTTTTCTCTCACATATTTCTATTATAAAATAATTTATTTAATAAATATAAATTATTTATAATAAATTAATAATATAATATTATTTATTACTTATTATTTCATTAAAAAATTTAATATCTCATTAAATATAATTAATTTTACAAATGATTTTTATATATTTAAATAATATATTTTAAAAAAATTCCATAAAAAAATAATTTTATTTTTTATTTTATTTATAATGAAATTATAATTTACATTTATAATATTTTAAATTCAAAATCCACAAAAAATTAATCCATCATGTCAACTTTTTCTATCACATCAACTCTTCATCATTACGTTCTAGTCCATCCAAACACACTTCGAACTAATCTATCAATTTAAATATTCACTGAGAACTTAGGTTGTGTTTGAACTAATTTATCAATTCAAATATTCATTGAGAACTTAGGAGGAACCTCCATTTTATTTCCAAACGCAGCCTATATGTCATTCTCATTTATTGTTGCTATTGAATCACAATTTGCTATCGTCATTGAATATTGCTATCAAAGCATTGTATGAATCCCATCTATTACTCACTTATCAATCATACTTCTTAAATGTTATTATCAATCTCTTATCTAAAATGCAAGAATATGTCTCTGGTCAAGATTTATAACATGTTTATTCTAAATTGAAGAATTATTGATTATATATTGTTGGTGTTTACTCACATTAGGCTGCAAAGCTGATGGAGAATTGATTCTCATATGTTTGACTTCAACAGGACATGTTAATAATAGGTGGAATAAAAGTTGTATGATAATGATGCCTGAGTGGCTATTTTGCAGATGAACATAGGAAACTATCATCTTTTAATTTGTATTATCTTATAAGATTTGATGTATTCATCAGTTGAATAACTTACTCACTAGAATGCAACCTCTGGAGTGAAAACCCTAGTCATTTCTCAGGTTCTCCCGAGCTGCCGCCATTTGGGGTATCTCCCCATGTCCACCCCGGTCGCGATCGCCCCCCCGGGAGGAGACCCCGGCCTCGCCGATGACTCTTTCCCCTCTCTTCCACCAAAAAATCCTCAAAACCCCGTTCCTTTGAACACCAAGGGCTTCTCCCTCTCCCCCCCCCCCCCCCCCCCCCCCTCCATCCCACCATGCCCTGCGAAATCGTGGCTCACAGTTTCCCATGGCAATCGCCCTGCTAAGGCTGTATCTACAAAAATCTCGCTTTGTCAACTCAGGGAGCTGTAGGCAGCCACCACGATTGAAGTGGCCATCCCTGCCTCCGATACTACCCCCTTCTCAGATTATCGCAGACTATGTCTCATTGGCCGTTTCGTTGGTTCTCTGGAGGCGCTCAAGGAAGGAATTAGGCCGCTCTGGGGTGATGCTTTCCCACCGATCATCTCGCCTCTAGGTAACTCCTTCTTCCTCTTTGCTTTTGAGAATGAGGATGCTCGTATGCAAGTCTTAACTGGCGGCCCATGGGAGTTCGAAGGTCATCTGCTCCATGTCGCCTCTCTCTCCTTGTTTCTCCGCCTCGACTTAGCATCTTCTCTGGATCTACCCATCCAGATTCAATTTTTGGGTCTGCAACTGGAGCTTCGGAACCCCACCTCTCTCAAATGTATTGCTGCAGCTTTCGGATCCATCCTTTGTATAGATAAACATGCTCTCAGCTCCATTGGTGCGCCATGCGCTCGCACTTGTGTTGAGGTAAACCTTGTTTCTCCTCTCCGTTAGGTCGCCTGGATCTCTCTTTCGAATGGTGAGCGTTACCTCCAACAGGCTATGTATGAGAATCTTCCAACCTTTTGTTACCATTTGTGGCAACATCGGTCACCGCCTGGAAGCCTGCTTCAACGCTCTCATGGAGGGGGAGCCCTGGGCGGCCGCTCTACTATTCGGGTCTTGGATGCGTACGCCCCTCCCCCCCCCCCCCCCCCCCCTCTCAGTGCCATCGGCCATCACAGTCACATCCCTCCCAGCCCCATTCTCTGGATCTGAACTTCCCTACTGGTCAATCGAGTTTGCCCGGAGCTCGTCATATGGCTAGTAACGCCGGTGGTATGGACCGCCGTACCTCTGGTGCTCGCCCAACAACTAGCAGCACCGTGGAGACGGCCAATGTGGGTCCCCTTGGTGATCTGTCAGTTCACAAGCCTGCATGTCACGCCCCATTCTTCAGCTACGTCCCAGGACGAGCGTGGGATGGTGCGTGGGCAAAGCTGGGATGCAGGCGGCGCCCACTTTAGCAGAATGCACAGTTTGGCATTCTGCGTACTTTGGCGGGATGCCCAGTTTGGCAGAATGCTCGGTTTGGCAGCGGGTAGGGGCGGTATCATCTCGAGCAAAATTGACTCATCCCAAAGTGTCCGAAAGGTCGGCAGAAGTCAAGTAGGACAGCTGGCCGTGAGAAATTAGCATTGGTTACTCGCAGGGAAAGTTGGCAATCGAAGATATGATGAAGTTGCACCATATCCGCCAAGATCATGCAAGATCCGGCCAGCCACCTTATTCCAACAAATCAGGAGGATCTTTCTAGTTGGAGATCTTGAGGAGAAGATCAGGAGTAATCAGGTGAATTATTCTAACCAACAACCTGGTGAGAAAATTAGGGAGAACCTGCGGATATCAAGAAGGATAACTATAGGATGTCGGGAAGATTACGAGGATCTTCTTAGGCATGCATTTCATAACATATAATTAGACTTGCATTTAGGCTTATTTTATATAATTTGACCATAGCACGCATATTTTTCTATGTTATTTCCTATAAATCCTTGAAGCAAACATCTACACTTAGTTGGCTGATTTTGCAAGAATTATGGATAACAATGGTGGAGAATCAAGAGAAAAGTAGAAAAACGCAAAACGCAAAACGGAGTCCAAACAGCTTCTTGAAATATGCATTGACCTTCTTCACGGGCCGTGAAGTATTCATAACGGCTGCTCTCACGCCCCGGTATCGCGCGCTCATGATGCTCACAAAAGAAGTAGTAAAGAAGAAAAGACTTTAACGGGCCATGAGTCATATATCACGGGCCGTGAAGTACAAAATCACGCCTCAAACACCCGACCTCACGACCCTGACAGAAGCGAAATAAAGATTTAATGGGTCGTGAAACTACACTCACGACCGTGAAGACTAGAACTCACGGATCACGCAGGACTCACGGCTCCCATAGCAACCAAATCTTCGACAACTTAACGGGCCGTGAGAGAGTCTTCACGGGTCGTCACCCATTTCAGGCATTTGTATCACCAGCCGTTATATTTGTTTAATGAACATCACAGAAACTTTGGAATTCATATATCACTAACTAACAGGTCGTGATAGATATTTAATGGGCCGTTATTACGTCAAAGGGACAACGAGGCAAATATTTAACGGGACGTTACAGCCTTTTCACGAATATCACAGAACGATTGAAGATTTTAGGTGCACATTTAACGGGTCGTTATCATTCTGTAATGGGCCGTGAGAATATATAAGTCGTGTAACTAGGAGAGCAAATTGCCCGATTTACGATGGTGAATTCTTGTTAACGCCCCGTGAAGGAAAGAAGAATCTCCACTCCGACTCAAATTGGATCGTTAAAATGGTTGCAGGGGGCATGACAAACACCTAAATTGACACAAAGACATATTTTTGACAGAATTCTAAATGCACAAGGACTCCAACTCTTATCAAATGTCATAAGGATCAATTGGAAACTAATTAAGCTAGAAGTTTTGAAATTATACAAGGCAGAACTTTCAAAACCAATAGAACTCCGAGTTTACCTTATTTCATATAGGAAATATTTTTGTTCCTTTCTAGATCACTTGGAAGCCGGAGACCCTATAAAAAGAGACGCTTGGCAGCCATAATTGAGTATGCTAGGGCCGGCAACCTACTCTACAACGCCAAGAACGTGAGAAGACTCTGAAGACTTGCTGAAGACTTCGGTTGGATCGAGTCTAGATGAGAGTTCAGCCATAGTTCATCGATGATTCCCGACGAGCATTATCAATTCTAAATTATGTTGGGATGATAGTAGATTATTGTAGTTCTTTTCTAGTTTTCTTTTAGTTTACTATTATTTTAGTTTCTTAGCTTTTACTTTCTAGTCTAGGTTTGTAATGGTTCTATCGTTAAACTGGCAAACTCATAGACCTTTGTTTTAATTGAATAAAGTTAGTTTCCTTTGATTATATATGTTATTCTTAATGCTTTCCAGAGGTTGACTGCTGTCCTCAATTAACTGTTATCCTTGTGGGAATTATTGTCTTGAGTTTGCATGATAACTGTGGAATTGATTTAAGCATTATATAACATGATCGTATGATCCTCGATGGAAGTACGTATCGTGCGGTCTATTGAACACTACCATTATATGGGTATCAATAGTTTAGGATCTACAATTTAAAGCATCTCGATGTCTATTTTTTAATTATGATCATAAATAGAGTAATTATATTAAATATGAAATTGAGATAGTTCGATTTGTTCTGGGAGAAAATTGATACATGGATCGAGTAGACCCTAATCCGTCAATCGAAACAACTTACTGCCTTTTTGTGCTATTAGTTTGTCTGTCTTAAGACATATCATCCTAAGGACCTATGCATCAGTAGTTTATTTTTTTAGTTTTCTTTATTTTATACTTCTTTATATTTCTGTAATTTATTTACTTTTTATGCAACTTTTATCTCAAAATTTATGTCATCTCCTATTAGCCTCTGAGATTTGATAGAGAAGTAGATTAGTTCCTCGTGGGATCAACAACCTATACTTTCACTTTATTACTTGAGCGATTAGTGCACTTGCTAGTTACTGTTATCAAAATTTCGCATCAAGTTTTTGGCGCCATCGTCGGGGAACTAATATTTACTTTCTATTCACATTTTATGCTACTTTGAGACTCTTTACTTTTCGTTTCCTTTCGTTTGGTGGCTGTGCAGATTTTCAAGTACGATTCTTCCTCAAGTCATCTACTCTAGAGTCTCTGGACCGTGACACTCGACATAATACTCGAAGTTCCAAAGCTCCTCTGGAATTTGATCCTGAAATCAAACGAACAACGCGGCTACTGAGAAAGAACACGATGGCTGAACAACAAGAACACCGCCAAGCTGAACAGGAACGCCGCCATTGAACAAGAGCATGAGGAAGAAGAAGAACTTAGTATGAGGGATTATGTCTCGGCTAAATATTCGAATACCAACTCTAGCATCGTGATTCCAGCAATCACAGCAAATAACTTCGAATTGAACACCGCCATTACTTGCATGGTTGAATCACATCAGTTCGGCGGAGCCTTCCATGAGAACCCTCATGATCATTTGGACAAATTTCTTCGCATCTGCAGCACTTTTAAGAGTCCTAACGTTTCTGTGGATGCATCACGCTTAACTCTATTTTCCTTCTCCCTGAGAGATAAAGCTTTTACTTGGCTGAAGACTCTTCCTGCAGGATCAATCAAAACATGGGCACAACTTGTAGACAAGTTCATCAACAAATACTGTCCACCTCAGAAAGCAACAAAACTGAGAAATGAACTCCGATCTTTCCAACAAGATGATGATGAAACACTTTATGAGTTGGGACAGATTCAAGGAACTTTTGGCTGGGGTTCCAGACAATCGAATTCCACTATGAGAAAAGCTTGAAGGTCTCTACAATGGATTGTGCCAATCCGATAAAGACAAGTTAGACTCTTCAGTCGGAGGAACGGTTATGGGCAAGATGAAACCCCACGAAATATATGACCTCATCGACGATGTGGTACTGAATTCATGGCAATCCAAACGTAGCCAGCATCGGCGAGGAGTAAATAAAGTAGAAAGCGAATTAGTAGCGACTCAGCTAGAGTCACTAAATAAAAGTTTGAGATGCTTATGAGCAATAACAATCCCTATGATCTTTGTGGAGGAGGACATCCTATGTCAGAGTGCCCAAGTGGAAGAACTTCTAATCAGATTGAAGATGCTAACTATGTTTCTAACTCCTCTTTCATATCTCCACCATTGGGAAACTCTTACAATCCAAATTGGCGAAATCATCATCTATTCTCCTGGAGACAGAATCTAGGACAGCAACCACCACAACAAAACATTGTTCAGCGCCAACAATTTCAGCAACCTATCCATCCACAACCACAAGTTCACACCAACTCGAACTTCGAAGAATTGATGAAAAAATTCATATCCACTATGGAAACCAAGGTTTCCAATCAAGATGCGTCCATCCGCAATTCGGAAATTCAACTAGGACAGATAGCAAATGTCCTTGCCGGACGAACACCAGGAGCTCTTCCAAGTAACACCGAGAAAAATTCGAGAGAAGAAGCCAAAGCTATCTCCTTACGAAGCGGAAGAACCCTATCTGGTCAAGTACTACAAACATCAATCGAAAACATTGGCAAAGAGGCAGAAAACGAAACGTCACATGACTTTGGAGAAGACCTCACACATCCAACCCAGAAGTCAATAGGAAAAGAACCCGCAACTATCGGAATACCAAACAAAGTGGGACATCTGCCATTCCCACAGAAGCTACGCAACGAATAGCTGGATAAGCAATTCTCTCGCTTCATTGAAATATTTAAACAACTGCACATTAACCCTTTTATGAAGCGCTACAGCAGATGCCCAGCTACACGAAATTTTTGAAGGATGTTTTATCCCGTAAACGGAAGATTGATATGAAAGACATTGTAAAAATGTCACCTCAATGTTGTGCAGTCTACAAGGAAGATCTCCCAACAAATATGGGTGATCTTGGATGCACAATTGGGGATTATCATTGTGCAAAAGCTCTGTGTGATCTTGGAGCAAGCATTAATCTAATGCCATATTTTGTTTTCTTAAAGTTAGGTTACGGAAAACTTCTTCCTACATCCGTCTTACTAAAGATGGCTAATCAATCTGTGAAGAAACCGAAAGGAGTGCTAGAGGATGTCACAGTGAAAGTGGATAAATTCATTTTTCCAGTAGATTTCGTTGTTCTGGATATGAAGACTGGGCCAGAGGCACCTATTATATTGGGACGTCCATTCTTGGCCACGGGCAATACTCTCATCGACGTCCAACAAGGAAAACTTACACTTCGAGTTGACAATGAGGATTTCAGTTTTGATATAAAAATGTCCCTTTAGACTTCCATGGACTATGCATCGTCCTCCACATGTTTTGCTATTGAGAGTTTGGAAGATGAAAATCATGATGAAATAGATGACATAATTTCTAATGTTATTAATGATCCATATGTAGGTGTCGATGGCACGGATATTGAAGAATCAATAGCGATTCAGACACCGGACAAGGAAGAACTCACCATTCAGCAAGAGGAGGCCATACTTTCATCATCACAACTTGAATTGAAAGAATTACCTTCACATTTGTAATACGATTTTCTAGAGAGTGATGCATATCCTGTTATTATCTCCTCTGCTCTTACAGATGACATGGAACAACAACTTTTGAAGGTGCTACAAACTCACAAGAAAGCAATAGCATGGTCTATCGCAAATATCAAAGGCATGTCCCCTACTATTTGTCAGCATAAAATCTTAACAGAGGAAGATGGACATCCAATCGCTCAATTCCAACGAAGGCTTAACCCCGCATTAAAGGAAGTCGTCAGAAAGGAAATTATCAAACTCCTTGATGCTGGGATCATTTACACTTTCTCTGGCAGCCAATGGGTAAGTCCACTACAGGTAGTACCCAAGAAAGGGGGTATGACGGTAGTAAAAAATAAAAATAATGAACCTATCCCACAGAGAACTGTGACTGGGTGGCATGTATAAATCGATTATCGTAAGTTGAATGATGCCATGCGCAAGGATCATTTTTCCTTACCCTTTATTGATCAAATGCTAGAGCGTATCTCAGGTCACAGTTTTTACTGCTTTTTAGATGGATGTTCAGGGTATAATCAAATTGCAGTTGCGCCTGAAGACTAGGAGAAAACGACATTCACATGCCCATATGGAACTTTTTCCTACCGAAGAATGCCATTCGGACTTTGCAATGCTCCAGCAACCTTCCAACGCTGCATGATGTCGATTTTTGCTAATATGAACGAGCAAATCCTTGAAATCTTCATGGACGATTTTACTATTTTTGGAAATTCCTTCGACAACTGCTTATATAATTTGCCATTAGTTTTGCAGAGATGTGAGAAAACTAATCTCGTCCTAAATTGGGAAAAATGTCATTTTATGGTGAAAGAAGGTATAGTCCTTGGTCACAAGATTTCAGAGAAAGGGATTGAATTAGACAAAGCCAAAATTGATGTCATTGCCAACCTTCCTCCTCCTACAAATGTCAAAGCCATAAGTTTCCTCGGACATGCTGGTTTTTATCGTCGGTTTATCAAAGATTTTTCAAAAATCTCAAAGCCCCTTACTGCACTCCTAACTAGAGATGCCAAGTTTGATTTTAATATAGATTGTCTGGAGGCTTATAACCTGTTAAAGGATAAACTAATCTCTGCTCCGATAGTTGTCGCACCAGATTGGAATCTCCCTTTCGAATTGATGTGTGACGCAAGCGATGGAGCGATTGGGGCAGTTTTGGGATGGCGACATGACAAAATGTTTCATGTCATATACTGTGCCAGTCGCACACTCACTTCTGCTCAGATCAATTATGCGACTACGGAAAAAGAATTCCTTGCTGTGATTTATGCATTCGAGAAATTTAGACCTTATCTCATCTGCTCTGAAGTTGTCATCTATACGAACCATGCAGCCATCCGACATCTTACGATGAAGACAGATGCCAAGCCAAGACTAATTCGATGGATATTATTGCTACAGGAATTTGACGTCGAAATCAAGGACAAAAGGGGGGACTGAGAATTTAGTCGCTGAACATCTTTCTCGGTTGGATCTAGCTCCTAAGGAAGACATTGACATTTGGGAAGAATTTCCCAATGAACAGGCTGTATTTGCAATCAATCATAAATCTGAACCAACACCTTAGTTTGCAGATTTCGCCAACTACCTCTCTAGCAAATGGATCCCCAAAGGATGGACTACACATCGAAGAAATAAATTTTTCTCTGACGTTAAACATTAGCATTGGGAAGATCATTATTTGTTTAAAGTATGTGCAGATCAAGTGATCCGTAGATGTGTACGAGAAGATGAGATACCCAATATCCTACAACATTGTCACAACAAGATTGCAGGAGGACACTTTGGGCCTAACCGAACTGCTGCTAAAGTTTTGGAATGTGGATTCTACTGGCCTACACTCTACAAGGATGCCCGAGAACATTGTAAGTCTTGTGATCATTGCCAGCGGACATGTAACATTTCTCATCACAACGAAATGCCTTTAAACAACATTCTTTACTGTGACATATTTGATGTTTGGGGTATCGATTTTATGGGGCCTTTCCCTAAATCTTATGGTCATGAATACATTCTAGTTGCTGTTGACTATGTATTCAAGTGGGTTGAAGCTATTGCTTCACCCACTAATGATGCTAAAGTTGTGGTGAAATTTTTAAGAAAAAATATTTTCACTAGGTGTGGCACACCTAGAGTTATTATCAGTGATAATGGTACACATTTCTGTAACAAAACTGTAGCTAGTCTCTTGCACCGTTTTAAGATTCATCATAGGCTGAGTACATCTTATCATGCACAAACATGTAGTCAAGTTGAAGTATCCAATCGAGAACTCAAGAGAATCTTAAAAAATACTATTAATGCCTCTAGGAAAGATCGGTCACTCAAACTTAATGAGGCCCTCTGGGCTTATAGAACGGCCTTCAAAACTCCTATTGGTACATCATCTTATCGATTAGTATTTGGAAAAGCATGTCATCTCCCTATTGAGTTAGAACATAAAGCCTATTGGGCAACTCCTCAATTACAACTTAGAAAATGCTGGGAACGAAAGACTATTAACTTTAAACAACCTTGATGAGTTTCGACAATAGGCTTATGAGAATAGCAAATTATATAAAGAATGGACCAAAAGATTTCACGACAAACATATTAAATAGAAAGAATTTTTACCCGGTCAAAAAGTCCTTATTTACAATAGCCGTTTGCGTCTATTCCCTGAAAAACTTGTCTCCCAATGGTCTGGCCCTTACACGGTAGTCACAATGTCACCTCAAGATGTGGTCGAAATATTGTCTCGTGATGGATAATCCACTTTCAAAGTAAATGGACATAGGGTTAAGTCGTATATTGACGGCCGCGAGTCCGCCATCATTCAACTTCTCTCCTCATATGAACCTTAGCACACGCTGAGGGGATAGTCGAGCTAGCGACTATAACTCTAGAACTCTACTGCCTCAACTCTACCTATTTTTATTTTATATATGTCTAACCTTAGTTTCTTTTTATTTGCACGTTTCTTTCTGTTTGTTACTTTATTGCACAGGTTAGTTTATCCTACAGACATTTCTCAAAAATATATAGCAAGCACACCAAGTTTGGTACCGATTTATAGACCATCACCGGCCATAAGATCCTCCACGGGGTGTGATTGATTTCTCACGACCCATGAACTCATCATCCGCCACCAACGGCCACATTTAGAAGCCATTATTCCTATCTCACGACTCTCAAAAACTGATTTTGCTATTCTTCACAGGCTGTCATCATCCTTCCACGGGTCACACAATAGGTGTTGCGAAGTTTCCACTGACTATCACGCGCCGTTACATGACTTTCCCGGGCCATAAGTGACTCTGTCCACCCCATAGATGTCTGCAATTCCCGAGTCACGACCCTGCCTATTTCCTAATGGGTCGCAACCGCTTTCTCACGAGTCGTTACTAAACCCTCACGGGTCTCACAATATCGAGTTCAAACTTTTCATGGACCGTTATATTTCCTTCATGGGACGTAAGTCTTCAGGTCTGCATTAAAGGCTGACAGTTTTTCCCGTCTCACGTACCTGCTCCACTTTTCCACGAGCCGTCACAAACTCTCACCGGTCGTTAATACACGTTCACGCCCCGTGAGTCTAATGAACTCCATCCTTAGGGGTATACGTGGCATTATCTAATAGGTTCATACTCTCTACCATGGATCGAGCCACTGGCGTCACATCGTGATGGCAAGTAATGCCTCGTAACTCGCGCACACTGCCCCGTAAGTCACCCCAGTGCTCAACCACCCGCATTAACTCATCATGACCCGTTATCCAACTCTCACGGCCCTTATCAGTTTGGCTATTTAAAGTGCCGGACCGTGAGATCATCTCTCACGCCTCATTGTTTTACTTATGCCGGCACGCCGCCCAAACCCCTGAAGCTCAGGCGATCAACGGCGATTCGGATCCCGATGCCCCGATTGCCACCATCATCGGCTCCGATCATGGCCCGGCACCATTGCTCTGACGTCGGCATCAAGCATCCTCACCGCCGATCTCCCCCCCTTCAGCCGACGTCTACCGCTGCTGCCTCTTCCTTGACGAACGACTCACGCCGCCATCTCAACTGGCAACGCGACAGCACGTTCTCACCGGTGACCTAACACCTGACGTTCACCATCCTCCTCCGACGACGGCAAAAAGAATAGAACCGTGAAGACAGAGACACCGACCGCATTTTTCTTTTCCCTTTTTTGTGTTTTCTTTCTGTTACGGTCATGGGAAGCTATAAAACGGCCCGTTAGTCATTTTCATTTTCCTTTGTAAAGGCCGTGTCTCACTATAAACGGCCCGTTAAGTATGATTTTGGCCACTATCAGGGCCGTTATTTATTCCTCACAACCCATGAAACTAGCTTTCAGGGCCGTCACACTCATTTTGCAGGTCGTGACCCGCACTACTTCTCATGGCACCTCGCGTGAAGGCTCCTGTTCGTCACCGCCAACGCCTGGGAGACAATGCTATCGCCGCCGAAGGCTCCTACTCACGACTTCTATGCCCCGCCACCAGAATATGTGGAACCTCAGGCCATTTATCATGACGTTATTCTCTAACATCGGCATGGGTTATTTCGTGCAGCAATGGTGGCCCACTAATGAGGATATCACGATGGAATTTTTATGTTCTTTAAAGGTGGAGCACCTCGAGGCCACGAGACGTTAGCAGGCAGCCATCTCCTTTATACTCTACAATCGCGAGTTCGAATTATCCCTGGCCGAGTTCAACGCCATCTTCAACTTTCCGAACATAGAACATCTGCGCATCCCAAAGGAGTTTAGCGCCCTGGAATTTTGGTCACGCATAATAGGTGAAGGACATTTGGACTATTAGAACGCCAAGTCCACATATATTCAGAACCCCGTCATCCGATTTGCGCACCGGATCCTCTCCAGCACATTGTTCGGCCGCGGAGATAGTAGCGGAGGTGTCAACGCTCAGGAACTTTTTATCTTGTATTGCATGCTGACCTCCACCCTGGTTAATATTGGCACATTTCTAGCCCACACTTTTCTCAAGGCGGCCAACAAAGATAAAGGCCACATTGTCGTCGACGGGATGATCACACCTATTGCCATTCATTTGAATCTTGACTTAGATGAGCTGCCACAGCGCGATGGGTTCTCGTCTTTGGATGATTATCTCATCCGCGCCATGGAACTTGGGTCCGGCCAAGGGGACGATCGATATTTCCGATCAGGCAAGGCTAATTTACACATACCATTTAATGAAACGGAACGATTCGACCCTTCCAATGAAGCCAATTGGTTACTGGTCCCACCAGAGCACCCAGTAGTTCCACGCCGCCGCCGCCTAAAGGTCTCGGGACCATCTCAAGGGCAGCCTGCCACGGGTGCTCCCACCATTTCTCACCTCTCGGATTTCTCTACAATGCGTCAGTTGCTGACTTTAATGCACACCGAATAGTTACGGCAGGCCGACGAGTTGCGCCAAATCCGTGCTGACGTACTTTCTCTTACTGAAAGCCAGGCACAGACCGATGCTATGGTATGCCACATGCACGAGTACCACGTCAGCCAGGGACGTTATGGACATCTTCTTTATCCCCCGCCGCCACCGCCACCGCCACCTATGGATTAGTCGGTTGTCTCCTGCCTTCTCTTTACATTCTGTCCTTTTATTTTCACGCACGTTTGTATCCTTTTTACAAGTCTAATCTTAAACATTGAGGACAATGTTGAGCTCAGGCTTGGCGGAGTTGCATTTGCATGCATCATATCTAATGCACGAAAAATCATGCATTAGTTTAGGTCATTTGATTAGCATGTTAGAATATTTTTATATTTAGAAAAGAGGGAGTTTTGATTTGTTTTCACATAATTTTATTAAGATTTGATTTCTACCTAAATCTAAAAATTATTCATGACAGGATATGAGAAAACGTCAAAATCAAGGCAAGAAAAGACTTAAAACAGCTCAGGAGACTGTCACGGCCGTGACAGTTGTTGTCATGGCCGTGACAGGAAGATCCAACAGGCCGTGACAGTTTCTGTCATGGCTATGACAGAGAGATTTCCAGTAGAATAATTGGCTAAGTATTTTTTAGCCTTGACAGCCTTCTATCACGGCCGTGACGGCGGTCTATTAGGCCATTTTAAAGCTATTTTTATTGATGCGTTGTAATTGTAACAATAAAATTTGCTAGCAAGTGCACTAGTCGCTCAAGTAATATAGTAAAAAGGAGTAAGAGTGTCGAACCCACGAGAAATATTATTAATTCAATATCTGGATTTATAAATTAATAAGAGAGGAAAAACATGGATTTTTAGAAAGAGGTTTTATGAAAATAAAATAAATAAAATAAGATAAAGATAAGATAGTGGTGTTGAAGTTAGGTCTTAGGATGAAAATAGATCAAGATAAATATTTGAACCATAAAAGATAAATTTAATCTTTAAAGATGGATTAGAGTCTCCCTAAAGTAATCTAACATGATTAACTTGTGGTCTCCACGACTGGCATCCCTCAATCTAATCATATAGAACTATCTTAATTTAATAAGAATTGAAGTCTCCACGACTGGTACCCCCAAAATCATATTAAAATTAAGATGCATTAAATTGGATTCTCTAGACTATTAATCACTCCACAAACTGGTATAGATTAATAGACCACACAAACTTGATTCTCCACACACTAGTTATCAAATTTATGTCAATTATTAATTCTAAATAAAATCAATTATAATTAGTATAATAAATTCTGAAATTAAACACTCCACAAACTGGTATAGCCTAATTCAGAAATTTAATTAACTAATATAAAAGCATTAAGCACAATTAATAATTGATCAGAAAAGATTAAAGCAAATAAAATAGGGTCCAAACATTTTCCTTCAATTAATAATCTCCTAAAATAATAATCTTAAAAACATGGAGTTCATCCTAGAAATTCTGGAGAGATAATAACAAAATAACAATAATAATCGAAAGAATTACACCCAAAATAGAAGTAGAGCTCTCGAATTGGGCAGACAGTCGGGCAGCCTCTCGGACTTGATCAGGGTCGCGATCAACCTCCAGCCGTCGCACCTCTCTCCTCTTGGTCGTAGCCTGCAGAGCTCACGACTCGCCGTGGAAGAAACCTGAACTTCAGAGCACGAATTGAAACGATGGATTCTTCACATATTTATAGGGTGCGGACGGCCTTCAATTTGATCTCGTCCGTAACATCGTACGGTTAACTTTAAAATTATAAGATAAACTCGGCCAAAGATAAATCCTTTTATCATTACGCCCAAAGATAAATCATTTTTATCTTTACTCCTTCATATATCTTGTTACGCCCAAAGATAAACTCGGCCAAAAGAATGATTTCATTGTCATTACCCCCCTCCAAATCTCGGCCGTAAGGAATTATTTTATCTTTACTCCCAAAGAGATAAAATTTTTTTTACTCCCTCAAAATCTCGGCCGTAAGGAAGGAACTTATCTTGTTATGCCCAAAAGATAAAATCAATTGATTGTTACACCCTTCATCTTTATGCTATTACGCCCTCCAAATTTCGGCCGTAAGGAAAGACTTCTTATCATTACTCCCTCCATATCTCGGCCAAAATGATATCTTTTATCCTAATCTCGGCCGTAATGATAAATTCTTCGAAATTTTGGCCGATACAGCACAATCCATTTAAATCTTGATTTTTCCTGCAAAATAATTATCAAAATTTAGTTAATCCATCCACAATTAAAATATTCAGAAAATTTAATAATAAAAATTGATAAATCCGGAATTATGATTAAAAGTGACTAAAAATGATGCATGCCATGATCAAATTATAGAAAATTTAATTAAAATAATTAACTAAAATATGTTGTATTTTGCATGCATCATTTATCTACTTTTTTAATATATTTTTTATTTCATTCCTTGAGGGACGAGAAAATCTATAAAAGGAGACAGAAGAGGGCTTGAAAAAGCATCCATGGAGCATAGTTTTGAAGTATAGAAAGAGGAGAAGTGCAAGGACAACAGCGAAGCTCTGCCGGAAACTCGAGAGAGGACGCGCTTAGCCTACGCTAGAGTTTTTGTTTTCTTTTGCCTACATTTTTATTCCGGATTTGATGTTGATTTTATCAAATTTTTAGGGTCATTCTAGTTGAACCCTATTTATGTTTTGAAGTTTTTCTTGATATTAGTTTAGTTTGAATCTTTAATAGCATTGCAATTTCATGTTTAATGCTTTCCTTTGATTCCATGATTTGTGATTTAATTGCTATCTAAGAAGAAGTGATTATTTTCATAATAGTTTATAGGATCGATCTTATTTATTGCATGCCACAATTAGGGAAATCGAAAGAGACCTAATTCGTGTAGTTATTAAGGTGACTTGAGAAAGCCCTTAATATTAATTCTGATTGAATGCATCTTATAATTTAATTAAGTAAATTAAAAATAAAAAGGATTAATTTATTCTAATTGATTCATAAGATAGTAGTTAAAGCCTAAAATATTGGTTAACTGATTTTGGGGATTCACTTTGTTATTGATTCAACTAATTCTAAGTAGAAAAAATTCATTATATTTTAGTGGTGATAACTAGATGCCTTAATCATCAAATAATTATTTCTCCAGGTGATCATTTCCTTTATTTTATTATTTTCTTTTTATTCACCTCTGAAAATCATATATTTTCTTAATTTCTCAATTAACAAAGTTAAAATATAATCTAAGTTATTAACCGTCCTCGTGGGAACGATAACTCTACTCATTCACTTTATTACTTGAGCGACTAGTGCACTTGGTAGTGTTTGCTATTAATTCTACACGCATCAATATCTATTTGAGTGAAATTGCATCTTAGTACCCTTTCTACATTTAATTCTCGTAATTGAAAAAAAATTGTCAGACTCTCTTTTGTTTTAGAACTTTTGTTGTCGTTCAAACTATCCTCAAGGACATCAGGTACATTAGCTAAATTCGAAGTACTCCATGTTTATCATTTATCGCCTTAGTGTAGGGTTTAATGGTATGGAAAATGATGCTGCGTGAAATCATGAATATGTTGACGACTACCTCCTTTTGCAATTTCTGTAAACAAATATATATGTAAGCCATAGGATAACAATTATATCCCTATTGAATGTTCAAGTGTTGGATGAGCTAAATCAAAAGAAAGTAAAAGAAAAGAAGGGTTAGTGGAACCCAAAGAAAAGTTATAAAAAGTATAAAAGGTGCTATCCGGAACTTGGGTGGTTCGGGAGATTAGATCCGTAGGGGATTCTTTCCTGACGACCTAAGGGCATCTGCTCTGGGATCCGTCGGTCGAAATCCTGTTACATGGACCACCTTGTGCAATATGGAGAAACACCAAATCAAATGAAATAAGAAAAGTATAAATGTGTTATCCGGAACCTTAGTGAGTCTGGGTGATTAGATCCATAGGAGATTCTTGCCTGACGACCTACGGATATCTGCTCTGGGATCCGTCGGTCGAAAGCCCGTTACAAGGACCACTTTAAGCAATATGGAGAAGCAAGAAATCATAAAGACAAAACAAAATACTTATAAAAGCTCTTCCCACACTTGTTTATTCAACACGGATATTTTTATTATCAAGGCCTATTTTCATATCACTTAAATCCGGGGGAGTTGAAAAATGTCTTCTGTTCAGAAATTTTGCAAGGTTGGGTAAAATCTGGAACGTGGAAAGACACTTTGGAGATGAACGAATAAACAAAGCACTAAGAAGATGACTAAGATACCTGATGATCATCTCATGAGTTCTGCCTTGAACATTGCTTGAGGACAAGCAAAGATTTAAGCTTGGGGGAGTTTGATGCATGCATTTCATAACATATAATTAGACTTGCATTTAGGCTTATTTTATATAATTTGATCATAGCACGCTTCTTTTTCTACGTTATTTCCTATAAATTCCTTGAAGCAAACATCTACATTTAGTTGGCTGATTTTGTAGGAATTATGGATAACAATGGTGGAGAATCAAGAGAAAAGTACAAAAATGCAAAACGGAGTCCAAACAGCTTCTTGAAATATGCATTGACCTTCTTCACGGGCCGTGAAGTATTCATAACGGCTGCTCTCACGCCCCGGTATCGCGCGCTCACGATGCTTACAGAAGAAGTAATAAAGAAGAAAAGACTTTAACGGGCAGTGAGTCAAATATCACGGGCCGTGAAGTACAAAATCACGCCTCAATCATCCGACCTCACGACCCTGACAGAAGCGAAATAAAGATTTAATGGGTCGTGAAACTACACTCACGATCGTGAAGACTGGAACTCACGGATCACGTAGGACTCACGGCTCCCATAGCAACCAAATCTTCGACAACTTAACGGGCCGTGAGAGAGTCTTCACGGGTCATCACCCATTTCAGGCATTTGTATCACCGTTATATTTGTTTCACGAACATCACAGAAACTTTAGAATCCATATATCACTAACTAACCGGTTGTGATAGATATTTAATGGGTCATTATTACGTCAAAGGGACAACAATGCAAATATTTAACGGGATGTTACAGCCTCTTCACGAATATCACAGAACGATTGAAGATTTTAGGTGCACGTTTAACGAGCCATTATAATTATATAACGGGTCGTGAGAATATATAAGTCGCGTAACTAGGAGAGCAAATTGTCTGATTTATGACCGTGAATTCTTGTTAACGCCCCGTGAAGGAAAGAAGAATCTCCACTCCGACTCAAATTGGGCCGTTAAAATGATTGCAGGGGGCGTGACAAACAATTAAATCGACACAAAGACGTATTTTTGACAGAATTCTAAATGCACAAGGACTCCAACTCTTATCAGATGTCATAAGGATCAATTGGAAACTAATTAAGCCAGAAGTTTTGAAATTATACAAGGCAGAACTTTCAAAACCAATAGAACTCCGAGTTTACCTTATTTCATATAGAAAATATTTCTGCTCGTTTCTAGATCATGATCACTTGCTGATCACTACAAGTTTCTAGCCCATCTTAGATGCAATTCATACATATCGAGTCCCATTTTTGCCTATTTTAGGGCCAATTATACTTGGAATCCATACATTGTAATAAATAGTTGATATTCCTCATTTCATACTTAATTCCATGTGCATAGAGGTTCTGAAATGCCAAAATCCATTAATATTTAATTTCTATGCCAAGTTATCATTTTGAGGACAAGTTATCATTATTATATGTCAAGTTATCATTATTTTGAGTGAGCTGAATTCTAGTGATTATTCTGCCCTAAATCCATCATTATCATGTATAAATCATATTTTGATAGTCACATCTCAACTTGTGCAAAGTTTTAAGTCCATTTGAACAAGTTATCATTTTTCAAGTGCCAAGTTATCGTTAAAGGGCAATTCTGTCATTTTGACATGCAAAACCATTAATTCTGCACATGGACCTTAGGCAATCATCTTATTATTGTTCTAATTCATTGGTGGTCAAATTTCATCACATTTGGATAACCACAACTCAAGTTATCACAAGTTATCATTTTTAAGTCATATAAGTTATCATTTTTGGGCACCCAAGTTATCACTTCTTAGAAATCTCATTATTATTTGATTTCTGAATGCACTCACTTGTTACTCTAGTCCATTTTATGCTACTAATGCTTTGAATCACTTGCATTTGGATAATTTCTATGATTTGTGACAAGTTATCATTCCGGGCCCCTTAATTCATTAATTTTGATACAAGTTTTCATTCCCGCACAACACCTAATACCATTTGATATCTGAGCTAGCAACTATCATCATCTTAATCTTTATTTGTCAAAACACCATTCAAGGTCTTTGATGCTTGCTGTTTGGAGATTTGTAGCAAGGAGAAAGGTGGCCAAAAAGTGGAAAAAGTAGGGAGGACTATCTACTTTTTCCTGCATAAAAAGGAATCTGCAGCTGGAATTTCAGAGGGGTGGACAGGTGGCTGCAATCAAAGGATAAGGAACATTCTGATGCTGATCCAAGGGTGGATAGGAGTCATATAAAAGGGGAATTTCTGAAGGAGAGAAAGGGGGGCTGGACATTGAGGGTTTGAGCAAGGGTTTGGAGCAAGAAAGGAGGCTGCTGTGGAGGAGCTGCTGGACTTGAAGCTGCTGGCCGAGAGCTTCAAAGAACAATGATTTGTATCTATTTCTCATTCCATTTTATGTCAAGCTTTGTAATTATGAGGAGCTAAACTCCATTTCTTCTAGGATAGGGTAGTAGTTTAGATTAGTTTTGGATGGATATGGAATGGTTTATAATCCTGCACTGAAATTAATCCTGATTTCATATTTCAGAAATGTTCTACATTGATTTATGCTATGTTGTCATTAAATCCATGTGTAATTGATGACTGAGAAGTCTTATTTGATCTAAACATCTTTCAGGAATGTATTAAGAGATAATATCAGATTTCTAGGGTTAATTTTATTGCAAACTTGATTTCTGAATTCTGATTCCCTGGTTTTCTGAATTTCTGAATCTGATTCTGATTTTTATGGCTGTTTGAACCTGTTCTTCACTCACAATATGATTAATTGAGTTCTTGTGCAATAGAGTTTTACTTTTTGCTAAGCCATGAGATAAGAGAGCTATCAAGAAAACAACACATCACATTAGTATTTTTCCTATCAACTTTAGATTCGGCAAAATCCGCAAAGTTCCTATCATACCAAATGCCTAAATCACAATAATGCTTTAAATAGCGCAAAATTCTCTTAACGATAAATAAGTGTGATTCTTTATGCGCAGATTGAAATCTTGTACATAAACATACACTAAATATGATATCTGACCTAGATGTCGAAGTAAAGCAAACTATCAATCATACCTCTATACCTCTTTTGATCAATGATTTATCTTTTTCATCTTTATCCAATTTTGTTGTAGTACTCATTGGAGTTGAACTTGGCTTGCATTCATCCATTCTAAATCTTTTGAGTAACTCCCTTGTATACTTCTCTTGATTGAGAAAGATTCATAATTATTTTGCTTGACTTGTAATCCTAAGAAGAATATGAGCTCACTTACAAGATTCATCACTTTGCATAAGAGACTCAAACTCTTTGCACGAGCATTCATTAGTGGCACCACAAATAATATCATCAACACAAATAATAACTATTAAAATAGTATTTTTCAAATATTTCAAAAATAATGTGGTATCAACTTTTCCTTTTCAAAAATACATGATTAGGAAAGTTCGAATTTTCAAAACCTTGGATTGCTCAACATAAACTTCTTTATTTATAAAACCATTTAGAAAAGTCAATTTTACATCCTTTGAAAAATTTTAAAACCTCCAAAACATGCAAATGCTAAAAGCATTCTAGTGGCCTCAACTCTAGCAATGGGAGCAAAAGTTTCTTCAAAATCAATTCTTTCTATTTGTGAATAACCTTTTACTATAAGTCTTGTATTATTTCTTATTATGATGTCATTTTCATCTAATTTATTTCTAAAAATTCATTTAATATCAATTATGGGATAATCTTTTAGTCTTTCTACAATCTTCCAAATTTGATTTCTTTCAAAATTATTTAATTCTTCATGCATAGCATTTATCCAATTTGAATCATTCAAGACCTCATCAATATTACAAGGTTCAAAATGTGCAAAAATTGCCGAAAATGCACGCAATTATTTATACCTTCATTTATATTATATATGACTTGATCAAGTGGATGTGATTATGTATGTTTTTAATTCCTTGAAATAATCTGATTATCTTCCACTTGTGGTCTTTCCATCTGTTCCAAGTTTGAAGTGTTCATTCTCATTTCTTTCAAGCCTTCATTTTGAATTTGCACATCTTCAATATATCTTTTCACTTCAACTATTTCTTCATCATCATCATTTATTTGCTTGCTCATCAAAAAATCATTAGCTTCATTTAACATTGATAGATTCCTCAACTAATGTTTTTTTATTATACACTCTATATGCCTTACTTGTACTAAATGATCACTAGTTGATCACTATAGATTTTTATCTCATTTTAGATGCATTTCACCCCTATCGAATTTCTATTTTGCCCAACTTTTGGCCAATTATGTTTGGAATGCATGGATTGTGATAACTAGTTGATCTTCCTCATTTTATACCTAATTCCATGTGCATAGAGGTTCTGAAATACCAAAATCCATAAATATTTCAATTCTATGCCAAGTTATCATTTTTAGGACAAGTTATCACTCCAATAGGCCAAGTTATCATTATTTTGAGTGAATTAATTTTCAATGATTTTCTTTTTCTAAATCCATTATTATCATGAATGAATCATATTTGGATGATCATATCTCAACTTGTGCAAAATTTTAAGTCCATTTGAACAAGTTATCATTTTTCCAATGCCAAATTATCGTTAAAGGGCAAAACTATTATTTTGATATGCAAAGCTGTCAATTCTGCACAAAGGCCTTAAGCAATCATTATATTATTGTCCTAACTCATTGCTGTTCAAATTTGATCACATTTGGATAATCACAACCAAAGTTATGACAAGTTATCATTTTTAAGGCAATTAAGTTATCGTTTTGGGCACCCTAGTTATCATTCCTATGAAATCTTATTCACATTTGATTTCTGACTTCACTCACTTGCCACCCTAATCCATTTGATGCCTTCAATGCTCTGAACCAGCCATATTTGGACATTTTTCAAGATATATTCAAAGTTATCATTCCAGGCATTGATAAATTATCATTTTTAACCTTGATTTGCAACTCTGCACAACACTTCAAGCGGTTGGAATTTTCAGGGTCATCTGGACAGGTGGCTTACATCAAGGCTAGTGAACATTTGGATGCTGATCTAAGGGTGATGATAGGTCATATAAAAGCTGAAGAAACCCTAGTTTTAAGGGGGGGTCGGCCATTGCAGGATGGGAGAGAAGGAAGCAAGGGTTTGGAGCTAGAGGAAGCTGCATTTTCTGATTTCTGTGGACAGCTCCTAGCACAAGATGAATTCCTCATGTCCTTCACTTTATTTTGTGTCTATGCTTGTAAACATGAGAAGCTAAACTCCATGTCCTCTAGGATAGGATAGTAGTCTAAGTTAATTTGGATGGATGTAGACAAGACTGAATTCCTGCATTGATACCAAACCTGATTTCTGATTTTCTATTTCATATGAACCTGATTTTGTCTTTGTAAGGTTCTGATTGCATCTACAACTGAGAAGTTGTCATTTAACCTAATCTTGTTTAGAAATGAATCAAGAATCAATACCAAATGTTCAGGTTCTAATCCAATTGAGATTGCTAATTTCTTGAAAATCTGATTTCTGTTTTTTCTGATTTCTGAGCTTTCCAATTTCATATTTCCCTGAGCTGTTTAAATCTGAATTGTCATTGGGGATTTGATTAATTGAACAACTGAGAAGTTATCATATGGCCCACTCTTGTTCAGAAATGGATTAAGAAACTTTGACATTTCATGATTCAATTCTGTAATTACCATGAGCTTTTCTGATTTTAATGAGTTGCTGAATTCTATTTTCCTGAATTCAGGAAATCTGATTGTCCATTGTTAAGCCCCACTTTAATCCACCATTGAGAGATGGTTTTAAGGCCTTCCTTGAGATTCAGAGATGAGCCAAGGAGCAATGACAATTTCTTATTTCCAAACTTGTGATTCTATACATTTTGGTTTTAATTAATTAGTGTTAAGTGTGGACTTCATTTTCAATTGCAGCTGAGAGGTTGAATCAAAGTCCTCTTGTAGTTTAGAGATAAACCAAGGAACACTAGCACTATTATTAGATATGTTTCATTCCTGCCAAGCTGACTAAAGTGATTTCATTATTTTGTGACCATACTTTGAAGTTATCATTTCAGATTTTGTTGATATTGCCAAAAAATCAGCAATTGGCTTGAATTGAACCTAATGATAACTTGATTTTCAGTGGGGATCCTCTTCTAATTCAACTTGGCTAACAATTATATGATAATATATTGTTTAGTTATGGTCTAATTGAGCTATGAAAACAGCCATATTAAAGTTGAATTAGATTTGACTAAAAAAATGATAATTTGTCCATGTCCATCCATAATTAAATTAAATGAACCCCAACTCCTAAGAGGACCTTCCTCATTGACAGATAGACCCCTTTAGACTCTAGATTAACATTTACAATTCAGTTTAATTAACTTTTCAGCAATCTACAACAAGTTATCATTCTGCATTCCTAAAAGAAAAAAATCTTTTTCACTTCCTTTAAAAATCTATTTTTGCCACTTTAAATAGGATTAGTCTAAATTATTTTTAGGTAGTCTAGGACTACAAATCATTGTGGATACGACATTTAGGGTTACTATAATTGATCTGTACACTGCAGTAGAGAGTGAGTTAGGGAGTTGAAACAAAAATTAAAAAATTTGACTTTTGACCCAAAAATCAACAAGTTATCACTCAACCCCTCAATTTCACCTATCACTAGAGTAGCCAAGAAACACACCATCATCACATTTTGCAGTAAATTTGTCTAATTTATCTTTTATATTCAAGATATAACATTTACAACCAAACACTTTAAAATATGAAATATTTGGCCTTTTTCCATATCAAACTTTAAAATATATTTTCTTTACAAGAGGTCTAGCAAAATTCTATTTAAAACATAACATGATGTGTTTACGACTTTCGCCCAAAAATACTTAGGCAAATTAGTCTTATTTTACATTGTCCTAACCATTTTTTAAATAGTTCTATTTTTTTCTTTCTACCATTCAATTTTGTTAAGGTGTTTTAGGAGTAGAAAAATTATGTGTAATTTCATTTTCTTCACAAAATAATTTAAATTTGTAATTTTCAAATTCACCTCCATGGACACTTCTAATTTTTGAAATTTTTAATTCAAATTCATTTTGTATTCATTTGACAAATTTAGAAAACATACCTATAGTTTCATAAGAAAGATAGTACAAGTAAAACGAGAGTCAGCAATCACAAATACATATCTGTTTTCTCCTAAAATTACTACATTAATAGGTCCAAATAAATAAAAATGCAAAAGTTCTAGAGACCTATGTGTACTAATAACACCTTTCAATTTAAAAGAGCTTTTGCTTTGTTTACTTTTAAGACATGAGTCACAAAAAATATTTTTCTCAAATTTAATTTTTGGCAAACATCTAACTAATTCATGACTTGAAAGTTTATTTAACAACTTAAAATTTACATATGCAAATCTTCAAGGCAAAATGTTTATATCATCATGCATAACACTAAAACATTTTTCATTTTTCAAGTTTTAAAAATAAATTTTATAAACATTATTGTATCTAAAACTCATATGTAGAATCTCCTTGTTTTCATTTAGAATCAAGCATTATCCTTTTCAAATTTTACTAAATAGTTGTTATCACATAATTGACTTATGTTAATTAATTTATGTTTTAAGTTTTCAACTAGTCAAACATTGTCCAAATATACTTTATAATTCTTATCAACATTACCTATATCAATTACTCTTTCTTTGATATTATTTTCGAAGGTGACTTTTTCTCCATTTTTCTTTTTCAAGATAATGAAATTTGATGAATCATTGGTCATATGTCTTGAGCATCCACTATCCAATATCATTTACATTCATTGTCCTTTGAAGCTCCCTACAATAATGACATTAAGATTCTCCTCCTTTTGATACCCCAAATTTACTTGGGTCCATTTTGGTTAGAGATGATCTTTTTAGGACCCAAATCTTCTTCATATTGATATTTATTCCTTTTATAATTTAGCTTTCATAAGAATAATGTCCTTCATAGCCACAATGAAAGCAAGTGATATGTGATTTTGCATGAAGATGTGATACTCTAACAAATATTTTTTTTTATCTTCTTAGTATCAAATGAGCTAAAATCAAGACCATCTTTATTAAAATGTCTTATTTGTGTTGATAGCATTGCATCTAACATTTTTTCACCATTTGTAAAATTTTCAAGTTTACTTTTTAAAACATGATTTTCATTTTCAAAGATTCAACACTACAAGTTTGTTTTTCACAAGATAATTTCAAAGTGTCATTTTCCATTTTCAATGCTTCAATCATAAATTTTAAGCTAGAGTTCCCATCATATAATAAGTTGTAATTTTCACATACTTTGGAATAATGTTTTTTTTTCAACTTTTCAAGTTCTACCTTCAAACACTCATATTTCTTTTTAAAACATCTATATTTATCTATAAGAAATCTAAACTCATCATGCATATCAAAGATTCACTATCACTAGATTCAGATGAGTTAGATGATACCTCATGTCTATTTGTCATGAGACATATATTTCATCATCACTTGAGGAGATGTTAGAGTCATTTTTTTTCATTTTCAATTCCATTCTTAGTGGCTTGAAGAGTTTTATTTTTCTTCTTTGAGATTTCTCCCTCCTTTTTTTTCTTAGTTAGATTTGGAAACTCATTCTTATATTGTCCAACCTTCTTATATTCAAAGCAAGTTATTTGATTTTTGCTTGTCGAGGATCTTCTCTTGGCGAAGTCGTTCTTTTTTTTTTTTACTTGGCAAACTTAAGATATTTGTTAAGCTTCTTGACATACAAGGCTAGCTTCTTTCAGTTAGATTTTTATCTTCTTCACTCGTTTCTCGTTCATCTATCCTTGCTTTCAAAGCCAATGTCTTCTTTTTGAAAGCACTTATCTCTTCATCTTCCTTGATTCCAATCTCATAGGTCAAGAGAGATTCTATGAGATCATCAAAATCTAACTTGTTTAAGTCATTCTCTTCAATCACGGTTCTCTTCGTGTGCCACTTGGGAGAAAGAGACTTGAGAAACTTCTTCACTTTTTGAGAGTTAGTCCATGGCTCGCCCAAGGAGGCTAAATCATTTACAATATTATTAAAACGTACAATCATTTCATTGATAGATTCATTTTCATGCATATTAAAGGAATCGTATTGATGATTCAAAATGTTTAGCCTAGATTCTTTAACTTTATTGGTACCTTCATGTGTAATGATAATTTTTCTCCATATTTCATAAGCACTTTGACAAATAGAAACATGATTAAATTTCATTGCATCTAAAGCAGGATTTTTACTTTCCAATCTAACTTTACAAGTAATCTCTCACCTTCGGTATATTCCAAAGTTGATTTTCCACATAAATAAAATCAATTTTCCATTATATCCCAAATGTCAATATCAATAGAGCACACGTAAGCTTGCATTCTAATTTTCCAATAGACAAAATTTGAAGCATTAAAAAGTGGAGGAAGATTTGTGGATTTGGCTTCACCCAAAGTAAAATCGTTTGATGCCATAGCTGAAAAGATATTTAAATTTTTAAAATAATTGTAGGATCGAAAGCATCAAGTGGGGGTGAATTAGTGCATAAAACTTATAACCGAAAAACGTAAAAATTGATTTTATGAAATACAATCTCAAGCAAATAAAAGGCAAGTAAGAAGAATCAAACTCAAGAAAGCACAACATGTTGACGAAGTTCGGTCCAACTTCTTAGCCTGCGTTCCTGCTCTGACTTGTCGACCTTGATATTGTCGAAGATCTACTAGCTTTCTCATTTCTTATAGGGAGAGGACAATTCTTTCTACACCATAATGCATTCTTTTTCGCTCAAGAGATAAGGGGCACATCTTCTTACAATGAGCTCTCAAATTTACTAAACAAGAACACAATAATTCTCTCCAATTCTCTCTTCTCACAATGAATGCTCACACTTGGGAACTAGAAGAGGGAATGTATGATTTGCAAAGTTGAGCTCAAGAAAATGTTTAGGACTTGAAAGATGCTATTGAGTAATTTTTCTTGCTTGGATAACCTTCTTCAATTTTTTGAATCCCTTTTATAGGCTTATCTTGAAAATATGGGCATTGCATAATTTTTTAAAAGAGTTGTGTTGTCACTTCTGAAATGGTCGCCCATTTTCAAGTGTCCATTTTGAACAGATACTCGTCGTTGCGCCTTTTGTCGTATGTCGACTATTACAGTTTTGATCATTCGTTTTGTGAACAAAAATAGGTGTTATTGTTTATCTTTTCTGCGCAGTAGTCCATTGGTAGTAGTCGGTAGAGAAAGTATCTGTTGTTTGTCTTCGCTGCTTGGACCGGTCGTCCGAAAATATTTCGGTCGTTCATTTTAAAAATGTCGATTTCTCAGACATTAGTGGTCATTGTAGAAGCTTTTTGACCATCCGTCCGATACGTTGTCTTTTGAACTTGACATCCATAATGATCGATCGAAACTTCTTCGGTCGTCCGATTTAAAAATATTGATTTCTCGGAGATACGATCGTTGTAGAATTTTTTCGATCGTCTGTATAATATGTCGTCTTTTGAACTTGACATCCAAGATCGAAACTCTTTCGGACGTCCGATTTAAAAATCCCTATTTCTTTGACATTAACGATCATTTGACATCATTTTTCGATCCCCGGAATGAATGTTAGTTTTAACTGTAGAAATCGTAGGGCGAACTTTTCTTTTGAAAAATATTTAACATGCTCAAGCTAACACTTCAAGCATCATTAGTACATCATCTTTCTTGTTTGCTATCATCAAAATTCTTAGAAAATGGTCTTTGGATCAACATCTCTAACGAGTCCATCATCATAATATAACCTAACTTGGGTTGTGGCCTGACTATCACGTGCAATCTCATCGTCGTAAGGCTCATGCCGCCGAGTCTATGTCTCGTCCATACCTACACGAATCTATAGGATGCAAGAAATTTCTCCCTTTATAATATGTTGAGGCTCATGTATGCTATGATCCTATAACATACTTTTATAACATATGCATTTCATCATAATAGAAACATAGAGCACATATATGCTATGAACTACATATGCACGCTATATAGTATGTGAACAAATCATCATGGTAAAATAAGATAAGTATATAACATCATCAACATTATGCTAAGACATATCATAACTTATCTTGCTTAAGTTTAACATCTTCATTCTTAACATGATATGACAATAAGACATACATTAGCATCCTCTTAGGTGCTTACATTGTCATCATCTTCATATTTATGTCTCAAGTCATTTATCTTAGTCACTTTAAGTAATTTACAATTTTTATCTTCTATCTTTATTTAGATAGCTTCTTATCTTGGTGATTGAGAAGACCATATTGATTCGCGGGTCCTTGGCTAGCTATGCCAGGATCTTTTTGTCCCCATTTGGAAACCCCCAACTCGTGGGTGTAGGTAGTTTCCCCGGGAACACATCACATAGGTTAGCGAGTGAAGATTTTGTTCATCTCTACGATTACAACAAGACACCTTTGTACCAATCTGATTTTTACTTTACATTCATCAATACCTACAATCATTCAATACATGTTGCATGTTTTAATCCTATTTAAGGTTATACATACTTCAAATCATTCTAAGTGTAGACAATCAGCATCAAATAGGTATTAGAGATGGAGCGAATGACCGGTCCACTTTCGGACGACTGCTGAGTCATGAATCGGGCGATCAAACATGTTTCAGTCGATCGCTATGGGTCATTCGGACATCCAAACTGGGCATCACAACGTCCAATTCTATATTAATTGAATAAACCCGAGATTATAAAGTTCAAGATTTTGGACTTTTTAAATCGAACGTCCGAAAGTGTTTTGGACGACTGCTTGACGGGGTTCGAATGACCGAGTCGATTCATCATCCGCAGAAGTCCACTAGGATTTTGGACACAACCGCTTCACAAGTTCGGACGATCGAACTGGTCAGTTTGACATCCGCATAAGTTCAAGAAATCGGACCTTCAAAAAATGGGCGACTGAAAGGATTTCAGACGATCGATCTAGAGCGACATAATAGAAATCGTACTACCTTCTCATACTTCAAATCATACATCCATTTATATATGGAGCATACATTTGTTGTAATCATCATATAGGTCATACATGAGTATTCTTAGCACAATAATCATGAAGTTAACAAGGGTTTGCATAAGAACATTTAACTTACTAATCACAATCATATATAACAAATAAGATACTTCATAATGAACTAAACATATATAATAATAAACGTCCTAGTTAGTTCTAAACATAATTAGAACTAAAACAATAGTTTTAATGAAGCATGAGGTATCATATGAGCATTCCTTAATCTTAGCATGAATAAGACTTAGTTAGATTTCAAGACCCTTAATCCAAACAACACTCATCATTAAGGGTTAGATTAGGACTTTAGAACCCCTCAAACATACATTTAAGATTTATCTTAAAATCCTAATCGTATTTACACTTTCTTTCTTCTTCTTCTTTCGTCCTCTTCTCTCTTCTTCATTTGTCCTCTTTTCTCCTTTTCTTCTTCTTCCTCTTCTTCTTGCTGTAGCAACCTGATCACTTGCTGATCACTATATGATTTTAACCCATTTTAGATGAAATTCATACATATGGAGTCCCACTTTTACCTATTTTTTGGCCAATTATACTTGGAATGCAAACATTGTGATAACTAGTTGATATTCCTCATTTCATACTTAATTCCATGTGCATAGAGGTTCTGAAATGCCAAAATCCATTAATATTTAAATTCTATGCCAAGTTATCATTTTGAGGACAAGTTATCATTCCTAAGTATCAAGTTATCATTATTTTGAATGAATTTATTTTCAATGGTTTTCTTGCCCTAAATCCATCATTATTATGTATAAATCATATTTGGATAGTCACATCTCAACTTGTGCAAAGTTTTAAGTCCATTTGAACAAGTTATCATTTTTCAAGTGCCAAGTTATCGTTAAAGGGCAATTCTGTCATTTCGACATGCAAAACCATTAATTCTGCACAAGGACCTTAAGAAATCATCTTATTATTGTTCTAACTCATTGCTGGTCAAATTTCATCACATTTGGATAATCAAAACTCAAGTTATGACAAGTTATCGTTTTTAAGTCATATAAGTTATCGTTTTTGGGGCACTCAAGTTATCACTTTTAGGAATCTCATTCATATTTGATTTTTGACCTCACTCACTTGTCACTCTAATCAAATTGATGCCTGAAATGCTTTGAACCACCCATATTAGGACATTTCCCAAGATTTCCATAAAGTTATCATTCCGGGCCCTTGAATTCATTCATATCGATATCGGTTTTCATTCTTGCAACACACCAATTCCCTTTTTGATATAGATCTGATTTTAACTACTGTCCTAATCCTTAGTTGTTTAAATATTATTAGAAGACTTTCATGCTTGATGTTTTGGCCCTTGTAGCAAGTGGAAAAGGTGGCCAAAAGGAAGAAAAAAGGAGGGGGGACCACTAGCTTTTTGGCTGTCCAAAAAGCTGTCACTGCTGGAATTTCAGGGCCAGGGGACACATGGCTGCAATCTAAGCACAAAGAATGTTCTGATGCTGATCCAAAGGTGGGGAGAAGTGATATAAAAGCTGGATTTTTCTGGAGAATGAAGGAGGCTGGTCATTCAAGGGTTTGGAGAAGGCAAGGCTGCAAAGGATTCTGGTGGAGGAGCTGCTGGCCAGGAAGCTTCAAAGAACCATGAATTGTATCTGTTTCTTACCCCATTTGATGTCAAATCTTGTAAATATGAGGAGCTAAACTCCATTTCTTCTAGGATAGGGTAGTAGTTTAGATTAGTTTTGGATGGATATGGACTGTTTTATAATTCCTGCACTGAATCATTTCTGATTTTCAGATTTCAGAAACTTCTTTACTGATTTATGCTATGCTACTATTAGATCTAATTGTAACCAATGACTGAGAAGTATTACTTGATCTAATCATTCTATAGAAGTGGATTAAGAATTAATGTCAGTTTTCTGATTTCATTCAATTGCAATTCTGATTTCTGATTTGGTTTTCTGATTTCTGAATTTGATTCTTATAAATATCAGAATCTGTTCTTCATTTCTAACTTGGTTAATTGAGTCCTTGGGATGTTGGTATTGTCCCCATCTTATTCAGAAATGAATCAAGATTGTTTGGGCAATCATTTGACTCAAATCAGATTTTCCATTAATTCCTGAACTGAAATCAGAAATCTGATTTTTCTGGTTTTACATTTCTGAAATCTGATTTGTTATAAATCTGATCTTGCCATTTGAAGACCCCATTTGTATTTATAACTGAGAAGTTATCATTTGGTCTAACCCTTGTTCAGAAATGAATCAAGAATCAATGGCAAGTTCTAGATACAAACCCAATTAGAATTCTGATTTCTATTTTCTGAAATCTGATTTCTTGAAATCTGAATTCTGATTTTCTTGGGCTGTTTGAATCTGATTGTCATTGGGGATTGAACTAATTGAACAACTGAGAGGTTGACATCTATCCCAATCTTGTTCAGAAATGAATTGAGAAGCTTTGACATTCCTATGATTCAAAACTGATTTGGTTTTTCCTGATTTGAATGAATTGAATGAGTTGCTGATTTTTTGGTTTCCTGAATTCCAAAATCTGATTTCTTGGGCTTTTGAATCTGATTGTCATCAAGGATTAGATAATTGAATAGTTGAGAGGCTAATATATGCCATGATCTTATTCAGAAATGAATCAAGATCATTTGACAATTCAGAATTCAAATCTGATTTTTTTCCAAAATCTGATTTCTTAGTTTGATTCTAAATTCTATTTTCTGATTGTTTGGAATCTGATTTGCCAATTGTTAATCCCTATTTTATTCAAATCACTGAGAGGTGTACTCTAGGAATCCCTTGTAATCCAGAGATGGGTCAAGGGGCATTTGGCAAACTTGAATTCCATCAATCCACATTGCTGATTTTTTCAGAAATGTTGATTTCTGTTTTCTCATTTTTCTAACTTCTGATTTCCATTGTCAACCCTCATATTAATCCACTACTGAGAGGTAGTCTTAAGGGCTTCTTTGAGATCCAGAGATGGGCCAAGGAGCAATGGAAATTATGAACTCATGTGGCCATATGGTTTGCATTTCCAATTGAGTGTGTTTGTGTGGATTCCAATTTATTTTGCAACCGAGAGGTTGATTTTGAATCTCCCTTGAATTCAGAGATGAATCATGGAACACAAGCATCATTATTGAGTACATTTTATCCTGGTTTGGTTGATTGGAATGATTCCATCTTTTTATGATTGTAAATGCAAGTTATCATTCCAAACTTCCTTGGATTGAAAAAAAATCAGCATTGAATCTTCCTTTTGAGCCCAATGATAACTTGATTTTCAGTGAGGACCCTCTTTTGATTCAACCTAGCTAACAATTATATAATCATATATTGCTTAGTTAGAGGCCAATTGAGCTGTGGGAACAACCATTTTCAAGTTGAATCAAAAGTTGGATATTTAATGATAACTTGTTCCATTCCATCCTTAATTAATTTAGATGAACCCCAAATCCTAGAAGAACCTTCCTCATAGATAGTTAAACCTTTTTAGACTTCATTCTAGCATTTATAATTCAGTTTTGATAAATTTCCAAAACCCAAAAATCTGTTATCATTTCACTTTCTATAAAAAAAAATCTGTTTTCACTATTCATTAAAAATCTATTTTTAGCCACTTAAGTAGAACTAATCTAAATTGTTTTAGGGTGTCTTAGACTTCAAATTCTTGTGGATACGACAACCTGAGTCTACTACAACTTACCTGTGCACTTGCAGCTAGTGAGTTGGGAGACCCAAAAAAATGAAAAATTGACATTTTCTTTAATTTTAGCAAGTTATCACTAGAAAACTCAAATATCACTATCAAGTTTTTGGCGCCGTTGCCGGGGATTTGAGGTCAATTAGGCTAACTTAGATAGTTTAGATTAGTTTTAAATTAGTTTTTAGTTTATTTGTTAGGCTAATTTTCAGTTTTTGCAAGTTATCATTTCTTACTTTTCATTTTTGTCTAGTTTTCATTTCTTTCTTGAATTTGATACTTTTGAATCTCTTTATGCAGGACTTGGACCATCAAGAGGAACATTACCAATCAGATCCTGAACCTGAAAGAAGATTTTTAAGAAGAAGGAGATTGCAAAGGCTTGAGGCAAGGAGAAGGATATTTGAAGAAGAAGAGGAAGAAGCATACAACCTTGAATTTGAAAGAGTTATGAATCAAAATATGACAGCTCCTAGAACTCTTAGGGACTGTTATTCACCAAGCAATGCAAGGAATCAACAAAGGGGAGGAGCCTTAGCACCTGTGGCAAATTTTGAAGTTAATCCAGCCTTGATTTCTATGATTAGGCAAAGTCAGTTTTCTGGACTTGGGACTGAAGATCCAGCATGTCATTTGGACAATTTCAAGGAGATGTGCAGCACTGTGAACTTCAATAATATCCCCATGAATGCAGTGTATATGAGATTATTTCCCTTCTCACTCAAGGACAAGGCCAAGATATGGTTTAAAGGATTGAATCCTGAAGAGGTAGCCACTTGGGAATCAATTGTTCAATTGTTCCTTTCAGAATTCTTTCCTCCTTCAAAAACTGATAACTTCAGGGATCAAATAGTAAGGTTCTATCAGTTGGACCAAGAAAATATTTGTGAGGCATGGCAAATGCTTCAAGGATTATTAAGGGCATGTCCCCATCATGGTTTTGAGAAGTGGCAGCTAGTCAACTATTTTCATAAGGGGTTGAACTACCCTAGCAAGGTGGCATTGGATACTGCTGCAGGAGGCATCTTTGCATCTAAAAACATTGATGAAGCTTATCAACTCATTGAAAACATAGCCAAGAATCACCACTTCCTTACCCATGATAGAACCAGGAGGCCACCCATGGACAATTCAGTGAATCAATTGTCCACTCAACTTGAAGATGTGCTGTACAAGACTTTGGAGAGGTTGAACTTGACTCCCAATGGCAATAGGGCCTCCAATTCTGAAACAAGGTGTTGTGTATGTGGGAATCAAGGCCATGTGTCAGAGAATTGCAACTTAATTATGCAGCAAGTGGACCAAAATGTGGATCAAATCAATGCTGTGGACAATTATGGAATCAAACCTCCTGCTGAATTTTATACTCCAGAAAATAGGAATCATCCATACTTTTCTTACAAGGGCAACAACTATCAAGGAGCTCCTATGCAAAATTCAAATTGGCAGCCTAAAATCCTACCAAGGAATCAGCCACTACCACCTTATGGAAATCAAGGCCAAAGTGCACCAATTCAAAGGAATCTATATGAGCCACCACCTCAAGTCCAAGCATCACAATTCCAAAATGAAATGAAGGAGATGTTTCAACAAATTCTGAAGAAGCAGGACAGCCAAGGAGAGGAGATTTTGAAGATCAATTCTAGATTGGATGCCATGAATGCAAATCAGAAATTGTTGGAAAGCCAAATTGCTCAACAAGCTAGTACATCCACTAGACCTCCCTTATTCTTTCCTGGACAGCCAGAAGTAAATCCAAAGGAGCAAGCAAAGGCCATCCAGCTCAGAAGTGGTAAAATGGTGGAGGAACCAATGAAGAAAGTGGATGATAATCAAGCCAATTCAGACTCAAGGGTTGCTGAAAAGCCAAGTGAAAAACCAAGTGAGGAAATCAGGAATTCAAGCCCTCAAATTGAAGCAAATCCAAGGGTTTTTGACAAGGTACCCTTCCCTCAAAGGTTAATCAAGGCAAGACAAGACCAGCAATATGGAAGGTTCTTGGAAATCCTGAAGAAGCTATACATAAATGTTCCTTTTGTTGAAGCCATCCAGGAAATGCCATCATATGCCAAGTTTCTAAAGGAAAACCTAACCAAGAAGAGAAGGGTATTGGAGCATGAGACTATAGCATTGACTGAAGAGGCTTCTGCAATTATCCAGAATAAGTTGCCTCCAAAGCTCAAGGATCCAGGAAGCTTCTCAATTCCATGTGAGATAGGCAATAGAAAAATTCAAAGAGCCATGTGTGACTTGGGAGCTTCTGTGAGTGTCATACCCTTATCATTGTGTAGGAAACTTGAAGTTGGAGATTTGAAGCCAACAAATATGTCCCTTCAGCTGGCAGACAGATCCATCAAATATCCACATGGGATTATTGAGGACATACCCCTCAAAGTTGGTAAATTCTATATTCCAGTTGATTTTGTTGTATTAGATATGGATGAAGATGTGAACACCCCCATTCTCCTTGGGAGGCCCTTTCTAGCCACTGCAGGGGCTGTAATTAATGTTAAGGAAGGGAGATTGACCTTCCAAATTGGAGAGGAGAAGATTGAATTCAATTTGGCCCAAGTTATCAGTAGGCCAAGTTTTCTAGAAAATGATTTTGAAGATGGGCAATTGAATCAGGTGGTGGAGCAAGTTTCAGCTATAATCCATATTGAAGATCCATTGCAAAGGTGTCTAATTTTTGACCATTTTGAGAGAATTGGAAGATCCAGAGGCTATGGCATATAAATCAGTATTGAACTCTTCAATATCAGTGGAAAATGTAGGAATTCAAAGTGAGGTACAACAGGTTATCATTGCTGAATGCCAAGGCAATCCAGTTCAAGCCAATTCCAAGTTGGAACTCAAGCCTCTTCCTAGCAATTTGAAGTATGAATTCTTGGGGGAGAATTCAACTTTTCCTGTTATCATTAATGCTAATTTGCCTCAGGATCAGGTGGAAGAGCTGCTGAAGAGGTTGAAATTGTATAGGGAGGTGATAGGCTACTCAATTGAAGATATCAAGGGTATTAATCCCTCCATTTGCATGCATAGGATCCCTATGGAGGACAGCTACAAGCCCTCCATTGAATGTCAAAGGAGACTCAACCCAACCATGAAAGAAGTGGTAAAGAAAGAAGTATTGAAGTTGCTGAATGCAGGAATCATATACTCCATTTCAGATAGTGAATGGGTCAGTCCAGTGCAGGTGGTGCCAAAGAAGGGAGGAATTACAGTGGTGAAGTCAGATTCTGATGAATTGATATCCACAAGAACCATTACAGGTTGGAGGATGTGCATTGACTTCAGGAAGTTAAACAAGGCCACAAGAAAGGACCATTTCCCATTGCCATTCATTGATCAGATGCTGGAAAGGCTGGCTAGGCATTCCCATTTCTGTTATCTTGATGGGTACTCAGGTTTCTTGCAAATTCCAATTCACCCCCAAGATCAACACAAGACTACATTCACTTGTCCATATGGGACTTTTGCCTATAGGAGAATGCCATTTGGCTTATGCAATGCCCCTGCAACTTTCCAAAGGTGTATGATGTCTATATTTTCAGACTTCATTGAAGAAATTATGGAGGTCTTCATGGATGATTTTTCAGTGTATGGAGACTCATTTGATGCTTGCTTGGACAATTTAACAAAAGTGCTACAAAGATGTAGGGAATCCAATTTGATACTCAATTGGGAGAAATGCCACTTTATGGTCCAAGAAGGAGTTGTCTTAGGACATGTGGTCTCAAGCAAAGGCATTGAAGTGGACAAGGCAAAAATTGAAGTGATTGAGAAACTACCACCACCCACAAGTGTCAAGGCAATTAGGAGTTTTTTGGGGCATGCAGGCTTCTACATGAGGTTTATTAAAGATTTCTCCATGATAACTAGGCCCCTCACCAAGTTGCTGGCCAAGGATGTTGAGTTTCAATTTGATGAAGAGTGTATGAAGGCATTCAAGAAGTTGAAGGAAGCCCTCATCTCAGCCCCTGTAGTGCAGCCACCTGACTGGACTCTCCCTTTTGAGATCATGTGTGATGCTTCTGACCAGGCAGTAGGAGCTGTGCTGGGGCAAACCAAGGAGAAGAAGCACCATGTCATATGCTATGCAAGCAAAACTTTAGATGAAGCACAAATCAATTATGCAACTACTGAGAAAGAACTTCTTGCTGTGGTGTATGCATTTGACAAATTCAGGCCATACCTGGTGGGATCCAAGGTTATTGTTTTCACAGACCACCAAGCTGTGAGGCACTTAATCAACAAGAAAGAATCCAAGCCAAGGTTAATCAGGTGGATCTTATTGCTTCAAGAATTTGATGTAGAAATTAGGGACAAAAGGGGAAGTGAAAATCTAGTAGCTGACCACCTATCAAGAATGGAAGGGATACAGGAATCATCTACACTTCCTATCAATGATGCATTTCCTGATGATAGTTTGATGGCTGTGGCAATTAATCAAATTCCCTGGTATGCTGACTTGGTCAATTATCTTGCATGTGGAATTACCCCTCCTGACTACACATATCAGCAAAGAAAGAAATTATTTCATGACTTGAAAGATTATTATTGGGATGATCCCTTTCTATTCAGAAAATCTCCTGATGGCATGTACAGAAGATGTGTACCCCAATCTGAATTTCAAGAAATCTTGGAGGCGTGCCATTCATCCCCTTATGGAGGTCATGGAGCCACACACAAGACTGCTGCCAAAGTCCTCCAATCTGGATTTTATTGGCCAAGTTTATTCAAGGATGCACATATCTTTGTGAAGGGTTGTGATCAATGCCAAAGAGCTGGTTCCATTTCAAGAAGGAATGAAATGCCACAACAAGGAATTCTAGAAGTGGAAATATTTGATGTTTGGGGAATTGACTACATGGGGCCTTTCCCTAGTTCGTGTGGTTACAAATTTATTCTTCTAGCTGTGGACTATGTGTCCAAATGGATTGAGGTCATTCCCACCATTGCAGCTGATTCCAGGGCAGTAATCAAGTTGTTCAAGGAAGTTATCTTTCCAAGGTTTGGAATTCCTAGAGTGGTCATAAGTGATGGGGGTAGCCACTTTATTGAAAGGTGTTTTGAAAACCTCCTAATTAAATATGGAGTGAGGCACAAAGTTTCCACTTCATATCATCCCCAAACAAATGGCCAAGCAGAAGTGTCAAATAGGGAGGTAAAGGCCATATTGGAGAAAACAGTTTCTTTGACAAGAAAAGGTTGGAGTTTGAAGTTGAATGAAGCTCTTTGGGCATATAGGACAGCATACAAGACTCCAATTGGTACTTCTCCCTACAAGCTTGTCTATGGAAAAACTTGCCATTTGCCAATTGAGTTGAAGCATAAGGCATATTGGGCAGTCAAGGCACTCAATTATGATATGCATGCATGTGAGCAAAAGAGGCTTCTCCAAATTGATGAACTTGATGAAATTAGGCTAAATGTCTACCATAATTCAGAATTCTACAAGGAAAGGACTAAAAGATGGCATGATGGAAGGATTCTGAAAAGGGATTTCAAGGTTGGAGACCTTGTATTACTCTTCAACTCAAGATTAAAGATTTTTCCAGGAAAGTTGAAGTCAAGGTGGAGTGGACCATTCAAAATTCATAAAGTATATCCATTTGGTGCTGTTGACCTTCTGAATGACAAAGATGACATATTTAAGGTAAATGGACAGAGGTTAAAGCTTTACAATCCCACAGCCATGGATTCTGCAAAGGAGGAGCTGACTCTAGCTGATTTGCCACTACCACCTAACTGATTTCACCTTGTATCAATGTCTAGCCAAAGACATTAAAGAAAGGCACTTCTTGGGAGGTAACCCAAGCCACTTTACACTTAATCTTTCTGTTTTTGCAGGAATAAGGGATGAGGAACATATTCAATTCACAAGTCTCAACTTCAGGGAGTACCCTTACCCTTATTTTTTATTTTTTCCACTGAAAACTCAATGATAACTGATAATATCTTTTTCATTATGATACATTAATCATATCATCATCTGAATTAACATTCATTTCAGTTATCCAAATCTGTTTTAGATTAATTTCAGTGAACTTCAGAAATTTCCAATGCATTGTTGAAATTGTGCACTCAAAACTCTGATTTCACTATTTCATTGATATCTTTTGTTTCTCTGCAGGATCAATTGCTACTAATGAAGGTTAGACCACCCAAAGTTTCTAGATGAAGTGCCAAGGGGATCCAAATTCCAAATTTAATGCATTTCAATCCCACCCACCCCTCTCCCTTGCCTTTATTTTTCAACCCTGAGGACAGTGTTGAGAATAAGCTTGGGGGAGGAAACCTGGTGCTTTTCTAACCTTTACACCATGTTTTCAATTGATTTTAATGTTCATATTATAATTCATACCAGGTTATCATTGGTTTTCATAAGTTATCACTAGTTATCACTTGGTTATCAATTTTTGGACCCAACTCAATTCTGAATTCATTTTGACTCTGAAATGGGTAGAATACTTTATTTTGACAGTGGGTGCACTCCAATACCAAGTGGCCAACTTGGCCATTAGCCTTCTTGCTTTAATTGGCATTATGAATTCAGATGCATTTGAATAAAATTTCTAGCTAAAATTTTTTCCTTTTTGTGGGTCACACTAGTTGATACTTATGGATTGAATTAGCAATATCAGATGTCTAGAAGGGAGTCAAGGCTCTTGCTGCCATGCTAAATAGGAAAACTTGACTTTTTGGATAAAGGGATCTAAACTATACTTGAGTTTGAACTATTGCTCACTTCATGAACAGGATAGAAAAATGAAAAAAAAAAAAGAAAAGTAAAAAGTCATATGCATGCATAGAAAAAAAGGAAGAGAGCAAAACTTCCAAAGGAATCTCTCTTCAATGCAAAAAGAAAAAAAAAATTAGGAGAGCAAAACTTCCCAAGGAATCTCTCCTAAAGAAAGCATGAATAAAAATCAGGTGCTAAACCTGTTTATATGCATTTCATGAATAAAAGTCAGGTGTTAAACCTGTTTAAACAATTGAAAATCTGTTCATGAAGAGATTTGTAGTTCAACCCCTTTGTAAAGTTGACAATTCCGGCAATTCAAACATGTTATTGCTAGTACTTCTTCCATGGCTTAAATTTGCTTTAGCCTTCGTGATTCCCTAGCTAGAAATTGAGTTTTTGGAAAGAATGAAGTGTTGACAAAGTGGGAAACTCATTGGATTCAATTCAGCTAGACTTTACTTCATTTGTGGACTTTTAATTCAAGTTTGTCCTTAATTTCTGAATGTTTTGCTTGAGGACAAGCAAAAGGCTAAGCTTGGGGGAGTTTGATCACTTGCTGATCACTATATGATTTTAACCCATTTTAGATGAAATTCATACATATGGAGTCCCACTTTTACCTATTTTTGGGCCAATTATACTTGGAATGCAAACATTGTGATAACTAGTTGATATTCCTCATTTCATACTTAATTCCATGTGCATAGAGGTTCTGAAATGCCAAAATCCATTAATATTTAAATTCTATGCCAAGTTATCATTTTGAGGACAAGTTATCATTCCTAAGTATCAAGTTATCATTATTTTGAATGAACTTATTTTCAATAGTTTTCTTGCCCTAAATCCATCATTATTATGTATAAATCATATTTGGATAGTCACATCTCAACTTGTGCAAAGTTTTAAGTCCATTTGAACAAGTTATCATTTTTCAAGTGCCAAGTTATCGTTAAAGGGCAATTCTGTCATTTCGACATGCAAAACCATTAATTCTGCACAAGGACCTTAAGCAATCATCTTATTATTGTTCTAACTCGTTGCTGGTCAAATTTCATCACATTTGGATAATCAAAACTCAAGTTATGACAAGTTATCGTTTTTAAGTCATATAAGTTATCGTTTTTGGGGCACTCAAGTTATCACTTTTAGGAATCTCATTCATATTTGATTTTTGACCTCACTCACTTGTCACTCTAATCAAATTGATGCCTGAAATGCTTTGAACCACCCATATTAGGACATTTCCCAAGATTTCCATAAAGTTATCATTCCGGGCCCTTGAATTCATTCATATCGATATCGGTTTTCATTCTTGCAACACACCAATTCCCTTTTTGATATAGATCTGATTTTAACTACTGTCCTAATCCTTAGTTGTTTAAATATTATTAGAAGACTTTCATGCTTGATGTTTTGGCCCTTGTAGCAAGTGGAAAAGGTGGCCAAAAGGAAGAAAAAAGGAGGGGGGACCACTAGCTTTTTGGCTGTCCAAAAAGCTGTCACTGCTGGAATTTCAGGGCCAGGGGACACATGGCTGCAATCTAAGCACAAAGAATGTTCTGATGCTGATCCAAAGGTGGGGAGAAGTGATATAAAAGCTGGATTTTTCTGGAGAATGAAGGAGGCTGGTCATTCAAGGGTTTGGAGAAGGCAAGGCTGCAAAGGATTCTGGTGGAGGAGCTGCTGGCCAGGAAGCTTCAAAGAACCATGAATTGTATCTGTTTCTTACCCCATTTGATGTCAAATCTTGTAAATATGAGGAGCTAAACTCCATTTCTTCTAGGATAGGGTAGTAGTTTAGATTAGTTTTGGATGGATATGGACTGTTTTATAATTCCTGCACTGAATCATTTCTGATTTTCAGATTTCAGAAACTTCTTTACTGATTTATGCTATGCTACTATTAGATCTAATTGTAACCAATGACTGAGAAGTATTACTTGATCTAATCATTCTATAGAAGTGGATTAAGAATTAATGTCAGTTTTCTGATTTCATTCAATTGCAATTCTGATTTCTGATTTGGTTTTCTGATTTTTGAATTTAATTCTTATAAATATCAGAATCTGTTCTTCATTTCTAACTTGGTTAATTGAGTCCTTGGGATGTTGGTATTGTCCCCATCTTATTCAAAAATGAATCAAGATTGTTTGGGCAATCATTTGACTCAAATCAGATTTTCCATTAATTCCTGAACTGAAATCAGAAATCTGATTTTTCTGGTTTTACATTTCTGAAATCTGATTTGTTATAAATCTGATCTTGCCATTTGAAGACCCCATTTGTATTTATAACTGAGAAGTTATCATTTGGTCTAACCCTTGTTCAGAAATGAATCAAGAATCAATGGCAAGTTCTAGATACAAACCCAATTAGAATTCTGATTTCTATTTTCTGAAATCTGATTTCTTGAAATCTGAATTCTGATTTTCTTGGGCTGTTTGAATCTGATTGTCATTGGAGATTGAACTAATTGAACAACTGAGAGGTTGACATCTATCCCAATCTTGTTCAGAAATGAATTGAGAAGCTTTGACATTCCTATGATTCAAAACTGATTTGGTTTTTCCTGATTTGAATGAATTGAATGAGTTGCTGATTTTTTGGTTTCCTGAATTCCAAAATCTGATTTCTTGGGCTTTTGAATCTGATTGTCATCAAGGATTAGATAATTGAATAGTTGAGAGGCTAATATATGCCATGATCTTATTCAGAAATGAATCAAGATCATTTGACAATTCAGAATTCAAATCTGATTTTTTTTCCAAAATCTGATTTCTTAGTTTGATTCTAAATTCTATTTTCTGATTGTTTGGAATCTGATTTGCCAATTGTTAATCCCTATTTTATTCAAATCACTGAGAGGTGTACTCTAGGAATCCCTTGTAATCCAGAGATGGGTCAAGGGGCATTTGGCAAACTTGAATTCCATCAATCCACATTGCTGATTTTTTCAGAAATGTTGATTTCTGTTTTCTCATTTTTCTAACTTCTGATTTCCATTGTCAACCCTCATATTAATCCACTACTGAGAGGTAGTCTTAAGGGCTTCTTTGAGATCCAGAGATGGGCCAAGGAGCAATGGAAATTATGAACTCATGTGGCCATATGGTTTGCATTTCCAATTGAGTGTGTTTGTGTGGATTCCAATTTATTTTGCAACCGAGAGGTTGATTTTGAATCTCCCTTGAATTCAGAGATGAATCATGGAACACAAGCACCATTATTGAGTACATTTTATCCTGGTTTGGTTGATTGGAATGATTCCATCTTTTTATGATTGTAAATGCAAGTTATCATTCCAAACTTCCTTGGATTGAAAAAAAATCAGCATTGAATCTTCCTTTTGAGCCCAATGATAACTTGATTTTCAGTGAGGACCCTCTTTTGATTCAACCTAACTAACAATTATATAATCATATATTGCTTAGTTAGAGGCCAATTGAGCTGTGGGAACAGCCATTTTCAAGTTGAATCCAAAGTTGGATATTTAATGATAACTTGTTCCATTCCATCCTTAATTAATTTAGATGAACCCCAAATCCTAGAAGAACCTTCCTCATAGATAGTTAAACCTTTTTAGACTTCATTCTAGCATTTATAATTCAGTTTTGATAAATTTCCAAAACCCAAAAATCTGTTATCATTTCACTTTCTATAAAAAAAAATCTGTTTTCACTATTCATTAAAAATATATTTTTAGCCACTTAAGTAGAACTAATCTAAATTGTTTTAGGGTGTCTTAGACTTCAAATTCTTGTGGATACGACAACCTGAGTCTACTACAACTTACCTGTGCACTTGCAGCTAGTGAGTTGGGAGACCCAAAAAAATGAAAAATTGACATTTTCTTTAATTTCAGCAAGTTATCACTAGAAAACCCAAATATCACTATCACAACCCTCTACTCTTTCTTCTCTTGCCTCTCACTTCTAGTAATCCAGCACCTCCCCTCTTTGGTGCAGAGAGAAAATGAAGAGATAGAATTAGTGAGGGAGGCCACTCACTTGACTGCCCGCCGGTGATGTTTGGGAAGGAATGAAAGAGAGAGAGAGTTGCTGTGGGTGGAGCTTCTTATGCTCATGTTGTTGTGGGGGATGAAAGGTAAGTGAGGAAGAGAGAAAATGAAGAGATAGAATGAGTGAGGGAGGCCACTCACTTGACTGCCCGCTGGTGATGTTTCACTACAAGAATATTGCAATTTTGCGACAGATTTATCAGTCGCAAAATCTTCGAAATACGTCGCAAATAGACTTTTGCGACAGATTTTTCGATGGATAGTGGTTAGTTGAAAATTTTATCGTTAGAAAAAACTATCGACGGTCCTCAAACATCCCTTCAAAATTTTTTATGATAGTCTGCGACGGAAAAAGGACCTTCAAAATTTTTTACGGGTAAAAATCGTCAAAAGTTCCGAAGGGCTGTCATCCTTAGGAACTTCCGATGGATTTTGCTGTCAGAAGCTCCTAATTCGGCTGCCGGAGCCGGAGGTAGGAGTGTCAGCCCCTTCACAAGTTTTGACGGGTTTCGACGGAAAACCCATCGCTAGTTCCGATGGAAGTCTGCCCGTCGAATCCTTCAACGAGTTTGACCCGTCGAAGGCTTCAGCGGGTTGCACCCGTTGAAGGTTTCGACGGGTGGGTTCGGCGAGGACCACCTGTCAAACGCTTTGATGGACGATCTCCCAAAAGGCTTCGGTGGGCGGTGGCCGTCGAAGGCACCGGTAGAATGTGACGAATATGCCCGTCGAAAACTTTTTAAAAAATATAAAAAAATAAGGCGCATGCTGTCTGATTGGCACTGGCAACCGATCCGGAGCAGGCGACCGAAGAGAGGAGGAGGGGGATGGGGAGGAGGCCACGGACATCTGGCGCCCTCACACCGATCGCCTGCAGCCGGATCCGACTGACTGCAGACGGATCCGACTGCGGATCAATCGCGCGTGCGGTCGGATCCGGTCGCATGACCCGATCGGCCGGCCACACGTCGAACCCTGCCGCAAGCGACCGAATTTGGTCGCACGATCGGATCGGCCGCTCGCGCGTCGGATCCGACCGCAGGAAACCAGATCGACTGCCCGCGCGTCAGATCTGGCCACAGGCGACTAGATCAGCTGCCCACGCGTCGGATCCGGCCGCAAGCGACGGGATCGGCTGCCCGCGCGCTGGATCAGTCTGTGCGCCACTGGCTGCCGGATTCAAAAGAGAGGGCTAAGGAGAGGGAGTGGGGGAGCGCGGCCGGAATCACCGCGGAGTCGCCATCGTGGGAGAGAGAGGGAGAGGAGGAGAGAAAGAGAGGGGGAGAAATAGTAGGAGAGAAAGAGAGGAGGGTGGAAAATATAAGGAAAGAGGGGATGCGAGAAGGAGAAGGTGGAGGGGAAACTGGGAGGGAAAATATTTGAGTTAGCGACAGGTATATCTTTCGAAATTAGCGAAAGATTTGACATCCGTCGATAATTCTAAAGGCAGTGCCGTCGATTAATAAAATAATATTATTTTTATCATTAGTTATATAAGAATTTTTTTTATTAAACATTATAACAATATATATATTAACATATACGACTAAAAACATTAGCAAACATAAAATTTATAGAAGCAATAAACTTTTGAATAAAATTAATTGAAATACTTAAAATATATAAATTCATAATTACGGTGGAAATTTAGTTGAATTTGATAATGTTAAGATATATATAATACTAATGTTAATCAATATGTGTATAAAATTGTTGAAGACTTATGTTTAAAATTAGTTATAATTAATTTTTATTTTCTCATAATTGTCTTTGATTTTTTTTATCTTTTTGTCTTCAATTTTCTCATATGTGTTATATTATAAATATTAATAATAAAATATTAAAATAGCTGACCATCGTAAAACATATGCAAAAGTGCAATGTCGATGAATGAAATACGATGGCCTCTCATCAATTGAACAATGTAAATAGAGGATTGTATTATTTTAAAATAAAATTAGCTGACCTTGTAGTTATAGGAGTAAAGTTAACTTAGAGTTTTGAAACTAGATGGCCGCCTCAGTTTCAATTTTAGAGTTATGACAACCTACGTTTGATGACCCCAAATTTTATATATAAAATGTTATTATTAACATTAATAATATTATATGTATTAATATATATGATTGTAAACATTAAACCTATCATATTATATTATGAATATTTTAAGTAAATGGAATAATAATTATATATGTAAAAAATATTGATAATAAATGATTGAATATTTTATTAATAATGAATATTTTATTAATGTCTATAATATAATACATCTCTCTCTTCCATTTACTTACATTATTTATAATATAAGATTATATTACTAATGTTTATAATCATATATATTAATACCTATAATTAATCTCAATACATATACAATTATTAATGATTAATAATATTATTATATATGTAAATATTTATAATAAATGGTACTTATTTAATTATAGACGGGTATTGCATTCGAAATTACCGACGATGGTAAACCTTCGGTAACGTCAAAGGCATTATTCTTCATTAGTTATCGACGGGTAATGTCCTTCGAAATTATCGACGGATGCTAAATCCCTCGGTACTTTTGAAGGCATTATCCTTTAGTAAATAAAATAATAATATTTTATTAATGTCTATAATGTAATACATATCTCTCGGGTAATGTCCTTCGAAATTACCGACGGATGCTAGATCCTTCAATAATTTCGAAGGCACTATCCTCCAGTAAATAAAATAATAATTTGATAATAAAATACTAAATATATACTTATATTATATTACATATATATTATTATAAATACAATTATCGACGGATATTTTTTTTCAAAATTACCGATAATTTTAATTCCTTCGATAATTTCGAAGGCTATACCGAGGTTCTCTGTCCATAGTAATAAAGGACGTTTTGACCTTCGGTAATTCGGAAGGAGTTTCATATCTGTTGCAACTGCCGTCAATAAATGAGAAGGATTCATTTCTTTCAAAAAATATCTAACGCAAATTCGTCATTTTCTTGTAGTGTTTGGGAAGGAATGAAAGAGTGATAGTCGCTGTGGGTGGAGCTTCTTTTGCTCATGTTGCTGTGGAGTGAGGGAGAGATGAAGAGAGAGATTAGGTGAGGGAATGGGAGGGTGAGAGAAGGGAGATGTTGCTGTGCTATCGAGGCTTACAGTGTGTTTGGCTGAAGCCTCGTTAAGGGGAAGGGAAGAAAATGAGAGAGAAGGGAAGGGAAATTTTACACCCCAATTTGAGGTTGAAACAAAATAACACAAATGGAGCGAAAGGGAGGGGAAAATGAAAATTCCCCTCCATTCCCGTCATTTAAAATTTATCCAAACAAAGGAAAAAAATTTTTTGTTCCCCTCCCCTTCTTTACCCTCCTTTCACCTCAATCCAAACACAGTGTTAAGGAGATAGAGGGGGAAGGAGAGAGGGTGAGTGAGTTGGTTCTAGGTGTGGGAGCTGCTGCCGTGAGTGGAGAGGTCACTTCCCTCTTATTGCTGCTGCCAGCTGGGAGTGGGGAAGAGTGTGAGTGAGGGTGAGGTGGTTAAGGCATACGAAGGTATTTATATCTTAGGCTTAGGGTTTAACAAGGCTGATGGACTTTATAAGTTGGCTTTACATGGTTATAGGTTATTTTATTTATTTTCTTTTATTTTTATTTATTTTTTTTGAGGATATTACAAATGTACGCAAGTGCTGACTCTAGAAGATATGTCAAGCTCCATCTAGAACTTCAGCGAATCCAACATCATTGGACGTGGCGGCTTTGGCATGCCTATAATGTGGTGCTGGGAGCTCAACTTGTTGCTATCAAGAGACTCCGAGGAATTGATGACTTCAAATGCCAAGCGAAACTCAAGGTCATGATGGAGAACCTCGGCAGTCGGCAAGGTAAATGCAAAAGTACAATGTCGATGAATGAAATATGATGGCCTCTCATCAATTGAACAATGTAAATGGAGGATTGTATTATTTTTAAAATAAAATTAGATGACCTTGTAGTTATAAGAGTAAAGTTAACTTGGAGTTTTGAAACTAGATGACCGTCTCAGTTTCAATCTTAGAGTTACGACAACCTACATTTGATAACCACAAATTATATATATAAAATGTTATTATTAACATTAATAATATTATATGTATTAATATATATGATTATAAACATTAAACCTATCATATTATATTATGAATATTTTAAGTAAATGGAATAATAATTATATATATATAATATTGGTAATAAATAATTGAATATTTTATTAATGTCTATAATATAATGCATATCTCTCTTCCATTTACTTAAATTAATTATAATATAAGATTATATTACTAATGTTTATAATCATATATATTAATACATATAATTAATATCAATACATATACTATTATTAATGATTAATAATATTATTATATATGTAAATATTAATAATTAATAGTACTATTTTAATTACTGACGGGTATTGACTTCGAAATTGTCGATGGATGTTAATCCTTCGGTAACTTCGAAGGCATTATCCTTTGGTAGTTACCGATGGGTAATGTCCTTCGAAATTATCCACGGATGCTAAATCCCTCGGTACTTTCGAAGACACTATCTTTCAGTAAATAAAATAATAATATTTTATTAATGTCTATAATGTAATACATATCTCTCTTCCACTTACTTAAAATATTTATAATATTATATTATATTACTAATGTTTATAATTATATATATATATATATATATTAATACATATAATTAATATCAATACATATACTATTGTTAATGTTTAATAATATATATATATATATATTGATAATAAAGTATACTATTATCGAAGGATAATGCCTTCGAAATTACTGATAGATGGTATTTTTCTTCGGTAATTACCGACGGATAATGTCCTTCGAAATTACCGACGGATGCTAGATCCTTCAATAATTTCGAAGGCACTATTCTTCGGAAAATAAAATAATAATTTAATAATAAAATATTGAATATATACTTATATTATATTACATATATATTGTTATAAATATAATTACCGACGGGTATATCCTTTGAAATTACCGACGAATTTAATTTCTTCAGTAATTTTGAAGGCTATACTATCGATAATTTATCGACGAAGGTTTTCCGTCTGTAGTAATGAAGTACGTTTTGGGCTTCGATAATTCGAAAGGAGTTTTATATCCGTCGCAATTGCCGTCAATAAATGAGAAGGATTCATTTCCTTCGAAAAATATTCGTCGTAAATTTGTCATTTTCTTGTAGTGTTTGGGAAGGAATAAAAGAGGGATAGTTGCTGTGGGTGGAGCTTCTTTTGCTCATGTTGCTGTGGAGTGAGGGAGAGATGAAGAGAGAGATTAGGTGAGGGAATGGGAGGGTGAGAGAATGGATATGTTGCTGTGCTATCGAGACTTACACTGTGTTTGGGGTTGAAACAAAATAACATAAATGAAGGGGAAAGGAGAGGAAAAAATGAAGATTCTCCTCCATTAAAATTTATCCAAACAAAGGAAAAAAAAATTTATGTTCCCTCTTCCTTTTTACCCTCTTTCACCTCAATCCAAACACAATTCTAGGAAGAGAGAGGGAGAAGGAGAGAGGGTGAGTGAGTTGGTTCTTGGTGTGGGAGCTGCTGCCGTGAGTGGAGAGGCCACTTCCCTCTTACTGCTGCTGCCGGCTGGGAGTGGGGAAGAGTGTGAGTGAGGGTTAGGGTAAGTGAGATGATTAGGGCATACTAAGGTATTTATATCTTAGGCTTAGGGTTTAACAAGACTAATGGACTTTATAAGTTGGCTTTACATGGTTATAGGTTTTTTATTTATTTTCTTTTATTTTTATTTATTTTTTTTGAGAATATTACAAATGTACGCGAGTGCTGACTCTAGAAGATATGTCAAGCTCCATCGAGAACTTCAGCGAATCCCACATCATTGGACGTGGCGGCTTTGGCATTGTCTATAATGTGTGGGAGCTCAACTCATTGTTCTCAAGATACTCCGAGGAATTGACGACTTCAAATGCCAAGCGGAATTCAAGGCCATGATGGAGACCCTCGGCAGTCGGCAAGGTAAATGCAAAAGTACAATGTTGATGAATGAAATACAATGGCCTCTCATCAATTGAACAATGTAAATGGAGGATTGTATTATTTTTAAAATAAAATTAATTGACCTTGTAGTTATAAGAGTAAAGTTAACTTAGAGTTTTGAAACTAGATGACCGTCTCAGTTTCAATCTTAGAGTTACGACAACCTATGTTTGATAACCACAAATTTTATATATAAAATGTTATTATTAACATTAATAATATTATATGTATTAATATATATGATTGTAAACATTAAACCTATCATATTATATTATGAATATTTTAAGTAAATGGAATAATAATTATATATATAATATTGATAAGAAATGATTGAATATTATATTAATGTCTATAATATAATACATATCTCTCTTCCATTTACTTAAATTAATTATAATATAAGATTATATTACTAATGTTTATAATCATATATATTAATACATATAATTAATATCAATACATATAGTATTATTAATGATTAATAATATTACTATATATGTAAATATTTATAGTAAAAGGTATTTTAATTACCGACGGGTATTGACTTCGAAATTACCGATGGATGTTAATCCTTCGGTAACTTCGAAGGCATTATCCTTTGGTAATTACCGACGGGTAATATCCTTCGAAATTATCCACGGATGCTAAATTCCTCGGTACTTTTGAAGACACTATCCTTTAGTAAATAAAATAATAATATTTTATTAATGTCTATAATGTAATACATATCTCTCTTCCATTTACTTAAAATATTTATAATATTATATTATATTACTAATGTTTATAATCATATATATATATATATATATATATATTAATACATATAATTAATATCAATACATATACAATTGTTAATGTTTAATAATATATATATTGATAATAAAGTATACTATTATCGAAGGATAATGCCTTCGAAATTACTGATAAATGGCATTTTTCTTCGGTAATTACCGACTAATGTCCTTCGAAATTACCGATGGATGCTAGATCCTTCAATAATTTCGAAGGCACTATTCTTCGGTAAATAAAATAATAATTTGATAATAAAATATTGAATATATACTTATATTATATTACATATATATATTGTTATAAATACAATTACCGACAGGTATATCCTTCGAAATTATCAATTATTTTCTTCGGTAATTTCGAAGGCTATACTGTCGGTAATTTATCGACGAAGGTTTTTCGTCTGTAGTAACGAAGGACGTTTTGGGCTTCGACAATTCGGAAGGAGTTTCATATCCGTCGCAACTGCTATCAATAAATGAGAAGGATTCATTTTCTTCGAAAAATATTCGTCACAAATTTGTCATTTTCTTGTAGTGTTTGGGAAGAAATAAAAGAGGGATAGTTGCTGTGGGTGGAGCTTCTTTTGCTCATGTTGCTGTGGAGTGAGGGAGAGATGAAGAGAGAGATTAGGTGAGGGAATGGGAGGGTGAGAGAGGGAGATGTTGTTGTGCTATCGAGACTTACACTGTGTTTGGGGTTGAAACAAAATAACACAAATGGAGGGGAAGGAAGAGGAAAAACTGAATATTCTCCTCCATTAAAATTTATCCAAACAAAGGAAAAAAATTTTTATATTCCCCTCCTCCTTTCACCTCAATCCAAACACAGTGTTAGGAAGAGAGAGGGGGAAGGAGAGAAGGTGAGTGAGTTGGTTCTTGGCGTGGGAGCTGCTGCCGTGAGTAGAGAGGTCACTTCCCTCTTACTGCTGCTGCCGCCTGGGAGTGGGGAAGAGTGAGAGTGAGGGTGAGGGTAAGTGAGGTGGTTAGGGCATACAAAGGTGTTTATATCTTAGGCTTAGGGTTTAACAAGGCTGATGGACTTTATAAGTTGGCTTTACATGGTTATACGGTTTTTTTATTTATTTTCTTTTATTTTTATTTATTTTTTATGAGAATATTACAAATGTACGCGAGTGCTGACTCTAGAAGATATGTCAAGCTCCATCGAGAACTTCAGCGAATCCCACATCATTGGACGTGGCGGCTTTGGCATTGTCTATAATGTGGTGCTGGGAGCTCAACTTGTTGCTGTCAAGAGACTCCGTGGAATTGAGACTACAAATGCCAAGCGGAATTCAAGGCCATGATGGAGACACTCGGCAGTCGACAAGGTAAAACATTCCAATCCTGCAGCGCTACTGGGCTACTGTGTGTCCGGTGCTGATTTCCTCTCATATCTGATTACTTGGAAATGGCAGTCTGGACAATTGTAATATCTCAACTTTTTTCCAAATTTAAAATTAATTTTTATAATTAAAATAAATTAAAAATTTAGCATTTATTAAAGAAGATAGAGTTTGAAAAGAAATAGAAGTAGTTAGAGGAAGGATAAAAGAGTAGGAAAAGATAAGATAAGAGAACTTTGAATGAGAATAAAAGTGTTATTAGATAAGAGATAGAAAAAGATGATTCCTAATTAAATTATGAGTTGAAGTTATAATGAGATTAAAGATTCAAATTTTAATTTGAATCTAGCTATAAGTTTAGAGTATAAAAGACTCCTAATGAGAGTTAAGATGAGAGTTTTATGTCCAAAAATAGTTAGAAGATAAAATAATATTATTTAATTATTTTATTCCAAAAATTTAAAAGATAAGAATAATATTTATTCATTTAGTTCCGAAATTCAGGAATAATTATATTTAGGAGAGATAAAATAAAGAAAAGATAGTTAGAAGAGGATTAGGGATAAAATTTATTGAAGGATTGAATTAGGATTTCTAATGAGGTTGAAATTAGGAATTTTAAGAATAAAAATATTCAGGAAATAAAACAAAAATAAATTATTATTTTAAATCCAAAAAGTAAGAAATAATATTATTAATTAATTATTTAAATTTGAAAATTCGTAAAAAAAAATAAAATATGAATTATTGATAGGAAGTATGAATAGAAGTTCTAATAGGAAAAAGCTCCCAAGTTCTAATTAGGGGCTTTTTCCTATAAATAGGACTCCAAAAGGTCTCCTCTAGCACATCTTTCTCTTCTCTACTTGAGTTTTTTCCTTCATCTTTGGGCTACATTTTTTTTCTTTCTTGGTGTGTGTGCATGAGAGTTTCGACCAGTCATCTGATGTTGGATCTACCCTCTATCCAAGAACGTTGGCCTCATGGTTAATCATTGTCGAAAATCACATCCAAAGTCTCAGATTTCAAGTACTCTGAAATAGTCAAAGTACGCAAGATTTTGAATTTACTTTTGGATGTACTTTTCTTAATGAAATATTAAGTTAATGGATGAATTAGGATCGGTATATGTTCTCCTAAGTCCCATGAATAGTTTCATATAATTTTTATGTCGAAAGAAGTATTGTACCGAAAGTTATAATAGACCAAAGTTGATGAAAAACCACCCTAGTTCTACTTTGCCCGAGTTGCTCCAAATCTGGCTCAGGGTCTACGATATTTTTCTGACGTGTTTTTACCAACACCGAATCCGACCTAGATTTAATGTAAACTCAGATGATTTTCATATAACCCAGCTCAAGTTTTGTTCGAGAGTATGAATAGATGTTTCAGGTCTCGACCCGACCTGAGTCGGCCTACAACTCGGCTCAGGTTCCAAAGTAAAATAGGAAAAGGTACGTCTGACCGTCCTGTTCGTCATTCGATCGCAACGATCGGCCTCGAGTTTCATGTAAAACAGCTTGGTTTCCATTCTAGAGTATGAATAGATATTTTCGAGTTTTGACTCGACCCGCGTCAGCCTAGAACCTGGCCCGGGTTCCAAAGCAAAGTAAGAAAATAAATATTTAGGCATTTCGTTCGACGTTCGATCGTGACATTCCGGCCTGATTTTTAGGTAGCTTGGCCCAAATTTCCACTTAGAAAAGTAGAAAGAAGAAATAGGAACGACCCGGACCAAGCTTATTATGCCGGCGTGAAGTCCAAGGCAGCCTATCCCGAGTTTGACCATACCCAACTCAAATTCTGCACAAATTGCAAATGTGATTTTATATGAATTTGTATAGATGTCAAATGATCTTTTTGCACTTATATTGTCACATGATGAACTGAACAAAAAAGATAGCTAAATAGGAAAAGATAAAAGTTGAAAAATGGGATACTCAAGTGCACTGATTGTTATAGGCTAAAATGTGGGTATTAATAGTCCCCTACGACAACATCGTGAGGTGGGTATTAATAATCCCACTGTGACGATTTTAAAGAAGGCTAATAGATGGATATTAATAGCCTACCATGATAATGTTATATGAGGTGAGTACGGTTTTCAAAGTAAGGGGATCCTTACGGTTGGATATGTGAAGCTCAAGTCTTTTATAAGTAAGTTTAACTGGTCCTGATTTGATCCACCTTGACCCAATGCTATAGTCACATGAAAGTGCATTAATCCATAATAAAAGAAGTCGAGCTCGCATTAGGACAACATATAGATGTCTTATGAAATGTTTAAAGTAAAAGTTGTAGTGAAAAAGACCAAGAAAAAGAATTGAAAGAATAGAAAAGAAGAGAATGAAAAGAATGGAAAAGAATAGAATATAAAAGAGAAAGAATAAAAAAGAACATAATGGAATAGAAGACAACAAAATAGAAAAGTGATAAAAACAAAAAGAATAGAAGTGTTTTTTTCTCATACCGAAAGCTCGCCTATTTCTATTAAGTCTTCTTTATCTATTTGTATTATGTTATTTATTGAATATCTTTATACTCTTGGAAATTTTATTTCACTATGTTTGAATCCCTCAGGTAGTTGAATCGAATGGATGCATGAACAATAGCAATGTTCGTGATGATATAAATTTGAACATGGAAGTTGAGTCAATTATAACTCATATAGTTATATGATGTAAAGTTAAGTTACTTTTGGAAGACTATTAGGAAAGAATAGTCAGAAAGAAAAGTCATTTTCGCACTCTGTTAAAAGAGATGAATAGTTGTTTCACTTCTGCATTCCATCCAAAAGAAAGGTTCAAGAAATATGAATTGTAGATAAGGCGGACCAAAATAAGCCCAATTGTCACATGACAGGAGGATGAAATTTCGGGGTGTTGCAATTGGTATCAAAGCCAAAGTCCTAGGTCTTCCTTATCTCAAAGTAAGTTGAAGGTTCATATGCAAAGCATCGTTGCCACGCCATCCCAAAAAAGTTAAGTTTTGATTTGATATTTATTTTAGGCATTCACATTGTACATGATCAAGATGATTCACAAAGATAGGTAGACATGCCTTAGGGGTAATACTGATAATAATTGATAAATTGATTTACAGCAAAAAAAAGTACACAAAAGATCTCAACATAATGACATTTTTATTGATAAATTCCTTAAGTCCAAATTATCCAAACATAATGGGATTGACTTTTGAGATTGATGAGTTACAAGGTTAAAAAGAGAAATAGGACACATTTTGAGATAAGAAAGAAGAAACTCATTTAGTATAGGGTACTTCACATAATTATCTCATTTATATTAGATGAATACAAGGATGGTAAAGTAAAGTGTATATTACGGGATATGATAAAGAAATTGATGTATTGGAAGTTATGAAAATGGTATGGTAAATTCATATATCGAGCAAAATTGAAAGACAAATTTTCTTTAAGGGGATAATAATGCAACACCCCGACTTTTTTCCAAATTTTAAATTAAGTTTCATAATTAAAATAAATTCAAAATTTAGCATTTGTTAAAGAAGATAGGGTTTGAAAAGAAATAACAGTTAGTTAAAGAAAGGATAAAAGAATTATATAATTATTATAATATATTAATTAAAGTAGTCACTAAAGTCATATATTATAGATTATAGAATAATACTAATTATATTATAAAAAAGTAAATTGAAAAATTAGAAAGTTTGAATTTTAAAAGACACCATGTTTTTAATTGTAGTACGAATTTAAAGTTCGAACTTTAAATTTGATTCTAACTTTAGTTCTAATTAATTAATTATAACTTAGTATATAGTAAATTACTATATAAGTTATTAAGTTATAAGATAGTTTAATTTACAGTGTTTTTAAAATCAGGCTGGACCGGCCAGTTCCATCGGTTCAACCGTGAACCGGTCATCGGTCCGGTCCGGTTAGTGTATAAAAACTATTTTTGCAAAAAACCGAACTGAACCGGGTCAATCCGGTCAAAACTAGATTGAATCGACCAGTTTTTTTCAAAAACAATTAAAGATAGGTGAATAAATGGAAAAAAAAAGAAAAGAAGGAAAGTGTATGATAATAGAGAATCTAGAATAATAGAAAGAGGAGTAATACAAGTGAGTTGATTGTAAAGAATAAATGGATGTAAATAATAAGGAAAGTAATTTGAATTTGAAATGAAATTGGAAAGATAGTAATAAAGATAAATTTGAAAAAAATTATCATGAACATAAATAAGAAGATGTCAAAACTTTAATTATTATAAATATTATACAATAAAATATGAAAATGGAAACATAATAATATAGTAAAATTTATAGGATGAATTTATACAAGATCAAATAATAATGGAAAGAAAATATGAATTTGAAAAATAAAATGAGGGCAAGATAATAGTAATGGAAATACAAAAAAGGAAATTATTAAATAATTAAATATAAAATTAATTAATGATAAACAATATATATTTTTAAAATGTAAAAAATTATTGTTAATATTTGATTAATTTAAAATGATGATTAATATACTTTTATTTCATTATTTTTTTACCTTTTATACTTTTATTTGTAATATATTAGAAATTATTCTAAAGTAATAAAATAATATTATTTTAATAAAAATTCGATTTAATTCGGTTGAACCCGGTCGAACTGATCGAACCATGACCTAATTGATCGATCGGTTCGATTTTAAAAGCATTGCTAATTTACTTAGTATAACTTCGTTTAGTTATAACTTAGTGCATACTATATAGTAACTTGGTTATAAGATAGTTATAACTTAGTATAATATAATATCTATACTAGTATACTATTAATATATATTTATTAAATACTTATCAATTAATGTTATGTATGAGGTTATAACTTATAACTTATTAGTTATTACTCAATTATTCATTTTACAAATTTATTTACTTAATAATTATGAATTGATGACTTAATGTATTTGAAAATTTAACTATACAATTAATATAATAATAATAATAATAATAATAATAATAATAATAATAATAATAATAATAATAATAATAATAATAATAATTAAAGTAGTCATTACTCACTAAGTCATATATTATAGAATAATTAATAATACTAATTATATTATATAATAATTTAATAAGTAAATTAAAAAATGTAAAAGTTTAAATTGAAAGGTAAAATTTTTTTAAAAAAAAATAGGCGTTCGACCCGGCACAATCCGGCCAGACCGACCCGATCAAACCAGTTCGTACTGAATTTAAAAACGGACCGTGTGACACGATACGTCCGATTTCAAAACGGGTTGACACCACATGATCCGTGACGAGTTTACAAGTCTGAGTACGACACGACGCGTTTATTCATCTTCGTACACAGGGGCATCAAGTTCAGCAATATCCTGGATGAAGACTTCGAGTCGCGAGTCTGCGATTTTCCAAGTTCATCAACACACTTAAACAAAGTAAAAGCGTAATCCTTACTAGCAGAGACCTCTGTAACCACATGACCAACCCCAACCTACAACAATCTAATTAAATGGAAACAAAATGACCACAACAAATGACCCAACGACCAACTTGCATGGCAACATGACCAAGATAAACTGATTAAACACACACAAGACATGACCATTGGTTAAAAAAAGGATGAAACTAAGAACACACATAAGACATGACCAGAATGCTTAAAAAAAGGCTGAATAAACGACATGACTACAACTCGCTCTGAGTGCTCCCTCCTTATCATCTTCCATCCCCCCTTCCCTCCTGTCTTCTTCATGGCTCAATGTTGCTAAGAGGGGAAATAAGATCACCTTCTCAGGACCGAAGATATCACCAGAACAACTCCAACGAGTTCAGAAGTCCACTATAGAAGATGGGTCATTGTTCCACTGTGTCTGGACGTTCTGAAGAACTGAAGAGTTCTCTAATGGGCGCTTCATTGGTTCTGCTATGTACGCAACTACCTTGAGGCTCACTAAAGATCTGTGAATTGACTTTTCAGGTTTACCGACATGGAGGATAACCTCCCTGACCTTCGCTTTGAATGTGGCAAGATCGGTCATCAGCGTCCTGCTTGTAACTCAAACGATCTTGACAAGGTTTCTTCTCATGTGCAGGATGCAAAGCGAATACCAACGGAAGCACTTCTGTATGGCACTTGGATCCGCTCCCACCTACCTCGGCTTCGGAGACCGACAGCGAGGACACAAAGAGAGCTCCTGCAAGGAACCGCTGATAACAGGCCGAGCGGCTGAACGGCTATACACACATGCCCTAGAAACGCAGGTGCTGCCTGACATATCACTGCGGATAGACTCAACAACGCCTACAGAGCCAAATCAGCAGCCACCGGCTTCTCAAGGATCCCGGTGAGATTCTCACGCTGTGAAGCACCACAGACCCTCTTCTTTGGAATGAGGTCGCCCCTCTTCTGCTCCTCCTAGGGTTTTAATGCCGAACACTTCCAGGAAACCTTGCAGAGATGATAGCCGGTCAATTTTGGAGCCAATCATCAAGCTCGTGTCACATGAATAGATGGTAGCTAAGATCACATCCTCCTTCGGTCCTAAGGACAAAGGGGGCGCCTCATCGGACTCTGAAGAGCAAACACCCCGAGCGCTTGTCTCCATCTCATCCTATTATTCGCATAAGAAGAAGACGGCAAACAAAAGACCAGCCATGACCTTGTTGACTCTGCTTCAGAGTTTCAAATTGACCACCAGGAAATTACCCAAGGATGATCGTCCTGGTGTGGAATTGTCCAGGGGCATTTAGGAGCAATGTTCGTAATCGTCTTTTTGATACTAGTTGAATCATATACCACGAAGGATAGATCTCGAAAAGTGATCAGGGAACTTGGACAAGGATGGATCGGATCTTTCAAGTGCAGGCCAAATCATCCTGGCTAGGTCATCCCCATATTTACAGGTAACATCACTCCAACACTCTCTTGCAGGTCATACATGCTGTCAATGACTCAGGGTAACTTTTTTTCTTCTTTGAGCAGTCTACGCCAGTACGGCAGTACTATACCTTTAAATTGCAGTAGCTTATGGCATGACTTAAATACTATAAATGCTGATTATTACCCCCTGGCTGATAATTGGTGACCTCAATTCAGGTACTCATAGATATTAACCCCCGGGAGCTCAATTTTACATGTAGTGACAATAGGAAAGGTTTTGTCAGGATGGTGTTTTCGTAGACCAGCATTGGTTAACTAATTTTCCTAACTAAACACTACACATTTTAATCGTATGCATTAGATCATCTACCTCTTCTACTGGACTGCAATTGTAACAAAAGAAATCCAAAACCTTTCAGATATGAATATGAATATTTTTTTGTTCGAAGACTCTGAACCTAAATCATGGGATGGGATAGTCGAACTCTTACTAACATCTACGGCACAACTTTTGAAGCTTTGCATCACATTAAAAGAAAAACTCTTGGAACCATAATGAACTTAGGAAGCTAGAGAACAACATTGGTTGAAAAAAGATATCCAATTTCTAGAAAATAAGGATGCAAGAGGCGTTATGAGGAATTAGGCAAGTTGAATCAATTTATATCCTTCACATTGTCTTAGACAAATTAATGGTGGAGCAAGTCTAAAGACAATTGGCTAAAAAATGCAGATAAAAAACATCAATTTTTTTATCTTAATACCGTGATAAGACAAAAGGAATCAGATAAATACCATTACCGATGATGCTGATAATCAATGCATACAACTCAGATTAGGAATCTTTTTGTCCAACACTACGTTACCCTTTAGTAACCCAATGCCACTTGGCTATTGGCCCACTTCCCATTCTGAGTACCTCAGCGCCTGTGAAGTGTACTGAGTCCACTCAATCCATCTCGTCAATAACTCCCAAGTGGTCCTCCAAATACTCTAACATTGTGTTTGGTTTGGATTGAGGTGAAAGGAGGGTAAAGAGGGGGAGGGGAAGAGAAAAAAAAATTTCCTCTTGTTTGCATAGAATTTTAAAGAAGGGGAACGGAGGGAAATTTCCATTTTTTTCCCTCCCTTCCCCTCCATTTGTGCTATTTTATTTCAACCCCAAATTGGAGTGTAAAATTTTCCTTCCCTTCCCCCATTTTTTCTTTCCTCTCATTTTCTTCCCTTCCTTAATGAGCCCCTAGCCTAAAATGTTATAGTAGAAATAAAATAACATAAAACAAAATAATAATATTAATACTCACAATTATGTTAGGGTGATAGGGCTATTAATATCCATCTTCCCTTTTTCTATTAAAATGGTGGGGCTATTAATGTCCACGTTCGATTCTTTTTTGTTAACAATCAATGCAAATGAAGTCTCATTTTACGTCTTTTATCATTTGACTTAATTAGAATCCTTACTTCTCTCTGTTCAACATAATAATCTTAAAAGTAAATTTATAATTTTACCACCAGGACAATTAAAAATAACTTAAAAACCAATTCTGTCTAGAAATCCAAAATGAGTTCCGGTGAACTCGGTCCGGGTGAACTCGATCTCTGTCATATGGGACTCGGGTCTGGTCCTCGGCCACTTTCCTATCTTCTAGGCATAACTCAAGCCGGGTCTGATGTGACTCGGGTCGGGTTTGCTGAATCATCATCTCGGCATGACTACTTTGGCCGGATATATACCCAACTAAAGCCAGGTCATCGGAAAGGGATTCGGACCTTGAAAATGGCCACGGTAGTGGCCCGGCCATGTTGCCAAAAACCCAAGCTGGGTTCCCTCCGAATTTGGGTAAGGTTCGGAGCGAACTGCATCGGCTTTCTATTTTAAAGAAGAATTTGAGCCAAGTTCTTCTCTACACGGGTCAGGTTTCGGTTTGTTGGAATTCTGGTGCCTTTTTTCGGGAGTTCAACAATTTCTATCAATCCATAAGTTATTCCTTTCGCCATAAAAATAATTTGAATCTATTCATGTATCATAGAGTAACATAAAAGTGAGCCTATTTCATCCATCATTTTATCTATTCTATTAAGGATTCGTATTCAAAAGTGAATCTAAAATCTTACGTACATTTTGAATTTCAGACTACATGAAATTGAAACTTCACTTGTGTTTTCTAACAAGGTCCGATGACTATCAACCATGAGTCCAGCGTCCCTTATCGATTATCAGAAAGTGGGACAAATCTCATTCGGGATGGCTAGACTGACAAAACCAAATTGGATATGAACTTCAAATGAAAGATGGATGTAGGAATAGGGCCAGTGGCATTATTCGAACCTATATTGACTGCCACAAGATTGATGCAATTGAAAAGCTCTAGTGGAATCCATCCTGAAAATTTATTCTCGTGGAGAGACAAGTTTCTCAATTTCTCGATTGACTTTGGGATGATTCCTTCAAAATTATTGTTGCTAAGTTGTAACATCACTAAGCTTGACATTCACCAATATCTGATATAAGATGTCCACCAAGATCCTTGGTGTTGAGGGCAAGATAGTTTAAACTTGAAGAATTCCATAATTTATCAGGAACTATTCCAATGAACTTATTATGAGATAAGTCCAATTCTAACAGGTGCATTTTAGCCGGATAAATCAGAATTACTCCATAAAATTTATTGCTAAATAAAATTAAAGGATTGAATCTAGTGCAAAGTATAAAAACTTGGTCAAGCTTTCCGCATATTGTCAGATAAGTTAATAGAATCTAAGGCATTGTTATAACAAATGTTAAATGTGAGGGAACATGAGATTTGATTATTGTCAATAGAAAAGAAGGTTAATGATGTAATGTTCAATGTGGACAATGGTCCACTAAATAAGTTTATTTCGAAAATCTATGAAAACATCTTATTGTCACTTTCAAATTCAATTTGAAATTGAACCCTTGATATGATTACTCCGCACGCTGAATATTTCGAGATTTGATACCCCTCCTAGTGAAACTAGTAAGGGTATGAAAAAAGAGTTTCTAGATAAATATACCGTCTCCAAATTATACAATCACGAAAATATTTTTGTTGGGATCCTTCCATTTAGTTTGCAATTATTGATCACAAAAGTCTTCGAGAGCTTAATATTGTTGATGGTCGATATAAGGCTGCTTGTGAACTCATTAAATCCCAACCCAAGCAAATGCAAATCCAATAATTTGGTAATTCTATGGAATACAGAGACTAATAGGAATAATATATAAGAAATCATTACAATATTACAAATAATAAAAAATATAATGCCAGGGTACGAGTCAATTTAATTAAAATATATAATTTGGGAGTGTATGACCTTGTAATGAGTTATTGTTAATATCGAAATACAAAAGTGAGATTAGTCAAGCTCTTGGGTAGCTGCCCTGAGAAGAAATTGGAGCTCAAGTCAAGTTGCTCCAGGTTTCCAAGATCGCCAAGTGCCTCGGGAATGGCTCCAGACATTCCACCCTCTTGGAGACTGAGCCGTTTGAGATTCTTGTATTATCCAAAGAAGGTTGGAACAACAATATTGGCAAATGAAATAACTATATCTCAGTAATATATTGACCAAAACAGGAGATGCTTGCCCAGTTGAATTGAGGAACACTAGATTTGAACCAATCGAGAAACAATGCTTCATTTGAGGAATCAGATCCCTCAATCGGTGCGAATTGGCATCATCATTAGCATGTTAAGGGATGATCATGCTGAGAACAAAGCACATTGTTAATGTCGAGGAAGATAGTCCCCAATGTTCTTCATTATGTGCTTGGTGGCTGTCCCTTCGCATACTAATGATAATGCCAATTTGAACTAGTTGAGGTATTTGATTCCTCAAATGAAGCATTTTCTTTCGGATTGTTTCGATTTTAGTGTTCCTCCATGCAACTGGATGGGCATCTCCTGCATTGGTCAATCTGTTATTGAAATATACTTATATCACTTGCCACTTATTGTTGTTGTTCCAACCTTCATTGGAGAATTTAGGACTCTCAAACGGTTGAAGCTCCACGAGTGTGGAATGTTTGGATCCATTTCAAAGGCACTTGATGATCTTGGAAATCTGGAGCAGCTTGACTTAAGCTCCAATTCCTTCTCAGGACAGCTACCCAAGGGCTTGACCAATCTCTCATTTCTGTACTTGGTATTAGCAATAATTCAGTACAAGGTCACACCCTCCAAAATTATATCTTCTAATTAAATTAACACATACCCTAGCATTATTTTTTTTATTTATGATATCGTAATAATTTTTTATATATTATTTTTGTTAGGCTCTGTCTTTCCCAGAATTGTCAAATTATCGAATTTGCATTTCCTCCAATTGGAATTTAATGAGTTCACAGGCAGTCTTACATTGACCATCAAAATATGAAGCTCTTGAATACTCTCGTGATCAATGATTGCAAACTGAATGGAACAATCCCAAAAGGAACATTTTCAGGATTGCATCATCTGGAGATATATTTATCTGGAAACTCTTTTTTAAGCCCTTTATTAGGTATCAAGTCTCAAAATATTCAACGTATGGAATAATCGTTTCGAGGGCTCAACTCCAAAGTTGGATTTGGAAGTGACAATCAATTATTTCATAGATTTTGAAATAAACTTATTTAGCAGTGCACTACCCTCATTGCACATCACATTATTGACCTTCTTTGTTGTTGACAATAATCAAATATCAGGTTCTCTCACATTTGACATTTGTTACTCTAATGTTTTAGATTCTATGAACTTATCTGAAAATATGTTGCTTGACCAAGTTTTTAGTCTTTGCACTAGACTCAACCATTTAATTTTGTTTAGCAATGAGTTTTATGAAGTAATTTTGACTTATCTGATGGACATGCACATGTTAGAGTTGGACTTATCTCATAATAAGTTCATTGGAATTGTCCCTGATAAATTATGGAATTCGTCAAGTTAAAACTATCTTGCCCTCAACAACAACGAACTTGGTGGACGTCTTCCGTCAAATTTTGGTTGAAATGTTAGGCTTGGTGATGCTACAACGAAGCACAATAACTTTGAAGAAATCATCCGAAAGTCAATCGGAAAACTGAGAAACTTGACAAACTTTTCTCTCCATGGGAACACAGGATGGATTCCATCAGAGTTTTTCAATTGCATCAATCTTGTGACGATGGATCTAGGTTCGAATAATCTTATTCGCCCTATTCTTATATCCATCTCTCACTTGAAGTTCCCATCCAATTTGGATATTACTGGATTCACAATTCACAACACATTATGGTGTGCTTGATCTTTCCAACAACAATATAACAGGTTAGTTTCCTTCTATGATTCTAACTTTATAATTTTACTTTTATGCTTCATTACATATGATTTATGATGTTCATCCCAAGTTAATGTTTGCAGGTTGGGAAAATATTCCTTCTTTGCATGATTAGAAATGCTATTATATTTTATTTGATATATATATGAATCTCATTAAAAGATTTTCGTAATTAACAACTTTGAAAAAATTGTCATCTTTTTTTCTTGTTGAATGTTAAAAACAATTTTGTAACCTTTGGCTTCACACTATTGGAAAAAGGTATTATTGTTATATTTTTTTTCCAATGGAAAAATATCCAATGGTTGACTACAATATTCTAAAAAGAGATCATGTTGAGTTTTCAATTATACATGAGAGCGATGACCATAAATGGGAAAACAATATGGATTGATTCCACTTTCTTTTTTATTTGGCTCTTATTCTGCTATGTTTTATTTTAGAATTGAAATAATTGTTTTATTACTTATAAATAAGAAATTAATTAGAAATTATAGACATTAGTTCGAACAAAGTAAATTAATTATTTTATATTGAAAACATGGATCAACGAAGCGTCGTATCATCCATGTAGCCGACCCCACCTAGTGGGATAAGGCTTTCTTGTTGTTGTTGTATATTGAAAACAAGAATTTAGAATTATGTATTATGTTTTATTATAACGTGCATCATCCTGGTTGCATGCTTGTAAGTTTCTGATAATTCGGATGATATTTTTTTATTATTTTATTATCTTACCTATAGTTGTTTGATTATTAAAATGTATATAGTATACAACCGACACACACAAATGAGACATATTTACTACATCGAGAGAAATAAACAGAACTTGAGGTTATATGCATGACATGTCCGCATTATAATCCATTTTATTGACTTTTGTGGAAGATTATTCTTTTTCAAGAAATTAATAAACTAATTTAATATAAACAATTATCGTGGCCTGAGTCACATAGTCCAAAAGTCACACTACATAAGGTATAGACGAAACATAATATGAATTGTATCTTAGTGCCTAGAGTTGTATTTACCAATGTGGTGATAATACATCACATGCATGCATGCCATCTCTAATCTCTTGCCATTAGAAAATTGATTGAAATATGACCGCTCCATGTCAATAATTATATATCCTCACAAGTCTAACTGGATTTTAATTACAAGCTCAAATTTTCAATATGATATAGAAGTATGCATATGAGAGAGGTGCTGCACATATGTACTCAGTGGTCAAGCTCATATATATATGAACCCATGATAGAGATAACCTTGGAGGAGAGGATGTGATCCAAATTTATATAGACAACTAAGAAAAAAAAAAGGTGTTTGCCCAAAATCAATCCATATTCTCTTCGTGGACCTTTCTTTCCATTTATTCCATCACATTCATTAGCAACCAATTAGGATGTTATCTTCATCTAACAATGGCAAACTAAGAGTAGCTAGTAATAGCCAACTTTTGTTACTAGTTTTCAGCCAAACAACAATATTTCTTATCTGTGGGTTCTGCAGAAAGCCGGACATTGTCAGTCTGGCAAGATGGACATATATCATTATTTACAATATTTCTTTGCTAACTCTAACTGTTCAGCCGCTTCCGCAGCCCAAGTGCTCCAAGCAAGCAAGACATGCAGAAGTTGTGACCACATGGTGTGATACCCGGAGAAGTGAAGATTTTGTCGTGCACAAGCAAGCTAAATTCTGCATGCACATGCAACGGTTATTAGCAATTATATAAACACAATATGCACATTAGAATAGATCAATAATCTCTCCATAGAGGTACCATGAGCATGCTTCCTTGCATGTTTCTTTCTTCCGGATTGCCACTGATCATAGTCTTTCTGCTAAGTGGTGGAGGTTTCATCCACTTCCGAACCTTGCGTTTACTGCCAGTCCCATGATGGGCATTCCTTTCTGTCACTAATATCACTTGCCAGGTGATCACCATAATCATCAATGGTCCTAACCATTCCAACGTAATATACAGGCTAAATTATTCAAAGCACTGAAAACAAACAAGCATAAGAAAGAATGATGTCACGTGGAAGAAGTAATACCTGGACAATTTTGCTGTCTCATTATCACATCGAACAAATAGATATCTTAAAACCCTGCATAAGAAAGGAAGACACGTTTTATCAAGGAAAATATCTGCATGCATATATTCTCACCAATGTTAGTGAAAAGGGATCAAGAAACAAGTACTAATGATCAATTCTAATTTATTGCCAGCACTTTTCATTCCTGCATATTTCCGCATAGCGTACTCCATTCTCAGGAGCATATAACGAACACTTCTTTCCCAGGCAGAATATAAATTACTTCTGAGATTAACATAATAAATGATACTGACATACTGTTACTTTATAATGCGACCATATTATGACACGCAATAAGCAGCATTTCAACGCCCACACTACGTGGAACTCCGGCAATTGATTAATCGTCCACTACAAGTCATTAGAACACACCTAAAAAAAAGTGACTTCATCCTTTTGCCAATGCAATCTAAAACTGACAGAAATTTCAATGAATTAGATCAAATCATGCGTATCTGCATGAAATCAGAATTCCTAGTGCCCATGGGAAAATCAAGGCTTTATAATGGTGCAGAATTCGACATGGTGGATTGAATCAAGCAACAGCAATTATCAGCATATAATGACTAGTGGGCTTGTTGCCTGCAAGAGAATGCAATTTCGACCTAGGCTGACATATGAAAAATTAAACATATTTCAATCTGTCTAGTTCAATCTATGCAGCATGAGCATCAGAAAAACAAAAAAACAAGAATATCGATCATTAAATTTCTGAACACGCCAGGAAAAAATCTCAGTTTGCACAGTATATAAGGAGAATAAGATCTTCATTGTTTGAGCAATTTTACCTTCTAGAAATCATTCTCCATGATCTTCGTCATCTTTTTATCCGCCGACAGCCCAGTAATTCCTGCAACATGAGGAAGATGGGCACCCTGTTGCCTGCATTCCATCCGACCTTCTCAAGTTTCACCTTGCTTTCGTCATGTGTCTCTTTCAGCAAGCAGCTGCATGCATTTATAATGCGACCATGAAAAAAAAAAAAGATCTGAAGTCTGATATTGTAAATCTTGGAGCAATATTAGAATTTGATATTTGCCATTTAGAAGGATACAAAAAAGAATCTACATAGATACGCGTGTTTACAACTTTATTACGTGTAATAATATTAAATGTGTGTATATAAGTAAGGATATTCTTATTGTTACATTTTGCGCTTTATATCTATAGTGTTTTATTTATCATAAAAAATTATGGTCAAAACTAAATAGAATCGTTTTAAATTACAAGGAAAATCATTAACCTTTTAGGAGTGATTAACAAGCACACCAAAAATTTATAATTTAATAAGTAGAGCGAGACTTAGAGAGGTTTAAACTTCAAAGCAAAGTCATTGGTGGCCGCTACAATTCTTTGATTTTTCTTCTTTTTTTTTCAAAATTATTGTTGATGCCTTAGCAAGGTATCCAAAATAATTCAAAATTTAATTTAATTGGGTTGAACCTACCACAGTCCCATCACATTTTACACAATAATTAATATTTATAAAAAAAATGATCTAACAATTAAATATAATTAATTAAAACTGATGCAACATAATATTTTATTATTATACAATATGAAAAACCATATACAATAAGTTTTTAGAAAAATACAATTGTTAAAAAATTAAATAATTCGATATAAATTGGGGCCCATGTGGCAGGACTATGTATCTCCATCCCGATTCTTGGAGTGAATCCCGATATCACTATGCCTATCTGAATTCTGCATCCATTTTCAAAATATTGATTAAGATTATGCAAAGTATCCTATAATGTACTTTTTTTTGCCTCCCTTAAGATTCTCTAATAAATCGATTAAATAAATTTTAAATCAAGGGTATTTAAAGTATTCCAGTGAGGTGAGAAAATGGAAAAGTGATGGTCAAAATAAAATAGTAAAAACGTTTTAAAAGGAATAACATTACACATTTAAGTCAATAATATGTTATAGAGTGAGACTAACAGCTAGGAGTGGCCCCCGACCCCGACCCTGACTCCTTCCGTCCCGACTCCGTCGACTGGCCCCCGACCCCGACCCTGACTCGAATCCTCGATCCGGGAGGAATTTTGTCCTCCGCCTTGATCCCCGCGGGGGTTCGATGTCCCGCGAAGATCCCGAATCCTACGGCCCGATCTTAGTTTGGTCCGGATTAAACCGAATCGAATCGATAAAAAATCGGTCAAAATCGGGTTGAACCTCATTTTTTGATTCAGTAAATTTTTTTTATTAATTTTTTTACTAAAACATAATTTGATAAAAATTATTATTATAAATTTACAAAATATCTAAAGATGAACTTTCTTCATAAATATTCAATATTGACCCATTAGTCTCCTCATTCATTTATACTTGCATATTTGCTATCACTTTGCTACTACTATGTGAGACTAATTTTGTAATCACTTAGTCATTGGGGTGTGGGGATTCGGGGCCCCGCGGGACGAGAACAAATTCTCCGATTTCCGAAAGAGGGTTCGGGACAAATTTTTCTCATCTTCGATCCCGCGTGGAAAAAATTTTCTGAATTCGAAGCCCCGATCAGGAATTCCCCGTGGGTCCCGCAAGGGACGGGAAATATTACCATATGTGGCCCTTGGGACGACAATTCTTTTCTTTTCTTTTGACCCTCCCCTAAGATTATCTAATAAATTAATAATTAATTAAATAAGCTTTAAAATCAAGGCTATTCAAAGTATTCGATTGGAAAATAGAAAAAAAAAATGCCTTCTGTGGGAATCGAACCCACGACCACATGGTTAAAAGCCATGCGCTCTACCGGCTGAGCTAAGACGGCTTAGTTTAATAATACAAATAGAAATTCAATATGTTAAGAAACAAACTTTACTACCCATCTGCACCGACAAGCGAAACAAGCTCAACCAATCAATATCTGTGGCAAAAAGAAAGGCATGTACAAGCCGATGAATGAAACAAGCCCACCGAAAGGGCAAGATGGAAATGATTGAGCTAATCAACACAGGTTGGCCGGTGATGATGGAGTAGTGATGGACGGCCAAACAAAGAAGAGGCAAAAATAAGTGAGAATTGTGCAATTGAAGGCCATGGCACCTCTCTCTCGCGGTTGGCAAGCAAGTAAGCCATCGGCGTCTCTCTTCCCACCGACCCTCCGATGAAAACTACAACCCTCCCAACATTGCAACACCAAGCATTCCAAGTTTCCAACCGAACCCAAGAAACTAAAAAGAAGAAAAAAATAATAATTAAGATATCACTATGCAATTTTCTTCTATTGCAAAATTAAGCATACGAGATAATATTTAAGATATCACTTATCAGCACGCAATATAATAATAATCACTTAATTAGACCATCAAAATAGTCCAGTGGTGTATTTTGACATAACAACCACATTTGATGCTCTCTGAAGTGCGAACCCCAATTTAATCCAAAAAGTTAAAAAATGTGGAAATTTCTCTAACCGAGAAGAAAGGAAATTTAAACCTACGGCGAAGGTCATTTCTCATGTCTGCTCCTATTTTTCTCTTGAAGTCAAAGCTCTACTTTGGAGGCCGATGCCGAAGCAACCCACTGTTTCTGTCTTCATCCTTGCATGAATGTTAAACTTTAAGTAGGATCGAATTTTTACCTCTGCTCCCATCTCTCATCATCTGTCTCCACGAAACGGCATCTTTGCTTGCCCAAAGATCCCACCTTTTCCTTGATTTCCTTTGAAAGATTCACTCTTGCGGATCTCTGGCGGCGGCTGCAGAGGAACAGGGAGAGGACGCATGGGGACTGGAAGTTGGGTTGTCACCGTTCTAATGCTATTCCACTGTTGCCTCGAAAGGATTGGGGCGCAGGAGCAGGGGCAGGAGCAGTTCAATCACGGGGCAGAGAGGATTTCAGGTGATCTTTTCTGTTCACGTTTTTGTTGGATGAAGCGTGGAATTCGACTTTTTCTTTTCTGGATTTTGGGGTTGGTTTCTGGTTCTTCTCGCGCTGTTCTCCGAGATTGGTTTGGAATTTTGTTTTGTGGGTTGATCAGATGAAGGGGGTTCGATTGCGCCTTTTTGTGGCATCTGTGTCGCATTTTCCTTGCCCGGAATGGGGTGAAAATGGTGCCTTTTTGGATTCGGTGGACTTCTTTCTGCTCTACTTTGCTGAGGTACATTATGGCTCATGATTAGATCCCGAAATAAGGTTCAGATTAAAATTTTAAATTCCCATTTTACTAGAATTACGGGGTTCGATTCAGTTGAAATGATGTTACACTGGTCTAATTCTCCATTTTAACTTGAAAATGGTTTGATTATATAGCTGTTGAACTGAGCCATTTGGTTTTATCGCCCATATAGAGGATATTGAAATTTTAAATTCAGTCGATAGTTTAAGAGGTCGATCACTTGTGAAGTATTATTTTATCAATTATACACTTGTGAAACCTAAAAAAATCACTTGTGAAGAGAAGTATTATTTTATCAATTATACACCAAGCGTGAAACTTGGTAGGCACGTCTCCAGCTGTGCAGCATAAATGCTGGGTCAAAACTGTTTGTATGGATCATGTTTTATCTTATAAGTTGGATAATAATATTCAGTTGTTTGTGAATCTTGTAGCTGTGCAGTTTCTTCGCCCTACGAGCGAGAACTTTGCTGATATGTGCTGCCCACTGTCATTTCTGTTGTATACTTATACTTTCTTCTGTTTATCTGGGATGGTGGTACCATCATAGCTTGTGAAACCTTTTATCTCAGGGACTGCTGGTGATGTTCTAGAAGATGACCCAGTTGGAAGGCTGAAGGTTTTTGTGTATGATCTACCTAGCAAATACAACAAAAAGATTCTCCAAAAGGATCAAAGATGCCTCAATCATATGTTCGCTGCAGAAATTTATATGCAACAATTCTTGCTATCAAGTCCTGTCCGAACTCTTAATCCTGAGGAAGCTGATTGGTTCTATGCACCTGTGTATACCACTTGTGACTTAACTCCAAATGGACTTCCTTTGCCATTCAAGTCACCCAGAGTGATGCGAAGTGCAATACAAATGATTTCATCAACTTGGCCCTACTGGAACAGAACAGAAGGGGCTGACCACTTCTTTGTGGTTCCTCATGATTTCGGGGCATGCTTTCATTATCAGGTAAGAGAATGCCTCATATTCGTTTCTGTAAACATTGTCACCTATTTTGATACAGTTTAGTGACTTATGATGCTAGAGGGTTGGAAGTAGCTGTTATAAGCTTGTTCTCCTTAGGTAATTATTCTTTTGCTGCAGGAAGAAAAAGCTATTGAGCGCGGAATTCTTCACTTGCTCCAACGTGCCACATTAGTCCAGACCTTTGGGCAAAAGAACCATGTCTGTCTGAAGGATGGTTCAATCACTATTCCGCCATATGCTCCTCCCCAGAAAATGCAAGCTCACTTAATTCCTCCTGGCACTCCTCGCTCCATCTTTGTTTACTTCCGCGGTTTATTCTATGATGTTGGAAATGATCCAGAAGGTGGTTATTATGCAAGGTAAAAATTATAAACCATTGTGTTGTCACATCTCTGAATACACCATTTAATTTTAATTGTTTCTTGATGTAACGGAATCATTGTATTGAGTCTTCCTTGTACAGAGGAGCCAGGGCATCGGTGTGGGAAAACTTCAAGAACAACCCCCTTTTTGACATCTCCACAGAACACCCTGCCACTTATTATGAAGATATGCAACGAGCTGTTTTCTGCTTGTGCCCCTTGGGTTGGGCTCCATGGAGTCCTAGGCTGGTGGAAGCAGTTGTATTTGGCTGCATTCCAGTAGTCATAGCAGATGACATAGTGCTTCCATTTGCTGATGCAATTCCATGGGAGGAAATTGGTGTCTTTGTGGCAGAGAAGGATGTGCCGAAGTTAGACACGATTCTTACAACTTTACCAATGGAGGTCATCCTAAGGAAACAAAGACTACTAGCTAATCCTTCAATGAAGCAGGCCATGCTCTTCCCATATCCTGCCCAACCAGGAGATGCCTTCCATCAGATACTTAACGGGCTTGCTCGTAAGTTGCCTCACGGTGAAAGTGTGTATTTGAAACCAGGAGAGAAAGTTCTCAATTGGAGTGCAGGTCCAGTCGGTGATTTGAAGCCTTGGTAGGCAGACGTCTTGGTGATGCAAAGGCGATTGTAGGATGTACATTAAATCTGCTGTTTTCTTGCAAAGTTTTTTGCATAAATGATTTTTTTTGTAGCATTAGATACCATATAATTTGTTATTATTGAGCTTAATTTGTAATTATACTACAATAAGAGTATAAGAGATACTTGCAATCAGATGTTACTCTCCCGTGTGATTCATGCATTGGACTAATCATAGAGGATTGCATACGTAGGGACTTGTTTATGAGATCAAACAGATTTTATCTATAATGAACCGTATTCCTGCTGTGTTTCCTTGTACGTGAGTATCTTTTTTTTTTTTTTTTTGGTAAACTGAATCAAACAGTAAGCTAAAATAGTTGAATCAATGCTTTATACATCCATGTTCTTATTAAGATGCCCATAATACCAATATGTTAAATCCTCTTCTGTTCTTGCTATGCAACGAACTCACTGCACTATTTTGTTTCTCCACGAATATTTTTATGTTTATTCTATAAACTTATCTCTATTTTAATTTTTTTTTGGTTAATAAATGCTTTAAATGTTATTATCTATGCTCCCCAACCTTTTGCGCTATTCGTCCTCGCATCTTCTTGGTCAAACAGTTGGACCAGACTCGAACACAATGGGCATCATTTTGATTTTTGACCCTCGAATGTGATCCAACAATTTCAGTTCAAACAATTGTACGTAAAATTTAATAGGGAAAACGTCGGAGGCAAAATACACAAAGGACATGAGATGCTTTGGGGGATGATAGGCATAGATGGTAAAAACAATTTAAGCCTAAACTGAATGCTGGGAGCTTACAGATTTAATGCCTCCCTCTTCAAGATTTTAATCAAGTATCAGCGGTTCTAAATACGAGTACCCTATAAAAGTTATTAAGAAAAAGGCCAAGTTTATATGATATATTCATTTGTTTATGTGGTTCCTAATTATGCTAATCACTCATATATTTCTGCAGTTCGATATTCTACCTAGGTAGATATGAAGCAGCAATTGATGTACTTGGATGGCCTGGAGTCTTCTGGGCAAAGCGACCTATCTACGCTTACAAGTGTAGGCACCACCTTCTTTGTCAGTCGTGTGCACACACTGTTTGATAAGATGCTTGAAAATATTGGCACACCAGAAGCTCTGGATCTTCAAGGAAAGATAAAATCCTACTGCTTGTGCTGTTGAAATGAGGACATTATTACAGATGCTTATTACATTACGCATAATTGCATATATTCACAACAGATTTCAAAGTAATTTCTATCTTACATGAATTTCCTATTTAAGATCATGTGTGGTTGAGAAATAAAAAAAGTAGAATAAAGGTCTATTCTATTTTATTCAACCAAACAGGATAATTATGCCTTAGAAAGAGGTAAGGGACAAATTTTTCATTAAAAAAAAATTAAGCATGTGAATAATACATTTTGCAGAGATAAGTTATTTTACTATAAAGTTGGAATAACATTTATTTTTCACACAACTTTTGAAAATTTATTAATATAATAGAATAACTACTTTTATTCAATGAATAACTATTCACTAAGAAAACACTCTCTTGAGATCTTGTATAAATAGTGAAATACTACTAATTAATAAAAAATATAATATATTTTTTAAAAAAATTCACACTCAAAATTTAAATTATACTTCACTAAGTCAAATTTTATTAATTCTTAAGCCAAATCCTGTCAAAACATGATAAGAATAAATAAAAAAATACAACAAAATTTGACCTAAATTAATTATTGTGATGATGGTTATATTTTTATTAGTATTTAAATAATTATATTTTATATGAGACGTATAGAATCAACTAAAATTATAAGATTTGTGATCAAAATTAAGACAATCATAATATTTTAAGATTTGATCTTGAGAACCTTGATTTAGAATATCTTTTTCTTATCATTACCACCACCAACATTATTATTATTATTATTATTATTATTATTATTATTATTATTATTATTATTATTATTATTATTATGGTTTTTTAAGAGAAAAATTACTTATGTTTGGATTGAGGTGAATGGGATAAAGGGAGAGGGGAAGGGAAAATATTTTTTCATTATTTGAATAAAATTTTAAAGAAGAGAATGAAGAGGAATGAAGAAGAATTTTTATTTTTTGTCCTCCATTCTTCTTCTTCTTCTGTTTTTTGTTTCAACGTGAAAAAATTTCCTTCTCTTTTCTTCCTTCCATCCAAACATAATGCTAAATTCTCCTCATATCTCTGTTCGGTTCATCCATATTTTATGAAAAGAAGCACAATATAATACTCCAATATTTGGCATCAGTATCTATCCATCTCATGGTTCGTTGGCAATCTCATTTCCACAAAACGGGACGCTATTGAAATGTCGAAAACATCCTTGGGCTCGTTGCTTGCTTCCCCCTTCGGCCCCCGTCCGTTGCGTGGATCCGCTGCCGTTCGTTCGTGAGGACGTGATCGTCTGTTCGTCAACTTTTATCTCCTTTTCGCGCCGTACTTCTTTTCCCTCTTTTGTGCGTTCTGCTCATTCAGAAGGCTCCGGGCGAATGGCGTCGATCTCGTCGGTCGGAAGTATCCAAAACTCCGGCTCGAGTTTGCGCCTCGCGAGGGGTTCGCGTCGTCTTCCAACGTTCGAGGTCGTTTCTGATTTCTGATTTAACCATGATTTTTCTTCGCATCAGCAAGTTAAAACATTGGAACAATGTCCAAATTCGAGATTTCATGTGTTGGTTTCGGATGGTCAGACTGCCTGCGGGAAAACAAGAAAACCTACCACTGTGAGAGGATCTGCCTGGGAACTGTCCGAGGCGTCAAGCCGAAAGGCGTCGAGCTCTGCAGGTGAGCTCTTTCTTGGTTCAGTTCTTGCTCAGCAGTCAGCGCATTCATTTTTCATTTATCGTCTATTGCTTTCTTCGAAACAAAAATCTATGTGATGATGAGTTGGTTATAGCCTCTCGGATTGCCAATTGTTGTGGGTAGGTTTGGAAAGGAGGAGGCTGCTTTTGTTCTCTGCAGTTGGGTTTAGTCTTGGGGCTTTCAGATGTGTCATTGCTGATGGGGAAGCAGAAGCATCTGAATTTGCTGATAGTGAGTAGCTTTCATATTCTCTCTCTTTGCTATGTCTCATTTATTTATTTGAGTGCATTCTACATCATGAAGTTGTATCATGTTTACCCAGTTGTTATTAAAACAGAATTGAAACTGTTGAGACGAACCACTGATAGAAATAGTTTCATGCCTAATGAGAATGATGCAATCCATCTCTGGAGATTTTCCTGAAGCTTGTCAATTGCACTGAGAACAATCTGCCCCGAGATAAATCGTTAATGTTCATTTTCAAATTTCTTTACTTCTCTTTTAGTCCAGAACCCAAGTTTTCCAGCAACGATAACTCTTGATTCTGCAATGTTAAACTTTTTTGCTACTGATTTTCGTCCACAATGACCTATAGAGTAAAAAAAAAAGGTCGAGAGAAGAAAAACGGATGGGAAGTACCTATTTACACATTTCATAGCATCATATATAGTGATTGGGATACACGATGCCCTAGAACTAACTATTATTTAACAATTTAATGATATCTACTATTATAATCCATTTTGTACATTGCATCAACTTGTGTCACTTCGATTCACAAGTGTTTTCTTTGCTCTGAAAATTAGTCAGATTTAAAGACTTCTTATTTTTAGAGTTGAAATTATGATCAGTGCCAGCATTGCGAGGAAAAGATTATGGAAAGACAAAAATGAAATATCCAGATTATGCAGAAACAGAATCAGGTCTTCAGTACAAGGTTATCCTTGAGCACCACAATACAATTTGTTTCCCAGCACTTTCTGTGAAACAGTACTTATTCTTATACTTTCAAGTGGATTTAAACTACAGGATTTACGAGTGGGTGATGGCCCATCACCAAAGATTGGGGAGACAGTAGTTGTAAGACATCTATAACTTTCCACTGTCTTTTCTTTCGGAAGCTTGACAGTAGTTTGTCAAATAGAATCTTTGTAAAAATCATTGTCAACATATATGTGTCTCTTGCATTCACAAAATGCTTTGATTTCTATAATACATCTGAAAGATTCGGTCTATGATAGCAGTTCTAGAATCAACTGTGTTCTTCTTGGGTTTTTCTACCTCTCTTTTCTGATTGCATCTCAACTATAATTTGAGTTTGTCAAATTCTGATGCAGAATTAAAATTATGAATGCCTTTAAGGTTGATTGGGATGGATATACGATTGGATATTATGGCCGCATCTTTGAAGCTCGAAACAAGGCGAAGGGTGGTTCCTTTGAGGTACAATAGCTTATCTCTCAGTTCATCACAGTTCACAATTTTCCTGTGATTAATTTATATCTTATTAACATGAATGGAATGGTGTAACCCATTTTCTTATATAAAAGCATTTCTTGACTTTTTAAGGCATAAAATTTGTGGGGTAAAAGAGAATGAAGGATATTGGCATCCCTATCTTTAGGAAGTTTCTTTGTTTGCCAACATACTTGAGTTACCTTAATTCAGCCAGACATAGATCAGGCTCAATAAGAGATTGAAGAAACTTCTCATATGCCAACTCCATTTAGTTTCAGAAACGTTCCTGATTTTCAGGATCAATCATACATGTATTTATCAGATCTGGTATATGATTCTCTGTCACAGTAACCTCGGTAATTGGAAATGATTTTATACGCCATCGATGTTTCCCACATCTTTTATCATTTAAATAACATATATATCTATATATATATACACACAGATATATATATATATATATATATATATATGACAAATATATCTCTAGTTCACAAAATTTTAAAACTTAACACTCCATTGAATTGTGGACCAACATGGTACTCCTGAACATCTTATTTCATAATATTGACATGCAGGGAGATGATAAAGATTTCTTCAAATTCAAAATTGGTTCTCAACAGGTGACTTATTGGCTTATATTATTTCTCAATTACTGTCACTTAATGTCATATGTGGGATTCTTTTAATAATGATTCATGTCAATTTTTTGTTATTTTCTAAAGTTGCTTCGCATGTTTATTTAAATTCGTCTTTTCCATTTGGATTTTACTTCACTTAAAGGCTAAAAATTCGTGTGAGTGTTTCCTATGTCGCGCTTGCTGTGTGTGTACATTACATTCAAAAAGTTAGTAACTTTTCATCGTCAGATGCAGAATACTGTTTAAATGTAATGTGCACATGTATGCTACAAACACTACTCAGGAGTGCACAAAACCTGCACCTCCCTCTTTCTTAAATCTATTTGATTGGTGCTAGAAAAAGTGTGACCAATTTTACTTGTCTTCTGGGAAATATTATAAGTTTTAAGCTCATAAGCACTGCACAACTAACCCTCACGATTGGTTCCTGTTTGCCATGGTCGTTTTTCATCTTTTTCGCATTAAGAATTCAAAAGAAAAAAGGTGATAGAATATTTCAGTCCATTGACCATGAATCTTTTGTTAATCTCACAATCATGTAAATCTTTATACTTGGTTCATTGACAATGCTCCTAACCAGAAACTTTCTGTAATTGATATTCTAGTAGAGAAGCCATGGCTCCTAGTGTTTACTTATCTCCATGTGCCTGGTAGATTGACGTTCCTTGTAATTTAAGTGGTGCAACTTTCAAACCTTGGACGGTATTAACCGAGTGTTTGATCTGAATAATTGTTCCCTGATGGCAAGTTTGTTGCACAGGTGTTTGGGAACTTCAAGCATAATACAAATGTAACATAATTAGACAATCTTCTTTCATTTTTTTCGCTTAGAGAATCAATCAAAATAACTAATAGTATAGTCTATTTGTAGTTCCTGGAGTCTAAATATAAAATATGAAATTATCTACCAACCAGCTCCTAGGTTGGAGCCTTGATTCTTTATGTAAAGATCAGAGGTTCAAAAATCAAATTTATTTAATATTATATTTTATTTTTTTACTCTAGGCCTCTCCTTCACAACAAAAAAGAACGATTGACATATCCTATATGTGCAAATTTCTTAAAGATGGTAAATCATATATAAGAATCTCTCATGGTCCTCAAACATTTCTAGAGTTTGGAGTCTGAGAAAGTAGAAAATCACTCTATGGACACATGTAAAGGTCCAGAGAAAATAACTTGACCTGCACACTAGAGAGTGTGCTAAATAGTAAAGATGAACTGGCCACCATAAGCTTAATCTTTTATTTTGTATATACTTAACTGATCAAACTTAAACATTTGGTCTAAAAATTGAGTTGAAGCATCTCCATGCTTCAAATAATATTATTGATAGTTTTGGTTTGCTGTATTCCTTTATCTGAGCAAGAAAGTCTGGATTTTGAGGCTAAGCTTTAGATCTCTTTCTCACGCAGAATAATTTTGCATTTTCAGGTGATACCAGCTTTTGAGGAAGCCGTTAAGGGCATGGCAATAGGAGGTGTCAGAAGGTGAACTTATATTCAACTTGCTGATACTCCTGAATTAGATGTACTGTTGTGGATTTTTTTTTGGAATTTCATTACTTTTTATGCATTTTATAGGAGAATAAATGCTGGTAAGTCTCTACGTGTTGACATCAGCAATCTCAACACGATTTGATAAGTACCATATTGTCAGGCTTAAATAAGTACAGGTTTTGGCTAGATGTCCTCTGGAAATCTTTGTATTTAAATACCATACCTGTGAACCTCTTACGTGTTTCAAGTTCCCAAGCCATAGAAGCAGCAATTCCTTACTCTTTTAAAATTTTCATTTATCCCTGAGTGATTGGTGTGATATGTCAAATTAACTGCACTTAATTTGCAATACTTTTGGCTGAAGACATTTTTCATTTGTGCAACAGATGCAATTTATAACACGTACACATTTTGACATATTGTTTCACATTTATCCAGGATAATAGTGCCTCCAGATTTGGGATATCCAGGCAATGACTTCAACAAACTTGGTCCAAAACCAACAACTTTCTCGGTAAAAACAATTGCTGATTGATTGCTTGATAAATTTCTGAGGGCTAAAACTTTTGCTGATTGCTGCATCCCCCAATAGGGCCAAAGAGCTCTTGATTTTGTTCTGAGGAATCAGGGCTTGATAGATAAAACCCTTCTATTCGATATAGAGCTCCTTAAAATAATTCCGAGCTGATCTTTGCCCAGGTTTGTACTGATGTTGCTTTTCTCCTTGGAGCTTGTACTTCATCTGAGTCTTAACTGTGCCTTATCGAACACAGGTACATGTCGAGTCTTTCCTTGTGAAGAGCAGGAAGATACAAAGTAAAAAAACATTCCTTAAGAAGTGCGACATCTTCTTCCACTTGCAGCTTGCATGTGCTCACTTGCACCATTTACGTTCCCAGATAGCAGAAAAACTCCACCGAGTCGAGAACAAAACACATCAGTACTTTGGATAATTTTCCCTTTTTTAATTTCCTTGTCAATATTTCTTGCTGCTTCTGTGAGAACGACGACGAGACCTGTGAACTGCATTGGACTGATTTCTTTACACTGACAAGTGACAACATAAGCTTTCAAATTTCACGTTGTGATGGTTCGTTGCATTCTGTGCATCTTGGTCCTGAAGCTAATATAATTTGTGGCCTCTGACGTGCTTACTATTTTCTCTGATGCCCAGTACTAAGAAGCTCATGATCAGATCCGAGAGATCTCTTTTTACCTCCATCTTTTGCATATTGAGCAAAGCTTGCGATTGACAAGCAATCAAGCATTCAGCAACCCACACGGATATGTTTGGATATTGGAAAGAAATGCGAAAAATGGAATGGAGAGTAAACAAGTCAATTAGGAGGAAAAGAAGAGAGGATAAATCATTCAACTCCAATTTAAAGTATATATCACTTGAAGGAGAAAGAAGAATATTCTCTCTCTTTTCATCTCATTCATTAATTTTCGACCCAAACTAAGAGAGAGAGGAAGAAAATTAGGTTGTTTGACCTGTTATATATACTAAAGGACCGAAGTGCGAGCGTGCCAAATCTCGGTGCACTGCACAGTTTTGAAAAGTTAAAGTCCACCACGTCTCTCTCTCTCTCTCTGGCCTTCAATCTCGATATAATGATTGCGATCATGTAGGAAGGTATATTCTAAACCTAACCATCAAGGTATATTGATCAACTTTGCCCCCGTTTGATCATTATCCAAATTCATTTTTTACTTATATCTTTTTAATATATCTACGAGCAATTAATAGTATTGATTAATTTATTTTTTTCAAAAAATAAGAACTAAAGCATCTTAATTTGAGGCTTATTAATAGTTTTCTTTTTCTTTTTAAGTGTAGAAAACTCATTATTTCTTCACCGAGTCAAACCGACCGCCGTTAGATCGCCCAATACCAACAGAACCAACCGCTCGGATATCGTCCGTACGAACAAGGAAATCTAACGAGCAATATATCACAATTCATGTTCCGCATGAATGGGCTATGCGGGATGGTAGAAACGCTGTTCGATATAGATCAAACGGCTGAATCGTGTAAGTATAAGAATTTTATGCGGCTGGAAGTGGGGGCAGGCCACAGAATCGCACCAACCGAGTCGGGATCAAATGGCGTCGTGGTGCCGATTTGGTCACCGAGTTAACGGCTGCAAACGAGAGGGGAAGTAAATAATCAAGTAACCCCCAATTAAATCTTTTTTCGCCCCTTCCAAAAAAAATCCTCCCGAATCCCTAGCGAGCACTGGGCAAAGAAACCCTATCCATCCCACCCTTTTCCCCTTTTCTCAGTTTCTCCTCCTCCTCCTCCTCCTCCTCCTCCTTTCCGGCTGGATTTTAGAGGTATTGTCGGTTTCTTCTTCTGGTTCCAATCTAATTGAATCTAATTGGCGATTCGATGGACCTCGGTTTTGTGTTGCTGCCGGACTAATTGGAATGTGTTCCTTTTTTTTTTCTCTTCTGTTTTCGTTGATGCTTTTTTTTATTGGGTTGTTTTATTTCTCTCCTGCCTCGCGTTGAGAGTTGGTCCTTGGTGATGAATTTGATATAAAGGTCGTTTCTTGGGGCTAGTATGTCTTTTTTTTTTTTTACATTAGTTGAATGGTGTAATTATTCCTCGAGAAATTTCCAGTTTCTCTTTTATCAACTAGGTAAGAATTCTAGGATTTTATTTGCGAATTGACATTGTGCTGGGAATTCATGTCCGTTTTTTGGTTCTGGTGTGTAGTACACTGGTACATGATGGTTGGTTAAAATGCTAATAGATTGTCTTTTTCCTTGAGAACTTATATTTAATATTTGAGTCTGATCGAAAATGCCTTCAGAACTACCATTTTGACAACTCTGGTAGCATGTTTACATCGTACACTCCTAAACCAATGTGGCATTGTGCGTTTACATTTTACTGCTCTATACATCTTCTAGGTAAATAAATCAAGGTTTTGTAATTGAAGAATAAAAGGGCAATGTGATTGAATTGATTCTTGATTAGTTGGATGAGTATTTGTGTTGCTTATAAAGAGATACAATTATTACTTACACACAGAATACAATTATTACTTACACACAGAATAATATGATCTTATATCAAAATAAATGTCATGATTAAAATTTTATAGCCGGTCCCAAGCCCGGATAAAGGAGGAGGGTTGTGTTAGGCCCCGACAACCAGCATAAAATCATGTCGAATCTTATGAACATGGATCAACGAATATACGGAATGGCGTCGTATGATTAGCCGACCCCACCTAGTGGGATAAGGCTTTGTTGTTGTTGTTGTTGTATTAAAATGTATGCACGTTCAACTGGGTTAATTTCTTTCAGGTAGTATATAGCAATGCATATTGAATCGAAGTCCACATGTTTCTTCTGATTCACAAATATATAAATCTAAATGACATTAAAAGGTTTAAATTCCTCTATAATATTTTAGTGACCTGTTCAGATCCTGTGCATTTCCATTATGCTTGGTATACATTACAGCATGTGATTGTGTTAGTAGTCCTGATTGAAGGCCTAGGTAGAATTAGTTCCCCTAGATTTGTATTCCTGTGGTTAGCACGTACCGACTCCTTTTTAATGTGTAGAAGCCTGATGGCATGCTTTTATGCATTGACTTACTTATGATAGTGTATTATATCATTATGATTACATAGATACTCACCAATTAACCCAAAACTCATGATGTAGCAAGAAGTGCCTGAATTCAGCTATTTAGAGCAATTGTCCTCTATGATATGAGAATAGGAAATAATCTTTTATGACATTAAGAAATGTGTTATAGCTCTTTCCCCTTTCAGGAGAAAAAGAAGAAATTTGTTTTAACTCTTTGAAAACTAGGCGTCATGCCATATTATAGGATTTCTTTTAAGTTTGATGGAACATTGGCTGTTTCCTAGACGTTCACTTTCTTGGATCACAAGGCACCGAGAGGGGGGGGGGTGTGAATTGATGTTTTACTGAAAAGACCAATTTCATAAAATACGTTGCGGAAGTTTAAAATCGATTCGTTAAACTTTAAATCAATGCAATAACAATCAAATCACATTCATATTAAGGTATGAAGGAGAGGGAGAGAGAAAGACAAACATAAGGTGCACGGTGGTTTGTTGACGAGGTTCAGTCACACCGTGGTCTACGTCCCCACTCTGACTTCTCTATCTCTAGACCGCCGGAGATTCCAGTAAACACCTTCCTTAGTTTCAAATTGGGCAAGGAAGAAATCCTTTACAACAAACCACATTTTCTCCACTTCGAGAGATAAGGCGCACCTCTCCTCGTAGGAAGCTTTTACCCTCGATTCTCCTCTCAAAAGGTAGACACACCTCTTTTATAAATCACGCTTGATCTTTTCTCTAGCCCAAGAGGTAAGATCAAACTTCTTCGACGCGGGAGCTCACACCCAAATCTCTAAGAAAATATTTCTCTCTTTTACAATATCAAACTCACAGGAAGAAAAGAGAGAAAGAAGAGAAGATTCAACAATATAGCTCAAGATCTTCAAGAAATGATTTTCCTTTGATGCTTGATGTTTCCTTTCAATTCTTGATTGATTCTGCACCCGTTGGACCCCTTTTATAGTCCTCTTTGGATAATATGATCCGTTGCCCTTTCGTATGGCCAAAAATTAGTCGACATGTCATTTTGTGTGCTGTCCGGTCGATTGGTTCCTCCCGTCGGTTGACCGGTTCAATCTTTTACTTCATTTGGGAGCCTACTGGTGTAATCGGTCAATTGGTCCCTCTAGCCGGTCAACTGGTCTTCAAATATCATGTGATTTGCAAGTTCTCTGTTCAAATCGGGCGACCAGTTCACCTGGCCAGTCGACCGGTTTGCCAAGTCGGGTCGACCACTCTACACTATTTTGCACATAACTTTTTGCACCGATATCGGAATGAGGTAATTTTTTATTCGTTGGAAAGCTAACAAGATTATCTACAATTTCATATTCACATGTTAATCCAGATATGAATAAAACATATTCAAATATTAACTATAAGTTCAGTGCATAAAACAATCCATTGCGTATTGAACTTTTCTCGCACTTTAAATATATGACTCTAATTATTCGAGGTTTATATCATCAAAATATAATTAGATATAGCATAAAAACTTTGTTCCAACATACTTTCTCTCTGCTTTCCGTTTGAACATAAAATGTGTGGCCTTCCACTGACCGTGGAAACCAGGAGCCATATATCAATTTCTATAAGGTAAAAAATTGAGAAGGCAGTGACGGTGGTAGAGAGTTCTAGTCCGTGTTGCGGGTCTAGTTCAGTTTTTCAATTTATACTATAAAATATAACTAACTAACCTAGAAAAACATCCAGTTCTCATATTTCATCTCCATTTCCCTATGGATCTTCCTTAGGAAAAATTGTATCCTTCAAGTTTGTGACTAGAGGAAGTTGACATTGACCCTGGAGGACTTTGGTCATATACAGATGAATTAGTAATATGTTGTCTAGTTGAGTTTTTTTGATGGAAAATCCATGTAGCTCACTGCAGATAGATGGATTTAACTGCTTGTCATTAATTATTGTATTTCATGGGCAATCCACAAGAGGGTATGCTGTGAAAATATTAATTTAGAGTTGGAAGAATTCATTCAAGGCACGAGTTTGACTGCACCACAAATATTCAGATTCAAGATGCACCATTCTTTTGTTGATGAAGCTGCATATTATTCAAGTTCGTATCAACTATGTTAATATCACGGAAGTCAGTAATGCATTAGTAGCTCGAGATGCGTATTTGCTCTCCAGTTATAATGCTTAGAATGTCTAGGTTTACAATTCTATAGTGCTTACAATGTTTCTGGCACCACAAATTCCTATTTACCCCCAAAAAAATTCCTATCACATAATAAAACTAGAGCATATCATAAGATTGGTTGTCCCAACAAATTCTTGTTTGTAGTTAAATTATGGTAAAACTATGGTGAAGATCATATAACCAGTAGGAAGGTGAGGATAAAAGAGGAATTCATATTAAACATGAGTTTATAGATGATTAGAACAAGCAAATATGGGCATTTCATAATATGACACATCCATTTGGTAAAGTGAACTTAATTTGACAGAATACAAGGTAGTTTAATAAAATACATTTGTATTATGTGAGCCTCTTGTTACCTGTTGTTAGCTAACAATCTTTTGCTGATTTGATGAAACAATGTTCTTTTTTAACAACATACCTCAGTGACAAGTAATTGAATTGTTAGCTTTGGAAATCTGTCATTTTTTGGTCTCAGTAAAATGAATAATTCTTACTTGTTAGAATATAGTTTATGTTGCAAATTCATCACTTATTATTATTTTTCTTAACAAAGTAAATGGGATGTTTTAATGGCCTGATGTTTTCACAGATTGCCTCAGGTCATGTTGAGATAACATGCAGAATGGCAGCTGGTCAACAAAAGAAACGTTTGACAAGTTCTAACCTTCATGAACAATACAGAGGAAAGAAGAAAAAGAAGGTGGATTCATCTGACTATGTATTGAACTTAACATCTCACATAGATCTGGAATGGAATGATTACCAGAAGAGGGCGGTAGCAAAGCAGGATCAAATTGGAGTGTCATGGATGGATATGGCTCCATTCATTGATTCTGTTTCCCAACCTCAATTTGGAGTAGCTGATGTTGTTTCTGTCCCACCTGAAATCTTTAGTTTGGAGAATTTAAGTGACATTCTTTCTTATGAGGTATGCTAAAATTGCGTACACTATTCGTATGTGCATTCCATGAGTAACTAGATCTAATATACTTATACTTTTTCCAATGCTGCCTAGGTTTGGGCAACGTGTCTCTCAGAATCAGATAGAAAGCTTCTTGCACAGTTTCTTCCCAATGGTATAGGTGCTGAACAAGTAGTGCATGAATTGCTCGAGGGGAATAACCATCATTTTGGCAATCCATTCATAAAATGGCAAGTAGGATTTGTAAAGTTCTTCAATGGTCTCCCCAGGAAAAGAAGTTTTCTTTGAGTTTTTGATGGCCATTTATAATCATCTCGAATTTTTTTATGTCTCTATATTCGAATTCTTATGAACTTGAAGTTCTTGTTATCAACGTACTTAATACTTAGTGTAATTAACACTGGTTTTGGTGGATATCTATATTGCCTATGATGTCTTGAACAAATTTTGCATGTTCATCATTGTATGTGAATGAAAAAACACCAAGACTTTCCTCCTGATGTCATACAGTCCTTATGCTATGATTGTGTTTCTGCTTGGAGAATGCTGCACTGTAGATACATTGTGGTACTAGGACATGTAGCAAAATAACATTCTAAATCATGTATACTTAAAGAAGGGGGAAAGAACAGACTTTCAGAGAGAATATGTTTTAAAAAAAGTGATAGAAGCGCTGCTAAGAGGGTTCTTATGTTGCTAAAAAGTCCTTTTTTTTAGGAGATGTTGCTAAAAAGTTCCATGCTGTCCTTTTAAAAAATATGGTCACAACCACATCCTTCCACTGAATGTCGTGCTTCCTTTTTACGATTACTTTACTATTATGCAAATGTGGGGGTGCCAGGTAGTTAGACAGACGAGGTCTTTAGCAGTCCCATGAGCCATTTGATTACAATGCAACCTCACCATCTTCAGGGGAGAGAGAGCTTGCGTGGAGAATACTGTTCAGCACATATCTTTTATTATGGGGGGTTTGTTAGTTTTGTACTGAGGGGGGTTTGTTAGTTTTGTAAATTCTTAAGGATCTGAAATTTTGATACAAAAGAGGCCTTTTTCCCCCTAAAAAAACTTCCGTGTTTTTTGACAAATCATATTTGATAAATTTTTTTCTTCTATTTTGCACAATTTAAGTAATTTGTTTTGACAGAGAATACTATAGTTTTGTGCTTATTTAATAATCTTTTTTATAGGTCTATTTCACTTCAAGCTGGTAATCTTCATCCAGATGTTGTTCTTTGTAAGGAGAAACAATTTAGAGCCAATAAAAGGGCATACTATCATGAGTTAAAAAAGTATCACACAAGGTATGTTGAAAGGACAATTCTTAAATCTGTATGCTTTAACCTCATCCCACCTATATGAATCTGGAATAATAAGGTAGTATATTAGTATACTTTGTATCATGTTCTCTGCTACAGCTTGCTTGAGATTTTGATGAAATGGAAAGAGAAATGGCTGAGCGTCAAAGATCCAGAGAGGCTATTGAGGTTCTTCATTCCCTATCTTTTGTTTTACTTTACTTTCAGCAATTTCCATTAATTATTCTATTTAAAGAGTATTTTCTTCTCTTTCCACTTTACTTTTCTAATTCAGACTTTAATATACAGTGATGTTTATGCGAAGGGTAAAGGACTCTTAGCAGTACCCTCTGGGGCCACAGATTCCAATATGTCGAAGAAAGAAACACCAACCAGAAACAACATGCATAATGGTGCTACTGATAAGTATTTGTCATATATAAAGGTCAGATAACTGGGACATTTACTTGCTTCTTCGCTTGCAGCAAACGTTATCAGTAATTTTCCAAGAAGTGTGGTTGCACTTTTTAAAGAAGGTTTCTCCTTAAAAGAACTGTAGTAGTTTCGTATCCAACATCAATGTCAGAATCTTTTATAACATTCTAAATTTCTTATTTCGTTTATAGAAAGTGCCTTACTGTTTGCAACTGAGATGGAGTTTAATATTTTTATTGGGTCGTCTTCATTCCTCTAAACTACAGTGGAATGAAGAGGAAATTTTATTGAAGTTTAATATTTTTATTGGGTCGTCTTCATTCCTATAATATTTTCAATAGCCCCAAAATTTCATTATTTTTTTAGAGGAAATTTTAGTATTATCTATTTACCTTTCTTGGACTTTCCAAACTTTGTATTGCCTTTTTGTAGGATTTTTTTCCAACTGATACCAATATAGTTATTGAATGTCCTTTATCCAAAAAGTTGTCCTATGTAATACATTCTATAGTACTGTTTTATATTAATGAATGACTGGATAGTTGACAACCTTGGTTAATCATCCATTCTTTGTTAAAAGAAGTACTGTTTTATTTTTGCATTTCTTGTTCATGGATATTTTGGTGATCAATCACATAATCACCTTCAAATATTTAGTTGAAGTTAGATTTTTTTTTGTCACCCTCCATCGGATTATGGATAAGACACCAGATTTTAACTTCTTACAAGACATGTGAGATCATTAACTGTTTGTTATCTTTTCAATCTTTCAGATAAGCAGGGCACAGCACAATCTGATAAAAAAAATGAAGCAATCTGGTGATGACATCCAATCTAAATCTCTTAGCCATGTTCTTGGTGACATAAAATGCTTGCCTCTTCAGCCTTATGAAAGTTTTGAGGAGGAAGAGAAGCAGCGGTTGCATGAGCATTGGTTTGTATTGCTCAATTTATTTGCACATATGTTGCTTAAAAACTCTAAATACTTAAAAGGTCACGAACAAGCAGGTTGGAGCTAGTAAACAAAGATCTCCAAAAGGCTTTTGAGGTTCACAGGGATAGGAAATCGCAGAGAGAGGAATGGAGGAGATCTCTTGAACAGGAACTTGTAGAGAAAAAGTTATCACTAGTTGAAGAGGTATGCTTGAGATCGTCACAGAACTGCATAACATAAAATATTCTGTCCGATTTTTTTCTTGATGTCAATTTAATTTTCCTTAGTGATTTTTTAGAGTTGTTCCTTAGTGATTTTGGATACCTTCGTTATTCTATATTAGGCGTGTCTTTGCTTATGTTTGTGTGGAATATATTTTATTAGACACCTAACGGCATATGTGTTTGTGTGGCTATTGCGTTTTATCCCAAAACCTTGCTTACCATTTTGCTTGCTCATTTGTCATTTTAGTTTCTACTTGCATTGACTTTTAACAAATCATTACATATTATTCTGGGCTCACTAGTTGTTTAAGCTCCTTTAGTGCATGTTCAAGTCTGGAATTTGTTGAATACGCAAAACATGATGATGGTTAAGGCATTGATGTTTTCTTCTCAAAATAAAAAAGACATTGATGTTTCACTATATCTTGTGGGTGCAGTGGAAATTTATATGTAAGCTTTAATTAGTGATTCTGTGGTGGAGGATAAGACTCCTGCATTTTATGATAAATAGGTAGAAAGTGTCAGAATTTTTTTTAATTGCGCTAAAAAGGGTAGCTTTCCCCTTTCAAAAAGAAAAGGATAGCTTTTCTGTCAAGAGGATTTTTTTCTTCTATATGAACTTCTCTTAGTTGGTTGAGATAGTCTCTTCTTTTTTCAAGTCAGGTTAGCTTCCAATCATTTTGTTGTGATAATAGTTAATGTGTAGTTTTTTCTTGTTTTATTACCTTCTATCTGTTGTGCATGCATGATTGACATTGGCCATGAGATAAGTAGAACTCTCTTTCTTGTTTTTAAACAGGATATGAGTACAGAGAAAATTGAGAGCCTTCCTGAAGGGACTGGAGTTGATTCTGATCATACACATCAATCTGCTTCAAATGAAGAGGATGAAAGTGACTGTGATTCAAAACAGAACTCTGAAAGTGATCAGATGCTTGGTGATCCAAAACATAACTCTGATGATGATCAGATTCTTGTTGGCACCTCATTTAACAATAATCAGGAATATAGTTCACTTATTATTCAGGAAGAAACCACCTCAAAAATCAATTTTCAAGAAGAATCGAAGGAAGCAACAGTTAAGCCAGATGATGATTTCCCACCTGTTTCTCAATCTTTAAGCCAAAGTCACAATAACAATATCATGGAACCACTGGGTTACATGTCATCTACCAAAGACATGTGGAAGGCGGCAACACTTCATGATTCTCATTATCATAGTTCTCCAAACAGTCATGGATACAAGTCTGAGTTATCACTTAGCCAACCCCAATTTAACCTAGAGCATTCAGATCAAGTTATTGACTTGGAGAGGGATATAATGAAACCTGAAGCTCAAACCACTGTCAAACCATCTTTTGATGGGAATATTGAGGCGCCATTATTTTGTTCATTTTCAAACCAAGACCAGAATGACATACTTCCATCCTTTCCAAAGGGTCCTGAGATGATACCTTGTCCTCGTGAACATACGAATGGTGCCAGGCAATCTGGATTGCGCTTTTTGATGACAAATGATAGTTTGCCTGACCCTACTCAATTCCCCAATCAGTTCCAACAACAGTTGCTGGAGCAAAGGGAAGCTATAAACGAGAAAAATCTTTATGTGAACCAGATTGTGAACAAAAATTTATATTCTCCTGGCAAGTACCCAAACCAAGAGCACTTTCCATCAGATGACCAACAGAGTTTTTCTGCATTTCAGCCCTCTGTTAGTAACAGTAGTGTAGGGTATAACTGGTTTCCTGGTGAGAATCAGCCTTACAACGGTTGGTCTAGAGTTGATTCTTCGAGCTCAGGCCACAGTGTAGGCGATCTTGGGAACTCAGATGGTAGCCTCTACAGTGTTCTGAATAACAAGGTACCTCCTTATAGTGCAACTTCTGAGCAATATGCCCAAGTTAGAAACTTCACTCGTGGTGTTCTGCCAAATGTTCATAATATTTATGGCTATGCACCACAGCAACTCAACAACTCGAGCCCCCATGATGCAGCTGGTGTACCTTCATTAAATAGTGGGTCATGGATGAATGTTCCTCATCAGAATCCTACTCTGCATGATTCTTTGGGAAGTTTTTTCTAAGGTTCTGGGATCAATAGCATCTTTCTGACATTCCTTGATCCCGTCTACGAATCTTCTAATTTGGCAAGAGCTTGTGCATAATGCCGACTGAGATGTCTGCTTCGCAAGCTAATGCGCAAACTTGGAGGCCTAGTTCTGTATATTTATGCTCCTAACTTGTAGATAAAACATGAGGGCAGAGCGATGTGATGCCAGAAATGTTGTCAACTAGTTCTTTTCTTAGCCTTTTGATTACAAATTATTGAAGGACGTACATCAATATGTCGGGGAACATGGCTCCCTTCGCACAATAAAAGTTAAGATTTAGCCGCCTAGTAATTGAATTTTTGTTTCTTCTGCTTTGCTTTGTGATCTTAGACTTGTCATCTTCAAACTATTAGGCTTTGTTGGCAACATCAAAATTAACGTTTGTTATAAATAACAAAAATAGTGCAAAGCGTATAGGGCTTTTTTCAATTCTATTCTTATTCAAATATATTATTCTTTTCACAACTTATCTTTTTTTTTCTCATTTTTTTCTCATCATTTAACTAGATTTTTTTTATATTCATACTTAATTAATTACAAATTATTTATATATTAACAATGAACAAAAAGCTAATTTAATAATTAATATTTTTATATCGTGTGCGCACTATATAAAATTTATTATTAATATAAATTTTTATATCTTTTAATAAAAAAAATTAATTATGAGATTTTATTTTATTTAATTGGTATGTAAATAATTTATTTATTGCATTACAAAAGAATTTGTATAGTGTTTGAATTTAATAATTTATTATATGTCCAATTATGTCATTTTATATTTATCAGTTAATTCTATCGTTAAATTTATTAAATACTTATTTGTTAAAACTTCTAATTGCTAATTAATTAAATTGCTATCTTATATCAAATCAATATCCGCTTATTAAAATCGATATTTGTTTATCAAATCGCTCATAATGTCAAACAAAATCTTAGATAAGTTGATGTATATGTTAAATTAAAGAATCCTATACAGATATAATATAATATAATATATGCATGTACATTTAAAACTCATTTGATCTGTTCAAGTTTATTTGCTTAATTCTCTTAATAATGTAATATAATATAAATATCATGTACTACAATTTAGACAGAGTTAAAGTCGGCTCAAGTGGCATGCATCAAATTTAAATGTGCTCGCTCAACTTGAGACTGTCAAATTTTTTTAGAACACAAAATTATTTTTTTCATTGTTCCCAATTTAGTTGGAAAAAACAAGATTTCATATATTAGGAAATTGTTCTGAATGAAATTTACGAAAATATTGGGAATCTTTGGCATCTACAATAACTAGTTCCTTTGAAATTCTTGAATTAGCAACTATAAATGGAACAACCCGAAATTCATCTTAAAAGTTTTAGTCATTTAGGGCAATTTCGCGTCGTGAGCTCGTTCGTCATACATCATTTAATAGCGGAATACTTCAACATTTTAGTAAAAATCATCATAAACAAAGACTTTCTGTTAGTCATATATCAATTACTATTCCATGGGATATTAAATGTCTAAAACCTTCATTACATTATTAATCTCAGTGTTCATCTAGAGTCATAGACTTTAATCCTAAGTATGTGCAACACTTCGTCGTGAACTTAAGCTGACATCCATTAATTAATTTTGATTACTTGCACGGATCTAGAGTGTAAAGTTTCTCAATTAAAGTATGTAAAGGTCATGCATATCATAATATCCTATCACATGATACTACATGCGATGCATCATTATCATAATAACCATAATATATAAACATACATTCTGTTAATAATGCCTTGAATCTGAACCCAGTTGGTCCCCCTACATAGTCAGGCGCTTCAGCAGAATTTTCCTACGGGGGTCTCGCTGCCCGGTCAACGAGCCTGTGGGGGGGTCAAGGGGGGGATCCCCCCTGCGGGGGTTGCAAGGAGGCGGAGCCCCCTGAGCGAAAATTTTTTAGGGGTATTCTGTTTGTGATTCGGATTTGATTTATTTCCTTATCACGAAATAGGTGTCCTATTTTCAGGAGATTTATTTAGAGTCCCAGTCCGTATGTAATTCCTATCATCTGTCAAAGGGAGTGCCTATATAAACTCCCTAGGGGTCTAGACCGAGACCTATCCTTGTAATCATCATTATTCCATAACAAAGAGCCACCGCCGTTTTTCCTCTTCGTGGTCTTCTGTATTTCGTGCGATCCCTCTCTCCCTCTTTTCGTAACAAACTGGTATCAGAGCCTTAGGGTTTGTCAACAATTCTCGATCAGCAGGGAGATGGCGTCGCACAACATGAGCGTGGAGAAATTCAACGGCAGAAACAGTTTCGGATTGTGGCAGATCAATATGCGAGCGCTTTTGAAGCAACAAGGAGTCTGGGCGCCGCTCTCAAACGTGTCGAAGAACAAGCCAAAGGAGGAAGACTCAAAAGGCAAAGAAAAGGAGATCGACCTCGCAACTTTGGCGGCACAGGAGGAGAAGGCGCACTCGATGATCCTGTGGTTGAGACTCGAGAGTCTATATATGACGAAGTCTCTCACCAACAAGTTGCTGTTGAAGCAACGTCTGTTCTCTCTCCGCATGCAGGAAGATACCCCTCTAAAGGAACATCTTGATCAGTTAAATTCTTTGTTGATGGAACTCAGAAATATCGATGTTAAGATCGAGGATGAAGATGCTGCCCTAATTATGTTAGTTTCGCTTCCTCCATCATATGAAAATTTCGTTCAATCTATGATTATCGGGAAGGAAACTATAAGTCTGAAAGAAGTAAGATCGAGTCTCCATACTCGTGAACTTCGGCATAGGGCATCTGAAAATTCTGCAGAGACTCAGGCCGCGGGTTTGATATCGACCGTAGAGAAGGGACAGTCCTCGAATTCAAAGAAATCCAAGTCGAAGAAGAAGAAAATCACTGCGAAAGACATCTACAATTACTGCAAGGAACCAGGTCATTGGAAGAAGGATTGTCCGAAGAAGAAGAAGGCCCCTGTCGCTGCGGTGGCACATGAAACAGGAAATTCCGAAGATGATTTGGTTCTGGCTGCTTCTGATCAAGGATGTCTAGCGGATAGTTGGGTTCTGGATTCGGAATGTTCCTATCATATGACTCCGAATAAAGAGTGATTCTCAACTTATCAGAAGATTGATGGTGGAAACGTCATCATGGGCAACGATGCAGCCTGTCAGATAGTTGGGATCGGTTTTGTGCAGATCAGGACTCATGACAATCTTGTGAGGACGCTGACAGATGTCCGCCATGTTCCGCAACTGAAAAAGAATTTGATATCACTTGGAGTCCTCGACTCTAAAGGGTGTCAGATCAATGCTGCTGGAGGCATTCTTACGGTCATGAAGGATGATGCTATGGTTCTGAAGAGAGTCAGACGGAAGTTCTTGTATGTATTACAAGGCAAAACAGTCTCTGGCGTTGCTGCAGTGGCTAGTTCATCCGAATCAGATAGGTCCAGGCTGTGGCACATGCGACTTGGGCATATGAGTCAGAACGGGATGAATATCCTTAGCAAACGAGGTCTTCTAGGAGAGAAGAAGATATCGGAAATCAACTTCTGCAAGTACTGCGTATTCGGCAAACAGCGAAGGTCTCAGTTTGGCAAGGCAGTGCACAGGACGAAGGCGACACTTGACTACATCCACGCCGATTGTTGGGGTCCCTCTCGTGTTCCATCATTAGGAGGTGCGAGGTACTTCCTATCTGTGATTGATGACTACTCGAGGATGACTTGGGTATTCATGATGAAACACAAGAGTGAGTCCTTCAAGGCCTTCAAGCAGTGGAAGGTTCTGGTGGAAAATCAGACGTCGAAGAAAGTGAAGCGTCTTCGCACTGACAATGGTTTGAAATTCTGTTCTGTTGAATTCGACCAGTTCTGCAAAGATGAAGGCATTGCTAGGCATCGCACAGTCAGGGATACTCCACAGCAGAATGGAGTTGCAGAACGAATGAACAGGACACTTCTGGAGAGGGCAAGGTGCATGCTCTCTAACGCTGGCCTAAATAGGACATTATGGGCTGAAGCTGTTAACACAGCTTGTTACTTGGTGAATCGAAGTCCGGCGACTGCGATTGATCTCAAGACTCCAACTGAGGTATGGTCAGGAAATTCTTCTTATTATACTTGTCTGAAAGTTTTTGGTTGTCCAGCATACTATCACGTCAGTGAAGGGAAGTTGGAGCCAAGGGCCAAAGAAGGGGTGTTCATGGGATATGGTGCAGGAGTGAAGAGCTACAGAATCTGGTCTCCTTCAAAACACAAAGTCATCCACAGCAGAAGCGTGACCTTTGATGAAGCATCAATGCTTCAGTTGAAGGTGGAGGCTGAAGAGAGTGTCAGTAAACATGTGGAGGTTGAAATCACTCCAACTGAGGATGATGCTGAAGGATCACATCAAGAAGCAGAACCAGAAGGTGAAGAATCTGATGAGCAACCTGAAGAGGAGTCAATTGCTGCTAGACGTCCTCGTAGAGAACTGGGTCCTCCTAAGCGATATGGTTTCGAGGACATGGTTGCTTATGCACTACAGGTAGCTGAAGAGGTGGAGTCCCTGGAGCCGTCCTCTTATAGGGATGCCATCACATGTGCCAAATCTGAACAGTGGATCGCTGCTATGGGTGAAGAGATGGAATCTCTTCACAAGAATCAGACGTGGGAGCTGGTCAAGTTGCCTAAAGGCAAGAAGACTGTTGGCTGTAAATGGATCTTCAAGAAGAAAGTAGGAATTCCGGGAGTTGAAGGCACGAGATATAAAGCACGACTGGTTGCTAAAGGTTATAGTCAGAAAGAAGGTGTGGACTACAATGAGATATTCTCACTTGTTGTCAGACATACTTCTATCAGGGTGCTACTTGCTCTTGTAGCACAACAGAATCTAGAGCTCGAACAACTAGATGTGAAGACTGCTTTCCTTCATGGAGAACTTGAAAAAGATATTCTTATAAGCCAACCAGAGGGATTCTCCATTCCTGGAAAGGAGAATCAAGTTTGTAGTCTGAAGAAATCTCTGTATGGCTTGAAGCAATCTCCCAGACAATGGTACAATAAGTTCGATAGCTTCATGATCAATAAGGGATTCAGTCGAAGTCCCTATGATTGTTGTGTATATCACAAGAAGGTGAAGGACGGCTCCACCATTATCTGCTCTTGTATGTTGATGATATGCTTATTGCTGCCAGAGACATGATAGACATTCAAAATCTGAAGAAGCTCCTCAGTGCAGAATTCGATATGAAAGATCTTGGTGCAGCACAGAAGATTCTGGGGATGAAAATTCTAAGGGATCGCGCACAGGGTAAACTCTTCTTATCTCAGAAAAGTTATATTGAGAAGATTTTATCCAGGTTTGGAATGTCTGGAGCGAAGCCTTTTGAATACTCCATCAACTGCAAATGTTCATCTTTCTGTTGCCTTCGCACCAAAGTCAGATGCAGAAAAGGAGTACATATCTCGGGTTCCATATGCTAGTGCAGTTGGAAGTCTGATGTATGCCATGGTTTGCACAAGACCAGACATTGCTCATGCAGTCAGTGTTGTCAGCAGGTTCATGAGCGATCCAGAAAAGGAGCACTGGCAAGCAGTGAAGCGAATTTTTCGGTATCTGAGAGGAGCATCTGATATTGGCCTCATCTACAGAAGTGATAAAGAGTGTTTGGTTGCAGGGTACTCAGATTCAGATTATGCTGAAGATGTTGATGGAAGACGATCTATGACAGACTATGTCTTCACTTTGGGCAGTTCAGTTATTAGTTGGAAGGCTACACTTCAGCCATCAGTTACATTGTCCACCACAGAGGCTGAATATATGGTACTAATGGAAGCTGCCAAGGAAGGCATATGGTTAAAAGACTTAGTTGGAGATCTCGGATTAAATCAGTAGCATGCTATAGTGCACTGTGACAGTCTAAGTGCAATATGTTTAGCCAAGGATCAAGTACATCATGAAAGAACCAAACACATTGATGTCAGATATCACTTCATCCGCACTGAGAAGAGTATCAAGGTGAAGAAGATTGGCACTGAAGACAATTCAGCTGATATGTTCACCAAATTTGTTCCTTATGGCAAGTTCCAACATTGTTTGGACTTGCTTAACATAAATACTTGGTAATAACTTTAAGATGGGACTGGCGGCGGCGTGGTGTGCTTTTGTGTTATGAAGATGATTCAAGTCAAGGTGGAGATTTGTTAATAATGCCTTGAATCTGAACCTAGTTGGTCCCCCTACATAGTCAGGCGCTTTAGCAGAATTCCCCTACGGGGGTCTCGTTGCCCGGTCAACGAGCCTGTGGGGGGTCAAGGGGGGATCCAGGGGGATCCCCCCTGCGGGGGTTGCAAGGGGGCGGAGCCCCCTGAGCGAAAATTTTTTAGGGGTATTCTGTTTGTGATTCGGATTTGATTTATTTCTTTATCACGAGATAGGTGTCCTATTTTCAGGGGATTTATTTAGAGTCCCAGTCCGTATGTAATTCCTATCATCTGTCAAAGGGAGTGCCTATATAAACTCTCTAGGGGTCTAGACCGAGACCTATCCTTATAATCATCATTATTCCATAACAAAGAGCCGCCTCCGTTTTTCCTCTTCGTGTTCTTCTATATTTCGTGCGATCCCTCTCTCCCTCTTTTCGTAACACATTCCATGAACTTTATATGATATTACATAATACATACATTCATTCTTCAAACAACATTCATTTTTCATACAACATTCATGACACATAAACATCATGTTGTATCTGTTTAACTTCAAATTCATCATATGCAAGTATCAGGTAATATAAACATACATTCATATCATTCATATATTATCGTGACATAACTTATTATTTAATTTCACTTCTATTGTCATGTACATAAAGTTCCTTTATAACTCTTGATCCTTACTTAGTCTTTAACTTATTTCATACTTCACATTTTCTCAAGATTGTTTTATAACTTTTAGAATCTTCTTACATGCTTTATTATGTTTCTTCACGTGTCATTTTCATCTTTCATTTTTATCACATAATATCATCTTGACTTTCATTTCATATCACAAGTCATATTTTAAGAACATACATCACAATAGTGAGGGACTTTATTCATAATCATTTTTAGGAATACACATTATGACGATGGACATTATTCCTTAAAAAGTACATATATGTAGAACTTTACTTTTCAGGCTTAGATCTCCTTAAAGTACATACATAAGTGTACAACTTTATTTCATCATCTTATCTTTCTTTTCTTTATTATAAGATACTTCGAAGTTAAATTTCACTTTTCTTCTTACTTTATCTTATAAAATCTTTCATCTTTACATTGGAAAATCTCAATCACCTTTAGTGATGTGATGCATACATTTTTATACATGTTTTATATGCATCATTTAAATTATTTTTCGTAGTTTTATCATTGCATGTATCTATTTTTTATTTATTTTTTTAATTTCTTTTGAGTCCAAAGCTACCCACTTCTATTTGATTTTATTCTCAGAATCATCATTTTAGAAGTGCAAAGCGATTGGATAAAAAAACACATAAAACAAAGCACAAAGAGTATGTATGATTGAGTTCAAGTAGGACCTGGACCGGGCTAGCATCATACTCAGACCGGGTTGGCATTAAAATCTGACTCCGAATCGATCTCCGACGAAAATAAAATCTGAACAGAATCCAGCTCGAGCTGGAACAAACTCGGCCCGGATTAGTACAAATCAGCCACATTGTAGATTGCGTGATTTTTCGGCGGACTTTAACTTGGATTTAAATTGCGAACTCAACTCGAAACGCTAGAAGGCTACCACCCTTATAAATATGGATGTACCACGAACCCATAAGGCATGCAATATCGGAGTTTGAAGCCCTAGCCGCATCAGAAACGAGAGACGAAGTTCTATTGTGTGCCACTGCAAATCAATTGAAGAAATAGAGATTTCGAAGTTCGGACGATCGTTTGGAGCATAGTTTCGGCCAAGGCTTATTTTATAGATGTCCATCAATTCTTCGGAGTTTGATTTATAATTTCTAATCTTTATTTTATATTTTCTTCATCGGATTTGATGTTAATTCTTTCGAATATGGATTAGTTTAGTTGTTAGAGGAAAGACTACGTTGAACCTTGGTTTTCTCTTAATATAATTTATGTTTTAGACTTTTGAGAACATGGTTATGATGTGGATTTCATATTTAATCTGAGCTTATTATTTCTTGCACTAATTTCATATAATTTCACATCATTTTGCAAGAGAAAATAAGTCGGATTTGTCTGTGAGAAGAACCCGGGCCGAGTCGGATACAACTCGGGCCGAATTTCTTCTTTATTTTCCCGAAGAGAAATTTTTGTGTCAGCCCGGGCCGAGTTCCTTCTGACCCGGGCCGAGTTATGTTATTTGATATTTTTGTTAGTAAATTAGTTTTAATTGCTAGCAATTATATCAATTAAACGGAGGTTTACAACTTAAGGCGTTTTAGATAAAGTAGATTGGAGTTTATCGAGTTTTCAGCGTCTTTAATTTTGCTTCTATTTAAGATAGTTAGGTTCTCAAGTTTTTTAGCCTTTTACTTTAAGCAACCCTTCATATTAATGCATCTTAGTTGAGAGTATATTAAAGTGGATTGAGTTTTTAACGTGCTTTGATTATATTCTTTAGTTAGGTCCTCAAGCTTTTGAATCATATATCTCTTATCGTTATTTTCTACAAGAAGTTTATATTTAATTAATGATTAATTAAAATAATGCGATTGGGATACGAAGTCTGAATTCTACTTTCTCTCACATTATTAAAGACATCATTATCTCAGATTGTCATCAATTTTGAATCACTTTTATCTAAAAATTAATTCTTATTATTCTCTCAATTAATAAACTTAAGTTAGAAAGATAAGAATCTAAATTAGTCCTCATGAGTTCGACACTCTATTCACTCTTTATTACTTGATATGATCTAACATACTTGCTAGTATATTTACGCTTAATTTGCACGCATCATTATGACATTATTTCTCAAAAAATCTCAATCACTATAAGGTGAAAGGAATATTTTCATCTTTATATTCAATACGCACTTTCATTATATTCATCATATATCATGTTTCATCCTTACTTAATAATAAGTACATGGTGACATCATTGCATTGGTTAATATGGAATTGAAAATTTTCAAACACCATTTAGGTGATGACATTATTTTCCAAAGAAGTTTGAGTCACTATAAAATGAAAGGTATTTACTTCTTGAAAATCTCAAACATCTTCTAGGTGATGGTTTTATTTTCCAAAAAAATTTCAATTACCATAAGATAAAAGACATTTACTTCTAAACCATTTTCCATCTTTACTGCATCATTGCAGTAGTTTATAGAGAACTGAGAAATCTCAAACACCTTTTCAGTGATGACATTATTTTCCAAAAAAAGTCTCAATCACCGTGAGGTGAAAGACATTTACTTCTTGCTCTCGTTTTTCATCTTTACATCAATACATTAGTTCATATAGCACTAAAAAATCTCAAACACCTTTTGGATGATGATATTATTTTTCAAAGAAGTCTCAATACCGTGAGGTGAAAGACATTTACTTATTGCCCTCATTTTTCATTTTTACGTCATTACATTAGTTCATAGAGCACTGAAAAATTTCAAAAACATTTTGAGTGATGACATCATTTCTCAAAGAATTCTCGATCACCGTGAGGTGAAAGATATTTTCTTCTTACTCTCATCTTTCATCTTTGCTTTATCGAAGACTCATGGCAACATTATTACAAGTAGGCCAATGACCCATAAAAAAATTCAAACACCATTTCAGATGATGACACTATTTCCTGAGAAGTCTCAATCATCTTAAGATGAATGACATTTACTTTTTCAACGTAATGTGTGCTAAGGCAATTCCTTCAATTTAATATTTTATTAGGGTCATCAATACATCAAATAGTTGTATCAATTTTTCATCTTTTAACCTAATTACGACTGAGCATGTTTAAACGTATGTCTAGGTGATCGTCAATACATTAATCAATATTTTCATGAAAAGTATCATATACAAAATGTATAAAATATCATAAAGAATTATACATCAACAAATAAATGTATTTGCGATGTACATAAACATTTAAAGAAAATGCATAATAGTAACATAATAATTGTTGACATAAATAATAATATGTCGCTTTCCTTCTTTGACAATTCTAACACTTCGTCAATCAAAACATTATAACATGGACGTTCATTTTGATTGATTCTAATTTTCTTGAAAGCTATACTTTCACGGGAATCACATATAAAATTTATTAATTTTATCTTTTTAGAATTTAATCCTAAAAATTCATACAACTACGAAGATCTATTCGTTACATAGTATTTTGGTAGCAAAAACTAAAATATCAATAACTTAATCTATACTTGTTCTTTTCCCATGATTTAAATTTTCACATTAGTCCGATATTTGGATCATAACTATTTTAATAGATTTTCAAATTGGATGAAACAAATTTCCTTGGGAACTAAACTTAGAGAGTTTTCCATTCATATAATATTTGTAATTTTTGAATAATATATAAAATAATCACGAATTTAAATTATGCAACATTTAATCAAAATTCTAATTAAGAATAATGTATTTTTTAAATTATCAATTTAAATAAAAATATCATTGAGAGATGAGAGATGAGTTATATCTTCTTTACATACTTATAATTTTGTTCTTCCTCAATGTTGATTCATTTTTTCTTGCACATGTCATCTTCTTGTTTGTCCTTTTCTTTTATCTCGTTCTTCTTTTCTTTTTTTTTCTCCTCCTAAATTGCAGCAGTCGTGTGGAAGGAATAAGAAGAAAAGAGAAGGAGGATTTGGAAGCTTTTTATAGAATCTCCTCCAAATGATTTAAATATTTTTATTTAAAAATTTGCATCGTTGCGATAACCTAAATTTATTGGGCCATGATCATTTCGTCAGGGGAGCCTTCGGCTGAATTAATCGAACGGACAACTCACATTTACAAGCCGTGCTATAATAACTCAAAATCTTGCAAGACTTTTAGAGCACTATTAGCCAATCAAAACTTTTTAACCAAATAAATATTTTTTTGCCGCTAGTCCTAAGCCCTAACTAAATTGAATTGGAATATTGAAGTTTTAAATATTCTTCTATCATGTTTCGATCACCTCTTTTGAATTTATCGTCAATAGATTTTTTTAATATTGCGTATTTATGATTGTAGTGTGCGATTCTTGAATTGTTAAACATGTAAAATATGATATTCTTGTATTGTTAAACATGTAAAATATGTGTAAGAATTTTATAGATCTATAGTTTGCAATCAAAATTTGTGATATCATATACAAATGGTGGCCAGAGCTAAAGGTTGCATCATTGGGGTGGCATAAATTACTCGAAATATATGATGGAACAAAATGACAATACGGAATCATGTGCTCCATATCATATAATTAGGATGGGTCCGAGTAATATTTAGAATCCGTACAAGTCACTTGTAAAACTCATTTACATTCTTTTTATTTTAAAAATAAACTGCGTAATTGAGATTTGCACGTTTTGTAAGAGATAATTGCATAGTATGCGACAAGTGTCCTGGTGCAATTTGAAAATGCACTTTTACTTGTTAAACACGCCAGATCGATTAAATTTCTTAAATAATTTATTATAATTGGATGAAAATTTGATAATGAAAATAATAAAAATCAAAATGAGATAAAAAAAACACCTATATTTTTTCCATATTTAAAAGCGCTACTTAACTAGTTATTCCACGCTGGTTCAACGACAGTGAATAATATTTTTAGTAAATAAGGCCCATGCACATCGAAAGTCGTGCAAATACTTTTGCCACCTTTCAAGTCGAGGGACTTCGTATTATTTGCGTGCGACATTTATTCAGGGGTGCTTCCTGCAAACGGCCGAGGGCCTCCATTCGCTTATTCCTCCAAGAAATCCGGCATCCGAATCCATCGCCCTCTGTGTCCCGCCGGAGGGGGATTAAGATTAAGAGAACTCGTCGCTGCTCTTTTTCGTCTCCTCTTCGTTCTTCGAAGCAATGATCGGCTCGTGTTGCGGGGATGCGTTCTCGCTGCCTGATGATTTGATGAACATGGACGCGGTGGCTGAGCAGGGGCCGGACATCGATGCCGATGAGCAGAAGGACGTGATACGGCTGGAGAGGGAGTCCGCCATCCCAGTCCTCAAGCTCAAGCTCATCAGGAAGCTCGCCGACCTCATCGGTAATTCATTTATATAATGCCTCGATGTCGATCGAATGGACCGGATCGATTCGCTTCTGGATCTTTTTGGTGGCCTTCCGCCTTTATTAATTTCTCATCTGTCAAACATGCAAATGTTTCACTTTAGCCCGATGTGTCCGCAAAAGGATTCTATCGTATCGGAATAAAGTTTCGATCTTAATCTGGATTCCGTTCTTCTAATGGATGATTGATGCTGTAAAATTAAATGTATATGTTCTGTTTCTGAATCAGTTTTCTTTTGTTAAATAATATTGCTGGATTACACGAATATTGCTGTATTTTATTGATAGCTTGCCAAAGGCGACTTTGCTGTTGTTCACTTTGGTTTCATAAGCCTTAAAAAACTGACTTCAATATTTGCATTATAAGTGACATGATCTATGAACTTTTGTTTAGATTCTGTCATGTGGCATTTGGAATTAGACGAAGCATAAAACAGAGCTTTTATGTTAACTAGTTGGAGTTTAAGTCTTATAAGAATATCATGAGGAAGATTCTTCAAACTCTATAGGATGGACTGACAGTGCAGTAAGACCTTCAAAATTATGGAAGCCGGTGGATAAAATTGTTCTGAAATTATGAATGTCAAGGAAAGAAATGCTTGACCCACGGCCTATGCCAACTTCATCTCTGTTGTCAGTCCAGAATGGTACAATCGATTGTGCTTTTTAATGGGCCAATCTAATTGCGCTTCATGTACACATGATCCTAAATACCTGACTCTACTACGTTTAAACAAATCATTTTATATGGAGCGATCCATTTGTAATTGTCAATTTTAGAGAAGAGAAGGAATTGGCCAAAAAACTACACAGTCCAAAACGAATGAGGAACGGCTTTTCTATTTATATTGAGTTCTCTCAAAATAGAGCTACAGTGTAATAACCGTCCAAACAGATGTTGATATAAGTCCACTGTTATATTACACTATGTACAAACGTAACACTGTTACAACTGCAAAAAACTAATTACTGTAATCTATTTAACACTCCCCCTCAAACTAGGCTCTATGCACATTAAGCATGCCTAGTTTGGAACTAAGATAAATGTGATGTCTAGCACTCAAAGACTTCGTGAAGATATCAACCTGTTCACTTGAAGCAACATAATATGGACTGATAACTTGAGCAACAACTTGATCCCTGACAAAATGACAGTCTACATCTATGTGCTTGGTCCTTTCGTGAAAGATTGGATTCTTAGCAATATGTATCGCAGCCTTATTGTCACATGCAATCGAAATTGGTGTAGGCACTCGAACACCCAACTCTAAAAATACTCTTCGTATCCAAATGATATCCGCAACAAGACTCGCCATACTCCTGTACTCAGATTCTGCAGATGATCGAGAAACAGTCTCTTGTTTCTTTGATTTCCAGGAAATCAAGGCATCTCCTAATTTCACACAGAATCCCGTCACTGATCACCTTGTCATAGGACATGCTGCCCAATCCGCATCACATAAACCCTGTAATATACTAGAATTTTTAGCAGGGAAAAACAAACCGGCACTTGGATTATTCTTCAAATACTTAACAACTCTCAAGGAATGTTTAGGCTGTTGCATATATTGGCTAAGGTGTTGAACTGAAAAAGATATATCCGGATGTGTAATAGTTACGTATATCAACTTTCCCAGAAGTCTTTGATAAGAAGTTGCATCAGATAATGGCATATCAGTAGAATCAGACGCAAACAATTTATCATATTCAAGTGTTGTCAATTTCAGATTTTGCTCAAGAGGTGCATCCACTACCTTTGCTGTAGAAAGACCTGTCTCGGCAATAAGATTTAAGGCATACTTTCTCTGATTCAAAACAATCCCCTTATCAGACCGCATGACTTCTAACCCAAGAAAGAACTTCAATTCACCTAGATCTTTAATCCCAAAATTAGAACTAAGTACATCATTAGCCTGCTGAATCAATGCCTCTGAATTTCCAGTAAGAATAATATCGTCGACATATACAAGGAAAACGATAATACTGCCAGAATGCTTTGTGAACATAGAGTAATCGAGATGACTTTGCACAAATCCAGCCTGAATCAATACTTGTGTAAGTTTAATGTTCCACTGCCTCGATGCCTGCTTCAATCCATATAATGACAGTTGAAGTCGACACACCTTAGTCTCCCCCTGTAGACGAAAACTAGGAGGTATATGCATATATACCTCTTTGAAAAGATTGCCATTAAGAAAAGCGTTGTTAATGTCCAAATGATAAAGAGGCCAAGAGGAAAGAGCAGCAACAACGAGAAGACAATGAATAGTCGACATTTTTGCAACAGGTGAGAAGGTTTCAGTGTAATCGATTCCTTCTTGCTGAGTGAAACCTTTAGCCACAAGTCTGGCTTTGTAACGTTCAATGTGGTCAGAAGAGTTCAACTTAATCTTGTAAACCCATTGACACCCTATTGCTTTCTTTCCAGGAGGTAACTCAACAATATCCCAGGTATGGTTCGACTCAAGTGCTTCCATCTCTAATTGCATAGCCTGTAACCATTCAGGATCCTTCGCAGCTTCATAAAAGGAAGAGGGCTCATGAACAACATTTAAACAAGCCACAAAAGCCTGATAATGAGAAGGGAGATGAGCATAAGAGACAACATTAGAAATAGGATAGCGAGGAGTGACCAAAGAGGTATTATAAGTCACATAATCATTGATCCAATTTGGAGGCTTAATATTGCGATGTGGCCTAGAAAGAGGAAGATATTCTGAAGCTTCATGAGGAGAACCATCGACAGCAACATCAGATTGAGTAAGAACAACAGGGACAGAAGCAGAAGGCATATGAGAATTCTGAATAACAGTAGAAGAATCAGAAGAACCAGAAGGAAGAGACAAGGGAATAAAAGGATCATCAAATGTAGGTTGTGAGATAACTATAGGCTGAGACAAGGAGTCAGAAGATTGAAGAAAAGGAAAAACATCCTCTTGAAACTGAACATCCCTGCTGAACAGAACTTTATGAGAAGTGAGATCAAATAGCTTGTATCCTTTCTTGTGATATGAGTAGCCAAGAAAAACTGAAGGCAAAGAATGAGGTAAAAACTTATCCGTGGTAGCTAGAACACGATAATAGCAGAGACAACCAAAAGTTTTCAGATGAGCAAGATCAGGAACAGAACCAAAGAACAACTGATAAGGACTTCTATTAGCAAGCACTGACAATGGCAATCTGTTGATTAGATAAACTGCCGTGAGAATACAATCCCCCTAGAATCTGATAGGCACATTGCTTTGAAACTTTAAAGCTCTAGCAACTTCCAAGATATGTCGATGCTTACGTTCAACTACCCCATTCTGCTGAGGAGTGTACACACAAGTGGTCTGATGGACAATACCCTTGGAAGCAAAAAAAAGTTGACAATCAGAATTGACAAACTCAGAACCATTATCTGATCTAATCACCTTTATATTCTTATTAAAATGAGTGACAACAAAAGCAACAAAGTGCTTGAGATACATGGTAGCCTCATTCTTGAATTTCAAGAGATAAACCCAAGTCATACGGGAAAAGTCATCCACAATCGTAAGAAAAAATCTTAAACCATCATGTGTCTGCTGGGAATATGGACCCCATACATCTACATGTATCAAATCAAAAGAGGCCTTAGAAGTACTAACACTTTGTGAAAATGGTAACCTAGTTTGTCTTGACATATGACAAACTTTACAATCAATATTCAGATTATCACAAGAAAAGGTCTTGAGAGTTTTTAATTTGGATAAAGGTACATGACCCAATCGATTATGCCACAGCATAATGTTATTTAATTCAGCAGCACCACTATCTGCAGTATTAGTAGACATCAAGGAGGCTGTATTAGACTTGTCCTCAGTTCCTCGCACCAAAAAATATAAGCCATTCACCCTTTTACCAATCCCCTTCACCAGTCCATTGCAAAGGTCCTGAAATATGCAGAAATCAGGATAAAATTTAACTGTGCATAACAAATCTTTGGTGAGCTTGGAGATTGAGAGCAAATTGTAATGAAATTCTAAAACATATAAAACATTCTGCAGACTGTCAGTAGAGTTAACCCTATAGTTCCCAGTATGAGTTATGTGAGCTATATTGTCATTAGGTAATTTGACCTGTTTAGCTGGCTGCAGAATTTGAATATTATACAAGCATGTAATGTGTGACACCATATGATCTGAAGCCCCTGAGTCAATAACCCATTCTGCAGAAGAAACACTAAGATTAAAAAATCCATTACCTGCCATGTTGGCAAGAACATCAGCAGAATTCCCTTTGTTCAGAATTTTTAAGATTTGTTGATATTGCTCAGATGTAATGTCAGGATTAGCACTTGAGGTAGCAGGAGTACAGGCAGATTGTACAGCTCTAGGAAATGAATTAGCTGTCAAATCATTAGATGGAATTTGAGCAGAAACCTGTGCTGCATTAATATTTGTTTGATTTTTATTTCTGTTGAACTTGAATCCTGGTGGAAATCCAATGAGTTTGTAACATTGTGCTTTAATATGTCCAACCTTATGGCAATGATCACATATCAGATTCTTATTTTTCCTGTTTCTTTGTGTTGTATTCTGATATCCTGTATTCTGATAAACAGCACTCTGATAAGTAGCATTTGCTTCTGATCCTGATGTTTCTGTGAGAACCGAACCTGATTGATTCACTGAATATAATGTGTTTTTTCTTTGTTGCTCCTCTTCTAAAAGCATGGCATATACTAAGTTTTTAGAAGGTAATGGCTTCATTAGGATGATTTGAGAACGTATTGCAGAATAAGTGTCATTCAGTCCCATAAGTAATTGAAAAACTTTCAATTGTTGAAAATATAACACACTTGCAGGATCTGGAATTCCTAAGGAGGGAATCACATTGTAAAGATCCTCCCAATATAATCTCAACTTAGTATGATATTCTGTGATCCCCAAGGTACCTTGTGAGAACAATGTAATCTCCTTGTGTAATTGATACAATTTTTAAGCACTAATTCCATCAAACTTTTCCCTCAAATCCTTCCATACAACCCAAGCTTCAGAAACATAAGCATTGCTACCTAAAAGTCCATCTGAAACAATCGAGAGAATCCAAGAAATCACAAGTGCATTACATCTTTCCCATTGAAAACACAAAGATTGTTCAAACTGATCAATCCGATAGGATCCATCTAGAAAACCTCGTTTATTCTTAGCCAACAATGCATTCAAGAAAGCACGACTCCACATCGAATAATTTTTTGCTCCAATTAATCGAACCGGTATTAAAACAAGACCCGGAATGTAACGCCTCCAAATCGATCCCCGCCACGTGGCGAAGACCAATCTGGAGACGCTACGGTATGCTATGACTTGACCATAATATTGACCATATCTCAGTCAAGAATCGAGACACGTCAGCGGAAAATAATAAAATAAAAGAAGATAACATGAATATGCGGAGGTCTAAAAAGTGGCTACAACATGAAGCTATAAATGCAGAAGGAAAAAGGAAACTAGTAACACTCTAAAAAAATCCTATAGTTCATGTGTTGTCCTATCGCCAGAGCTTCATCACCACACGCCTACTCCACCACTTCACTGACGTGGTCCTGTGGAAATCAGACACAGGGGAGGAGGTCCTCCCGTAAGCTTTACAGCCTAGTGGGGAACCACATGATATACAATGCATAATATGAATAAAATAATCAGAGTCAAATAATCATGCTTGACTTGAACTTGAAAGGATAACATGGCAGCATCATAAATCATGATAAGGATAAGATCAGAGGATATCATGAATCAGGAGAGTAACATGATGGTTAATAAACTTGAACTCATAGCATACTTGGAAATCATGACATTAACTTGACTTGACTTGAACATGCTTATTGATCTTGGTTATTAATTAACAATCAGGGTGACTTTAGGTGCCTTTAATTTTTTGGGTATGTCCAGCAAACGATACGGCCTTGTGCGGGTCAGTGGATGATCAACCCATGACCAAGGGAGCGACCCTTATCTTGATGCACTTGGCTTGGACTGGCAACCCATTGTTAATCTTTCATCTGATCTTATTAATCGCTTTGAATAACTTGTAGCTCTTTGTTCATTGTTCAATGAATACAATGAGATCAATAAGAAAATAAATCAATAGATCTTGGAAATCAATGAGGGATCCTTGTAAGGTCAGGAAAGTAGAATCAATTGTACATAGGCAATATTCATATTAAAAAGATAATTAATTAATAAATCTAATAAAAAGGTTCTTGAAAATCGGTATGAGGTAAATCAGGAAAAAGAATTCATGTTGGAATGATAAGGCAATCGATAGTGTTCATATCAAAATAAGGGAAGACTGATGGGTAGATAACCAATGTCTGATGTGACCGGGCACGGCCGTGACAACCTAGTGGCACGACCGTGACAACCTAGTGGCACGGCCATGTCGATCTGAATGGTACAATCGGGTACGTAGGTAGTGGCACGGGCGTGCCATAAGAGGGCACGGCCGTGACAGAGGGTGAGGGTGGTCGGTCTATCCTGGTGCGACTGGGTACTTGGTCATGGCACGGCTGTGCCGGAAGGATGGCACGGCCATGACCGGTCGGATACTCGGTCGACCGACCTCGACCGGCTTTTTACTTAATTTCATCGGGTCTTAGCACGGGCGTGCACATGTCGTGAAACGGCCATAGCAATAATGGCACGGGCGTGTTAGAGAGGGGCACGGCCATGACGGCGGCCGATTCTAGCCGGTTTTAATTTGAAAATCACATGAATCTCTAACATACTTTTGTTCTACTCTAATTCTACATCCTCGCAATCACCAAGGCAAAATAGAACAACCAGAATTAATTCAAGCAGTGACTAATTCAAGAATCAAACAATCAATCAATAATCAAACAAAACCCTAAAACTTCTTCTTGATCCTTTTCGTTCCATAATTAATTAGGGCATGGATTTGAACAATTTAGAGGTCATGCAAGGTGATTTCGATTCACCCACCTATTAAGCGTGATTAATTTATTTTCCCGACGATTCATTATTGTTCCACGGCATATGTGCTTCAGTGTGCTCCTTCCTCATGGTGCCCACTGGCTGCAATAAATTAGCATCAACGAGAGGGGTATGAGGAACGTCGATTGGGCGTGCGCAAGAGGAAAAGAAAAATAGTACCTTTCTTGTTCCTTGAAGAGGGCGTGTGCATGCTGCACGTGAGAAGAGATGAAAGAGAGGAAGGGAGGGAGGGGAGAGAGAGAGAGAGAGAGAGAGAGAGAGAGAGAGAGAGAGAGAGAGAGAGAGAGAGAGAGAGAGAGAGAGAGGGAGGGAGGGAGGGAGAGAGGTGTGCTTTTGTATTGGGAAAAAAAAACGTCGTGCGGCTGTTGGTGAGAAAGAGAGAGGGATTTATAGTTAGGTTAATTAAAGTTATGGTTAATGGGCTATTACAGGCCCATTAGTTTATGTTCCTCTTTTTTTTTCTTTTTTTTTTATGGTCGTTACATTCTTATCCCCTTAAAAAAAATTCGTCCTCGAATTTTGCACTAAGTAGAGGGCTTACCGAAAAGATGAAGAATTTCTTGGTGCATTTCTGACTCGAGTTTCCATATCGCATCATCGCCATGATGGAAACGCCAAGCAACTCTGACCATGGGTACCTAGGACATACTTTTGTATCCCCATGTTTCATGTCGTTACTATTTGTTTATCCTTATACACCTATATACTGTCCAAATGGATCGTAACTCAGACTTATAATATTCATATAATATTTTTTTATAAGATTTATTTCTAAATGGACCGCAACACAGGCTTATATTATTCATCTAGTTTTGCTCTCTTTAGGACTTTATCATTTGGTTTCCACATGCTTAGTTCCTCCAACATTTCATACGCAGCATCATGAAGCCTAATAAGCATCACTTGTGTCTGAGTGTATGTGCAACCGAGTTCATTTTTACCAAAATGGTGCTTAATGGAGAACTCAAAATATTTCAAACTTCATGTCATCTTCATTGTCACATATTAGCATACTACTAAAAGAAAGCATGTCTAAGACTCTTTTGATCGATGAACACTTCAATCTTTTCTACCTAAATATAGGCATAGTTTGAACACAATGTTCGTAAGAACCTAAAAGTTTGAGGAGTGTTCTTAGTCCAATGGCATCGCTCAATTTATAGTGATCATTCAGTGTCAAAAAAATTATCTTCATTACATCTTCTTCAGCAACTCAAAACTGTCGGTACTCACTCCATAAATCAATCTTGAGAACACCTAGCCTTAAATATGTCATCTTTGCATGGTAACAGACACTTATGTCTTGATGGTTGTTTTATTTAACAACTTGTTAATAAGTCCCTAGATTTATAGAGTCATTATCCTTCTTTACAAAAGATGTGGAACATCTAAAAATGATACCCTCCATCTCATAAACCCTTCATCTTACGATTATTAGATTTGTCTTTTTAGTTCATGTGTCATGGGGCCTTGGAAATCAAGATCATTCTTAAAAGGAGGTCGATACGACACTCAACTTCTAACTATAACTCTTAGATCTTTGAATATTGGCAACTATCTTCTTCTTTTTTATAATGCTTATACATCTTAGAAGGAAGAATCAAATAGGAATCTCATCGTAATCTTCCTAAGAAGTTTCTACCCGATGTGAAAAATAGATTTATCTTCAATCGTCATTAGTAACACCAACATGGACTTTATGGTCACTTGATCTTCATCTTAAATCAGATATCTTAAGGGATTAAACAAAGTATAAAAATGAATAATTGTCAAATGAGACAATTATGTTTGGTATCAATCAAGAGTCCTATAAATCAATTGAGGACGGATCATTCTTGGCATTCTATGTCATTGGAATATGGTAGTTTCTTAATCAATGTCATTTGTTAACATTTTTATGTCTCGACACATTGTGCCAATGCTTTATTTGATATGGTTATCATGGGAGTTGTCCTCAATCTTAACTTCTTGGCTTACATTGATCTGTTTTTTGCAATGTCAGGTCATATAATTTCATGGGAGGCTAGTGGTTATATATGACCGCAATAAGTCCTTTTCTTGAGTATCTTGAAGCACTTTGAATTAATGTTAAGGTCGAACGATATCTACTTTGAGAGATCGCTACATATAGTACAATATAGTTCTTAATGAACAAAATCATTTCTCTAACATAAGTCCTTAGTAAAACATCATGAATGCAAATGAACACCTGGAATGAATTCAAACAATAAGACAGAAAAACAAAACAATCAACAGAACATAAGAGAAGCAATCATTCTTCTTCTTCGTGCATCATTTCATGGTCCTTTGCATTAACGATATCTTGTAGTACATGGGAGAGTGTCGGGATAACTTTAAAGTTGGAAAGGAGAACTAATCCATTTATAAGACTTATGATCAAATCATAAGTGGTCCACTTGATCAAGACAAAATCTTGAACATTTTTCATCATACTGACGTGGAGGCATCTTAGAAAACATTCTATATATCATCCTATATCTTGCATCTTAGAGGACATTCTATGTATCATCTGATGGCTTGCTTAACCCATGCTTTATTTTCCCTCTTGAACCATCAACCATGATTATATGATTAAATACCCTATACGTTTGGACATTATTATGAAAACTAATAAATATATCCATAGTCAAGATAAATTAATTAAAAATTATTAGTTTACTTCATAATCATCCATCTCAGGTTCATAACTTGCTTCTCCAGAAATCTTATAGGAGACTTATAAAATTCCTCATACTTTACCTTAGGCCCCATACTTACTAAAATTTTCTCATTTGGTGTTTTGATCTTTTAATACTTAATGGTAGGGGGCTCATATCCTCCTTAAGCATGTCTTAGTTAAGAGACTTTAAATCTTTTCAAAATTTATCACATTCATTTAACCCTTTATAATTCTTTTATTAACCATATTAGTCTATTTTGGAAATATATATACATTGCAATGATAGAGAATTCATTCTTTAATAATGGATATATAAAAATATACTTCATATTAATAAAGTTTCAAATCTACTCTATACTAAACAAAATTAACTAAATTTGTTTATTTATTTATTTATCTTTGTATATTTATAAGTACATTATGTTATATGTCCACATGTGTGTGTATGCTAGATCTAAATGTTCGATTAATTCAAATAGTCACTTACTTATTGAAAATTTCTTCTAACATTTATTCAAATCAATTTGACCTCTGAACCCCTTAAACTTCTATATTTGCCTATCCATACATTATACATGATTCTTGGACAGCTCACTGGTACTTAAATTATTGTCTAACCAATATCATATAACTTGAACATGATTAATAATTCTAATTCCTATTTCCCATATAAGGTAATCTAATTAGAAATTCGTATAACTAATTTGAATTTTTTTAGGACCTTTATCAACATAATAAGGGGATCATATGAAGTCTAAGGCGCAAGAAGCATTATGGGTCCATACTTATCAATATAAACATATAAGATGATTTATTAAACCCCTATATTGATAGACCAATGGGACCACATAAGTCATAACGATAGATCATAACGATAAATCATAACTTAGACATGCTTGATTTCATTTCTACTATTTGAAATCATCTCACACCTACGTGTTGTGTGAGTCGAATCCATTAATTACTCTTATAATTCACTTGTTTCTTTCTTAATTCTACATCTCTTTGCAACTCATATACCTATTCATTTTTCTCTGCGTACTGCTGCAGTCAGTAGAAGAAGTCCGTGAATAGAACGATCATGAAAGAGATGAAAAACATGAATTATAAGAAACATAATCGTTTCTTATATTTTATTCTTTAAATATCTATAAGACTCATTTTTCACGTAGGTATATTTATCCACATGCTTGTTACTTATTACTCATTTTTCAAAGCAAGAAAATCTTACTTGTACTTTGCGGTGGAGGGTGTGGCGACTACTCGGCGATAGCACATGAATCAATACCATACTACTCTATACACTAGGACGTCAAGAGAGTCCTGACTTTAGGCTCTGATACCATAAATGTAACGCCTCCAAATCGATCCCCGCCACGTGGTCCTGTGAAAATCAGACACAGGGGAGGAGGTCCTCCCGTAAGCTTTACAGCCTAGTGGGGTACCACATGATATACAATGCATAATATGAATAAAATAATCAGAGTCAAATAATCATGCTTGACTTGAACTTGAAAGGATAACATGGCAGCATCATAAATCATGATAAGGAAAAGATTAGAGGATATCATGAATCAGGAGAGTAACATGATGGTTAATAAACTTGAACTCATAGCATACTTGGAAATCATGACATTAACTTGACTTGACTTGAACATGCTTCTTGATCTTGGTTATTAATTAACAATCAGGGTGACTTTAGGTGCCTTTAATTTTTTGGGTATGTCCAGCAAATGATACGGCCTTGTGCGGGTCAGTGGATGATCAACCCATGACCAAGGGAGCGACCCTTATCTTGATGCACTTGGCTTGGACTGGCAACCCATTGTTAATCTTTCATCTGATCTTATTAATCGCTTTGAATAACTTGTAGCTCTTTGTTCATTGTTCAATGAATACAATGAGATCAATAAGAAAATAAATCAATAGATCTTGAAAATCAATGAGGGATCCTTGTAAGGTCATGAAAGTAGGATCAATTGTACATAGGCAATATTCATATTAAAAAGATAATTAATTAATAAATCTAATAAAAAGGTTCTTAAAAATCGGTATGAGGTAAATCACGAAAAAGAATTCATGTTGGAATGATAAGGCAATCGATAGTGTTCATATCAAAATAAGGGAAGACTGATGGGTAGATAACCAAGGTCTGATGTGGCCGGGCACGGCCGTGACAACCTAGTGGCACGACCGTGACAACCTAGTGGCACGGCCATGTCGATCTGAATGGTACAATCGGGTACGTAGGTAGTGGCACGGGCGTGCCATAAGAGGGCACGGCCGTGACAGAGGGTGAGGGTGGTCGGTCTATCCTGGTGCGACTGGGTACTTGGTCATGGCACGGCTGTGCCGGAAGGATGGCACGGCCATGACCGATCGGATACTCGGTCGACTGACCTCGACCGGCTTTTTACTTAATTTCATCGGGTCTTAGCACGGGCGTGCACATGTCGTGAAACGACCATAGCAATAATGGCACAGGCGTGCTAGAGAGGGGCACGGCCGTGACGGCGGCCGATTCTAGCCGGTTTTAATTCGAAAATCACATGAATCTCTAACATACTTTTGTTCTACTCTAATTCTACATCCTCGCAATCACCAAGGCAAAATAGAACAACTAGAATTAATTCAAGCAGTGACTAATTCAAGAATCAAACAATCAATCAATAATCAAACAAAACCCTAAAACTTCTTCTTGATCCTTTTCGTTCCATAATTAATTAGGGCATGGATTTGAACAATTTAGAGGTCATGCAAGGTGATTTCGATTCACCCACCTATTAAGCGTGATTAATTTATTTTCCCGACGATTCATTATTGTTCCACGGCATATGTGCTTCAGTGTGCTCCTTCCTCATGGTGCCCACTGGCTGCAATAAATTAGCATCAACGAGAGGGGTCTGAGGAACGTCGATTGGGCGTGCGCAAGAGGAAAAGAAAAATAGTACCTTTCTTGTTCCTTGAAGAGGGCGTGTGCATGCTGTACGTGAGAAGAGATGAAAGAGAGGAAGGGAGGGAGGGGGGGAGAGAGAGAGAGGTGTGCTTTTGTATTAGGAAAAAAAAAACGTCGTGCGGCTATTGGTGAGAAAGAGAGAGAGATTTATAGTTAGGTTAATTAAAGTTATGGTTAATGGGCTACTACAGGCCCATTAGTTTATGTTCCTCTTTTTTTTTCTTTTTTTTTATGGTCGTTACATTTTTATCCCCTTAAAAGAAAATTCGTCCTCGAATTTTGCACTAAGTAGAGGGCTTACCGAAAAGATGAAGAATTTCTTGGTGCATTTCTGACTCGAGTTTCCATATCGCATCATCGCCATGATGGAAACGCCAAGCAACTCTGACCATGGGTACCTAGGACATACTTTTGTATCCCCATGTTTCATGTCGTTACTATTTGTTTATCCTTATACACCTATATATTGTCCAAATGAATCGTAACTCAGACTTATAATATTCATATAATATTTTTTTTATAAGATTTATTCCTAAATGGACCGCAACACAGGCTTATATTATTCATCTAGTATTGCTCTCTTTAGGACTTTATCACTTGGTTTCCACATGCTTAGTTCCTCCAACATTTCATACGCAGCATCATGAAGCCTAATAAGCATCACTTGTGTCTGAGTGTATGTGCAACCGTGTTTATTTTTACCAAAATGGTGCTTCATGGAGAACTCAAAATCTTTCAAACTTCATGTCATCTTCATTGTCACATATTAGCATACTACTAAAAGAAAGCAGCGGAGAGATCAACAGCGGAGAGATCTAGGATCAAAGCTTCACAAACGAGTGATCGATGATGACCAGCCCTGATCAAGAAGTCGCCTCGACCTGCTCTGATACCATGTCAATTTTAGAGAAGAGAAGGAATTGGCCAAAAACCTATACAGTCCAAAACGACTGAGGAGCGGCTGTTCTATTTATATTGAGTTCTCTCAAAACAGAGCTACAGTAAAAACTGTAATAACCGTCCAGACAGATGCTGATATAAGTCCACTGTTATATTACACTATGTACAAACGTCACACTGTTACAACTGCAAAAAACTAATTACTGTAATCTATTTAACAGTAATTTAATACCAGATCTACATATTGAGACTTCGTGCTGGTTTATTGCAGATGAAGATGCTGACAGAGTCGAATTCTTGACACTCTGCAAGAGAGTGGAGTACATCATACGTGCATGGTATCTTCTTGAATTTGAGGATCTCGTGGTATGTTGTGCTCATATTTCATCTTGTCTTTGGCAAACCTTCGTGGACAAAGAACACATGCATTGTTGAAACATGTTGCTGCTGATAAAACCCTTTGGGACAAGTATCAGACAATTTTTTATAACACGATGTCTCTTTTTATATATCTATTTATATCCATCTTTCTAAGAGCCAGTGCATATGAAACATATGCACATAAGGATACAGAGCATGGTCATTACCGGTGACACTGTCAATCACATTTTTTTTTGTTTTACACTCCTAAAGCATAATTATGATTTTTGTATAGAAGTATCTCTACTCAACTGATATTATCCTTCAAATGAATGAATGTTTGCAAATACAGCAATTATACTCCTTGTTTGATCCCGTTCACGGTGCTCAGAGATTGGAACAACAAGACTTCTCCTCAGAAAAGATTGATGTTCTTGAGTTAAACTTTCTGAGGTTCTTTTTTGAGGTTAGTTAACTTTAATGCGTTAGGCTACCTGACTTTAACATGAATAATGAGACCAATCATCTGCTGTATACACATAGAACTAGCACTCCATGTGAAAGCAAAGATCAAAATGTATGAATATGACGCCCCATTTTCTTTTTTGATTCTTCTATTTGAATATTTAATAGGTATGAAGTTTTCTTTTTATTTGACTTGATATGCAGCCTAGTATGAATGAGTTCTAAGCATGATACATAAAAAATAACTGCATCATATGTATACACACCTTGTATCCCTTGACCTTATGTTTCTTCACCAATGTAGCAAACTGATCAGTTAGTGTACCTAATCTGTGACACATTTTGAAAGAAAGACCTGACACTGATTATTCAAGGAAAATATCTTTAAAATTCCGATAGTTTCTTGCTCATACATATCATTGTGGTTGAAATAGGTGATGGAGAAAAGTCAGTTCCGTCTAGTGACTGATGAAGATATTGAGATTGCACAATCAGGGCAGTATCTTTTAAACCTTCCAATTGAAGTGGACAAATCCAAGGTTCAGTTCATCAGAAGCCATTTAAAGTTCTTTTTTCAGTACAACAACAATAACAACAAAGCCTTATCCCACTAGGTGGGGTCGGCTACATGGATCATACAACGCCATATATTCGTTGATACATGTTCATAAGATTCGACAAAATTTTATGCTGACTGTCGGGGCCTAACACAACCCTCCTCCTTTATCCGGACTTGGGACCGGCTATAAAATATAGGCGGAGTTTATATTTTCGGTAATTAAAATCAATTCTAGATGTTCATGATATTTTGTGCTAACACTGACTTTCTGAAATGTAGCTGGACAATAAGCTTTTATCAAATTACTTTAAAGAGCATCCTCATGAGAATCTCCCAAGCTTTGCCGATAGGGTATCTTCTTCTTACTATTGCATTACTTTGATCTCTTGTGTACTTCACATTTTCTTTTTTCTTTCTCTGTCCCTTCAGTTAACATTTCTCATTCATGATTGTCTGATTTACTTGATCCACATTTGTCTAATGGCTTAAATATTTGAGCAAATGTTTATGACCCGAGATAGATTACAGTGTACAGGAATCCCAAAAATAGTAATCCCCTTTAATTAATTGTTTTTTGCATGTCCAAACACTAAATATATTGATGCACACCTAAAGCTATCTTCAACAGTCTAATTTTAATTAAAATAAGCCCATTTCACTTGGTTTAACCATCAGTGAAGGGGGACAACATTTGTTGGAATGCGAAAGTGTAGTGGTCTAAATGAAGAAGAGATGCTAAGAGAATAGAGAACATAAATAATACTACAACTTGTAAGAAAATGCTAACTTGCTGAAATAATGTATTTCTCTTGATGATTTCCATTACATACCAATAATCTTTTTTATAGTACTCTTTCAAATGTAACATTTGTGATTGTGAATAAATTGTATGAAGTGTTGTAGGTTTCATGATTAAGGCTACTAAATTAAAAATATCTGGTAGAATTTTGAAACTTTGCGACTTATTGTAAGTTTAATTGCCAGTTTACTTTCAACACCCTCTTAATTTGCAATTTTTCAATAGCTTTTTGTAGTTCCCAAATATCTCGGTGTTGGTTGCCTTTGTAAGAAAATCTGTGGATTGATGATATGTGATGATAAACATCAATTGAATTTATTTCAAGTTGACCAAGTCTTTGATGAAATTATGTCTCAATTCGACATGATTCATTCTAGCATGGAAGACATGATTGCTAGTCATTGCAATATCTGATTTGTTGTCGCAAGATTATTGTTGCTTTATTCTGTTCTTGTTGAAAATTACCAAGTACTCTTCTAAGCCAAACAACTTCACATGTAGCTTTGGTGCTTGCAATGTACTCAACTTCTACAGAAGATAGTGCCACTGTTTTTTCTTTTGCTTTTTTGAACTCCAAGATATCACTGTTGTTCCGAGCAGAATATATAACCCGAGGTACACTTTCGGTCGTCTAATGAACCTGCCCAATCTCTACGAGTAAAACCAACTAAGGAATTATTTGCTTCTTTTGCATACCTAATTCCTTGCCTCTTTGTTCCTTGCAAATACTTCAAAGTTCTCTTGCCTGCAGTAACATGCAACTTGCCTGGATTGTTAAAATGTCAAGATATATAGCTCACTGAATGCATAATATCAGGTCTCGTGTTAGTGAAATTGATGAAGGATCCAGCTAGACTTAGAAACTGTGTTGCATCAGCTTTCTTTGCTCCATAATCTTGTAACAGCTTCTCATTCATTTTGCACTTGTCCATATGAAATTTCTTCATCACGTCTTCAAGATATTTTTCTTGGGATAAGTAAATCTCCCTTTGGAATCGCATCACTTGAACTCCAAGAAAATACCACATGAACCCTAGATCAGTCATCTCAAACTATCTCATCATATTAAACTTGAATTCTTTCACCATCTTCATGTTAGTGCTCAAGTAGATAGGGTCATCAACATATTTAAGCAAACAATGAGAAAATCATAAGTTTTCCTTCTTCCCATCAAGTGAGGGCGCACTGGGACTTTTTTTAAAAGCATTCTTTTGAAAATAAGAATCAATTTCATTGTTCCACGCATGAGATGCTTGCTTTAACCCATAGAAGGCTTTCTTTAATCAATATACCATATTTCCATCCTTTCAATTTGATATTCTTCGGATATATCAACATAGACTTCTTCTTGGAGCTCTCCATTAAGGGATGCAAATTTGGCATCAAGTTGATATACAATTTAACTCCATTTGGGTTGCTAGTGCAAGAACCATGCGTATTGTCTCCGTTCTTGCTACGAGAGCATGAGTATCATTATAATCAATTAGATATATATATATATATAATAAAAAATAATCATGTTACGCCGGACCTGGCCCATGCTCGATGGACCTGTGATGTGCTCGATGAGCCCGTGATGTCGGGCCGAGATACGAAAGTTCACCTCTAGCTCCAACCTCATGGTAATTATCAATATCAGTTACATGTGTAGAATCTATGTAGTTTATCAACATCCTGTATCTACTTTTTGATGTTTCACTTACCAAATAATTTGTTTTTATTTCTTCATCGTTCACTTTCTCCATGTGTGCATCTTATTAGTTCTTGACAGCAAGGCTGTCAAACTCGTGAGTGGACTCGTAAACTCGGACGAGTTTAAGAGTCCATGGACCTTAAGCGTGCTAACTTGAGGTTGAATCGTAATATGGCATGGAATCGTTAAATTCGCGCACTAACTCGTTAAACTTGTTCAATCGATAAACTCAGTCTGTAGATGTGTATAATCAATTATTTTGAATATGCTCTTCAATTCCTTCAAAGAATAATCATTTTAGGCTCTAAAATGTTTTCTTCCTCAATCAAAGTCCTGGAAGGAATCATGAATCAATTTAGCCTCCAACAAGCACATAAGAAATTCAAACAAGGTGACGATCATAGTGCAATGTCAATATTCTCATTCAAGCCTCCTGCAATAACCTCTCAGGGAACTTTAATTTGTTCTTCTTGCTATGTCAATATTCTCACTTATCTATCTCCAAAAATATCAATCTACAACTAAACTGAATCCTCCATTTACTCACAAGGCATCAAACATGCAACCAGGACAACAAATTTGTCAATGGTTCAAAAAACATACTTGAGGTATATCATCACAATTGAATTACAGTGTCTTGTTGGTATCTTAATTGATGTATTGTAATGTTTTGAATGTTAATTGTAAATTATGTTTTTAAATTGTAACTGTTTATAATTTTATTCTGCTATCATGCTAATTAAGTACTAAATTTAGATGGCAATATATTATTACTTATTAGGATAAATCAGTGTCTATGTTGGTAATTCACAAAAGGATATGATGAAGTGATGATATATTGATATTTATAATTAAAATTGATATGTACATAGAATCTACGAATTTATGAATCGATTCTATGTTTCATATCTATCGGCACTTGACCGATATTACATGAACTCTCGAACTTAACAGCCTTGCTTGACAGTCATTGTTTATTTGTTGACAAATAAAGCTCTCATTGGTATGTTTCTTCTACATCTGATTCTTTTATTTTCTGTCTTCCTTCAATATGGAAGTATGTCATTTTTCGACGTGGAATTGGTGTTGATCAGACTAGTGGTTATTTTATAATGGAGAAAATTGATACGATCATTTCTTGGGTTTGGGTGTGGACTCAAGCTATTAAATTGTAAGTTATCTGCTTCTCCATTTTCATTTGAACAAATGCATATTTTACTCCATGAAATATAATGCTTTCAGGATTAAGAAACTCTTCATGATGAAACGAATATTGCCAGTGAAGAAATTGAGGAGGAAAGCCAATGAGGATGGCACGGAGACTGAGGAGCAGGACTTTGTCGAACGTAAAAGAATTGAAAACATGGAGATAAGGTTTCCAGTTGTTATGTCAACATGGTTTTCTTATTATTGAGCAGATGTTGTGCATGTCATAGTAATATTGTATACCATGAATTGTTGCAGTGTGAGGAATCTACTGGGAAGGATAACACTCCAAGAACCAACTTTTGACAGAATGATAGTCATCTACAGGTAGGTAGATGCATTAGGGGCATGCAGGTTCTAATTTATGATTAGAAGAAAATGTAGGGCTTTATCTTAATTATTTCAGAAGTAATTAAGTGTCATAAGCTAAAGAATGAGTTCCTCTCATGTTTATACCTCATTAAGAATGGCTGTAAGTCATAATCTCTTTAGTTTCTTTCTTTTTTGTTTGTGGTCTGATATTAGATGTAATGAACAGGCGTGCTAGCTCAAACAAAAAATCAGATCGAGGTATATATGTGAAACATTTCAAAAACATTCCTATGGCTGATATGGAATTAGTCTTGGTAATTATTGAATGTTCGACTTAATTGACAGTATCAATCCATGTCGTCTGACTTATGTTCCTCAATAACAGTCAGCATATTTGTCTTTGCAGCCTGAAAAGAAGAACCCAGGTTTAACTCCAATGGATTGGATCAAGTTCCTTGTTTCAGTTGGTCTTGGCTTGGTAAGTTCTTGAAGTCATAAATTGACACGAAATAACTTGTTTTAGGTTTCTCTCTCTCTCTTTCTGACTTATCTTATTTCAGGTTACTCTTATCAGTTCATTTCAAATACCTAAATTTGATGTATGGATTGTCATAGCTATCCTCTCTGCTCTGTCTGGGTACTGTGCTAAGATCTATTTCACGTAAGAACGCGCTGAAACTATGTTTTTTTTTTATCTACACTGGTACGTTATGTTTTAGGATGTGAGGAGGTTTGGCAAATTTGTCAAGTAATTAGCCTATATCAAACCATGATCAGTTTGTCTAAACTTCTACAGTTCTACCTGCACATTTACATATCGGCCTTCATCCTTTTTTTTTTAGAAGATCGGCCTTCATCTTTCTCAGTTATTAGCTTCTAAACAAAGCATATATATTTGGACATTTGGATCATATTAATACCAAATCTTTGCAGCAATATGATCACAAATATATGACCCACATGTGTGTTAATTTTTCTTTTGTAATCATGAATACTATTTATTTTACTATCCAGGTTGGTTATCTTTGTTTGTTGTCTTCAATTGCCATGCAGATATAAACAAAAGAGAGATACATACGAGAACCTAATAACCCATGCCATGTATGACAAACAACTTGATAGCGGCAGAGGCACACTTCTTCATTTATGCGATGATGTGATTCAACAAGAAGTAAGGACCAAGCTAAATGGTTTAAAAATTGTTCTTATATTCTTCAGCTTCATCACTGTTTTACGATTTGAGCATTCAGGTCAAAGAAGTTATAATCTCATACTTTATCCTGATGAAGCAAGGAAATGCAACAATACAGGTCATCATTTTTTTATCCTTTTCGGAATTCCTTTTAACTCCAGTGCAGGTATGTGAGATAAATGTATGGTCTTTTATTGTTGATGAAATTTAGGATCTAGACCGCAGGTGTGAAAGTCTCATTAAAGACGAGTTTGGAGTGAAATGCAATTTCGATGTTGTTGATGCTATCCAAAAATTAGAGAAACTCGAGATCATTACAACAGTAAATCTCCACTCTGTTCCCTTTTACCTCAGTTTGAGAAATCATCTTCAAATGATTTTCAGTCTCCTGCTAAAATGCTTAAACTTGCCTGAAACCAATCTGCTGCAAAACTTCTTTAAATTGGATTTCGACCTCGTATATACTTGACTTTTAGCAGCCATTCTGAACGGTTTTTTTTGTTAGCAGTATCTTCTTGCGCAAGATTCCAATTGAAACTGTATGATAATTTGTTATTTCCATGATCACTTTGGTATCGATGGATTCAGTTGAAAGCATTAAGCATGAGTAACTCAGGTCTGATTAGGAGACATTGTTTTGTTTTTAGAGCATGCCTAAAAGAGAGGACTTCTGATGTTTTTTCATCTCTAATTTGTGGATGCCTAAGTTGCAGCCTATAGAAGTCATGCAATTGTTTTTTGTATCATGTTCAATGAGGATGGTTGATAAGTGTGGCACAGATACTTCATTATCGTTTGTGCTGATTTCGATTGCGAACTCGAATTTAATGTAGGATTCTGGTGGAAGAATAGAGTGTGTCGATCTGAAGAATGCAAATCACATCATTGGCACCACAACTGAAGAGCTGGTGATGAAAGCTAAACGTGGCTCTGCATCTTGAAAATCTGTGCAAACATAAGTTCACTTCGCTTTCCAATTCATAGAGTAGTTTTGAAATACTAATCCAAACGAACATATTAACCAACTTTTTTTTATGTTTAATCATGCAAGTTATAGTTTAATTAATGCTGTAGTTTTGATTAGAGTTACATCCTTACTAACTTTGCGACAGCTGACATGTACATAAAGTTACGTAATCAAGCAAATTATATATATATATATATATAGGATTAATGGAGGTGTAGCATCCTTAGATGAAACTTGGTGTAACGATTTAATCTCGACCGTCGGATTCAATGGGCCGCTCAGATCAGACCACCTCGAGCACCGGCGTCCTCTCAACCTCGAGCGCCTGCATCCCCCGACCCCTGCGATTTTTGGCACCCTGCGATCGTCCACGCCCCCGACCCCTATGATCGAAGGTGCCTGCGACCCTGCGAGGGCGAGCACCAACCCATCTGTGAGTGCTCCGACGATCGACGTCCCCAATCCCTCTACGAGCGCTTGGACGATCCGACGAGCTCCTCTGCGAGTGCTCCGACGATCGGCGCCCCCGACCCCTTTGCGAGCGCTTGGACGATCCAACGAGCCCCTCTGCCGATCATCGACCCCGACCTCTGCGATTGCTGCACTTGATCGTTGCGTCCAAACTCTGCGATCACCGCTCTCTCCTCTCTCTCGATGATCGACGGCGGTAGATCTGGATCGACAATGGCAGATCTGGATCTACGACAGATCAGATCGGCTGTGGCGGTCGACGAGGGCTCGACGATAGCAAATCTGGTTCAGTGATCGACGATCGACGCGTGGGCTTGCATGGGATGGGGGCGGGGGTGTCGGCGGGATTCTTGATCAATGATGGTGGCGGCAACGCATGAGAACGCCGGAGGTTGCAGAGGTTTTCGGCCATTGTCCGATCGATGTTGTTCGCTAGAAGATGATCCCAGGGGCCGGCGTTCGCGGGCGGCGACGCTCAGAGGTTGTAGGGTTGGGGTTGGGGTGCCGGCGGCGGCGGCGCTCGGAGGTAGCAGAGGTTGGTCGACGGCAATGGCGGCGGCTTGGTGGGGAGAAGGAGATCGTGGAAGAGAGAGGAGAGAAAGTAGAGTTTTGATTTGGACCATAGATCTAAAACGGATGGTCCAGATTAAATCGTTACACCAAGTTTCACCTAAGGGTGCTACACCTCCATTAATCTATATCTATCTATATATACATATGATTTAATGAGCGTGTCAATTGATTTTAGACATACTTTTCTTTATTTTTTTCGATATCTGTAGAGGATCATTAGTGATAACAAAAACATGACTCAAATCATCAACAACAATTATATTCATCATTTTTAAAATTTTGCAATATAATAGATATAATCATTTTATATAAATTCTTATCTTATAAATCTATTTTATATTACAGCTATTAGTAAAGAAAGATATTGAAAAAATAAAAAAAAATATGCATAAAGTTTTTTCCATATATATATATATATGATTTCGGTCCAAAAATAAATCTCACATTAATAGTGAAGTTCTTTCATATTTAATCAACTATAACATTGATTTTTTTAAATATTTTATTTATCAATATTTAATTGCATCATGATTAATAATTGAGAATTCAGTCATCAATTATACTAATAAAATTTTCCAAGTATTCCATTTTCAGAATATTTTTTCTACACCATGAATAATATTTGAGAATTCATTATAATAATAAAAGTTTTCAAGTATTTTATCTATTGTAATTTAATTATACTATAATTAATAATAAAAAGGCTCAGTAATTAATTATAATAGTATTTTTTAATACTTCAAATAGCATAAATTAATTGCAACACTAAAATTAGAGAATGTAATAATTAATTATAATAAAATTTGCATCTATCATAATTTAATTATATCATGATTAATATTCGACAATTCAAAATGATAATATCATTATCAAATTATATATAAATTGTTTGCATTGTAAACATGTACGAGTGAGTAATTGATTTGATCAATTAACTCGACACATAAGAAATTCGAAATGAACGAATCTAATTCTAGGAGCCACAAGCTTATTCAAAAAAATACCCCAATCGAATAACAAATATTATCACATGTAAAATGCCATAGATATAATTGTTTTTATCTCATAACTTTCAACTGAGTTCAAAAGATATCACTAAAATTATAATTTTCGACAACAAACAAAATCAAGAGCGTATCATAATAACACTCAAGAAAAACATGTTTTAAGAATAAATATGAATATAAAACATATGCTATAGTAAGGAAAAGAATTAAAAGATGTAACAATGTAGAAGAAATTAGTGGAGAACTTGACATATCTCCTGACTCTCCCATTGACATGTCTTACATCTTGAAGTAGCTTATTAAATCCTAAGGTCCCCCAAGGGCACAATCTATTGTTATAGGATATTTTGTAAAAAGAATGTGTCATATCTTTAGTGGTTTTTGTGATGATACTTATGCTGAAGGTCTTGATGTACGATGTTGAACTACGAACGGAGTGCACTTCACTATACTTCTATAACAATTAATGCGATATTTTATAACAATTATTCAAGAATTTACATCAACCAATTAATTCAGCGGATAAGCCATATTGTGAATATTTCATGCATGCATAAACATAATGAACTGCACTATAATTTCCTCGGGGATACATTAAATTAACATACACAAGAACAAGTTGCATCTACACTTACTAAAAGACACAATGATGTTTAATTTTGAAAATTTTCAAAAATTATTTCACACGTCATAAAAAAACAACTATAAAATAATTAAGTCGACGTTGTTAAATTGGAACACCTAGTAGAGTTTCTATAGTTACTAAAAATCAGCAAATGTAAATAAAATCAATAGCCACGAGTTGATAGTTTTACTTTGAAAAATAAGGTGCTTAATCTATATATATATATATATATATATATATATATATAAAGCTGGTGCATTGAAAGTTCTCTCCTTCCAAGATGTTCATTAATCTTTTTTGTGGTGCATTTGAATTTTAATTCTTTTCATCTCTAATAATAGAGGAATTTTTTTCTGAACTACAAGGTATTGTAAGTTAATTCTTTTATAAGTTACACACACTTATGATCCAATAAATGTCATTTAGTGCATTAATCTATTTGTCTCTATATATTTTGATGACCTTTGAGCTTCCCACAACTCCTTTCAAGAGATCAGTTGGTTGTGTATTTAAACAAGAAGCGAAAGATTTGCTCAGGAGCAAACGGAAGCGAGCAAGGCGGAAGCCATGTGTGCTTTATGAGCAAGATATAGCAGTAGAGATCAGAATGCGTTGACTAGGGCCATATGCTTTCGTCGCGTGATGGAGTTCGTCAGGGGCAGCTCTTCACGACGCAAATGAGGTAAAAAATCTTGTCATACTCACTCAGTCCCAGAACGTGTATGTACCTCGACTCATTGCCAAAGATAGCGTGCGCTTTGTGAATGCTGATGCCTTACCATCGCAAGGAAATATAAAACGAAAACGACGATGGAGAAGATTAATGTCTCGGCCAATGATGTCAGCGGTTAAACAATAAATCTATAGCAGGGGGGAGCCAGCCATGAAGCGAAATCACATAATATACAACATGCTACTGTACTCAGTTGTTCAAGATGATAACTTTGATGCTTCTAGCATGCATGAATGGGCAACCTGAACAAGCGTCATCCATTATGGCTTTAATTAATTTTATTCTTTGTTGAATAAAGTTGGTTGTGATGACTACATAAAATTTTTGTTGCATTGCTTTATGGATGCGTGTGATATGGTAAGAAAAATAGCTGTGTTTTTCTTTCATAAAGAGTATAAGGAAATTGTGGATGCATGTAATTTGATGTTGTCTTACGTTGTCTAAATTAATTTGCTTATGTGATTATATTATGGAGGTTAAATTTTCTCATCACAGGAAAAAAAAATCTGTTTAAAGAATTGACATTCCAATAATTGAGTAAGATTTGAGCCAGGCTTTCTTTAAGCAATTCATTTGTAAATATGGCATGAATTTTTAAAGTTTTTTTAGCTCTATTACTTTTACAAGCTAATAATAATTTCTTAATATATGCACACGTAAATAATTTTTTTATCTTATATATAAATATATGTATATGAACCTGTCATACATTTGTGTGATTTTGTGTTATGTCTCTTAAACTTTAAATGGACAATAGCCTATTTAATTCGATATCACTATTATTTATTAAATTCGAAATTCCTTCTATTATTTATATGTAATAACGACTTAGCATTAAAGATAATCCACTATCACAATCATTAATACACCGTGCGCCCTTACTCAACCGGCCGTTGTCATTTATAACAAATATTTGATTTTGATCCCATTATGGTTTCATGGTATACCTCTACCGTAATAAAAAAAAATGAAAACTCAACCCATAGTGTTAAAAATAAATATGTTAACTCTTCAATATTATTTATAATCCACCATCATAGTCATTAGTACCGTTTCATTCCATCATATAGTACACAAATAACAATGTTATTGTCTCTAATTAAGCTAATTATAATTAGTCTCGACGGCATGGATGATAATAGATGTGTACATAGATCTCCAACTATGATGATCCCAACAATCAGTATTATCCTATTTACCAAAGTGCAACCCCTAAGCACGCACTTTTTTTCCATTTAACAAAATTGATCTTAGATATTCCTTCTCCCTTGAAATTTTAATTCAATTCTTGTATTTAATCTTTCTTATATATTTCATCCTACTCATTGTAATTTTCCATCATATTTTTACCATATATTTGAATTATTAAGTTTTTATTTGGTTTATTATTTATGGTATAACTCATCTTTCCTTTCAATTTTTTTTTATTTATCTTCCTTCCCTTTATCCAAAAGCATGGTCCTTCTACTTTCCCTTTTATCTTTCCCTTTATTTTACATATGTTTCATCCATATGATCAATTTTATTTTATTTCTTCTCTTACATTCACATCTTTTTTTTCTTTCCATTTATTATGTACAATCATTTTTTCATTATGCGACTATTATCTATTGTGTTATGTCATAATAAAAAATTGACCAAATAAATATTTTTCATCCTTTTTTTCTAAATGTGAGCATTTTACTTTTTCTTTCATTTTTCACAAACAAAGTTTATTTTCATTAAACATTTACCTTATAATAATTTTTGTTGAAAATACATTTGTAAAAAATTGAATCGGACACATATTTAAGTCAAATTTTATGTACACATGCAATCTATCTGATATTTTATGAACTTAATACAGAGATATAAACTTTTTTAATATAAAAAATTAAAGGAGATATATAAAAAAATTCTCATACTTATTATAATTATTTAGTAATGCATATTATAATATATTTAAAATTGCACTAAGTGTAAGGGATTTAAAATTGACTCATTTTACATAGTGAGATTTTTAGTGGAGACATTATGAATGGAAGATAAACCATGAGTGCAAAGTGAAACTTCTATACTACTAATAATAATGATGATGGATTAGTGGATACGTTATGAGTAACTCTTAGTTGAAAAGCAATATTTTTTTGTAGGGGGATGAAACAATGTTGAGAAGGGCTATGAAGTATACATTGCAAAATGGTCACGATCACGATGTCGATGAGAAGAGCGATGCCGATGCCTCTAGCAATGTCGAGATGGCTACCTTGCGCTCAAGGTTGATGCCAGACGCGAAGCTCTGAGGACGAGGAGTCGGTGTTGAGACACCGAGGGCGGACTTGAGAGAACAAATCGTGAAGGTCCTCATGAAGTAGAGACGATGAGATAGATGACAACTTTGCGCACGAATTGATGTCGAACGCAAAGCTCAAGCAGAGAAGAGGAGGTGGGAGGATGAGGAGCTAACATTGCAGTGCTGAGAAGGTGGAGTTGAGAAACCAAATCGCAAAGATGAAATCATTGCCGATGTCTCCATTGGCATGGAGGATGGTGGCCTTGTGTTGACTTGTATCGAACGTGAAGCTTCGACACAAGTGGTTGGAGGAGTTCACCCATAAAACATAAAATTATTTTATTATAAAAGAATTAAAATAATATATTTTGAAATATTTAAATATTTTTAAAATAAAAAATTATAAACCATTTTTTATAAAATATTTATAAATTAATTAAAATTGCGCAAAGTGCGAGGATGTTCCCTAGTTGTTAATAAATAGGCATGCATTGCATAGCTGCCATTTGAATCATCATCTCGTCACGAGGTGGTATTAATTTAATGATAGAGGTGCAACAAAAAATCAGGGACGTGGATCTTTATTTAATCAAAATCTTTGCATCATTATTGCATACAAATCATATTTTTTTAGTAACTTGTGTTCAAACTATTATCACATGATCATTATAGAATTTGAACCATATGAATTAGGTATCAATTTTCAATACTAAACTGATTTGATGGTTGGTTCTCCATTTCTATAAAATGTTTATCATTTCTTATTAATATAGACATCTCATAATATTTTTATAAGATTACAAGCATCTATTCTCTTATTGATTCTCCCTACAGAACTTTCAATATCTCGTATAATCTTGTTATCAAACTCGAAAAATAAAATTCATACTTTTCTATCTACACATCCAACAAAATATTTTTTAATTTCATAATAAGAATCATATATATATATATAATTTTCATAATCAGATTCATATTTCACTTATGTTATTTATAGCACATTTACAAACTGATTTTGATTATTCAAAACAACATAACAATACTTTATTCTGATTTTTCCTATCCTCTTATCCAATATTTTATTCGGATCAATCTCAATCTTGTAGAATTAAGGTTCAAAGTCAATTTATACATAAGTTATTCAAAATTTTAAATAACCATGATCACTTGAAAGTGTCTAACAATTATAGCGTTCAAACTCAAAGATTTAATTATTAAAATTAGAATATTAATGATCTAATATATATCTATTATCTAGTTCTCATACATATGGGTAATCCATTGTATATTAAATACAAACTATGAATGGTGGCTTTTAAGTATCCTTTCATCATACTTTCGTAAAGTTCAAATGTATTTATTTCAAAACATAATGTCTCATTGCAAAACTTTTATAACACAATATTTTAGAATGTGACTTTTTTTTATATTTTGCATTTCTCTATTCATATTCAATCATATGTAAATGATTAGTCCATATTTTCTTAGATTGAGTACAAAAGAACACATCATGCTTTCTTTCTGTATTAGGAAGAAAGACTACATAATAATTAATTGATCAAAATCATATATCATATTATCATATGCACCAAGGACATGATTTGTTTTTCTTAGAAATGATACGATCTAGTACCATGAGATGAAGCCAAAACTCACGCATAATTTGGCTTTTAATTTTATTTTTCCTATAGGAATTCTATGAAATAGTGATTAAATATTTCTCATAATGTGCATGAATTTAGGAATTACGAGATCATTAGTTTATGAGTAGTTTAAAGGTCAAGAATTTGTAGTAAGCATATTAAATTCCATGTATATAACTTTTGAGATATCACATTCTTTAACTTTAGCCAACGATATCACTATTTTAAATTCATTTTTTAGAATCTGGTAGTACTTGTACCTGATCAAGCAAGTTACTCATTCTTAATAAATTATTCTTCACAATAACTTAAAATATATATAATTCACGTCCAACTAAGGAACTTATCTTTCTTTTTGAAGAATAAATCCGAAGCTTAGAATTTCAACTGAATGTATACCTCATCGGAATGCTTGTGTAGTTCTTTTAATCTTATAAGTGTTACAGGATAAGGAGTCTTAGAAATAAGAATAGTTCTATGAATAGTTCCATAAAGAATTCCCTCTATCTCCTCGGTGATAATCTGAAAAGATCTTAACATTTTAATAAATTCAGATATGATTGAAATATCTTCCAATCATAATCCCTTTTACATTTATCTCGATGACAGAGTAAAAGTAAGTTTCTCATCCCTTCCTAATTAACTTCTCTATGATTACTATATAAATAATGCGAGAGGGGAAATTTTTGACATTATCAGAAAATATAACTCTTAATATTCCTAATATCTCAAAATAAATTTCTTTCTTAAAACAATGTGGAGTGGTAAGATGAAGAACTAATCAATCCATTTCAAATAAGACATTACAGTCTTGAATTTTTAATGTAATGAACATTGTCATCATTTCCCACTCAGCTACTTTCACTCCATATTCATTTATATCTTTTGCAAATACTACTAGTTTGATTCATAACATTGCCATCATGAAACATTATTGATAGACCCAATATAATCACATCATCACATAGGAAGGATCATTGTTGACATCAAATGCTCACCCTATACTGATTGCATGATGCATGAGATGAAAATGAACTCCTAATAGGTCGACCGTCAGATAGAGCAAATTTACAAAGGCCAATAATATCAAATTGGCCCTCACCACATTACTCATGTGGTGATATGTTTAAAATAAGAGAAGTAATAAAAAACATGCACTATCAATCTAATGCAGATAATGTTACCTAATTTTAAACTTAAGTCATACTGTCTATATAATCTTATAACCTAAGCTCTGATACTAAAATCTGTCACACCCCACTCCGTGACTAAGTTTTAATCATAATTATTATTTTCTTTAATCTTATTTAGCAATTCTAAAAATAAAATCGACAAAACCTCCTCCCTTAATTATTTTATGCCATTTGTCAATACATACGATAGATGGATATATATATATCCATCCATCAAAGTTTAATAAAAAGCTACAAGACATCACATTCACATATTATCACTATCATTTCACAACCCATTTCACATTTAACACTCCACAAGATCAAGTTTTATACAACCTTACAAAATAAATCTAATAAACTCTAGTACAACTCTCGAGTTTATCTATCACATGCATGCTTTCAAAAATAAAAGTGAAAGAAAAATAAAAGTGCTCCGACAGTTCGACCTCTTCTATATGCATCAAAAGCAAGTTTCGAGTCGACTTAATTCGAGAAGTTGGAATTATCTAAAAATTTCAACAAGGGTAATGTGAGCAACAATCGTTTGCTCAGTAAGTGGAATAAAAGTACAATATAGGGAAATAATACAAGTGCATATAACACTTAAATAATCAAGTTCTCCATATGAGAAAATATTTAAAACATAACCCATATAACATAAGTTCCCAAATCATATGAACTTTAATATCTATATAAGTAACTCAAGATATCATCATGTTCATAATTAAACTCCACACATGTGTCATCACACATACTCATCATGAGTCAATACATATCCCTCCATTATTATATGTCATATAGTTAAGTAGAGCTTCATAATCAAGAGTATCGAATACGCAGAGCAAATTATGAATCAATACGTATTCCTCCATTTGAAATACACAGAGCATATCATGGATCAATACGTATTCCTCCATCTGAAATATGCAAAGCATATCATGGGTCATTCAATGCACACAGAGCAGCCCCCAAAGGGCAAAGACACCCGATATACGCCCCAAAGATTTCATGTATATCGAATGCAGTTCCAAAGACCTTTTTCAATCAGCATGGCCAATGAACACATGGAATTTAACAATATCAAAATACACATGTCATAATCACATATCATTATCAAATAAAACTTATTTTAACTTCACAAGCATTGTTCTCTAAAAATATTTTCATATAAGAGGTTATTCCAACTCATATAAAATCAATGAAACATATCATAAATACGTTTCATAACTCAAAATATGTTTCAACAATAATAATAGTAATAATCTTTGCTTGAGATAATATCATAAATAAAAGAACTAACATATAACATTTTGCTATATCGTAAATTTACCCACTCACCTTGTACTTTATGTTTTCAATGAGGTTTACTAGATTTTCCTCCTTTCACTTGTAGCTTGTTGGTTTCCTACAAATAAAGATGCTATTTCACTTTCCAATTACTAATAATAGCAATATGTAATGCTTGCTCATGCATGAACACTTGTTCACCTTAAAATACATATAATCCTTTCTAATATTAATATATAATTTTAGTTGTTTATATTCATATGTTACTTCCCACTTGGAACTTCTCAATCTTTCATAACTTAACTAGTTGCTCTCTCAGGATTTCAGACTGAGTGTATGTCAATAAATAGTTCATAACTTCTTAACCACATATGCAAAACTCATGATTCAGAATAAATTAGAAATTAGAAATACTAAGGTTTCCAACCCCCAAATATCATTAACTATGTCCAAGTGAGTAATTCATAACATCCCAAGAAATCTGACTTAGAGTTTGTGTCTTGACAGACTATATGTCACTGAACGATTAATTTATATCTTTAACAATACGTATTCATTTGATGAGATACTAATTTTTCTAGAATCTAGATCTCCGTAGCATTTAGGCATAAAAATTGTGGAATTTAACTCCTTGTGTGCACTTATAACACAAATAATTAATTAGGATCGTGATAGAATCTGATAGAAGAATCACTATGAAATGAAAAATTCATTTCTCCCAAAATACAAGTCCAAATAGGTTGATTCTACTTTTCACCGAACTCTTAGAATGTCTAATTAATCATATCCAAATTTTAAATCCTAATTAATTATATTCTTACAAATTGAACCTGTATCAGACTCAGGACATGTTGAGCGACCCATGAAGATCACTTCATAACTTTCTCTATAAATATTATTTTTAGATGATTCTTGTGCTCAGGGAAAGATAACTTCAGAAAGATGAAGAATGTAAAAATTAGGATTTATGAAGAACAAATCAGGAAGATACAGTCATATGAAGGTGAAGGTCGATTTCGGATCCGCAGATTCACCTTAACCCAGCAAATTTGTCGAATTGCTTCAGGCTGTTTGGCTATGAATCACCTTAACCCAACAAATTAGGTTTGTAGACGATAAGAAAAAATGATTTATATATTTTTTTCAGAATTTTAACACGTCATATGGTGATTTTAAAAAAATACATTACTAAGCAGCTGATGAGCTGCCTGCTTCAGCTGCTTGAAGTCCCATTGGTTGAAATAAAGGTCCAATCATATTATTTTGTTAAAAATTAGTGTTAAACTCTAATTAACATTAGTTAATCATTGCTAAACATATTTATTATAATATTTACAAATATTAAATTTTATTTTTAATAGTCTTATATAATTTCTTTATAACGCTTATCAATAATTTAATTATCATTATACTTTAATCCAAAAGTTAATTGCTACACGCAACCATGACTATATATAAGCGTCTAAACTGACTTAATATGCTAATTAAAAGTATGATTATATATATATATATGATGTTTATGGAGCACGTCCGTGACAAACTATATATCCCTAACAAGTCATAGTTCTCTGTAAGTTGTGAATATACTCATGGGTCGCACGATTCATTTATCATAATGGACATTAATGAAATCATATATGAGTTATGTGACGCCCTATTACTCCTTTTGGCACCACAAGGAGTGAAATCGGAAAATGAATGGTTTAAATTCAAATTCAAATCTTCAACAAAAATCAACGTTCCAAAAATAAACTAACTCTGAAAATTTCCAAAAAATTTGTCGTGACGTATGCGTAAATTCATCTATTCATCATGTACAACAATTCATATATATCTCATTACAAATAATTAACTTCAAAACTTTAATCATCACATGCAGTTATAAGGACATTACTGGCAATTCAACAAATAACTAAAATGATAGGACACATGGCCAAAATAGTAAGTCTCAAGCTCACTCTCGAATCAAAATCACGAGCCAAATGCTCGTAAACCATATAACGTGAGCGTCATTCGCTCCACACAATTATCCAACATTTTCAAAATCTTTCAACACATTCATCAAGTAATAAATCCGTATAAAAAAAACTCAATCAACACAATGTTAGCTATTCAATGATCACGCCTCTCACACATGCTCATTTCCTAATCAGTTTACATTCCTTATTTTATGCTATGCAAGCTTTCATTCATTATCTGAAAAAATAATGATAAACAAGATGTGTGAACATAAAGAGGCACAGTGAGTAAAACGACTATCTCAAATATTAAAATAACGAAGGAAAAACCAACATCTTTATTTTCAGAAATCATTCCGAACCCTTTTCAATTCTTCAAGAAAATTCATTTAAATAATAATCATACCAAAATGAATGCACATGCCTGATAATAAAATAATATCATAAAACTTGAGAACATCATCAAATACGAATATCCATACCACTCATCAATCGAGTGTTTTTTCACACACTCCTCATGTCACTATATCGTCACAGGTGGTTATTCTAATTCCGTCCCTCGTGTCACTATATCGCCACAGGACGTAGAACCGCTCCTCATGTCACTATATCAACACAGAGTTTGTTTCTTTTCTTTTTTTCATTTCATCCCTCGTGTCACTATATCGCCACAGGATGGATGTTCTAATTCCCCCCTTCGTGTCACTATATTGACACAGGTGTTGAACCTGCTCCTCGTGTCACTATATCGACACAAAGCAAATCGGATCCCAACCGGTCTACTCGGAGTTGGCCAAATCTTCGATGTGCAAACACTCCACCTTATGCAGATTTTTACATGTAATGCATATGATGCATGTATGCAATTTCCAAATAGAAGTTTAGAATTAGAAACCGTCATATAAACTTTCCTTTTCAAAAATCAAATATTCACTTCAATTTCATAAGGATAAACTTCGACGGCTTTTCAAAATTCATAATAAAATGTCACAAGTCTATGATGAAAAACATACGAAGCATACAAATATATGAATATGCATGAAGGAAAGTATCACGAAAATTCATTCCACATCGGGTGGAACAATGTCATCACTCTAAAAAGTTTAGCAATTCATATACATTGAGATAAGTTCCCTCACTTTGGATTCGTCGAGTCACAAATTATCCTCTCATCCGAATCCAATCAAAAGCAAACACAATCTATCATATCCATTACTTGATAAATTAATATTATAAAAATTTAACCGCCTATCGTAAACCAAGTCCTATTATAGATTTTCTACAATACTTACCAAGAAGAAAATGAAGGTCTCGTCGTCTAGTAATCGCCTAATCGAATCTAAATAACCGAATCGTCGCCTCTAATTAACAATCACTATAAGCAAAGTTCAAATTAATTTTTAAGACAACTTTCAATTAGAACTTTCACTACATTATAAAAATTTACTTCTAATTATCCGAGCATTCATACCACAACCACTGCAGTCATCGCTCTCAAAATCACCGCCGCATCCGTCAAAATGTCGAAAAGCCATCGAACGTCTTCTTCATCAATAATAAAATAAAGTTACTTTAAATTTGTCCACATAGCTGAAATTCAATCACATGCACATTCTTATTCGCTTACCAACCGCGATAAGAGAACAAGTCGCCGAAAAGGTCGCCGGAGAATGATCGGAATTCGAAACCTACGAACCTAAAAATGATTTAACGACTAATTATTATACGTACAACAATCTAATTTCTTTTTGTCTCATGTGTGCACCTACCAGAACGTCGAGATAAGCTTGACCGGAGTTCCCCGTCAGTTCACCGAAAAAGTTTGCCGAAAAATCTCAATCTTGGTCTCTTACGTGATTTGGAATAAAAACATGATTAAAATATCTTAAAATGATAATAATCGACCTAAGAATGATGTACAACTCACCAAGAAAGATATCGGTGTGAAAATCGTCGCCGGCGAAATTTTCATCTTCCTTGCATTTTAAGCTCGCTGCATCACACACAGTCGAGCGATCATCTCCTAACCCATGTCAAAATATTTGTCTCGTCGTCCTCTTTTCAAAGACACCTCATATGCGAATGGAGCGCCGAAAAGGATGGCGGCTAGAGATGTCGCGTGGTGGTCACTGTAGCATCGGGGTGGTATTATTTTTTTTTCTCCACGCGTCGCTTTATTTTTTTTTTTGCTTTCCTTTCCCGCACAAATTCCATATATATATATATATATATATATATATATGTATGAATGCATGGTGTTAGTGTGCATGTGCGAAGTGTGCTGTCCGATGGACTCTACTGCAGTCCTACTCACGGTCGTCATGTCCAAGTCCTCCCTTGAATTTGTCCAAGTCCTCCCTTGAATTTCAACGACATCCAAAGGTATATGAATTGTGAATATGTGGCTTCTTTTTTTACATGATTAAATTCCGGACTACGAGTTCGAAATAACGTAAAAAAGTCATCCATGATTCATTCTTCCGCTGTCAAGTATTTCAATAATACTCTCTTATTATTTGAATCAATTCTTTCAAAAAGGATTGTTGAGCGTCGGTGCTTATGAAAATTGACTGTAAGAAAAAAAAATAAGGAAAAGAAGAGAACGAACCAATCAAACATAACGTTGATACTAATAAGAAAAATAAAGTACATGATCGAAAAAATTAAGGAACAGGGCGCAGAACATTAAAATCAATAAAAACATTGCACATTAAGCTACCACAATCACTTAATTCTCCCCTTGGTTTTGATATCTCGCGTCTTCGATCAACGAGCTGTAACGTTGCTGCTTCCAATCCTCCACGGCTCCCAGATGGGCGCTTTGTTGCTCAAGTACCTGCCCGCCACCTTCTCCTCCAAGATGGCAATGGCCTCCCTCGACTTGATGCACCTGGGCGTCTTGTATTGGTTCACCGACGACCCCTGCGACACGCAAAAGTCCATCAGCGCGTCGAAGGCGCCGCGCCGGACCACCCTTATCTCAAGCGGCCCGATGGATCGGTCCCTGCTCCTGCACAACTGGTAAACGGCGTCCAGGTGCGACTCCACCACCGAACAGCACTCCTCCATGATCGCTTGGTCGAGGCCGGCAACGAGGTCGCCGGAGGCGCCTGCTCCCTTGGCTTGGACCTCCCAGAAGAGCACGTAGTGGCCGGGGATGGAGGACGTGTCGGCGAAGCTGGAGAACTCGGCGACCAGGTATCCGAGGGGCTCGAGGAGGAGCTTGGCTTGCGTCACGGCCCGGAGGAGGTCCTCTTCGTTGGTCTTTTCGTAGTCGACGCTGAGGACGACGTTGCGGCGGTGCACGAACCGGAACTGCGGCGCCGCGTTGTGGAAGCCGGTCGCCATGAGGATGTCGCCCACCCTGTACCTATATAAACCAGCCGAGAGGGGAGAGAGAGAGAACACAAAGCTAGTCACACCGTAATGGCGTCTCACACTCACGGTGGCATTGCAGAAGCATGCAATGGAGAATGAATAATCAAAATAGAAAGCAAATCTCAAACTAACATACTAAAGAATTTTGAGATGAAACAACCAAAACGAAACACACGAATTCTATTTCTGCATTATAGTATAGGAAAACCATTTCTGCATCCGTAAATACAAGTATTACGGAGACAAGCTTTTTAAATCATATATCGTACTGAAAAATTAAACATTATTGAATAAAAGTAGTTCAAACAAGAACAAAAGATGAGCGACTAAAGATTGGTTAAAAACATCTCATGTACGTAGTTCAGTAGTTCTATGGCAGGATTTCTAAAAGTGCCACAGAAAGATGCATTACTTTTCCTTCAGAACGGCAGAAACCTAATTAACATTTGAGTTGATAATTTGATAATATTTTGTTATGACTTAACATGGCACTAAAAGGGAAGTAGAGTTTCTCCCAAATAATTACATCTATACTCTTGTTCTGACAGTGAAATTTTGACTGAAACCCACTATGATCTTTAATAGGAGGCTTGACATTGAAATGCTATTTGGAGAAGCATGTTCTGTGGACAGGATAGGCCTGCAACTGTCCTATCTCCACGTTTATCTTTGGATTCCAGTTAGTGTTTGTGTGTTGTATATAGAGATTTTTCAAGGTTGATATAGAGGTGAAATGTTGTATACTAAGAGAAAATTCATACAGGAGTAGAAGATTGCAAAGATATCGTAGAAAAAATTAGAAGAGACATATGATTTATCCAGATTTATTCTTGATATTAGGACTACAAAGAAGTTTCACTATATCTTTGATTATAATCGTCATATATTACATATGAAAATAAACTATATATATGTGTCTCTTTCAAACAAAATCAAAATTCGAACAAAACAGAGAAAACCCTTAATTTGTATCACACGGATCGGCTAAATAAAAATCCAAATCCGTCTAAGTTCCGGGGACAGCGTCCCAAACCCCTACCCACTCATCGGCGAGCGGGACCGCCGTCGGGGGCGGTGCCTCCGAACCCCTCCTTTTGTCAGTACATCAGCAACGTGAGTAATTGGATAAACTCAAATTCCCTTAAGCCCGTGTCTAAGTCGTGTGAACGAACTCAGACGTGAGAAACAAGATCACCAACTCCAACAGTATATTCATGTTTTTTTTACTTTACTTTTGTGTGTATGTGTGAAAGCAGGACTCCATTGATCTTCTTTTCAAGCTGACCTATTTGCCACAATAAAAAAAAAAAGAAGCGTCCTCGAGTGACCAGTTGATGTCGCATAGAATGTATCCGTCATCTACAGAGATGTAAATAGTAATACATGTCCGAGATCAGTCCTTGGAGGCCAAAAGTCAGAAACTACAGGCCAGATATTGTTTATAAATCTTGAATTCGGATTAAACTACTCAATTATTGCATAGTTTATGTTAATCCTGACATAAAAGATCTAGTGGGAGAAAAATCAAGTTATGCCTGCAACGTGCATGGATCAGTAATCAGTGCAACCAAACAGATACGGGCTACCTGCTACATAAATAATAAGACCATTGAGGACACAAGAGCATGTGTTTCAGATCCAATGAAAGCTGAGAGCTCACCTGTAAACGTGGTGACGACAAGCTCGTAGTAACGATCTACTTCCACGTCCACGAGATCCACCACCTTGAGATCACCACTGCAGTCGCATTCGATGTTCTCAGCATCGTCATCGTCGGGCTTGTCGACTTTTATGAACTCGAAGTAGGCCATGTTGGGCAGGAGAGTGTAGCAGACATCTGATGGCAGGTCCAACGGTCGTAGGTTGATGCCAAAGAAGCACTCGGACGAGGCGTACATGGTGGAGACAAGTGGCAGACCGCCGCCGTAGAATTCGAGCAGCGGAATGTATTGAGCCATTGATCCTGTGACGATGACATCGATGTACTTTGTTCTCGGCCACAGGCGCTTAACTATTGCTTCCCATGGCACATCTCTGCACTCCGCTTCGATCTTCTTGGCCAATTCTGTTTTCGGGCCGTTAAGAATACTTCCGACGGCGCTTCTGCATCCCGTGTCAGTGATCCATGAGCTCAGTTCTCCCGTTCTAATGTTGGCGCAGAGCTCCACCCAGTGGTCTTCCAGGAACTTGATGGCACGGAGGAAGGCACAGGCGAAGACGGCGCCCACGCGGAGGACCTCGTCGCGCTGGATCAAAACGCAGAGGAGCTGGGAGAACATGCTCTGCTTACTGTCCGGGCACAGGATGGTCTCGTCTGGGCTGGTGTTCACATTGTACTTGTTGAAGGGCCGGTTCCTGAAGTTGCTGCTCTTGTAGTAGCTGGTGAGCACAGGCCTCGCGGCGAGCCCCGAGGGCGTGACTATCTCCGGTTTGATGAACAGGAGGTACATGCCCTTTCCTTGGTCGAGGCCCTCGACATATCTGACATTAATGCAGCACTAGTTAGCTCAATCTTGGTGCAGCATACAGGTAAATCATGCATTGGTGCAAAGAAGAGGTTCACACTGGTTCGTCACAGAGATCAGGAGGTTGGGTATGAAGGTCTTCCTGTCGTGATCCTCCACGGTAGAAGGCATCATCTTTGGCTGACCCCCTGAAGTCCCAGAACTGTGCAGTAATGTATAATAGTAAGTTTCATGAGACAGGAATGAAGGTTTTGAGTTTCCCGACATTCAACAGTGCATACCTCGTTAGAAGCTCTGTGATGGGTTCTGCACAGACGATCTGAGAAGGCTCGCCATTGGCCAGCCTTTCAACATAAGGCTTGACCTGATCATAATCCACAACAGACTTTTTTCTTGAAGCGTTCTGAGGTTGTGTCGCCCTTCATGAAGCCATGCAAGTACCCGGTCTCTGCATTTTTAGTCAGTATCTCTTTCAGAACCTGCTGCTGAACTTGGCCTGCATTGGTGGTTAAGTCCTCAATGAGTTTTAGGCACCCTTCCATATCATTAGGATCGCAAGAGAACACCATTATCGATTGAAGAGGTGGCTATCTCAATGTGAGGGAAATCTTATTGGAACAGAAGTGGTAGCTGTTTCATATCATGAGGAGGAGAGACAAGAAAATGGACAGACAAGAAGTGTTAGAGAAAGAGAGAGAGGACCCATGCAGTCTTCACCTTGTTGGGAGGAGAGTTATTGGAGAGCCTGTGTGATTGCACTGTGATTACATTATCAGTCAAAGTCGTGGTCCTCTAGAAAGTAGAAACTTGTACGGTAAGTAATAACTCTGATCAAGTAATAAAAAAAAATAGGTAGAAATTGGACTCCTTTCCAGGATGGTATAGGTGCGTCTTTGCTTGCAAGGGATTTGTTATTTTTATTAACAATTTCTCTTTCTTATTAGCTACCGTCGGTAATATTCTCATGACTAACTCACTCTTGAAGACAAGCCGGGGGAGCTCCATTCAACTAAAAAAATCGATTAAGGTGCTCAAAAATTTTATCCACAATTAAGGCTAACTCGATCTCCCCCTCTCAGGCTCTCAATTTGCATGGTGTAAGATAGAATCTATTGTCGTCTAGATAGAGCTTTTATTAATCATCATTTGTTAACTCAATTTCCGTACTTGTCTTTACATAATCTAGTTAGAGGCACCTCTGATCATGCCCTCATATTCTTCAAGTCGAATTGTTCAACACATAAAGCTAGAGTATTTTGATATGAACACTTCTAATTTCAATACCATGAAACTCGAAAAATTGTGGGTCAAGTTTGGGATTCCATAGTTGGTACTACTTCAGTTCAACACTCATTTAACCAAGTCAAAAAGCTTACTATTAGTTGGAACAAATCTAGTCTTGGTAAATTAGAAAACATGGCCCATATGGTAAAGTAAGAAATCCTCTCCCTTGAACTTAAAGATGAAATTCAGAAACTCAAAGATCTAAGATGTAAGTATAATTAACATGCAGTCTCAAAGTTTTAAAAATTTAAAATTTTCTAATCATGTATTCAAACTTTCTAATGCTCTTTATGGATTTAAATAAATTTCTAGAGCTTGGTATAAAAGAAATTTGGAATGGATGAATGTAAGTCAAGTTCAAATCCCACGAGTACTACAACTAAATTGGATAAAGATGAGAAAGAAAAATCCATTGATCAAAAGAGGTATAAAGGTATGATTGATAGTTTGGTTTACTTGATGACATTTAGGTCGGATATAATGTTTAGTGTATGCTTGTGTGCAAGATTTCAATCCGCGTCTAAAGAATCACACCTAGTTGTCATTAAGATAATATTGCGTTATTTAAAGCATACATGTGATTTAGGAATTGGTATGATAGGGACTCATCTTTTGACTTACATGTCTATACCAATGCGGATTTTGTCGGATGTAAAGTTGATAGGAAAAATATTAGTGGGATGTGTTATTTTCTTGGTAGCTCTCTTATCTCATGGGCTAGCAAAAAGCAAAACTTCATCGCACTGTCTACCACCGAGACCGAGTATATAGCAGCCCATAGTTGTTATGCACAAATATTATGGGTAAAACAATAATTACTTGATTATGGTATAAGTTGTTCAAGTGTACCCATAAGTGCGATAACACAAATGCAATAGAAATGACTAAAAACTCAATTCAACATTCTAGAACTAAACATATTGATTTGCGTTATCATTTTCATTAGAAAAAATGTGACACTTAAAGACATTGCTATTAAACATGTGTCTACCGAAATTCAACTTACGAATATTTTCACAAAACCCTTAAGTGAGGAAAGATTTTGTATGCTTAGACGTGAACTTGGGATGTTAGGAACCTGATTGCCTCTCAATTCAACTCATGAGTAACTTGGTTATGCAAGTATCATTTGTGAATTGAATTGAATATAAAATTGTGTTTCACAACACATACAACCAGACCGGTCGACCATTATTATATCGCTCGACCATTATAGATCTGACCGGATGACCATTAAAGTTATCAAACGATCGATTTTGCTCTACGAAGTACGCACTTTCAGAACGGTCACCTGAAAGTATTTTGGATGACCGTCAGAAATGAAAACGGATCGATTATAATGCGCAAGGAATAATTGTCATTTGTGCGCCGACAATATAACGTTTCAACACAATATAAAAGGGCGCCGACAAAATTTTCCCCAATTTCTTTAACCCTCTCGATTTCGAACGACATTTGTGCGCTGCCGTCGCCGCTCCATCTCACTGAAAATCTCTCTCATCTTTCCGACCATCTTTCTCGACCATCTCTTCCAGCGATCCTCCCCGTCGTTGACTGCAGTCCGCTTCCATCAGGGGATCTCAAGTCGCTCGTCTTCTTAGACAGTGAAGAAATCAACTCCGACGAATTAGATTTCGGCGACCACTAAAGATCAGTGCAACAGTTCCCATCCGGTGACCTTTCTCAGTGATCGACGAATCAAATTCCGACAAACACGTGGCTTGATTGTTCGATTTCCCTCGATTCTTTTCTTAAATTTTTCATCTTTGACCCTAACATTTTTCGACACCATGATTCGCATTGCAGGTGTGATTGAACATTGATATCAGTCTGTTTGTCTTCTCTCTCTCAAATTGGTTTTTCTTCTTCTATCATGAGTTAATCCACACACAGATTTTCTAGGGCACGACCTTCATGTTCTTTGTCGAAAGATTGTGTAATTGTTGCATCTTTCTGCTACATATCGTTCTGATTGTGGAAAAAAATTAACTTGTGTAGTATTGTTCTTGACATTTCGATCAATCAAAGGATCGATTATTCTGTCATGTACCTTAGCACGTTTTCCATGATGGTCGACCATTTTTTTCGATCCTGTCAGTCTCAATTCTCTCTCGGTTTAATTCTTGACTTGTTTCGCAACAAATGCCACCAAAGAAGATGGTTGTTGCTGATCCTCGAAAGAGGAAGGAACCAGGGTCTTCTTCTCATCCACCGTTAGCCTCTCCGACATCGCCTCCCGAAGAATTTGATTCTTTTATATTTGCTAACATGTCTACTACGTTAAATTTTCAACAGCTTTATTCCTCTAGAGAAGTAGCACGTGGCATAAGAATTTATTGGAATTCCCTAAACATGAACTTTGTCCATGATTTGTTTGATGGCGTTGGGTGGCTCCCACTCTTTGATGTCCACGAGCCTGTCTATTCTAAGTTGGTTCGACTTTTCTATGCCAACTTATTATTTTCTGAATCTAATTCTTATGTGACTTCTAAAATTCTTGGTCATAATATTAAGATCACTCCATCTTTGATTTTGTGAGACCTTTGATGTTACCAAAGGAGGACTCACAAACATTGCGACTCATATGTGACCCTCCGATGTCACCGAAGCCCTTGAGGTTGTTTTTCGTGGTGAAGTAGATAACTTTCCGATGAAAGGAATTCTAAAGAAGTTGATTCCCCAACTTCTTATTGCTCATCGTATTGTTAGTCACATCATATTTTCTCGATCCGGTTATTACATTGATATGACTTTTTATGACTCACGTCTTCTCTATTGTCTTCTTCGAAATGACCTTCCTCCGATTAATTTTGGAGCCTACATGATTTATCACTTCATATCCATCAAAGAAAAGATAGACTCCAAATGTTCTCATAATATGATTCTTCACTTTGATTCTTTTCTTACTTAGATCTTTCTTCAAAAATATATTATTATTCCTAAGTCAGAGCCACACTATTCTGAGAGACCCACTGATATCATTGAGAAGGTCACCTTGAAGCAAAAGGGACTTGTTCTTATTGACAACGAATGGATCTTTGCCAAAAAAAAGGACAAGAGACATCACAAGACTTGGATTCTGATGATGCAGCAGGTACAGAGATTCCTATGAGAGCTCCTATGTGCAGGACCTTCATGGGAGCAATATATACATCCTCCATCTGCGTCGACTAGTGTATGGCATTCATCTACAGTCCCTTCACGTGATGAGTGGGATGAGATGATTGCACGCATGGACAGCATCGATAGAAACGCTTAGATGACGAGACCACACACATGAAGCACTTGGAGATTGATCATCGTCTCACTCAAGATTGTTTATTTGCATACTTTCGCTCTCAAGGCTTCGACATTTCATCTTATGAGCGAGTTGCACCTCCGCCACCCAACGATGCTCTAGATGGTTAGTTTTCTTGTTTTTCTTTTGTTTTGTTCCCCACTTTGATGATGTCAAAAGGGGGAGAAGATGTGTATTGTGACGATGATTATGTGTGTGGATGTTAGATGTGATGTATGAACGTTTTGTGTGTGTATGGATGTTAGATGTGACTATATGAATGGATGTATTGTTGCTATCTTGACTATGATCTTATGGATGGATGGATATTGTCATTAATCTTATCTATGGATGGACAGATATTGTCATTATAATCTTATGCTTTATATTATAATAACAGTAATAGTAACAATTACAGTAAAAACTTTGCTCCATGCAACCCATTGTTCTTAAGATGACCACATCGAAGATGTCAAAGATGACATTCATCCACTATTTCTCCATTGCAGGCTTCTAACTTGATGGCGTAGTGAATGAAAAACTATGTTGGTCCTACTAACAATCACTATGAGATTGCTAGTTTTCTATTTAAAAAATTATAATCTATATAGATATAAGACTACATAGTAATAGACTACAAGTACAACACCTACTATTACATTTATATAAGTAAATAAGTTAAATAATATAATATTTAAAGTTTAGTTCTTTGTAAAATGAATAATTGAATAATGTTACACATTAATACAATTATAATAGTATAATCATAGACTTCTAGATTGAATGCAAATTTTAGACTATAGAGTATTAGAGTTATACTATATGATTAAATACTTATATATATATATGTATAATAAAAAATAATCATGTTAAGTTGGGCTTGGCCCGTGCTTGATGGACCTGTGATGTTCTCGATGAGCCTGTGATGTTGGGCCGAGCTGCCCATACGAAAGTCCACCTCTAGCTCCAACCTCATGGTAATTATCAATTATCAGTTACATGTGTAGAACATATGTAGTTTATCAACATCCTTTATCTACTTTTTGATGTTTCACTTACCAAATAATTTGTTTTTATTTCTTCATCATTCACTTTCTCCATGTGTGCATCTCATTAGTTCTTGACAATCATTGTTTATTTGTTGACAAATAAAGCTCTCATTGGTAATTTGGTATGTTGCTTCGACATCTGATACTTTTATTTTCTGTCTTCTTTCAATATGGAAGTATGTCATTTTTCGACGTGGAATTGGAGTTGTTCAAACTAGTGGCTATTTTATAATGGAGAAAATTGATACGATCATTTCTTGGGTTTGAATGTGGACTCAAGCTATTAAATTGTAAGTTATCTGCTTATCCATTTTCATTTGAACAAATGCATATTTTACTTCATGAAATATAATGCTTTCAAGATTAAGAAAATCTTCATGATGAAACGAATATTGCCGGTGAAGAAATTAAGGAGGAAAGCCAATGAGGATGGCACGGAGATTGAGGAGCAGGACTTTGTTGAATGTAAAAGAATTGAAAACATGGAGATAAGGTTTCTAATGGTTATGTCGACAAGGTTATAAAGATAATGTTTCTAGTGGTTATGAGCAAATGTTGTGCATGTCATAGTAATATTGTATACCATGAATTGTTGCAGTGTGAGGAATCTACTGGGCATGATAACACTCCAAGAACCAACTTTTGATAGAATGATAGTTATCTACAGGTAGGTAGATGCAATAGGGGCATGTAGGTTCTAATTTATGATTAGAAGAAAATGTGGGGCTTTATCTTAATTATTTCAAAAGTAATGAAGTGTCAATAAGCTAAAGAATGAGTTCCTCTCATGTTTATACCTCATTAAGAATGGTTGTAAGTCATAAGCCCTTTAGTTTATTTTTTTGTGGTCTGTAGATGTAATGAACAGGCGTGCTAGCTCGAAGAAAAATTCGGATCGAGGTATATATGTGAAACATTTCAAAACATTCATATGGCTAATATGGAATTAGTTTTGGTAATTATTGAATGTTCAACTTAATTGACAGTACCAATCTATGTCGTCTGACTTATGTTCCTTGGTAGCAGTCAACATATTTGTCTCTGCAGTCTGAAAAGAAGAACTCAAGTTTAACTCCAATGGATTGGATCAATTTCCTTGTTTCAGTTGGTCTTGGCTTGGTAAGTTCTTTAGGTCACAAATTGACATGAAATAACTGGTTTTAGATTTCTCTCTCTCTCTTTCTGGCTTATCTTATTTCAGCTAGAGGTTACTCTTATCAGTTCATTCCAAATACCTAAATTTGATGTATGGATTGTGATAGCTATCCTCTCTGCTCTAGGTACTGTGCTAAGATATATTTCACATAAAACGCGTTGAAACTAAGTTTTTTTTATCTATATTGGTACAATGGAATCTAGGAAATCTTTTCTTACAAAAACTCATCTTTCTCAGTTATTAGCTTCTAAACAATGCATATTTTGACATTCGAATCATATTAATTGTTAGTGATGGGAAAATCCGAGAACAAGTAGAGAAGATCACAGAGAGATTGCAGAAAAATAGAGGAGACACACGAAATTTACCCAGGTTCACCCTTGAGATTAGGGCTACGTCCTGCAAAGAGGTTCCACTATATCGTTTAGGTTTACAGCCGCCACACAAAATTACATCAAAAATTAGGCTATTAATAGCTTCTCCAAACCGGGTTTAAAACCCAAACAAACAGAGAAAAAACCTAATCCGAACCACACGGGCCGGCTAAACAAAAGCCCAAAACCCGTCTAGGTTTCGGGGGCGCTGTCCCCGAACCCCCGCCCGCTCACCGGCGAGCGGGACCGCCGTCGGGGGGCGGGGCCCCCCGAACCCCCCTTTCGTTCGTACGCCAACAATACTGTTAATTGGGTAATACTCAGATTCCCCTAAGCTCACGTGGGCGAACCCGGTGTGAGAAACAAGGGGCCCTAAAGTATTCACCAACTCTAACATTCTCCCACTTGGTGGATACTTCACACCAATGAGAGCCTTGCCAGCAACATTCTTCTTCAATCCGACAGCAGTAGAGCACCACTCAAACTTTACACATGTAACTGCTTTAGTCAGAAAATCAGAACTATTCTCTGTTGTATCAACCTTTTCAAGCTGAACCTCTTTCTTTTCCACCTTTTCCCGAATAAAGTGGTATTGGATGTCAATATGCTTTGTGTGTGAGTGAAATGCGGGATTCTTAGCTAACTGAATAGCACCTTGATTATCACATCTCACCTCTATAGCACCTTGCTCAAATTCGAGCTCTAAGCACAACCGTCGTAGCCATATGGCCTCTTTTGCAGCATGAGTAAGAGCCATATATTCTGCTTCTGTAGAAGAAAGTGCTACCACGCTTTGTCTCTTGCTCATCCAACTTAGTGCAGCCCCAAATAATGTAAAAACATATCCGCTAGTGGATCGTCTACTATCAATGTCTCCACCCCAATCAGCATCTACATGGCCCACAATATCAAGCATCTTTCCTTTCCTTGTACCTTCAAAACACAACGAAAAATTTGAAGTTCCACGAAGGTACCTGAAAACTCTCTTGATAGCATTCCAATGTTCCCTGCCTGGGTTAGACATATATCGACTCAATACTCCCACTGCTTGGGCTATATCTGGACGCGTGCACACCATGGCATACATCAAGCTGCCCACTGCACTTGCATATGGCACACGATCCATCTCTTCAGCTTCTTCATCCGTCTTCGGGCATTGCTCTGCAGAAAGTTTGGTTCCTAAAGACATAGGAGTACCCACTGGCTTGCAGTCCGACATGTTAAATTTCTTCAACACTTCTTTTATGTACTTCTCCTGTCCTAGCCATAACTTTCGCTTCTAACGATCCCTTCTAATCTGCATACTCAAAATAAAATTCGCTGGCCCTAAGTCTTTCATCTCAAACTTCTTGGCCAACAAACCCTTCACTGAATTCACCATCTTCATACTGTTTCCAATCAGCAACATGTCATCCACATACAATGTAAGAATGACAAACTGATCTCCAACTCTCTTCACATAAACACAATGATCTGAATCTGAACGTACAAACTTGAGTTCGAGCATGTACGTATCAAACTTCTGATACCACATCCTTGGCGACTGCTTCAATCCATACAAAGACTTCTTCAATTTGCACACCAGCTTTTCTTTACCTTGAACTTCAAAGCCTTCTGGTTGCCTCATATATATCTCTTCCTCCAAGTCCCCATGAAGGAATGCCGTCTTCACATTCATCTGCTCTACCTCAAGATTATATGCTGCTGCCAGAGATAGAACAAATCTGATTGAAGTCATTTTCTCCACGGGAGAAAAAATCTCATCATAGTCGACTCCCTCAATCTGAGAGTACCCTTTAGCTACCAGCCTCGCCTTGTACTTCTCTACAGACCCATCCGGTTTCAACTTTCGCTTGAACACTCATTTGCAACCAATTGCCTTTCTATCCTTAGGCAATTTACACAAACTCCATGTTTCATTCTTATCCAGTGACTGCATCTCATCTGCCATAGCAAGCTTCCACTGATTTGCATCATCCATAGACCTTGCATCTTTTACAGAACTAGGTTCTTCTCCGATGATGCTCAAAGCATGAAACGAACTCAGAGCACTAAGAGAGTATCTCAAAGGTGCTCTTCTTTCTCGTGTCGATCTCCTGAGAACTGGTATGGTAGTACCAATATCTGGGTCTTCATCTGAATTTGCATCTTTAACTTCATTAACCGAGTCCTCTTGATCCGGTTCTATAACAGACTCAACTGAAGTATCTTGTGCATCCACCTCTGAAGTTTCAGAATCAGAATCTTCTTCAAGCACTACCACTTTCTTAGGTTCATCACCTTTTTGAACTTCAACTTGGGAACGTGATTCACGGAAAACAACATCCCTGCTATAAACAATAGTCCTTGACTTTTGATTCCACAGTTTGTAGCCCTTGATCCCTTCCTTGTATCCGACAAATATGTTCTTTTCAGATTTACTATCAAGCTTACCCCGCTTTTCCTTGGGTATATGAACATATGCGTCACATCCGAACACCCGAACATGAGACAAATTTGGCTTCTTCCCAAACATTGCCTCATAAGGTGTCTGATCCTTCACTGATGAGGTCGGTGAGCGGTTCTTCAGGTAGTTTGCTGTGGCTACAGCTTCTGCCCAGAATTCTTGCCCCAATTCAGCCCAACTCAGCATACATCTGGCCTTCTCTATGAGTGACCGATTTAACCTTTCAGCTACTCCATTCTGCTCAGGTGTATATGGAGTTGTCTTCTGCCTAGCAATATCATTGTCCACGCAGAACTGCTCAAACTTATCTGAACAAAATTCACCTCCATTATCTGTACGAAGGACCTTGATCTTGCAGCTCAATTGATTTTTCACCAAAACTTTAAATTCTCGAAACTTATCGAATACATCTGATTTATTCTTGATAAAATAAATCCAACTGTATCTCGAAAAATCATCTATAAAAGAAACATAGTACCTGGACCCTCCAATAGATGGAGTCGGAGTTGGTCCAAAGACATCACTATGAATCAGTTCGAGAATCTTCGTTGCTCTTGAACCTGTGTGTTGAAAACTGACTCGGTTCTATTTTCCATGGAGGCAATGTTCACAGAACCCGAAGCCCACAGAACAATCCGGAACTCCTTCTACCATCTGACTTGATGCTATAGTGGAGAGTCCTTTTTCACTGATATGGCCTAATCTCCGATGCCACAACATAGATTTGTTGTCTTCATCTTCTTTGGCCTCTTCAGAAATAAATCCGTAGCCCACAGATATTGTCTCTCCGAGCAACTTGTACAACGTGCCATAGCGAACCCCTCGTGTAATTACAATCGACCCTCTGATCATTTTGCACGAATCCTTATCGCAACTGAATATAACACTCGAGTCAGCCATTGTACCAACAGATAATAAACTCCTGCTCATAAGTGGTATATGCATCACATCTGGTAGAGTCTTCACCGTGCCATCATTCATCCTCAACTTCACCCTGCCACGTCCAACAATCTGAACCGCAGTGTCATCTCCGAGCATGACATCTCCACCATTATACTCCTCATATTCACAGAACCAGTGTTTATGAGGCGTCATGTAGTACGAAGCACCAGTGTTGATAAGCCAGACATCTTTATCTGACTGTGCCGTACATGCAGAAGCCACATACATATCTCCTGCCTCAGCCTCCTTTTTGTCCGAGGTTGACTCAGCTTCTTTCTTATGAACCGGCTGGTTTTTGCAATCTCGCTTCAGATGGCCCCACTCTTGACATCTCCAGCATTGCACCTTCTTATCCTTACTCTTCGAACGCCCACGAGATTTGGATCTCCCTCTCTGATTTTGATTCCTTTCTGATTGTCTTCCTCTGGCCGCCAGCGCCTCTTTACCAGAACTTGCTGATCCCTTTCTCCGTATTTCCTCTGATAACAAGGCAGCACATACACTTTCATACGAAAGTTCTTTATCCCCGCCACCAATCACAATAATCAGATTGTCTCATGAATTCGGCAGCGAACAGAGCAATGTTATTGCCTTATCACCGATTGATACAAGTTGACTGCATCCGTGTTAAAGTTATAAAGATGGGTAGAAAACGAGTCACCCTCCTGCATCCGAAGATTGTACAATTTCTTTCTCAGAAATAACTTGTTAACCAACGACTTACTTTGATATAGGGATTCCAACTTCCTCCACAGATCTCTGGCAGTAGGTTCGCCCATCACATTCGTAAGAATTGAATCCGCGAGACAGCCGAATCAAACCCTTCACCTTTCTATCAATCCGATCCCACTCTTCGATCGCCTTTGGATCTGCCTGACTGGAGGAGGCCTCGTCCGCGACGTTCGCCGCCTCCATGCCTGGTCTCTCCTTCTCGATTGCCGTCCAAAGATCTCGATCACAAAGGAGATCCTCCATCTTCATCTTTCAGAGATCAAATCGTGTTCCATCAAATTTTTCTATCTCGATTCGCGATCCTCCTGACATCTCGAATAAACCCTAATTCCTCGAACAACCTGTGCTCTGATACCAATTGATGGGAAAATTCGAGAACAATGAGAGAAGATCGTAGAGAGATTGCAGAAAAATAGAGGAGACACACGAAATTTACCCAGGTTCACCCTTGAGATTAGGGCTACGTCCTGCAAAGAGGTTCTACTATATCGTTTAGGTTTACAGCTGCCACACAAAATTACATCAGAAATTAGGCTATTAATAGCTTCTCCAAACTGGGTTTAAAACCCAAACAAACAGAGAAAAAACCTAATCCGAACCACACGGGCCGGCTAAACAAAAGTCCAAAACCCGTCTAGGTTTCGGGGGCGCTGTCCCCGAACCCCCGCCTGCTCACCGGCGAGCGGGACCGCCGTCGGGGGGCGGGGCCCCCCGAACCCCCCTTTCGTTCGTACGCCAACAATACTGTTAATTGGGTAATACTCAGATTCCCCTAAGCTCACGTGGGCGAACCCGGTATGAGAAACAAGGGGCCCTAAAGTATTCACCAACTCTAACAGTTAGAAGCCAGCACCAAATAGCTCTAGAATTTTCTACTATGGTAAAAACTAGGGGTAAAAACAAGTGGCAACAACTTATTTTGTAGCAAATGGAATGTGATCAGCCAATAGAATTGTAGGGTCCATAACACCTATAAATAGGCATGCAAGCACTCAAGTTGAATCATCCAGCAACTCTTCTATTCATGTGTGTAAGTGCTAGGTGCTAGTGTAGGAAGGTGTGTGAGGAAGAGGAGAGGTTGGGTGTGTGTACATGCATGGATAAAAATATTATTAGGTGTTATAGTCTTTTGGTGAGGTAAGAGAGAGAGGTAAATGTATGAATACAAGGGTAAGGGTATGTGTATGGTGTTTTGCAGCAAGTTAAGTAGTCCATATTGTACTCTCTTATATTAGTATAATATCATCTTATTAGTAAATGATTTTGTTTACCTAAATTCTCTATAAGTGGTATTAGAGCAAGTGGGCCTATAGGGAGTTTCTATCAGTTTGATGTCTTGGAAGATCAAGTTACATAACAGATTGTTCAAGAACACGCGACGAGTAGCTTCAACGTGTAGGTGCGCAAATCTAGGATTGTGAGAAATTTTCAAGATCAAGATACGTGGAGACTCTGCCAATTCGAAGTCGTGTAAAATTAAGGCACGAGGAGGTTCTGTCGATGCGCAATATGGGATTGTGAAGTGTTCGAGTCCACAACCGCACTTACTTGTTGATTGCGGAGCGTTCAACAAGTCACCATGGCGGATATTTTTGGTATGACAAGTGGAGTAAGAAAATTAAATAATCAAAATTATAGTTATTGGGAGACATGCATAGAATCTTACTTGCAAGAGCAAGATTTATGAGATATTGTCGGTGGGACTAAAATGATGATGCCTTGGGAGACATGCATAGAATCTTACTTGCAAGAGCAAGATTTATGAGATATTGTCGGTGGGACTAAAATGATGATGCCTGTGGATGCTGAAGCACGGAGGAAGTGGCGCAACAAGGCAGGCAAGGCTATGTTCATCCTTAAGACAACCATAGAGGAGTTATTGGAGCACATTAAGGACACCAATGGGATGCACTCGCTGCACTGTTCTGCTCGGCTTCAATTATTAGAGAATCAACTTATGACGATATTGCAGGGAGAGGCGATGATTAGTCAATATTTTATGAAGGTAAAGTCTCTCTGCGTGAAATATTTCAATTAGATCCTGATTCTAAAGTTAGTGATGCTAGAATGAGACGGATAATTATTCATGGCTTGAGACCGGAATATAGCGGATTTATTACTGCCATTAAAGGTTGGCCTACTCAACCAACCTTGTTAGAATTAGAAAATTTATTGGCTAATCAGGAAGCGTTGGCTAAACAAATGACTGGAGTATCCATCAAGAGTGAAGAAAAAGCACTCCTGCTCCAGAAGAAAAGGGAGAGCACAAGGATGTCAGCAAGGTTGGCAGAAGCATGGACAAGATAGAAGTCCACAACAAGGGGGAGCTGACGAAGAGTCGGACACGGAAGAGCAAGAGAAGAGATCTTGTCGACAACAAGGTCGATGCTACAATTATGATAAGAAGAAATAACAAGATAAGAGATCTCGACGACAAGAAAATCATTGTTACAATTGTGGTAAGAAGGGCCACTCTGCATGTGATTGTCAGCAACTTCTCATGAGAATGAAAGCGAAGAAGAGTGGAATTTCGAAGCGTCCTTGGCAGTTGAAGAAGATACCATCCTTGGATGAGAACGAGATTCTGAAGAATCGATAGAATTTGCAATGTGTAACATCGAGGAAGTTGAGTACGACAATGAAGAAGAATGGCAAGCACTTTTACCAATTGAAGAAAGTTTTGAAGAGGAGTTTCATTTCACACATAAAGTTAATCAAGATAATCTCCATGACACAGAAGTGATGTCAATGGAGGAGCTCAAAGAAAAGAACAAGGAAGAAAAGCAAAGAATCAAAGAATGCTTAGTTGATGATTAACATAGTTCAAAATTCTATGAAAGTATGCTAAAAGAAAATCAACTCAAAGGATTAGGAAGAGAATCTTCACCGGTTAGAAGGGGCATCAAGCAAATGAATGCAAGTTCAAGGTATGACAGCTTAGCTCTTAAGATATATTGTGAAGATGACGTAAACTCGAAGCAGAATGATGCAAATTTAGTTTTATGTGACTTGTCGTACAAGGAGAAGAATCCTTCATATAGTTTGATTACAAAATACAAAAATCAACTGAGCAGAGAAGTCTCTCATCAGAACGAACTAAACTTTAAAAAGAGATTTAGTTGGAAAACTGAAATTACTTAATACGAGAAGAAGAAAGACTTGGTGCTGAGGGGGAGTGTTAGAAGCCAGCACCAAATAACTCTAGAATTTTCTACTATGGTAAAAACAAGGGGTAAAAACAAGTGGCAACAACTTGTTTTGTAGTAAATGGAATGTGATCAGCCAATAGAATTGTAGGGTCCATAACGCCTATAAATAGGCATGCATAGCACTCAAGTTGAATCATCCAGACACTCTTCTCTTCATGTGTGTAAGTGCTAGGTGCTAGTGTAGGAAGGTGTGTGAGGAAGAGGAGAGGTTGGGTGTGTGTACGTGCATGGATAGAAATATTGTTAGGTGTTATAGTCTTTTGGTGAGGTAAGAGAGAGAGGTACATGTATGAGTACAAGGGTAAGAGTATGGGTATGTGTATGGTGTTTTGCAGCAAGTTAAGTAGTGTGTTGTGTCCACCGTATTGTACTCTCTTATATTAGTATAATATCATTTTATTAGTAGATGATTTTGTTTAGTTAAATTCTCTACAATCAATATCAAATCTTCGCAGCAATATGATCACAAATATATGACCCACATGTGTGCTAAAGTTTTTTGTAAACATGAATACTATTTATTTTACTATCCAGGTTGGTTATCTTTGTTTGTTGTATTTAATTGCGGCGCAGATATAAATAAAAGATAGATACATATCGGAAATTAATAACCCATGACATGTATGACAAACAACTTGATAGCGGGCATTTATGCGACGATGTGATTCAACAAGAAGTAAGGAGCAAGCTAAATGGTTTAAAATTTGTTCTTAAGTTCAATTCCAGAAGGAGAAACAACATTAATCGCATACTTAATATCAAGGAAGGAACTTTTCCATTTCATTATTTAGGAGTGCCTATATCATACAAGTCCCTAAACAAGTCCACCTTAGCATATATAACTGATAAGATCTCTAGTAAACTCACGGGCTGGAAAATGAAAACTTTAACCTAGGCTGGAAGAACCACCCTTATAAAGTCCACTATGAGCACCATTCCAAATTACTCTCTATGTTCTATATACATATCCTCAGGTTTCATTGAATCCCTTGAGAAACTCTCTAGGGGTTTTCTTTGGTCCTCCGCAGGGGATAAAATAGGTTTACATCTTCCTAGCTGGCAGACCGTGCAATTACCCAAACATAATGGCGGTCTTGGGATTAAAAGGTTAAACGATATCAAAACCTCACTTTTGGCTAGACGAGTGCTATCCATTCTAAACCAGCAGGATCTTCCTTATGTGAATTTAGTTACCAACAAATATGGACATCTTCATCCTTGAGCTAATAATTCTCTTACTCAACATAAAGTGGCTTGGAGCTAGAAACTAGTTTTACAAGGTCTAGAGGACATCAAATTAGGACTGAAGAAGTAAATTGGGAATGGGCTAACACATTGATATTTTTGGACCCCTGACTATTTAATATTCCACTGATTTTCATGCCAACATATGTCAATATGGCAAATGTAAACTTATCTCTGCATGTCTCTGATTTTATTACTAATGCTAATTGGGTTGTCTCTAAGCTTTTACTTTACTTTGATTCTTATTTGATTGCTAAGATTTCTGAGATTATGTTGCATGTGTTTCCCTATGATGGCATGTGGATTTGGACTCCAGATTTTTCTGTGGTACCTACGGCTAAATCTATTTATAACTTCATTAGTGGGCCCCCCTTGCATGAGGTCTGGTTGGAATGCTTTGTGGCGTATCAAGGCTCCCCCAAAGGTTCTGAACTTCCTATGGAAACTCTCACACCATAGACTTCCTACTTGTGCTATGTTGGCAAGATTTAATCACTCTGTCAATTCATCCTGCATCTTTTGTAACTCTAGTGTGGAATCTATCCATCATTTATTTTTTGAATGTTATTTTGCCTCTCAAATTTGAAACCTTTTTCAACTAAGAACCCATTTCACTTTTGCTTATCTCCCTTCCTGGCCTTAGGGTTCCTGGATCCAGGAGGGCGACATGCTTGATCCTTCCTCCCGCTCTAAACTTTTAACCCTTATTGCCCTTTGCTTTTGGTATATTTGGAAAGCTCGAAATGATGCCCACTTCCGCTCTAACCAGACAACCGCGTCTACTCTGTGGGAAAGAGTGTTGGCTAACTTCTATGAGTTACATTTCAACCACAATTCTGAGGGAACTTCCTTGTCGACCCAAACGCGGTGTCGATGGGAGCCTCCAAGCGGTCAGAATCACAAGCTGAATTCTGATGGCTCCTTTGTGAGTCAGGGCTGCTTGGGGGGTGCAGGCTATATTCTTAGGTCTATTAATGCTTTCATTCTTGCAGGTTCTATATCACGATCTTTCTCTCTGCCATGGAATCTGAAGCGTGTGATCTACTGGCGGACGTTCGGCACTGCGTGATGTTGAACCTCCTTAATGTTCAGGCTGAGTTGGATTCTGAAGTGCTAGTACAAATAATCAATCGTATACGCTCACCTCATTGGAAGATTAGATCCATCATTGAAGACATTTGAAATACAATCTCTATTTTTGCTTTCTTTTCTTGTACGCATATCAGTAGGAGCGCTAATGTTGCTGCTCATTTTTTGGCCGATTATGCCCGGCGATCGCAAAGCGATCACTTTTGAGAAGAACGCCCTCCTTTCGGCCTTCTTCAACTTTTGTATCAGGACTCTACCTCTTTTAATATGATATAATTCAGCTTTTCTTCAAAAAAAAATTTCAGCTTCATCACTCTTATTTGATTTGAGCATTCAGGTCAAAGAAGTTATAATCTCATACTTTATCATGATGAAGCAAAGAAATGCAAAAATACACGTCATTATTTTTGTTATCCTTTTCCCAATTCCTTTTAACTCTAGTGCAGGTATTTGAGATAAATGTGTGGTCTTTTATTGTTGATGATATTTAGGATCTAGACGACAAGTGTGAAAGTCTCATTAAAGACGAGTTTGGAGTGAAATGCAATTTCAATGTCGTTGATGCTATCCAAAAATTAGAGAAACTCGAGATCATTACAACATTAAATCTCCACTCTGTTCCCTTTTACCTCAATTTGAGAAATCATCTTCAAATGATTTTCGATCTCCTGCTAAAATGCTTAAACTTGCCTGCTAAAATGATTTTCGATCTGCTGCAAACTTCTTTAAATTGGATTTTGATCTCGTATATAGTTGAGTTCTTTGAAGGTTTTTTTGTTAGCAGTATCTTGTTGCTCAAGATTCCAATTGAAATTGTAGGACAGTTTGCTATTTCCATGATCACTTTGGTCTCGATGGATTCAGTTAAAAGCTTTAAGCATGAGTAACCTGTCAAGTATCAGTTTGATTAGGAGACAGTGTGTTTTTTTAGAGCATGCCTAAAAGAGAGGACGTCTGAAGTTTTTCTTCTAATTTGTGGATGCCTACGTTGCAGCATATAGAAGTCATGCACTTGTTTTCTGTACCATGTTCAATGAGGATGGCTGATAATTAAGTGTGGCACAGATATTTCATTATCGTTTGTGCTGGATGTAATGTAGAATTCCGGCGAAAAATTGAGTGTGTCGATATGAAGAATGCAAATCACATCATTGGCACTACAACGGAAGAGCTAGTGATGAAAGCTAAACGTGGTTCTGTATTTTCCAATTCGTGTCATTCGAAATACTAATCCAAATGAACATATTAGCCAACTTTTTTTCTTTGATATTTAATCAAACAAGTTATAGTTTAATTCATGCCGTGGTTTTGATAACTGTTACATCCTTACTAACTTCGCTACAGTTGACACAGTTGACATGCATGTAAAGGCACGTAATCAAGCAAGTCATATATGATTTGTGTTTTAACATATGGCATGTGACCACTTCTTATTTGATTTTTATTTAATCAAAATCTTTGCATCATTATTGCATACAAATTTTTTTTACCAACTCATGACTATTGTCACATGATTAATTCGAAGCGGAGATGAAAGCTTAATAATATCTTCCTAATAATCGGAAGTATTGTTGAGTGTCCGTGCTTATGAAGATTGACTGTAAGAAAAAAAAAGGAAAAGAAAAGACCAAACCAATCAAACAGAACGTCGATACTAATAAGAAAAATAAGGTACATGATCGAAAAAAATAAGGAACAGGACGCACAACATTAAAATTAATAAAAGCATTGCACATTCAGCTACCACAATCACTTAATTAATTCTCCCCTTGGTTATGATATCCCGCTCTTCGATCAACGAGCTGTAACGTTGCTGCTTCCAATCCTGCACGGCTCCCAGATGGGCGCTTTGTTGCTCAAGTACCGGCCCGCCACCTTCTCCTCCAAGATGGCAATGGCCTCCCTCGACTTGATGCACCTGGGCGTCTTGTACTGGTTCACCGACGACCCCTGCGACACGCAAAAGTCCATCAGCGCGTCGAAGGCGCCGCACCGAACCACCCTTATCTCCAGCGGCCCGATGGAGCGGTCCCTGCTCCTGCACCGCCGGTACACGGCGTCCAGGCGCGACTCTACCGCTGAACAGCACTCCTCCATGACCGCTTGGTCGAGGCCCGCAACGAGGTCTCCGGAGGAGCCTGCTCCCTTGGCTTGGACCTCCCAGAAGAGCACGTAGTGGCCGGGGATGGAGGACGTGTCGGCGAAGCTGGAGAACTCGGCGACCAGGTATCCGAGGGGCTCGAGGAGGAGCTTGGCTTGCGTCACGGCCCGGAGGAGGTCCTCTTCGTTGGTCTTGTCGGTGTCGACGCTGAGGACGACGTTGCGGCGGTGCACGAAGCGGAACTGCGGCGCCGCGTTGTGGAAGCCGGTCACCATGAGGATGTCGCCCACCCTGTACCTATATAAACCTGCCGAGAGGGGGGAAGAGATAAAGAACACGAAGATAGTCACACCATAATGGCGTCCGCAACTTCCTCACACTCACGATCGCATTTGCAGAAGCATGCGATGGAGAATGAACAAGCAAAAGAGAAAGCAAATCTCAAACTAACATGCTAAAGAATTTTGAGTTGAAACAACCAAAACAAAACACATGAATTCTATTTCTGCATTATAGTAGGAAAAAAATTTCTGCATCTATAAATACAATTATTACAGAGACAAGCTTTTTAAAATTATATCACGTACTGAAAAATTAAACATTATTGAATAAAAGTAGTTCAAACAAGAACAAAAAATGAGAGACTAAGATTGGTTAAAAACATCTCATGTACGTAGCTCAGTAGTTCTATGGCAGCAGCTCTACAAGTGTCACAAAAAGATGCATTACTTTTCCTTCAGCACGGCAGAAACCTATCACTTGAGTTTATAATTTGATAATATTTTGTTATGACTTAACATGGCACTAAAAGGGAAGTAGAATTTCTCCCAAATAACTGACAGCAAGCAGGGAAAACAAACGTAGGCCATCATGCCAGGAACTCTAATACGTGTCCTCCTGACCCAGTCAGTTTCATATTTGAAGCAGAGGACAAAGCTGATGATTCGGAACTTCCAGTTCTGATGTAAACTGCGTGGCAAAGCATTCACATGGGAGAGGGGGTCGACACAAACCAATTGGAGTCAGATTCTGATGGCACTTTTTCTTTTCAGTCTCAGAGGTATGCGTCAAGGTCTAAAAAAGTGCAAAACTAAATACGGATTGTTGGCTTCTTGACATTATTGCATAAGTCTCTCTCCACACTTCATGCCTATCTTGTTTTGCATAATCCAATTTTGTTTGTTGGCGAGAAATTCCTTTATTTGGTAGAGTACAAAAGGTAACAACTTTGTATAAGGTGGAACTCCGTTAAGATATACCATGAGCTACACAAAGGAAAGAAAAAAGAAGATTTAGTACCCCAAAAATTGGGGAGACATTACTCTTGTTCTGACTGTAAAATTTTGACTGAAATCCACTATGATAGCAGGCTTGACAATTGAACTGCTGTTTGGAGAAGCATATTCAGGACAGGTTAGGCCTACAACTGTCCTATCTCCACGTTTATCTTTGGATTCCAGTTAGTGTTTTGACAGAGAAAGCCAACAATTTGACAGATTTTTCGTAGTTCCTATAGCGGTGAAATGTTTTATAATTTATATTCATATTTTGTTTACTTTCCTTGTGCGTGTGTGTGTGAAAGCAGGATTCCATTGATCTTTTCAAGCTGAACTATTTGCCACAGTAAAAAAAAAAGCATCCTTCGAATGATCAGTTGATGTCGCATAGAAAGTATCTGTCATCTACAGAGATGTATATACATGTCCGAGATCAGTCCTTGGAGGCCAAAAGTCAGAAACTACAGGCCAGATATTGTTTATAAATCTTGAATTCGGATTAAACTACTCAATTATTGCATAGTTTATGTTAATCCTGACATAAAAGATCTAATATGATCCTGTGAGGTGGGAAAAAAAATAAAGTTATGCATGCAACGTGCATGGATCAATCATCAGTGCAACCAAACAGATACGGGCTACCTACTACATCAATAAGAAGACCATTGAGGACAAAAGAGATCATGTGTTTCAGATCCAATGAAAGCTGAGAGCTCACCTGTAAATGTGGTGACGACAAGCTCGTAGTAACGATCTACTTCCACGTCCACGAGATCCACCACCTTGAGATCACTGCAGTCGCATTCGATGTTCTCAGCATCGTCATCGCCGGGCTTGTCGACTTTTATGAACTCGAAGTAGGCCATGTTGGGCAGGAGAGTGTAGCAGACATCTGATGGCAGGTCCAACGGTCGTAGGTTGATGCCAAAGAAGCACTCGGACGAGGCGTACATGGTGGAGACAAGTGGCAGACCGCCACCGTAGAATTCGAGCAGCGGAATGTATTGAGCCATTGATCCTGTGACGATGACATCGATGTACTTTGTTCTCGGCCACAGGCGCTTAACTATTGCTTCCCATGGCACATCTCTGCACTCCGCTTCGATCTTCTCGGCCAATTCTGTGTTCGGGCCGTTAAGAATTCTTCCGACGGCGCTCCTGCATCCCGTGTCAGTGATCCATGAGCTCAGTTCTCCCGTTCTAATGTTGGCGCAGAGCTCCACCCAGTGGTCTTCCAGGAACTTGATGGCACGGAGGAAGGCAGAGGCGAAGACGGCGCCCACTCGGAGGACCTCGTCGCGCTGGATCAAACCGCAGAGGAGCTGGGAGAACATGCTCTGCTTACTGTCCGAGCACAGGATGGTCTCGTCTGGGCTGGTGTACACATTGTACTTGTTGAAGGGCCGGTTCCTGAAGTGGCTGCTCTTGTAGTAGCTGGTGAGCACAGGCCTCGCGGTGAGCCCCGAGGGCGTGGCTATCTCCGGCTTGATGAACAGGAGGTACATGCCCTTGCCTTGGTCGAGGCCCTCGACATATCTGACATTAATGCATCACTAGTTAGCTCAATCTTGGTGCAGTATACAGGTAAATCATGCATTAGTGCAAATAAGAGGTTCTCACTTGTTCGTGACAGGGATCAGGAGGTTGTACATGAAGGTCTTCCTGTCAAGATCCTCCACGGTAGAAGGCATCATCTTTGGCTGACCCCCTGAAGTCCCAGAACTGTGCCGTAATGTATAATAGTAAGTTTCTTGAGACAAGAACGAAGGTATCGAGTTTCCTCACAATTCAGCAGTGCCATACCTCGTTAGGAGCTCTGAGATGGGTTCTGCACAGACGATCTGAGAAGGCTCGCCATTGGACAGCCGATCAACATAAGGCTTGACCTGATCATAATCCACAACAGGCACTTGTTTCTTGAAACGCTCTGAGGTTGTGTCTCCGTTCATGAAGCCATGCAAGTACCCGGTCTCGGCATTTTTAGTCAGTATCTCTTTCAGAACCTGCTGCTGGACTTGGCCTGCATTGGTGGTTAAGTCCTCAATGAGTTTTAGGCACCCTTCCATATCATTGGGATCGCAAGGGAGCACCATTATCGATTGAAGAGGTGACTATCTCAATGTGAGGGAAATCTTATTGGAACAGTAGTGGTAGTAGTCTCATATCATGAGGAGAGACAAGAAAATGATCAGACAAGAAGTGTCAGAGAAAGAGAGAGAGGACCCATGCAGCCTTAACCTTGTTAGGCTCTGAGTAATATATATATATACACACACATATAAGTGATCGAATTGTTAAAGCATTAATTTATGTTTCTTGGTAGTTTCTGAGCGGTTTATGAATAGATTAGAGGTTCTTGGGTTTGATTTTGGGGTTTGATGAATCGGTAACATATTCATGGAAAAAAGCACAAAATGTAGGGGGGAGGAGAGGTATTGGAGGGCCTACACATGTGCCCATGTCTGGTTGCACTGTGATTACATGTAGCACTTGTTATCAGTCAAAATCCATGGGGATCACATTATCATTTAGCTCTAGCGAGAAAAGCCAAAACCAGTCACCTATCTGTCTCTTGAGGTTCTTCAGCATATCTGCATTACTTTTGTGGCCGAATCTGGGGCATTTGGGTTGCCTTGAAAGAGTGCAGCTTTGAGAAGCTTATGTAAACACTGGATATTTTGGTTATCAACACTGTTTGGATAGTGATTTAGATGTTAATCATAATTAGATATCTAAAAGTTTCCTTTCTGTTCATCTTTCCAAATGAAAAAAGAAAAGACAATTCTCTCGAAAGATACCTACGAGCCTCGTTTCGCACCACAACACCATTTTCTCATATTACTCCACTGATTGCTTGAGCATCCGTTTGAGAAAATCAGACACCAAAATAGTTTGAGTTCAGACCTGGCAAAACCGGCTGTTTGCATGATGGATGCATGGCTTGGAAGTCCTTTAACTTAAAGGAGTACGAATACTGGGATGAGAACATTTCATCTTTGGAGCATTCTCGTCTTTATTGTGTTGTTGCTAATTTCACATTATTTTATTTCTGATACCAAAATCTGAAGTCACTGCCAAAAAAATAAGACTAAAAAAACGCAAAACTGCAAAATCATTACTGTTATACAATCATATGTTCAGATATGTTTTTTGGTGAGTTCTACTGCCATTTCCAATCCAAACAGAAAGGGCTAAAGCTATAATTTTAATAAAAGGGCTAAAACTATAATTTTAATACTCAATCTATTATCTTTAAGTACAACAATCAGGTGAACTTGCGTAAGCCAGCTGCTACCGCTTAAAGTTGCCACTGTTACAGATGGCACAGAATCAGATCATTTAATACTTAAAGAACAGTCATAATCACAGATACTATAGAATGTGTGTCGCGTTCTGGAAGTGCGATAATTTGGCTGGAGAAAAGTTGAATTCTTTCTCTTTCACTCCTAATCTGCACTATGGCGATAGAGAGTAGTAATTGCAGCTTTCATTGTCGCCTATGATAGAAGCAGCAAGTGACCTCAGTGAAGTCAAAGTAGGATAATAAAGGAAAAGCTTTGTTTCTTATTGAACAATGGAAATGTGGACAGGAGTTTGCTTGAGGCTATGAATTAATATATAAAATACAAGGCTGGATGAGAGACAGGATCTCCCTAGAAAAAGGCAGGAAAAAATGCAGGAAATCAAGGGAAAGATGTAACACCTGCTGGCAAAATATAGCAATGCTCAAAGTCGAAAGAGAAAAAGAAAGGGATCCGCCGGAAGAGCTGACGCCAAGAGTTGAATTTGCTCAAGCATTCCATGTAAAGATATTGGATCAATAATCACATCATATATCACATCACACATATGTATAATTATTTATTTCTCCGCACATACATGATATATATAGTTTATATGATAAAATTGTGCCTTGCGTTATCCTTACTTGTACAATAATGTTACACATCGGCCCCAGTTGATTTGACGTAATGGAAAATACAGGAAATGTTGCTTGCAGAACATGTTCTTGAGTTCTTGACTAAACAGATGAACCTTGAAGTAGGAGCTTCACCGTGTTACGGCATTATTTTCCTAAGCTTGGCTGGTCATCGAATTCTTGAGCATATATTATAACTACTGTTAGAAGGAAGATAGGATACTTCTCCATACAATTTTCTCATAATCTTGGATCTAAAATTATAGTATATAAAAATTTTATGGGAATACAGTTTGCACCGAATTTGCTAAAACTTGGGTTTGTGGTAGTTAATGTAACAAAGTTACACTGCAGAAGAAAAAAAAACTTAGGCTCAATATGTAGCTCTGATGTTAGAAAAAAAAATTTTCCAAATATCTTTGAAACAAAATGATTAGTAAGTCTGCTGGTTCTTTGACGAAGATAAAGAGAAGCAGATAGCGCCTCGTTTGAGCAGACATCTACAGATTTCAGAGACAGCTCAACAGTGGATTTTTTGTAGGCTCGTTGCCGGCAAAGACCCGGAAAAGAATAAGAGATTCGGCATCAAGCAAAAGATTGGATCCTACATATGACGACACCTTGGATTCGTGTATATTTAAGCATATCTATCCAAAGGTCTACTCTATAGAAACTAGGGGGATGCGTCAAGTGTCTCTTTGAAGACATTGATATGGAGGCAACTCAAGAGAGAGGCACTAATAAATAACCATATGATGGATGACGATGCACCATTTGTACAGCTTAAATCTGGAGTGCATGTAAGGCCAAGGCCCCACGAGAGGAGCCAAGATAAATGTGCTGAAAATGTACACGATTTCTTCTACCGGGGCAAAGACAACAATGTAATGTGATGCTATTGGTCATCCTTTTCTAACTTGTGGAAGATATGTCGCAACATATTTTAACCAAATAAAGCCCATGTCAAATGATTTTACATATATTTCTATATATATATATATATATATATATATATATATATATTATGTATGGAAAGACAAAAATAGTTATACAATGTATCTTGCACCACAATTTTCTTATTGCAATGATTTGAATATGTTGAGTTGTTGTTATTATTATTATTATTATTATTATTATTATTATTATTATTATTATTATTATTATTATTATTATTATTATTATTATTATTATTATTATTATTATTATTATTATTATTATTATTATTATTATTATTAAAAATGAATAAATGTATTCGAATCTGTTAGGCAAAACACTGCTCAAAAGAAAACAACCCTTGCAATTCTTTATTCCAGTTTCTTCTAGTATATATCAATTGTTCTTTTGTTGTCCGGAAATCAGGAAAAAGGGCGATTCCAGCGTGCAAAGGCTATGATCAAATAATAAATTGGTCCACTAGCTCGCGCTTGATTCTAGCCCGGACTTGGCATCCGGCCAACACCACCGATAGAGTTAGGCAGTGTCATCATTGGAAATATCATTGGGATCACTATATGTCATCCTTCTTTTTAATCTTTTATAGTTAACTAGTTGGTATCCCGGACTTCGACCTTTCTATTCATCGAAAAAAGAATAATAAATTGGTCTAGGTCCACACAGTGATAATGCTATGACTAGCTAGATGTTGGTAATTTGGAATTGGCTAGACAGATTTATTTTGTCACGCTTCATAATATTCAGAAAATAAAATAATAATATTTTGTCATTTAATTCAAATTTTGAGGTATTAAATAAAGATAATACCTCAAAATTTGAATTAAATGACAAAATATTATTATTTTATTTTCTGAATATTAAATAAAGATAATAAAAACTCCGCCTATATTTTATAGCCGGTCCCAAGCCCGGATAAAGGAGGATGGTTGTGTTAGGCCCCGACAGCCAACATAAAATCATGTCGAATCTTATGAACATGGATCAACGAATTTACTAATAGAGCGGAATGGCGTCGTATGATCCATGTAGCCGACCCCACCTAGTGGGATAAGGCTTTGTTGTTGTTGTTGTTGTAAATAAAGATAATAAAATAGTAAAAAATAATTAAAAGTTCAGTTAGAAAGAATAAAATAAAATAGAGTATGAATAGAAATAAAATGATAGTTACAGAATAAATAAAAAAATATTAAAATATATTAATCTAATTCAAGTTACTAGGACCACGACCTGCGTTCACTCACTCGAACTCGACTTGAATTCAAGATAAGTCGATCTGTGTTCTAAATATATGTTTTAAGAATGTGCATTGATTGTCTTCGGATAAAGACAACAGAGCCCATGTTTTATCTGGCTCGAGTTCGAGTAATGTCAAATGTTCGTATTGAAAATTCCAAAGCAAATGATCACCGTCCATGTAGCGCCCCGAGGGGCTCGGCCCCGTCACGCGGCGTGACCTCCTCCTCCGGAGGACCGTCACATTCGATTCTTTCTTTGACTCTTTGATCTCTTTCTTTGACTAATTCGCTGACCGGATGGTTAACACCAAAGGAATATGAAACGGAAGACTTAGGAGATATAATATAATAATATAGCGGAAGTCATGATGAACACAATAGCGGAAGACTTAAATAAAATAGAATAACACAACGAAAGATTAAACGACAAGAGGAATACGGCAAATAAAGAAAATATGCGAAAGCTTAATATATCAAATGTTTTAGCTAGCTTTCATCAGAGACAACAATGCATGAGCCACATACGTCCAAAAAGTGACCAAAATACATCTCAAAAAGGTGTCCTAGCATGAGGAAACAATCTCATTACTAGGCACAGTGCGGGAAGCAAAAAGTGTACTCGTCCGCCCAAAAATAGTGGCTCATAGATGCAGGATTAGTCTAAATAAAGTAATGACTACATTCCATCAGGACACGATAAGTACCATCTCCGTACATAACCCAACACATACAACGATACATAAGATAACTACTACTCCTCTCCATGAGGACCATATGCAGAAGTACATCACCCCGCCGAGACCTCCAAACACATAGAACCACCTCCTACATGACCATCATGCACCTGTGGGAATCACACAGGGGAGCAAGTTCAACCGTTAGCATAAAGCTAAATGCGGATTCATATAAATCATAAATCAGTTCTATCCAAATATAGCATGAAAAAAATAAGAAATCATAATAAAGGATCAAGTCATCATGGATAGAATTTCATGAGTCATGGCATGAATAACAATATCACATAAGAGTATCATAATCATAAAAGAGAACACACTTTGATAGTCATTTGTCATGATTAGCTTTCATACATTTGTATTTGTTTGCTTTCATACTTTTCATTCATTCATGACTTTACATCTTTACATTCTTTGCATCTTTTACATTTATTTTTTAAAGAGCTCTTCATTTTTAGGGGAATACCATTGCATGAACTGATGATACAGCTATCTAGATATCATATGCACGTGGGGGATCAGTGCCACGGTGAACCCATTCGGGTTTGGATGACCTCGCCACCAGTGAAAAGAAACATCCGTGGGAGAAACTCTCGCCTAAATAGAGCAAATGGTAACCCATAAAGAGGCCTGTTACGAGGCTAGAACATCTTCCATCATCTTACCTGCGCCTGTCTTTCGATTCATGACTCGATCATGGCATAGACAGTTACCTGCGCCTGTCTCTCGATCCGTGGACTGATCAAGGCATAGACGGGTCATCATCTTATTTTGGTCTTTGTTTGCTAAAAATCAAGTGGATGGAAGTTTTCTAAAAATCAGAGTTAGGGTGGTAAAAGGGTTGTTACTTCCAATTCACACGACGAATGCCCTAAGGTTACGGGTGATCTGTCGAAAACATTTCGATCGACCGAAGGAGTGCGATCACCGCTTTTCATTATTCTTCTTCATCGTCTTAGTTCATAATCATTCATCATGTTCATAAAGGTCATCTTTATTTTAGAATCATAGATCAGAAAGTTCGAGGAAACTCATTATCGTTCTTGGCATCGATAGCATAGTCATCTTCGATTCTTTTCTTGAGGAAAGATTTCTAAATCATGTCATATATAAGGCATGGTCGGTATGAAATCGAATAACATTCATGGGTTAGGTTTCACATTAATTCAGAAAAATAATCGAAAATTGTAAGTGTCGAAAATTGAAGCTAGAACCGGGGCCGTGTGGAAGAGGACCTAGGTTGAGTTGGTCTGGATCGGGCTCGGTCTGTTGGGTTGACAAAATGAGAAGAACCTGGGCCGAGTTGACTTTACACTCGGGCCGAGTTGGAGGACGATCGAGTCGGGAGAATCGATTCTCCCGATCGTCTTCTCCGCGCAGAAACCTGGGCTGAGTCATGGGCGACCCAGTTCGAGCACCTAGTTCGCCCCGAGCTCGAGCTCGACATCCATGGCGGACCCGGGCCATGCTCGGGTTGAACCCAGTGTGGTCGGGCAGAGCCCGGGCCGAGTTTTTGGGAACCCAGGCCAGATTCTATCGAGTCATAAAATAGGTTTCAACGATTCTTCTTCTCCGGCTATCGTCGGCGTACACTAAACTAAGTATAACTATAACAATTACATCACGACATGAATCTACAGTAACATTACGAAAATCTATCCTAAGCATGCATCTAGTAACATTAAGCTTCAATTTCGATTCATACATTCCTTTCATTTTTCATTGGTTCGGTCATGCACAGAGATTGTTCCATTAGCATACATTCCGTCGTTCATCGCAGTAAGGTATCATTTCATAGAGCATTTTGCATTTCACATTCGAGGTCCGTTTCGTGATGATTAATCAAGCATGCGAGTTCGTCAAGAAGCACGACTTATGAGATAGATCCCGAGTTCCACACACCTTTTAGCCTAAGAATCTGAGGTTCGTCCTAGCGTTATTCTGCTCCTCACATCATCGGCGCCAGAGGTGGTCACTGATGCTCGTGTTCCCTTGCCACTGTCCACTCGTCGAAGAGAAAGGAGGACGAGTGAGGAGCAATATCGAATCAGAACAAAATAGGGGAGGAGAAGTAGGAACGGGCCTCACCGTGTCAAAGTTCTTCTCTGGGTCTCGTGTCGCCCTCGCCGAAGAAGATCACCGGTGCTGCCTCTTGCTCGCCCACTGTCGTTCGTGCACCGGAGAAGAAGGAGAACAAGTGAGGCGTTGCTGCACGGCTTGGAGAAATGAAGAGGCAGAGGGGGGAAACGAAAGGTCGGATGCCTCTTTTATAGAATGGGAGGGGCGACCGTTGCTCTTCCCATAGTGAATCCGGCGGCCGAATTTGCTCCGCCAGGTGGCCGTCGCGGAGAGGGGCAGCAGGTCTGGCCATTGGGGGTGATCGGTCGACAGTGGAGAGAGAAGTAGAGAGGGGAAAAGGCCATATGTAGATAGAGACAAAAAGGAAGGATGGAAAGAGAAGGGATCAAGCAGGTGAGGACAAAAATGGAGAAAGGGGGCTTTGGTTTATACGTTTTCATGATTAGTCATCATTTCTTCTTTTTTTTCGACTATGTTGATCGAAATGTTACAGTCCAAATTACTTGGTTTGAGTATTGAACTCCTTTGAGATAATTTTGAGGTCTAAATTGTTTTAATTGTTATAATTATTATTTATTTCTTATTTGGTTGTCAAATGATTTATGATTTTTTATTGTCATATGGATTTAATTTGTGCTATGATTTATATAACTTGTTCATAGTTCTTCATGCCTTTATATTGTTATCATGAACAATGTTGATATGGTTTTGCAATTATAGTTAATTGATCACTATGTGTGAATGCTTAAGTAATTTATTATTCCTAATTAATGTGAAATGATCATCCATAATGAACAAGATAAATAAAAGGTAAAAATAGATTATCTAAATAATAAAATATAAAAAACAATGACTTTGGTTGCAAATTGTTTTGATATTTATGAATAATTGAATTATCATTGAATGTCACATGTAAAGTAGCTCATTGCAATCTCCAAAAAAATATGTCTGTTCTAGTTATATAATCATTCACACCTCCTATACGACTTATATAGTGGATCGTGCTCCCAAATACGTAAGAATCGTCATGATTGTGCACACCACAAATGATGGATAGAAATTTCCGTCATCTATTCCATTGTGCATGGTTGATGAACAATTGAGTTGTCAATGAATATGACGTGTAACAGATAACTACAACTTCAAACAAAAATGTGTTTATTTTGATTGCATAGTCTCTCACCCCTCTTGTGTGACAAATCTTGTATTTGGACTCGACAAAATTTAATTTATGTCTAGTTATCAATAACTTCATAAAAGTTTCGAGTTCACATTTGGAAGCAAATTTTCAACTAACATGACACTAGAATTAACTAATGTGACGTAAAGCAAGAGACAAAAATTGATGTGCACTAAATTTCGACAAATTCTTGCCTCCATTGAGAATTCAAGTTTTTGAATTTGAAATAAGTGTATGTTAATCGAATTTTAAATTCTGATGGTGTACAATCCCCATTAGTTGTGGTATTTGGGATAATTTATTAGAACTCGAGTATAATTTCACCAAAGTTATGACATTCAATGCAACTGAGTTCCATATATGGTGAATTTATGCTCTCAAATATGAAGGAGCCATCATGATTGTGCACACCAAGGACCTAAATAGGCATGGACATACTTTGAAGCATTACAAATTGCGACCGTTATGATTGATTAATATATAATCTCTTACGGTTAGTTGCTAATTGATAACTCCACACATGGATAAGATTAAATTGATTATAAAAAAATAAAAAAAAGATTAAATTGATTAATATTGTACACTACTTGATAATGGTGGTTAATGGATAATCACGATCAATCAAAGATAGTTAATAGATAAATTATTGATTAATTAATCATAAAGTCCAAATGATAATTGATCATTGATGATCTATAATTGATAATAAATAATTACGAATTGGAAAATTGATAGTCAATAAGAAATAGATTATAAATAAGGAATGTATTATTAGTTGATTATTGATACTGCTTGTTCAGCATTTGGTTGATGATTTTTATATGAATAATTTTTATGATAGATATTAATGGGTTTTTATTAAATTAATGATTGCCATTGTCAATGGGTTTTTTTATTAATTGATTAAGCTCTTGATCGTTGTTATTAGTTTCTCATATTGACTTTATTTATATTTGATATGATGTCTCATGTCTTGCAAAAGGTGAATGGTGTCATTGTTATCGAATCATCTTACATTATTGAATATGAATGTAATATGCATTGTGTATTATTTTGGGTAATCTTACATGATCTAAAGGTCCCTTTGTAGTACAAGTAGATGATGATGAGATGATTAATAATTCTTTTGACAATTGATTTGTGAATGTATATAGACATAAACTAAAATTCTAACATTTTTCTAACGATAAAAGAATAATGTATAAATACGAACTCATAACTCATAAATCACTACTATTCTTTTATAAATCACTCCCGTTGTAATAGAATTATTTTATTTAAGTATTTCATTAATACAGATTTTAATGTATCAAAGTAAAAAAAAAAAAGTTAAGTTATATAAATAAGTAACGCATCTAAAACAATCCCTTATCGAAAAAGCATGAAGATTCAAGAACAAAAAATTGTGTAAACAGCAAAGAGCTTCATGCTTCCAAGGGCATCCTCAAACAAAACAAACAGCCCATGGCACATTGATGACGTCTTTTGCAGCATCTTGCAGCAAGGATCACTGGACAATTGCGACCTGATGCTTCCTTGCGGGATGAATTGCCAATAACATTAACCTATCAACTTCTTGGGAATTATCAACTTCCTAATCCCATTGGCGTAGTTTCTACTAAGAACTATAAAACCCTCGGGATTTAAGTTATCCTATTAAGTGGTAATGAAGAAATTGGCTGTAAGTTGTTCATGGCTGCACACTCTAAAGCAGAATAATTAGACACCGGATCCAAGAAAGAGGGCTCAGGAATATATAAGAGGACACCAACTTGTGTTTAAACCCGTGTGCATGATCATCAGGGAACATAGCACATGAACTCAAATATGAAAAGAAAAACATACTTGGTGGAAGAAACTTATCAGATCATATTAGGCAGGAAGAGTCGAGGAACTGAAAGGAGCACATGACACACAAATTAGTTTGCATCTGTAACCCAAAAGTTTCTCCAAGGTCAAGCACATGATGGAAGGCTTAGCAAACCACCTGGATATGAAAGACATGCACATGGAGCAGAAACACTTGGAAGTGTCAACGTGTTACCTCTTTTTCTGGAGAGGCCAAAGACTGGCATACTTTTGATGCAGTGAAATCAACTTGGTCGTATTCTAGTCAGTAATCAGTTCGTTTGAAAATAATGTATATACTGCCTACTATTTAATTAAGCACTTTGGTGTCCTCTGAGGACCTTGTTCCTGCATGCAACACTGAACATGATCTCTCATCTGATGAAACACACATAAATCATCTCCGCGGTGTCAATCATAATACTGTGTTTGGAAAAGATCACAAGGATGCCTAAATTGCAAATATTGGAAAAGGATTTGAGATTGGTTGTCCAAGATTGATAAGTAATTAATTCCTTTTGTTAGAAGTTAACCAATCACAAAAGGAAAATTAGTCAGCCAGTCAGATAAGAACATAAGATAATAAAACAACTACTCAAGATGAGAGTATTTCAGATCATTGTTGTTGAGATTCAACAGCATATATTCCTTCTACTAGTGTACACAAAATAATAGTGAGAAAAGAGATTCAAGGAACAACTTTAGTCGGATATACCAAGTGTTTAGAACCCATTTTTTTCCACGTTTGGATCTTGTGGAGATCTTTCGAAGAAACACTTTCCTGTTTTCTAAAGAAAACGCACGTCACGGCCGACGAACCGCACGCCCGGTGCTATGACAAAATACCTAAGGGGGCGTTTCTCTAGAGGTAATCTTTATAGATTACCAGATAATCTTGTATTAAATTATCTGGGTCCACCACATTATATTGTTCACTTGTGATAGATAATGGACAATCTGTATTATCCAGGCAAACCACATTGCCTATGAAGTGGCAATGCAGATTGCCTATAGGAGGGTAGGCAATCTGCATTACCACTTGGATTACAATCTTTTAAATTTTACTTTCCCCATTTGTCCTTTCCAATTTTATTTAAATAAATTCTAAAACACATTGAATAAATTATAATAATACTTAAATAAAGCATAAAATTAATCAAATAAATACTATAATTATTATGACTATATTATTATCATATTTTAAATAAATTAATTATTTTATAAATTTAAATTTTATAGGTGAGGCTATATATTTGTGATTTAAGTTTACGAAGTTAAAAATAATTTATATATCTAAACATAATTCTTTTGATTAGGGATATATTAGTAAAAACTGTATATTAACTCATAAATATATTTTTTTTATAAATAACTAATATGAATTGTTAGATAGATTATTTATACATAGTAAATAAGGTAACGTACATTGCTGGCAATTTAACAAGTGACAATCTTTCTTAGAGAAATTTACGTTGTTAGATAATGTTGAATGGTAATGCAATGAACGCACCCTAAGAGCTTTTGAGTTTGATTGGAAAATCGCTGTGTAGTATTATTGGCTTCAGTCGTCTTGCAGTTCTAGAGATGTAGCCAGACCTTTTTTTTTTTTGTTTGTTTGCAACACCCTGACTAAAGAGTTTCACAAGGATGCTTGATAGTGGAGATCCCAGGATAAACCTATTTATAAGGATCCAGGGCTCTTTAAAGTTTCCGCAAGAACTTATAAGAAGATTTGTAAACATATAGTTGAGTGACAACGTGCTAAATCCTGGTCAACTTCTGTGATATTTTTTTTCTAATCAACAACTCTTGGGCTCGTAATGCCCAAGCCAAAAGAAAAGAAAGACTGTTCTTTTAAGAAGTGTTGTAACAAACCGTAGATTATAGGACAAATATCATCCATTCCTCCATTTATTTTTAATCTTTGAAACATATCCTTTGGCTGTGTCAATACCAACTTTTACATGCATACATAGGGCACCTGCGATGCCACATTGTAAGGGTGATGCGACTATCTACAACGACGCGCAACATTCATACCTACGTTATCTTCCTGACATGAGGTTAGGAATGGCTTGGTCTCCATAAAAGTTGCCAATATCCCACTCATCAGTAGAGGACGAAAGTGTCATTAAAGAAACTACGACAGAACGCATAGTGGGCCTCAAATTGGGGAACTCCTCTGTGCAAGCCTTAGCAATCTCAACCACCTGTTATCCAGCGGGCAAGAATGGTTTAGTTTGAAACATTAAATCTTAGGCATCAAACTATATCCACTACGTCTTGACCTTTAGAACCGAGTCCATGTGGTAGCTATCACCGAGCCTTGGATCAACTAATTTCTGAAGATGCACTATTCGATCAGGTTGACTAAGAGCGTCATCAAACTGTGAATTGAGCACAAGCCAAAATGAAAAAGAAACAATAATCAGTCTGAGGGCATTATAAACAAATCACATCCAAGACTGAGGTCACTATAAGAAGATTCCGAAGTAAAGGAGCCAGAGAAAGGTGAAAAACATCTGCAAGGTAGCATGAGAAAGGAATTATGAAGATAGAAGCTAACCAAAGTAACCAATCCTTTTTTTTCTGCTAGCAATTCCGTTTGCACAACTGCTTCCTTGGCTGAAACAAGTTCATAAAGGACAACTCCAAAGGCATAAACATCAACTTTTGGTGAAAGATCACCATGTTGTGCATAAATATACCTGCATGCAGCAAAGTTAGCAACAGTCTTAAAAAAATCAAATGTTTCACTAAACTAGCAATTGCTTCTAAAATAAATTAGGAAAAAGAAAAAGAATTTTACTGTTGGTTTAGTTATCAAAATGAAACATTTTCCTCAAAAAAAACTTGCTAGTTTTCTGCAAATTGGCTATTTTGTTGAACCAAGCAACCATTCCTGATTCTATTTTTATTTTCAATGAAATTTATTAGGAGAGAATTGCTGCACTTGTAATTAGTCCAGTATTTTCTTGTAATAAAACTTGGATTTTTTTTTATTGCTCATGTAGTCTAAAACTCCGCCTATGTTTTATAGTCGGTCCCAAGCCCGGATAAAGAAGGAGGGTTGTGTTAGGCCCCGACAGTCAGCGTAAAACTCTGTCGAATCTCATGAACATAGATCAACGAAGCGTCGTATGATCCATGTAGCCGACCCCACCTAGTGGGATAAGACTTTGTTGTTGTTGTTATTGTTGCTCATGTAGTCTAAGTTTTAAGCTCTTAGCACTATGCCGAACTATTCAAATTCTGAAATCATAAGGCATTAATCTAAATGCCCCTCTTTGCAGCAAGCAAATTAAAGGTAGTCCAGCAGTCAGTAAACCTTTTTATTTCCTTCTTCATATAACCACCTCGCAGCAATTTTTTTCCAGTTCGTCATTCACTGTTTCTGATAGCATCATCCAGTGCTTACATTAGGTTCAACATATTCATGATCTTAAAAAGAGAATCACAAGGTCTTTTTGGCAAAGGTAGATTAATTCAGTTACAAGGGTCCCTAAACCCAGGACATCAGACGATGACACAGTAGTATGTGCAGGTCCATTATATATATTCTGTCATGTAGTAGGCACAAGAGAGAACTGGATGGTTTTGAAGTATATATGTATTTTTTTCATTAACAAATAAGTCTGAAAACATGATTGTATCATGGTACAAGACATCACTTTGCTTGAGCAAACAGAAGTGATATGCAGGGTAAACAAAAGTAGTAAGAATAGATCGCTTACTCAGGAGGCATGTAACCAAATGTTCCAACAATAGTGGACGTAGGCTCCTTCTCCCCTTGAGTAAGCTTTGTTAATCCAAAATCTGCAACCTACATTTGCATGCATAAAATTATTTGAGGCAAAAGAATAATGGAAGTACCTGCAGCTTTTGAGGTAATATATCACAACTTTTGCGTGAAGATTCTTGTCAATCAAAATGTTGGCTGATTTAATATCCCGATGTATATAAACTGGAACTGTGTGTTCATGGATATACTCTAAACCTCTAGCTGAATCAAGTGCAATTTGTATTCTAGCAGGCCAAGGTAGTGGTTCCCTGTCTAAAAGGGAAACGAGAATTCCGTCAGAAAAGAAGGTAAATGAGAACAAAACAAAAATTTGTGATTCTTGATTTTATGACATTAATAGATCTGAATATCTACCAAGCACCAACACTTTTACCTGAATCACGGAGATGTTGGCTTAAATTCCCATTGTCAATATATTCATAGACAAGAAAAAGAGATCTTTCAGTGCAATATCCTATTAAGCGCACCTGAATGAAGACTAACCGTTAATATCAATAACAAGAGAAAAAAATCATTTACCCCACGTGGAACTCAATCACATCAACATAAGACAATAACCGTACCAAGCATTTCAATGGAAATGCAAACACATTGGTAATTACATAGTACACGTTGGATAATTTCTATTTGCATATTAGTCCAAAATTTTCAGTAGAAACTGATAATTCAACACTTAGTTACTCAATGAAAGAGCCAAAGAATAAATCAGAATGCATAAAAGTAAAATCAACTCATAAGGATTAGCATATAGATTATACCAAAGACTTCATTTCAAGGAAGATATATTCTGTAGATGTCATTTCATACTTTCCCATAATCTATAGATGTCATAGCTCACCCTGAACTTTCTTTGAGTGGACAAATAACTCATGCTATCAACTTTCACCGAGTTTCCCTTATCGTACATTTTTTTATTTATTAAAAAGCATGTCATAAAAAAGACAAAATTAGGAAAAGAGAGGCCCTCTAACGGCAGGTTGACACGATCATTATCTCCCCTTGTTTCTACTCCAATAAAGGAAAAAAGGGAGAAGGAGCAGGGCGCTGGTCATCCCCTCTCACTCTTTTTCTGTTTTAAAATTTCCATTTTTTGAAGGCAGGGTAAGAATTTCAATTAATAAATGAAAAATGTAACTATATAAGAGAATGATATTGAATTTTGAAACTTCTATTGAGGATGATATCTCCACATATAGAAAAGAGTGCATGGCAATTTTTTTTTTTTTTTTTTTGAGGAGAAAAAGGATGACTACCAGATTGCGTTGTTGTACAAGTGTGTGCTCTTAGGGAGAGAGCGTCAAAACACTGGACCCCATTCCCGAAGCAAAAAGGAAAGGTGGTGTACAATACACGCTGTCTAACATCGCTCTCCACAAAAAATCACCCAGTTTCCCTGAAGCAGATGGCCCAAGAACCAGCCAAAAAGGACACTCGTGGTGCTCACCATCCCTATCTCTGTCGAGCCAAACATCGGAGAGACAGCCACAAAGTCGCAGGATCGGAGGGGAAAGGGCCCTCAAAGGGCGTCTGCTGCCAAATACTATGCATGGCAATATTTGAAATAGAAAATTGTTAAAGATTTAAATAATGGCTGGCAGGTATACCCTGACTAAAAAAATTTTCACATTCCAACACAATTTTCACATTCCAACACCCCATTAAGTTGAAACCTAGATGTCAATATGCCTAGCTCGTCCCGAGTAAAGTTGCAACCTTTCATGGATATTCCTTTCTTGAAAACAAAGGGCTAGTTATAGCTCAAAAAAGATTAGGATGTAGCAACCTTCCCTTTAGTGACATCTTCAAGCACAAAGTGACAGTCAACCTGAATGTGTTTCGTCCTCTCATGGAATACAAGATTGGATGTAATATAGGTTGCCAACAATTATCAAATACATAGAATGGGAAATGTAATATGGAAACTCAAATCGACAAGTAGCAAAGTAATTCATACCACTTCACAAGTTAGAATCAGTCATCTATTTCTCATAAGCATTAACAGAAGCCAAGTGGGCAATACTGCCTGATGTATCTACAAACCTAAATTCAACGAATGTGGCTGCAAGATACTCATAAAACGAGTACATTCCTCCTAAGAGAATTATGATTACCCTAGGTAGGTTTCCTAAATTTAATAGAGGCATATGTGTTTGGTATGAATAAGACTCAATCTTCTAAAAGTAACTCCCATATTTTTTAAGTCGAAGATGACATAATTGATCAACCCATCATGAAAATGGTGGGTCTGTAACTTAACTCTTCAAATATTTTGTTTGGAACATGGGATAGATCAAATATTGTCAATTTCTCAAACAAGGACTCCGTGAGATTATAATAATCTACTAAAGTACAACTCGATTAATCGTTCAGTGCTGGCAATAAAATTGGCTAGTTTAGCATTTGTTTTGAATATTTCTTCTCAAGACTAGACCAGATCTCCTTGGCATTCTTCTTTTCCTAGTAGGTTGATACATAGTCGTTGTTAAGTGTAGTTCATCAGCTCCAACACAAGAGCATTGTCCTGCTCCACTTCTCGAAACCTTCATCAATGGGCCTCCATAGAACCCTTTTCAAGATATATAACTTCCTTTGTCCACTAGGAAGGTTTTGGAAAAGCATGGGACCAAAATTGATTTCGACAGAGGTAGCTCAAACAATGTCAGAAGATGAGTCTAGGGACTTAGTCACAATACCAGAACAATGCTAGAAGATGCAGCGAAATAAATCCATAATTATAAAGATACTAGTGATGGGCAGTGCTGTGAAATCAAGCTTAGGGGAGGCTATGCTGGTACATTTCTACTCTTACACTCCATTTGCTTTAGTCCTGAACTTTTTGCATACTTTTGCATTGAATTTTTGTGGACAAAAAATGTTCCCCCTGCTTAGAACATGTCTTGTTTGCATGCATAAAGTTGAAAAGCATTGGAAACAAGTATGGTTTGTTACATCCCTTTCTGCACATCCATCAACATTATAAGAAAAAATCTAACAATTAAATGTCTTTTCAATCTTTTTGGGTCACAGACATAGTAGCTGAAGGAGTAAAAATTTCTACGTTAACAATCATCAAAAAAGGTTTAGTTAAACCTCAACAGTTCTGTACAAGTCAATTAAAAGAAGGTTAGTCAAACCCTAACAGTCTTGCAAAAGAAATTTTTTTGACAGCAAAAGAGAACATTTTTTTAGAAGGAAAAAAAAAAGAAAGCATTTCTGCAGTAAACAATGAAGAAATTTGAAGCATCCATGGAAGGGCCTTGATCGACTCTAATTAAACCGGGATACTTTCTGCCCCTTGTCTGACTGAAAACATTTAGTCTTAAGAAACGGTTACATCAAGGACCTAGTAGACTTATAATTCTTTATAAGTATGCCTTCAGTGACTCTAAAGATCAAAGCTAAACTATTAATGATATATCCAATATCTTGCTGAGGAGTGACGAGAAAAGTGATGAATTTGCAAATTGACTTATGTTTCTTTATGTGAGAGTTACCCATCTCTTAAATCTCCCACCTGCTGCTTGAGAACAAGCATTGGAATAAGCTTAGGGAAGTTTGATCACACCACTTTCATGCAGACTAAACTAGTTTTATGCCTCACAATTCAATGCTTATTTCATGAAACATGCATAAAGTACACAGTTTGAACATACATTCGCCATTTTAACCTTCCGACTCCATAGCAACTAGTTTTTAACTTATTTCAATTTTGGTTGTCCAGGTCAAGTTTGGAAGGCTAAAATGGTGAGTTCTAGGAGTTGTAGGGAGAAGATACCCAAAAAGCCAGGAGGACGATAGGACGAGGGGACTCTATCATTCGATCTCTCTATCTCTCTCACACTCTCATTTGCTCTTCCTTTTTTTCCCAATCAAAATCAGGAGGAATGTGCTTATTCAAGACGATGCTCAATTAAACTCTTGATTTTTGCGGATGAGATGTAATTAATGTTGTTTGATCTAGCAGTCGAACAACTAAACTCTTGAATGTTTTATCGTTTCACCTTTTAAGCTTATTTTTCCATTGTTTTATGTTATTAATGATTATCAGATTGCGAAATCCCTTGGGTTTTTCTTTATCTTATTCGAAAGAAAAGATATAAGATATAGGGATTATGTACTTATTCTGTTATGCGGGATTAATGTGCCTCCAGAGCTGGAGGGATGTTAAGTGCATCTCAACTGTTGATCCACTTAGGGATCAACAGTATAGATAAATGATATTTTTAAATGATGAGATTTAGTCACTTTTGATTAGATCCATTGATCAATGGATTTTTTTTTTTTTTTTTGAGGAGACATTGATCAGTGGATTGATATGCGCTAAGTATCCCTCCAGAGCAGGAAGTACATTAATCCTATATATATATATATATATATATATATTAGGGGAACCTTTCTGATATATTACTTAGCGAGAGCTAGTAATGTTTTATGTGTGTTAGGAAATCTTTCGAGGGAGATACATTTCCATGCATTTCAGCTTATCATCACAAACTTTTTGAGAGATCAAAGTGAATGTGGAGGATGAAATCAATGCCAAGATAATTCGAGATTGAAATATCAGCCTGAATTATGAATCTGTAACTCCATACCAGCAATACAATATGCTTAGGTCTCTACTCAACCTAGATACTTGTAGAAGGTGTGAACTGAGGATTAAATTCAAAGCATGAGCAACTAGAAAACAGGAGAACAATCATTGTAATTTTGCATCAAACTGGACACCTTTACTTATTCCTCACACTGCTTAGACGCGACCTTAGTATAGACTTTGTACTTGGTCCCCCTCGTACTCTTCACAGCCATGATTCCATCCTCGTGGTCGAAACGGTGCACTTCATTCTCTCCTGCATACTCGTCGAGACCTTGTGGTCATCAATAGATTTTCCAAAATGGCGCACTACATTCCTTGTAGTAAAACATCACAAGCGTCCTTTACTGTCAAACGTTTCTTTAGCGACATTGTTAAAATTGCATGCAACTATAAAATAAAGAGCAATCCAAAACAAGTTTGGCTCCCACAATCCAGTCACTAATCGTAATGTCAAATTCGTAAGCTACTTTTGGAAGACACTTTGGAAGCTTTTAGGCACAAAATTCAAATATTCTTCATCGTGGACCACTACTTGGATGAATCTCTTCTAAACCACCTTACAAGATGAACTGCACAACCTCAATGAATCCTTTCTGGACCACTATTTGTCTCAAAACTCATTGGAGCTGAGTTCTTCTCAGTCAGGGTGAATTGATGGAATAAGCCCAAATTCAAGCAAATCTACAAAAGACATGACTGAAATTGATGCCAATTTTTCAAATTTGAAATCAGTCTAACTTAAGCACAACATGGATTGTGGCTTTTGAAATCGATTGCCATTTGTGGAGGAAATAGACTAAAAAAATTATGCTGAGTTATTATGATTATTTCCTTGCTTTATTTACTTTCCTACCCTTCCGTATTCTGCATTTCCTTTATTTGGTTTCCTTTTGTTTAAGTGTCATATTCTGCCAGGCACAAAGGCCTGATAAATGACAATTTTGCTGTTGAAATGGACATCAAGTTGAATGGAAAAAAAAAATTTCTTCAGCATAACTCAGTCTCCTAGTTTAGTTTGTAGCTTGCGTCACACTTCCTGTTTAGCTTTTACTGTATGTCCAGTGCAAGCATGAAGCATTTGCAAGTTCCCAGCCAAAGAATCAAGTGAGCTTGCTGAAAAAAGAACATTTTTTAGTTTGAACTTCAAATTGATCAAGCATGTTTAAGGAAATTCATTTTGTGACACTATCCCTATATGCCTCTCATGCGCTAATCACCACAAACATGTAAGTAGCAGAGTTCCTCTACAAGACAAGAGCCCCTACATTTGATGAAACCAAAGAAACAGGTCTTACTAGGAACTAGGAAGACTCGCGATTTTTTGTGTGTGAGAGAGAGGGAGAATTAGGTAATAAGATTAACTTGGACCAACAAATCACTCAAAGAGTCCCTGAACATTGTTGAGCTGATTGAAACCTTCAATCTCAATTCCCATGTAGTAAATTGCTCCCCAGTAACTTTTTAACTTTTATATAAGAAAGGATGTGCACAGCTTAACTTCAAAACAATCATTAAAAACTTTTCACTTTCAACATGCTTCCTGCTAGGTTCAGCTCAGAATGAGTCTTACTTAGAAGTAATTCAAAATGAGTTGTAACTGGACTTGTATGAAGAGATCCCCACATGGGAATTCTCTAATCAACAAATAGGAGCTACATTCTAACTTTAAGTGCAATTATCAGATAAATAGAGACCTCTACTAAGCTAAGAATAAATTGTAACATCAGGAGACAAAGATTTCAGATAATTATGCTACAACTGAAAAATCATCTTTACCAAATTTAGATGATGAACGCGAGTGAGAACTTTGAGTTCCGCGAGGAACTCTCTAGATGCTTCAATGTTCATTCTCTTGATAGCTACATCCTGCAAGACAGAAATAACTCAGGATAACAAATAACATCGAAGCACTCCGTGGGATAACTAAGAACAAATATGCAATGGATTTGACATTGATGAGATGAAAAAGGAACAGCAAACTACTGCATTTTCGACAACTTTGACAAAAAGACAATATACATGGGAGATTAAAGTAAGACATCCAGTAGTCAATGGGAGAAAGGCATGCAGATATCTGTTACCCCACTTAAAAAACATGCAGACATCGGGTAAATGTGGAAAGAAGAAACATATAGATATGAAATTCATATAAGCCACTGAATTAAGTCTAAATCTTTCAGCAAGATCATATATGCAGTAAAAGTATGCCATTTCATCTTGAATACATAAGTTCAACGAATCAAAGATATATGAAAGATTTCACTTAATACAAAGCGGGTGGCCACAAAAGTGTGGTAGTCATCCTTTTACTTCTAAAAAAATGTTATTTGATAGATAGTATAGCGATTCTGCATGATGGCAATTAATGGTGGAATTGACTGAACTAGTTTGAAAGACAAATGTTGAAACATTGCATATTGACTGGTCATATGATATTAACAAAACTGAATACAGTTCCTCTTTTTGAAAGCTGGAAAGATATTGAATCGACATTGTAGGGTACAGAATCAGAATATGTCAAAAAAAAAAGGAAAATCTGCAAAGAGAACAACAGTAAGCATGAAAATGGAATGATGGAGCTCCAGAAGAGCACGTCCAATGTGCATGCTATATCATGGCATTTATGTATGAAATAGGAAGAAGGCTACAACAACATGGGACTAGGTAAAAGTTAAACTGAGAAATGAAAATAATTTAATGTAGCAGAGAAATAAGCATAGAATTCTACGCATGATAAAAGTGTAACCAACCTCTCCTCTGAGTTGAGCATAATAGACAGCTCCAAAACCACCCTCGCCAATCTTATTAGCCATGTTAAAACCATTAGTAACCACAGAAAGCTCTTCATAGGTGAATTCCACTGACTTCTCCATGTTAATATTTGTTAGTCCAGAGGCACTACGATTTTTCAAAGATACACCTGCACAGTTAACAATGTCATTAATAAAAAACAGCATCAAATTATGATAAAGTTCACTATTCTCAGAAATATCTAAAATACCGGAGTCACAGGGTGTAAAGCCAAGGTATAGTGCAGTACTTTTTATTACCAATCAAACAATAATTCATCTATTTTTCTTTCCTTTCTTTTTTTATGGTGTACCAGTCTCGACAGATACATAAACAAATAAGAGAGGCTCTACTAAAGTTATGACACTGAAGAATTAACGTGATCTGAGAACAGGATTACCAGTGTTATCCATAGAGGCATAAGTTGAATCATTTCTCCCCTTCCTTTGCCTGTAAATCTTAAAATATATTGCAATAGCCAGTACTACTAAAACAACAAGTATTGCAGCAGAAATACCACCAATGCCTCCACCAGAAAGCCCTGCTTAAATTATAAAACATAAGCCTGAGTTACCAGAGTACTAGATTTCAATTTCCTGTTGATTTTCTGCACTAAAAACACTATCAAGAAGTACCATCAATATGGAGGAAAGAAATCCAAATCACCTGTGCTGCAAAACAAAAAGTAATCTCACATTCACATTAATGAAATAAAACAACTGGGCTGGATATAATGGACAAAGATCTACCAAAACATTCATGATATAATACCTTGTTGAGAAAGATCGAAAACTTCCATTGATATCTGCATAAAAGAGATTGCACAAGATAATAAAAATGAGTACTACCATATAACTGAGATCACATCTGACCTTTTCAACTACAGGATATTTTCCCTTTTTTATGAAGTGAAAAGAATGCAAATATTGAAAACTTGTGGAAGTGCAATTTCACTGCAGTTTGTCATTCTTAACCTGGTGTCAGGACGCTACTAGGACTAATTCAGAGAGAGACGATGCCTCCCAACAGTGGAGACTCTGGGTTATATCAAGATAGAATGTGAAGAGCATTTGATGAAACATATTTTGCAATGCTAAAGAGCTAGAAGCGGTAAGCAGCAAAAGCAATAACAAACGTGGGTAACTCATCAACCTTTTGGATAAGAACCAGCCACTTGCATGCATATTAGTATAACATGATCTGGATTATGGTATATATTTCAAACATGAATTAATCCGAAGTTTGTCCAACTTAGACAGGCATCCTTTTCCTTCTGGGAAGGTGAAAAAAAACAAGTGGCAAGAGAACAGTTATTTCTCGCGTCTACAGCACTTCAACTATCTGCGCCAGTAACATGATAAAAATATCGCAATTATTATACAACGACGCCCACTCACCTTTGACAGGGATGAACACGATCCCTTCTCCGGAGCTGAAATTCGCACCGGGGTTGTAGCTGCCTATCAAATGCTGCAGCTCCGGGATCCCAAACTCTTCTGCGACCGTGGTAAGGTTCTCCCCCGGCCGGAGAGGGTACGTGAGAAAGAGCCCGTAGTCCTTCGACACGGCAGGGTCCCCACAGGAACAGTTCAAGGTGACCTTGACGGTGGCGCCTGCAGTGATGTTGCCATCCGGGAAGGCGTTATACGCAGCGAGCATGGCCTCAGTGGTGAGGTTTGCGTACACGACTGTCGCGATGGAGCGGTATGTCTCGCCGGAGCGGGCTACGTAGGAGAAGGACCGGCCGAGGAAGCCGCCGGGGAGGCAGTCACAAGGGAAGGAGACGTTGACGGAAGTCTGGGACACGATGAAGTTGGGATCGGTGATGAGGGGGTTGTAGGGGAGCATCTGGCCGAAGAGGCCAGAGATATAGGTCAGGTTGAGTTCTTGGCCGGCGACGTTGTCGGCCAGGAAGTAGGAGCCCAGCGCCAAGTCGCAACTCCCGCGGGGGCACGAGGATTCGGAAGGCGTCGATAACGACGCGAGGAGGAGGAGGACGGCGCCGGAGAGCGGCAGGAAGCCCAAATTTGGGGACATCTTAAAAGGCCGGCAGTGAGCTGAGCGACAATATCCTGAAGCCATAACAAGGGAGCAGCCAGAGAAGAGAAAACGACAAAAAAACGAAGGTCGTATCGCCACAGTGTCGGTCTCGTATAAAGTATAAATAATTTCCCTAGCGAATCTTTTTTTCCTTGTTTTCTTTTGACCGAAAATAAAAATAAAACGGGTCTAAAATTAATTATTTATCATGTCACTCATGAAATATAGCGTCCTTTTAAAATGATTAATTAACTTTACCAATTGTTTCAATTTACCATTTAAGTCTTTCCATTCAAAATTTCATTTTCTTTTTGTTTCATGAAATAATTATAAAATAATATTTTTTATCTTTACTTTTTCATAATAAATTAGAAAATAAAAAAATGAATATAATATTTCTAATAATTAAAAAAATTGGAATACTTGAACTGTATAACAAAATAATTTAATAAGGGTAATAAGTGAAAATTGATATTTTACAATTATAAAAAAATAACTAATCAAAAGTTGGATTAAATTTAATGAAAGAATTTAAGTATCAAAATCTGGTAAAGTTAAGGGTTAAAATTTATTATTTATAATTTAGTATTAGATAGAAAAAATATTATATTTAGGATGCATATGAATAAATTCAAAATAAAACAGAAACCAGCTTAGCTCACCGTTGTCGGCTTTTATACTTTCGTCAGTGGACCAAACGCCTCTGCGTCTTATTGTAATGGCTCTGTCTCTCCTTCGCTTCTGGTCTCCGCCGTGTCAACGTCCCCAACTGCCCAACGAGGGGGTTGTGTGTCGTCTTGTGTAGTGATGAAATGTTAGGATTATGTGACTCTTTCTAAACAAATGTTGAGATGGCCGAGTTGGTCTAAGGCGCCAGATTAAGGTTCTGGTCCGAAAGGGCGTGGGTTCAAATCCCACTCTCAACAAAATTTTTCCGACTTTTTTTTAATACGTCTTTTTACTATTAAGAGGAATATATACGTTCTTAATATCATATACGACTTTTTTATTTGGTGAATTCATATGGTGGTCAATTGTAAGCTGCTACAATATGTCTTATTTTTGCTTTTCTCGGTATTTTGATATTTTGTCCCTAGCTCCTATTTGGTGCTCATCTAAAAATCATCTCCTTCTAAGTTACTTGTACTTTTGTGATATTTTCGAATTTTAATTTTCTCCCTCATTCTTCTATCTTCCACTGTTAATCACATTTTTCACCTCCTTTTGATAAACTATACCATATCTTTAAATATCCATTTCTTAAATGATATGTAATGAGTCTTTCTCATTCCTCTTTTTTTCTTCTTGGGTGATGTGCCCCTTTCTAATACTATTTCCAATATTATCACCAGAATGTTCTATTAGACTTATTTTTTTATGATGAGGAATTGATTTGAAATGTACATGAGAATAGTGCTCAGCTGTTGTTTTCTAATTATTACTCTACTTTCGCATGCTCAATCTCCTTCCATATGATTATTTTGAATAAATCTTGACCGTCGTATTGTGTCAGTATAAACTGTAGAATACTTTCATCTTTCATCCACTTGATTTCTAGACGTAAATTTGTACATATACAATGTAATGCTCCGAAACTCACGTGACTATCACGTGTTCAGAGTCATTCCAAAGACGTTACGCAATTTCATATAAATAAATTTTTACGAAAAATAAATTCTATAAAATGCGAAAATAATAGTAAGATCGTCTAACAATATATATTGACAAGGAGTTGGAAATATTCATGACTCCACCATACTAAATACGCGAAAAATAAAAGTTAATTCGATAATCTAGTAGAACTAAATCCTACACCATGTGCAACATCTCTGTTACTTAGCCTAACCACCTGCATCACTATCTTCTATCATCTCACCTGCATGAATCCAGATATAGAGAAAAATCCATGAGTATAAAAATACTCAGTACGTAGAGTTTAATCATAACAATAAATAAAAGATCAATGGTGCCCTAATATCAATAATCAATAAGAAGCAATAAACAATATAGCACATGATAGATAAATATAAGAGAGCTTAATAATCAATAAGACCATGAATCAATGATGGAGATTAGGTAGGAGATCAATGGACCAAACAATAATAATTACCAACTATGTCTGATCACGATGGCACCTATCCAATTTATCAATTTTTTTATTATCTATATATAAGGACATTGATCAATACCAATTTATATTCAATTCAATAGGCGAAGGCAAAGTCAATCTACACCAAAATCCGAATGATCATGATTCAATTTAGTTTAATTCAATTTTAATTCTATTCAATTTCAATTTAATAATGAGCGCTCAATTAATTAAAGGAAACTCCATGTCTCTTTCATGTATGCCAGTGAGAGATCAAATCATGGCAAGCCGCCCTCCAATAGTAGTGCTAGTAATAGCTTTAAGATAGCGGGCAACCATGGCCATCACAGGACAACCATAACTTTCCTAAAGGACGACATCTCAAACCTCTAGGTACACTATCTGCCCCATACAATACGATAATAATAATGATCCAGGGGGCTTAGGGACAATCGAAAAACATGGAGACCCAGCAACAGTCTCCATCTTTTATCTTGTTTATCTTAAGGACTTATCTTTAATAATTTACTTTAAGTTAAACAAGGACCCAATCAGGAAAAAATTATTGGATCAGCATCATAAGGAATTACACGATATGATAGAATAACAATGACACAAAACTCAAATCAAATTTGAAAGATATGATGAGGTCAGATTTGTTTGTGATATAATCAAAGATGATCAGGAACAATAAACTATGATGACTATTCAATATTCTATAGCAATTTACCCAAAATTATAACTTCTATCCTCAAAACCCAGCCCGCGTCGGGTGAAATCCGGGCTGTGTTCGAAAATGATCTATATCACCTCGGTTAGAGCAAACTTGGGTCGGGTGTATGGTGAACCCGGGCCGAATTGGCCGATTCACCTCCAAGCCAATCGCATCGAGTCCGAGTCGAGCCCGGATCGGGCCAATAGGAATCTAGGTCGGGTTGGACAATTCGATTCGGTTCCGAATCCAATGCGGTTCGAATTCAACCAAATCTGAGCCGGGTATAGCAGAACCTGGGCCGGATTCTACCGCCGACGGAGAAGTGTATTCCGATGCGACTTTTCGATCATCATAACTATATCTTACGATATCCAAACTATGCACACGATACATTAATTAATTCTCAGTATAAAGGAGAAGGGAATAGGGTTCCATGTCGCAGAAGACCGATAACATAGAGATTCCCTCTACGTACCTAAAGTTGGCTGAAAAATCAACTGTAATTCCTTCTCTGAAATTCTGCACGAACGATGAATTGTGGCCGACGATTGCTCTTTGTCTTCGTTCCGAAACTCACGGTCATCACTGGAACTTCTTCTCCTATGTGCCGACTTCGAAACCAGTAGCCACACATTCTCAGGGGTGCCTCGGTTCACGTGCTAACGAGAGAAAAAAGGGCTTGTTGACATAATTCGGTTTGACAGAAAAAGGGATTTCCAGCCATCCATTAATACATATTTATAAGTGCATATTTGAAATATCAATTCTATTAGACCTTGGACTCCTTTAGAATCAATCTTGATCATTCATCAGTGACTAATCACTTTTTAATTATTCAAATTTATTTAAATTCGAATTTACTTCATAAATCTATGCTTATCTTCATAACAATTCTATCCTTCTTATCATTTCAAATTATCCCTTAATTACTACTAATTTTCGGAATTATTTAATTTTAAAATATTAATATTAAGATTTTCAGATCCATTTAAAATAAATATTCTTTATCTATTTTTTGAAAATCCTGATCGTTACGTACAATCCTTTCAGTGGAGACCTTACTGTTCTATTTATTCAATTTGTTCAATTTCTTTATGCATTACAAGTTTTGTACACTCCATTATTTAATCACTTTAACTATGCCTTTGAAGAAAGCTCGAGGACCATATAATGTTCTATGCACTTTAACAAATTGTACTTATCACTTTAACAATTTTGACTTTAATGTTCTATGCACTCTCTGGATAAGTATAGTAATAGTACGTGTGGTTATGCACAACGTTGTATGCTCAGCTGATTACTTGTGCCTATTATAAAGTCGCCCATTGGAAACTGATAATTAAAATGTTATTTTTCATTTATTTTCATCTTAGTTAACTTACATAGTACAACTTAATGTATACAATTCATCTTATTTATATTATCATATTAGATATTACCATTTCTTAGCTATAATTGATATAATTAACCTCATTTAACGTTAGTGATATAAATATCATTTTATATCATATATTTAAGTAAATGTTTATATTTTTCACCATTTATTTTTTTACTCAAATGTAAAGTCTTTTTTTTAATTCACAATAAATTTATGTATATGCTAAATAATACATTATCATTTATCATTTTATTCCATATTTAAATTACTTCTGTGAAGAATAGTTGTTCCCATCTAATATTTTGATTTATATTTGAGAAAAATGTTGAATTTTAAGTGATCATAATATAAATCATTTACATGTTACATTATACAGTTGATAGTTATTATTTTATTTCTTACTTACAAATATTTTTCATTACAAAATATTTTTAAATATAATTAACAATAATATAAAATAATATTGAAAAAATAATCTTCATTCAGAATACATTTACAATCGAGTTTATACTTTTTAACTAATCCATACTTCAAATCTCAAAGAATATTTCTAAGTATATATATATAATATAAATGAATCAAAATGATTTTGATATTCTTATTTATCCAAAATTATGAGTCTTTTATAGTGAATGCTAAAATATTAAAATTAATAATTTTTAATATTTGATTACATGGAAAAATATCAGATGTGTAAAATTATTTATTTTTTTGCTGGCGTATCTAATTCCAATCCTAACCATAATACTAATCCTAATCTTCAATTTGTATATACTGAATTGCATTGAAAAAAAATCAGTAATTTGAAAAGGCATATATATATATATATATATATATTATATATATACATGAATTAATGAGTGTGTCCCTCCTCTAAATAAGGAAAATGAGGGACATGGTGTCTCCCTTCTTATTCATCAGATCAAGAATCTATGAATCGGATTTAAAGTTTTTAAATAGAAATGAATAAAATATGATCCATTAATTTCTAATTCAATGAATAAAAATATATGGGACACGGTGTCCCTTCTTTAAAGAATGTGATAAGTGAAATAATACTGTAGTGACACGTGTCATCAAAATAAGAAATTAATATTTAAATTAATAATAATCCTAATTTAATCCAAAACTAAATTATATTTCCAATATTTAATCTATTCCAAATCCTATTCCTAATATATAATACGATCCCATATTATTATATTTTTAAGTATCCATGTGGCATGTCCAAAATTTTTTAAAAAAAGTAATTGAAACAAAGTAAGAATATATATATATATATATATATATATATACATTATATTAAAAGGAGAGTATTTTGGTGAGAATATAACATTTGGCACATTTGTGAGGTGCCACATGTCTTATGATTACTATATTATAATTAATTAGAGTATTAGTTTGCGTAGATCATGAGATGCTAATTTGAGTCTTTTTAAATATAATGAGTTAGTTACAAAATATTTGCAATTATATAATTAAAATAAAGTAGTGGATACAATTATCCATAACCATCCAATGGAGAAATGATATTATCCGTACACTTAAATAAATTAAAATGTAATAAATATTAAGTAAAAAGATATTATGATTATAATAATATCACAATTATTTAATAACTTTATAATTTTATTATCTATATATTTATATAATAATTAATTCACTCTATATGGTTATATTGCAACTACGATGTATAGATTGCGATATTTATTCATACATCATCATCATCATCATCATCATTAAAAGCAATGAAGTTTACAAGGAGGATTTGACACTTGACATAGAGATGTGTTGACAAGTGTTCTTAAAATATTAACTATAAATTAAAATATATCAGTTATGAATATAAAATATGATAATGATATGATAATCACATAATTTTACTATTCGTACCATTATAATAACTATATATTTGTATATTAATTTATAACCTATCTATATTATATGTATGCAACTAACTTCGTAAGTTAGTAATAAGCTAAAAAGAAAAAAAAACATGCTATCAGTTAATTGGAGTAGTGGATAATAATAATCCATAACCAACCATATAACTAAAATTTCTTCCAAACATGCATAACAACCTATAAATACTCTCAAAGAGACGTGCACCATACCTTGAATAATGCATGGAGGAAATGCTTTATTGCACCCAAAGGGCCATGCCATGCTTCATGCATATTTTCTTGGTTGCTGATCTGGTGAGTATAGAATAGATGCATGCATATGTAGGTGATTTGAGTGTCAGATAAGGAAATGTGTTTTGACTCGATGACGTGCATGTAATGGCAATGAGATAAAATGTAACAACCGACAAAACAAAAGGATAAAAAAATATATAAAAGAAAGCTGAGAGAAAGAAATAAAAGCTCAATTAGAGTTGGATTAGAGAGAGATAAAATTTTATCTCATTAAATCATATTAGAGTTGGATTAGAGGGGGAGGATTAATTAAAACTCTCTATTAAGCTAGGCTCTCCTGAAACACACGAAAAGAAAATCTCCCTCTGTTTTAACCTCTACGGCCACGCTGCTCCCACCCAAAGAGCAAGCCGCCGAAGATCGACTTCTTCTTCCCTTTCCTTCTGCAATCACCGGCACCACACGCCCTGCCCTTCAGCGCCCTTGTTGGATTAACATAGGCGCTGGTCGGCCGGGAGAAAACGAGGCGCAGGAAGAAGAAAACAGGGGCACCAGAGATCGATTTTTGACGAATAAAAAGACAAATTAATCGTAAACAGGTGGGTGAGTCGAAATCACCTTGCATGATCTCTGAATTGTCCTATTCCATGCCCTAATTGATGATAAAACGAAAAGGATCAAGAAGAAGTGTTCCTAGGGTTCTTGTTTGATTTTGAATTATTATTTGAATTGCCTGATTCTTGATTTGCTTATTGTTTGAATTAATTCTGTTTGTTCTATTTCTGACTCATTCATTGCTATGACGTAGAAATTAGATTAGGATGAATGTATGTTAAAGATCCATGCAATTTTTGTATTGAAATCGGCCGGAACCCGCCGCCGTCACGGCCGTGCCATCTCCTGGCATGCCCGTGCTACTACCGTCACGGGCATGCCACCCTGCCGGAACGCCCGTGCCATGACTCGATGGAACTCAAGTAAAAGGTTGGCCGATGCCGGTCGACCAAGTGCCCGACCGGTCATGGCCGTGTCATCCTTCCGGCACAACCGTGCCATGACCAAGTACCCAGCCGCACGACTAGGACAAAATCGGTCGACCGACTACTTTGGATCGGTCGACCAGCCTCACCCTCAGTCACGGTCGTGCCCTCTTATGGCATGCACGTTCCACCTCCTATGTAGAACCCGATCAGCCCGAATCAGCCAATCGGTCGACCGATCTGAATAGACCGGTCGACCGATCAACAGACTACCGGTCGACCGATTTCTCAGAAAACCTTTTACTATATTTATTAATTATTTTATTCTTATCCAAATATTACTTATAAATAGAATTGACCCTATTGTCTGACCCTACAGAGATCCCTCACTGATTTACATGATCTCCTCTCTTATTGATTGTTTCTCATTGATCTTATCGTATCTATTGAATTAAGAATAAATAGCCACAAGTTGTTAAAAATGATTAATAAGTTCAGATGAAAGATTAATCATGAGTTGTCAGTCCAAGTCAAGTGCATCAAGATAAGGGTCGCTCCCTTGGTCATGGTTTGATCACCCACTGATCCGCACAAGGTCGGATCGTTTGATCGGCATACCCCAAAAATTAAAGGCACATAAAGTCACCCTGATTTTAATAATAATCTAAGATCAAGAAGCATGTTCAAGTCAAGTCAAGTATATCATGATTCCAAGTTTACTAAGATCATTGATTCTCATGATTCATGTTCTATTCTGATCCTTATTCTTATTTCTATTATGATTCATGATACTGACATGTTATCTTTCACGTTTAAATCAAGCATGATTATTTATTGCTGGTTATTATATTCATGTCATACATTGTATATCATGTGGTTCCCCACTAGGCTGTAAAGCTTACGGGAGGACCTCCTCTCTTGTGTCTGATTTTCACAGGACTAAGTCAGTGACGTTGTGGAGTAGACGTGTGATGATGAAGCTCTGGCGATAGGATAACACATGAACTATAGGACTTTTTAGAGTGTTTATTAGTTTTCATTTACCTTTCACATTTTAGAATCATGATGTAAAATTTATTTTATTTCTTAGCAATGATATAGCTAACCTCTTTTAGAGTTTCGTGAATTAAAATTATCATTTTCTTTATTTTTCATTCTTTCGCTGATGTGTCTCGATTCTTGACTGAGACATGGTCAATATTATGGTCAAGTTATAGCATGTCGTAGCGTCCTCAGGTTGATCTTCGCCATTTTTAATCATGGTCAATATTATGGTCAAATTTTTATCATATATTATTTACTTCTTTAACACTAGATTCGTGCCATTAGTTTCTTATCACTGGATTATTATATATTATAAAACATCAAATATGACATTTCATGTCTTTATCTAAAGTTATATGTGCATAAATGTGTTCTATGTGAACTCAATGCATGCAATTCTAACATGTTGGGTTGAATAGATGATTATGTATCAAATTGCTTACATATATACTAATATTCCAAACTCATTTCATGTGTTTAGTGTACATGTTAAAAAAGAAAAATAAATAGCAGAACTTACATGGAGCCGATAGGTGTCGCCATTTTGATCTTTTTGATATAACTTTAGTTTATTACCATGTGTCCATAATGTACTTTGAAAAAAATGAATAATATTTATACATGTAACTGATATAACTAACTGCTGGCACATACAGCTAAATATATATTAGACATTAAACAAACATTGAAACGTATGAAGAGAAGGGTAGTTAGTTAGTTATAACAACGGAAGTGAATAATAGTTATAACAATTAAAATGAATAAATATTGGCACATGTAAAACGAGAGCACATAAGAAATCATGGAAAGAAAATACATGGATAATTACTCTTTTCCTCATAGGAGACAACTCATGTATCTTGAATAAATAATTTTATTGATGAGTTTTTTACAGTATTTATACTATACTATATTAAAAGGATCATTAGTATATTTAACCACATTGCTTTCGTCACGTTGGTGAAGCACAAGCAATACGTGGGTTCCATTTTCATCCTCCATTTTACATTGTTGAAGAATTTTTAACATCCATAGGAAAAAAATCTTGCACCAAAGCTATGCTTTGACATTTTTTTTTGCTTTTAAATTTCTCTATTTAATTTATTTAGTAATAAAATGTGCTCCTATAAATATTTTATCATATATCTTCTACAATGATAATCCATTTTGAGATCATTGCATTATATTTTGTAATTTTTAATGGTTTGATTGATCTACATTATATAATAATTGGTTTAATTAGGTTTGCTATCCATATTAATTTTAGGTCATAGTTTCAAATATGGATCCACATTATTTATTGTTTTCATTTTTGATTGAAATTAACGTTAAAATTAAACTTTTATTATTATGTTGTTTTGATAATTTTAATATCAATGTAATTTTTGGGGCCAATGTTGCTAATATCCATGCAATATATGAATTACTAGCCTATTCCTGCTACATGTGTCGAATGGCACGGAATAATGCTAGGTGGCTGCAATCTCTGAATGTATGCACATGTAAATAGTACACTTTACCAAAATGTATTATATTTTAATTATACATGTATTATATTTTTAAAATACTGATATCCTTAGTGAATGTGGTGCTAGGAGATCGTATAATTTGAATAAAAAATAAATATGCTACCTTGACTAACACTATCATCATTTAATTTATGATGAATAATTGATAAAAAATTAATTAATACAGATACGATGGATTCAATGATGGTGGATAAACATCTTATATATATATATATATATATATATATATATATATATATAGGATCTCCACAATGGATGCATCAAGCATGGAACGAGTATTAATATATAATATTGTATAATTAAATTATATGATTCTATCATATTTTGTTGTTAATTTATAATAGGTAACGAGTAATTTATTGACAATTGAGATTGCCTATGAGAAGGGTGATATTTCTTTAGTTTTACTATTCACATATGCACTTTAAAATTTTATTTAAGTAAATTATAAACTAATTAAATTAATTATGAAAATAGTAAATAAATAAATCTTAGTTAATTATTATGAATATGTTATTGTCATATTTCTAAAAAATATACTAAACATTTTAACAACTTTATTTTTATGGATGAAAATATGTGTTTGTGATTTAAGTTTATGGAGTTTAAATAAATTATATATATAAACTCAACTATTTTAATTAGGCGTATATTAGTAAAAATTATATATTAACTTATAATTTTTTATTTCGTTATAAATAACTAAAAATGAATTGCCAAATATATTACTTATGTAATGTACATTGTTCAGAATTTAATAAATGAAAATCTTTCTAAGAATCAATCTATATTTGTGTGTAATATTGAATGAAATGAACAAAAAATTTAAGTATTGCATGGTAAATAATACACTTACAAAAATATAATATATTCTAATTATCATATATATTTTTTAACATAGTAGTGTTTGGTTAATTCATTTGAATATTATTAATTATTTCTTAAAAGAATTTATGTCTCATTAGGAAAATGATGAACATAGTGTTTAATAATAAAAATGAATAGTTATACAGTTATATTTTTATACGATATTATCCTTAAATTCTTTTAGGCTGTCTTTGGATATATGAACAAAAGTTTCACTAAGTTCTTGGAACTTCTTGAAATGATGAATTTGTTCATGTCGAGCGTTTGGATATATTCGGTAGTGACGGGAACAATTTTTGTTGATTTGATGGTTTAATACTTGAAAGTTCTCCTTCCTGTTTGGCAATCGTTCTTGCTGCTGGCGCCAAAAAAAGAAACGACAATCATTCCCGCTGCTGGCGCCCAAAAAAGAAACGGCTCTAACTTGTTTAGAAATGACGATTCAAAACAGATGTTGAGAAGCAACAAGTGCAGTGCAAGTAAAACAAAAAAAAAGTTCGTGACAAACTCTGGTGTTGTAAGAAGTCGATATTATGAACTGCATATATAGAACGGTTCATGACACAAATAGAAAATAGTACAAAAATTGACAGATTAATTACGAAGATCACATATGCATTAATGCAAAGCAACAATGATAACATAAGAACTGCCAAAAGATAAGTAAGTCCAACATAATTTCATCGACAAACTTAACAGAATCTAAAGTAACGTATATAACCACCGCAGGGCCGGTCAACATCTAAATTTACATGACATACATCAAAATAACAATCCAAAAGGAGCACAGCCACAAAAGAGGTGTTGCAAAAGACCTACAAGTGTTCTTGGAAACTAACATTTTGAAGCTTCACCACAACATTTGCAAAGTAGATAACCAAGCGCAAAAGAGCACATGACACACACTAGCAGCACAAGTGAATCCCTCCAATTTGCCGAAGAAACTAGTGTTCATGGAATGGTCTGTTGTGGAACAATTTCTGCAACTGGATCTAGATGAATAGTAGGTTGAGCAGGTGGAACGTACTGCATGCTAATGTAAGCTGACAATGAGTTGTTGGCTTCCTCAAATGAGTCAAATTTTCTAAACGCACAATAACAATAACCCACGACTTGAGCTTCACAATCTACCCACGAATGGTACACCTCGAGCTTCCTCCCTTCGTAAACTGCATAAAATTTGCATGGCAACATCCTAAGTGGAATCGTGATGTCCTGTATAAGGGAATACAACGGTGAGATAAGGTGAGTTATTGTATTAAAATACAAAACCAGAAAGTTATACCCTCTCACAAAGATTGTAAGCACTAAAGATAAGTAAATATGCAATGCACAAGAAACTGAATTGTCAATGGAAAAGATAAAAAGTATAGTGGGTAACACAGAAACTTGCTTACTATTACGTTGTCGATGATCAGCCCATAGGCAAGATGCTATCCCGTCACGAATAACATCCCCTCTCATTTTCTCCGTCGTAGAGGTGGGCATAGAAGACAACAAGTCGTCAGCACGTAACTCTTCGGGCTCAGGTCAGATAGTCCTATTGAAGTACCCCTCGTCGGCCTGATGTCGTTTGACAAAGTTGTGTATCACACAACATGCTATGACAATAAACTTCTGAATCCTCTCGCACTTTCTACCCATACTTCACGGTAAGTAAAATGTCATCGCGTAAAGATGCATTTGAAATTAATGCCATAGGATTGTCATTAACCCTCCTCTCTTGTGTCATTGTAGAACGCTTTAGGGGCTGTTGATGGGACATGCATTCCAGCTCATGTGCCAAAGTCAAAAACTACACCATATCAAAATCGAAAGGGATTTCTGTCACAGAACGTCATGGCCATGACGTCGTTGACCACGTTTTTCATTTTGTCACCGGATATTATGTAGTATCACACAACATGCTATGACAATAAACTTCTGAATCCTCACTGGAAGTGGTATGAACTCGTCGCTCAACGAACAAATTGCTATCAATACCTGCCTAAAGTGACGAGATATTGTTTCTCCGAAGTGTTGGAACTCCTCTTGCATGTCTCTATTTGTTTCATCGCACCGAATGGCATATAAGAAAATGGTCAGCTGTTCTCGTGCACTAACGTTCATGGTAGATGCAACCCTCGAGATACTAGCAACTCCTCCAATATCAAGAAAGTTGTATTTTGGAGTCTGAAATGATGGTACCCTCTTTTGTGATGTCCATTCAATATTTCATTAACAAGTTGACCTCCCGTGAATGGACGTGTCCTGCAAGGCATCCTCGGCACTTGCTCAATGGACGAAGATGAACCACCAAATTTAGTACCGCTAAACGATAAGAAATCTGCTTGAAGTGAGGTAAATTCCTCCTCAATGATAGAGGACCACATTTGTTCAAAATTCATCTAGCATAACAAGAAGAAGATAGTCATGTTTGAATGACAAAAAGAGTAATAGGATATTTTGTAGCAATAGTACATGACATTTCCGACCATGATGAAATGAAAAGTACATGACATGTACGAATATTACACGCATAGACATTAGATAAGCTACTACATAATGTTCTGCATAGAGGCTATTACAAAAGTACAACAGCTATTACATAAGTTACTAATACTAAAAAGTACATGAGCTACTGCATAATGTTCTGTCAAAAGTACACGACTATGCCACCTACAACTATTTCACTTTACATAGAGGCACATGCTACTCCGTGTCGCTCGAGAGAGCCTCGGCCCCACTGGATCTAGGTGGAATAAAAGGACGTGAAGGTAATGCAAAACCAGGATTCGCAGGCCTTACTTTGGTTGGACTAAAATACGGATTGGCCGCTTCAAATGGACTCGGCATACCTTGATACATGGCAAAGGGATTGGCCATACCGCTTAGACCTATAGCAGGGATTGAAAGCGGCATAGGTGACCGTGGAAGTAAAAGCAGGTGCAGCAAATGAGGGCACAACTGGCATCGGGGGAAGGAGTAAACGATAGTAATCGGACACCTTTCGAGATATCCAAACTTGAAGCATTTCATCGTCGCACTTCATGAATGTCCATAACTCCTTCTCGTCCTTAAACGCATCAGTAATGGCCAACTTAACATGTGAAGAAAGATTGAACATCCTTTCCTCCAACTTAGCCCAACACCCATCTGCGGTGGCGTTCTTATGTTGTTGAAAGAAAAGCATTTGTTCTATGAGATGCATCCTCTTCATTGCTACTTCTTGTTCTACTAAATTTGCTTCGATAACCAATTTCTTCGATAAACCAATTAAAAACTTATAGTTTACTTCATAATCATCCATCTTAGGTTCATAACTTGCTTCTCCAGAAATCTTATAGGAGACTTATAAAATTTCTCATACTTTACCTTAGCCTTCCATACTTTCTAAAATTTTCCCACTTGATGTTTTGATATTTTAATATTCAATGGTTGGGGCCTCATATCCTTCTTAAGCATATCTCAATTAAGATACTTTAAATCTTTTCAAAATTTCTCACATTCATTTAACCCTTTCATGCACTACTTGTTCTTATATAATTCTTTTATCAACCATGTTAGTCTATTTTGAAAATATATTTACATTGCGATGATAGAGAATTAATTCTTTAATAATAGCTATATAAAATATACTTCATATTAATAAAATTTCAAATCTACTATATACTAAACTAAATTAATTAAATCTATTCATTTATTTATCTTTATATATTTATAAGTATACTATGTTATATGTACATATGTGTATGAGTATGCTAGATCTAAATGTTCGATTAACTCAGACAGTCACTTATTGAAAATTTCTTCTAATATTTATTCAAGCCAATGTGACTTCTCAACCCTTTAAACTTCTATATTTGTCTATCCATACCTTATACATGATTCTTGGGCAGCTCACTAATTCTTAAAACTCTTGTATACAGATATTTCATAACTTGAACATAATTAATAATTTTAATTCTTTTTTTCAAATAAGGTAATCCAACTAAGAATTGCGTATAACTAATTTAGATTTGCTTAGAACCTTTATCAACATGATATAGAGGGGTCATATGAAGTCTAAGGCACAATGAGCATTATGGATCCATATTTATCAATATACATATAAGGTAATTTATTAAACCCCTATATTGGTAGACCAATGGAACCACATAAGTCATAACGATAAATCATATCTTAGACATGCTTGATTCCACTTCTACTATTTGAAATCATCTCACACCTACGTATTCAGTGAATCGAATCCTTTAATTACTCTTATAATTTCCTCGTTTCTTTCTTAAATCTACATCTCTTTGCAACTGATATGCCTATTCATTTTCCTCTTCATACTGCTGCAGTCAGCAGAAGAAGTCCGTGAATAGAGCGATCATGAAAGAGATGGACAACATGAATTATAAGAAACATATATTTTATTTTCTTAAATATCTGTAAGACTCATTCTTCACGTGAGTATATTTATTCACATACTTATTACATATTTTGTTCCAATTTGTTCGTAACCTTTATGACCCTTTTTGTCTAATCACTAATAACATTTAAGTTGATTCCTACCATACAGAATAACCTCCTTAAGAATCAACCACTCATGTGAAATACATATCAATACATCAATAAAGAATAACTCAAAGCAAGAAAGATCTTACTTGTACTTTACGGTGGAGGGTGTGACGACTGCTCGACGATAGCACATGAATCAATACCATACTATTCTATACACTAGGACGTCAAGAGAGTCCTGACTTTATGCTCTGATACCATAAATGTAACGTCTCCAAATCGACCCCGTCACGTGATGAAGACCAACTCGGAGATGCTACGGCATGCTATGACTTTGACCATAATATTGATCGTATCTTAGTCAAGAATCGAGACACGTCAGCGGAATAAAGAATAATAAAGAAAATAAAGAAAATGATAACTTTAATTTGCGAAAGTTTAAAAGTGGCTATATGCTAAGAAATAAAATAAGTTTTACATCATGAATCTAAAATGCGGAAGGTAAAGAAAAACTAAAAGACAATCTAAAAGCCCTGTAGTTCATGTACTGTCTTATCGCCTGAGCTTCATCACCACATGCCTATTCCACCACGTCACTGACCTGTGAAAATCAGACATAGGGGAGGAGGTCCTTCCGTAAGCTTTACAACCTAGTGAAGAATCACATGATATACAATGCATGATATGAATAAAATAATCAGCAGTAAATAATCATGCTTAACTTGAACGTGAAAGGATAACATGTCAGTATCATAGATCATAATAAAAATGAGGGTAATAATCAGCATATATCATGAATCATGAGAATCAAATGATACTTAGTAAACTTGAAATCATGACATACTTAACTTGACGTAAACATGCTTCATAATCTTAGGTTATTATTAGAATCAGGGTGACTTTAGGTGACTTTAATTCTTGGAGTATGCCGAGCAAATGATACGGCCTTGTGCGGGTCAGTGGGTGATCAAACCATGACCAAGGGAGTTACCTTTATCTTGTTGCACTTGACTTGGACTGGCAACCCATTGTTAATCTTTCATCTGAACTTATTAATCATTTTTAATAACTTGTGGCTCTTTATTATTTGTTCAATGGATTCGATAAGATCAATAATAAACAAATCAATAGAATGACAGATCTTGAAAATCTATGATGGATCTCTGTGGGGTCAGAAAAATAGGATCAATTATATATAAGTAATATTTGGATTAAAAATGGAAATAATTAATAAATCTAATAAAAAGGGTTTCCTGAAAATCGATCGACTGATCTAGGGGAACGGTCGACCGGTGGTCTGCGGGTCGATCGACCGGTCTGTTCAGATCAGTCGACCGGTTGGTTGATTCGGACTAATTGGATCGGTCGATCCGTTCCGATGGGTAAGGATCGATCGACCGGACAGGGATCGGTCGACCGATGGACATATGCAAAAATCGGCTGTAGACATGTTATCGATCAATCGGTTGCTGACAATGTCTGAGGACCGATCGATCGGTCGGTGTCCAAAAAGGTTGCAGACTTCGATTATTCCTGAAAATTTCCAACATAAACTCATCTTAATCTAATTCCTAACTCCTAGCAATCAATCAAACATAATAGAACAGAACGGATTAATTCAAACAATCAAACAATTCAAACAAGAATTTAATAAATCAAACGATAACCCTAGAGAATTTTTTCTTAATCTCTTTCGTTTCATAATCAATTAGGGCATGAATTAGAATAATTCAAAGGTCATACAAGGTGATTTCGATTTACCCACCTGATTTTCACATTTGTATGCGCAGATTCATCCGGATCAGCGATGTCACGCCCCCGCTTACTGCTCGTGTGCACGTGGCTCCTCTACGGGACATCCTCAGCCAAGAAATCCCAAAACTTTCAGCAGAGTGTGCACGGAGAGGAAGTTACGGGGCGGTGGCTGATCTCTTAAGCATTATGAGTATAATGTAACCAGAGTTTATCTCTCTTTCTTTAATGGCACATGTACGGTTTTTATCTTATTAACATCTCCATATCCACATTACTATTGATACGTGGTCAATTTCTTGATTTCTTGGAATCTTGGTTGTTATGAGGTGCTGGCCATTTCTTCTTGTTGTATCAGCTCTTTTTTTTTTTTTTGAGTTGTTACAGTTACATTGATAAACCATCACGAGTCACATCAAATTCATATTTCTCTCTTAACATATTTCTATGTGAGATGCATTATATTATAAATTTGTTTAAGAATATTTCCTTTGATATTCTTTTATAATTATTTGGGAACACATTATGCTATCCAAAATTCAATTCAATTGAACCTCAAAATGCATATGACAAGTTCTAAATATTTTAAAATCTTAACGACACAATCTACATAAAACCTTATTTTTAGGCGACATGCATTTTTTTCACTTGGTTGTGCTATTCACAAATTCTTATATCTAATCCTGTTATATATACATTATTGTTTAAATTCTAAAAGTTGAAAGCAATCTATGAAGCAAAGTAGATAATTACATTTGAAAGTTAATGTGTTGAGACATTTTTAGTCTTAAAATAAATTAAAACTTTGAATATATATATATATATATATATTTGTGGTTGAAGTGCAAAACACCAATTTTAGGATTATACTCTTATATAATAAAATAAATACTTAACTAAAAAGTAATGAAAATTAAAGTATTTATTAATAAATAAAAATAGATAAATAAACAATCATATTATGTGAAATATTACAATATAATATTTTTATTGTGTGTTGTCAATTTAACTGATCTTAGTAAAATAGTATATTACTAAAATTCTAAAATGGATCATATTATGTCAACTTTAAAACTTGTGGTATCTAAGAATGATGTATTATTGTTGTTGAAATTAAAAATAGCAATAATCATTACATATTCTCAAGTATTTAGAAAAAAAATATTATTAAATAGTTTTGATCAAAATAAGAAATCTTTTTTATAAAAGTGTTATGACTAAAATTTAATATAATGATGGTAGTTTTATACCGAGTGTTTATTTCTATTTTCTATTAAATTTTAGCATGATTTTTAAATAATAATTATTTGGGCACTAATTTTATTGTGGAGTTTTATTTTAGAAAAAAATAGTCTTAGGTGATTAAGGAAATAATTTATTCACACAAAGTATGATTTAGGAATAATTTTATATATTTATTAACATTTTAAATTTAATATTTTGTTCGAAATATCAAATTATTTAAATTTTATTATTATTATATGATTCACACATCATGCAAACATCATTCTATAATAATATGACCACAAAGATATATAATTAGATAAACTAATAAGTTATTTCTTTAAGTTATGGTTATCATATTCATTAAATAGCATAAAAAATATCAAACTAATATTTATTTATTTTATAAATATTCAATTCATCTAATTTCGTATCATCGCGCGCGATATCCATCACACTAATAAGAATAATAATGCGGGAGTTCTTTGATAATAACCCTATAGAAAAACAAAATTGAATCGTATTTTAACATAGTTGGACCCTATCCAATATATTCAATTAAATATTCTCATAGATGGTAATGGCACAATAATTATTTGACATTATTTTTAAATATAATTTTATTTTTTTTATTTTACCATATAAATTAAGAAAAATAATATTAATCTAAAGTATATTTTATGTCGATAACCTAAAAATGATGTATGAAATATAATTAATCAACTAATATTCAATTCTTTATTATTATTATTATTATTATTATTATTATTATTATTATTATTATTATTATTATTATTATTATTATTATTATTATTATATGCCTAAACTATCATTTCTTATTGCTTTAAATTTTTTAAAACAGTAATAATAATTATAAAAGAAAAATACATTTATAAGCAAGAGTTTAGTTCGATAAATTATTTTTTAAAAATAAGATAAAATTAGTTTTTAAAAACAAAATTTTATATAAAGTGATTATATATATATATATACACACCCACACACACCCACACAAGCATACATACATATATACACACAATGTGTTTAATACAATTATACCACCCTTTTTGAAATCCTCTTTTCAATATACTTTAAATGTTGCATTTTTTTCCATATAAAGTTAATATATATATATATATATATATATATATATATATATATATATATATTGTAAAAGTAGTATGACCCATTGATCATTTTTAATTGCCATAAAAATTTTAGTAATTCTCAAATATCATAATATTATGATTATATAATAATTATTTATTGAGAAACGTTAATTCAATTTGAGCAAAAGTATTTTATCAAATAAATAAATAAAATATACTTCTAAAAGGAAAAAAATAGAAATAGTATATGTCACATCACATGTTAAAAACTTTTAAATTAGTTTATAAATAAACAATGATGAGAAAAAATATTTCCTATGTTTATATAAGCATAGACACACACATGCATATATATTTTTTCTATTATGATTTAAATAATGTGATACCATGAATGCATTAATCAAACAAATTTCAAAGGAATTTAAACATATGTGTTGTGAGATTGTGGGAAGTTTTGGAACGAAAAAAAATCAAACAACATATATTCTCTTCAGATGATTTTACAATATAGAAACATATTCTTTTATTATTTTTGTTTGTAGTAATTTTTTACTTATTCTTATAATATTATGCTCTTAGTTTTTCCTTAAGCTACATAAAAGTAAGCTATATAATATGTGATGCACATATATTGCCTCTATATTTATAGCATTATTTCATATTTTATTTTATTATTTCTCCAAAAAAAAATTCTATTCTATAATAATATAGTCAAACAACGCGCAAAATCAACTACATAGTAAATGCACAAAGATACATTATTTAAAATTAAACATTTTAAAAAGTATTACAATAATATTTCATCAATTTTACATATACATACATACATACATATATACATACATATATATATATATATATATAGGATTTAATGGAGATCCTCCACCCTATAAGGGGGGAGGACCCCCCTCCCCCCAACCGCGCCCGTCGGATGGAGATCCGACGGGCGGGATGTTTTTGCAGTTCAAATGCGTAAAACTCATTTTTTTCAGGTTTTTTTTTGTGGTTCATGTTCGACAATGACTGTGAGTGGCAGCTTGCGGCGGCGGCGACGTCCTCATGGCGGAAGCAAGCGGCGGCGACGACGACCTACCGGTGGCGGCGACGATCTCACGGCGACAACAAGCAGTGGCGAGCGGCGACAATGTCGCATCGAAGTGGTCTGTGAAGACAACGACGACGAGGGGCGCTTCACTGGGAAGACAAGGGTCGTGTTACAGGGAAACCATGGTGGTCGCATTGAATGAGGAGGGGCACGGCGAGGACAACGATGGTTTGCACGGCATGGCAGGGAAGATTTCGCTCGATGGGGACGCCAACGGACACACGACGATACGACGATGATCGTGCACCGAGGATGACGAGGGTCGCGCGGCGAGGACGACGACGATTCGTGCGGCGCGGCGGGGACGAACGACGCTTCACTTGGAAGACGATGGGCAGGCGGTGGGGATGACGACAGGCATGCGGTGGGGATGAACGACGGTGGGCAGCTAGGGGGAAGATTTCTAGGGCCGATCGCCGTGAGAAATGTCGCGCGGCCCGAGGGAGGCCAATTGGTGGCGTGGGAGGCCGATAAACGACGAGAGGGGGAGATTTCTAGGACCGATCGTCGTGAGAGATGTCGTGCGGCAGCGATGGAGGCCGATTGGCGTCGTGGGAGGCTGATTGACGGCGAGGGTGGAAGCGCGGCGGCGTAGGAGGTCGATCGGCGGCGAGGGAGGACACGCGACGGCGAGGCCGATCGGTGGCAAGCGAGGACGCGCAGCAAAGGGAGGAGGGGCAGCACATCTGACATCTCCACACCTGAACCGCTAAAAAATTGGATAAAAAAACTGAAAAAATGAATTTGAACCATAAAAACAACCACAAGTTCTCAAAGAGAGAAGGTTGGAAGAGAAATCTTCGAAGAAGAGTGTTCGGGCATCCTTCCAATTAACTACCGCCAGCCTAAGCCTATTAGTTAGTATAGAAAAAAGAGTTACGTGATAGTGTAGTTATAAAAGACCATTCTTTTCTTTCACAAGATCCGACGGACGCGGATGGGAGGAGGGGATTCCTCCCCCTTGTAAGGGGGGAGGAGGATCCCCATTAAATCCATATATATATATGTATGTATGTATATATATATATATATATATATATATATATATATATATATATATATATATGCACAATCAATGTGATCATATGTAATGATCCACTTTGCATAGTCTTACTTTTTTTTTATGATATTGTAGTTGTTTTACTTTGTTTATATTATGCAGTCACTTTGAGATGACCTACTTTATATTGGTTAGGTGAAGAAATATTGCTTTACTTTTTTAATAGTAAATAGTCGCACCTTATATATGTTAAGTGAATATATCAACATTAGTTGACTTGAAATAAACATCTACAATGGGATAAGAGTTCAATTTAGGATAATAATATTTATTTTATTTTATCACTCTTATTCCAACAATCAACTCTTATTATTGAAGTATGATGCTCGTATTAATATGGAATTGTGTAACCAATGAAGGCCCATCAAATATTTATTCAAATATGTCAACAAATGACATGATCGTATTACTATGGATTTTTCTAGAAGTGCTCATGAGGACGATTCATCAATTGTTGTCGATGAGATAAATATGTATTATAATTGTTGATATACATCATCTTGTGAAGTTGGTTGAATTTTTTTTTACTTTTGATTCACCATAAAGAATATATGGTTCAAAGACTAGTGTTCCATTTATCAAACAAATAAAATATTATATTAATTGTCTTACTATAATCTCATTAACGTTATTGTTAATAGGTCAAGTGTAAATGAAGTATACAATAGAAAAGAATTAACATGTGTAAAATTTTCTCTACAAATAAGCTACACACATAAGTAAGAGAACTACCATGTATAAATTCTTTAAAAATTATATGAAATAAAAAAAATAAAAAAAATGAGAGAAAAAATTAATGATATTTTATTAGAAGGATTTTTTTTGTTACACTATGTAGAAAAAAATTTATCAAAAAATAGAGTTAGAGAAAATGTATTCATTGACTTCATATGATACAATAGTACTATTCAAAGTTCAACGTAAATAATTTTCAATTATGATAACTTTTATAATGATCAAGGACAATAATTATTTCTATTTTTTAAGAAATAATATTCATGCGCAAGAAATAAAGAAAAGAATGTAGTTTATAAAAAAAATATTTGGTAATTTGATGTAAATCTATAATGAAGTTTAATTTATTTAATGTATTATTTTTTATTTACATTAAAATAATTTATAAGAGACGTACATCTTCTTAGACTAGTAAATATTAAAGTACCAAACAGCACCGTGCACGAATTCATTTCACCGAAACAATAGTACAAAACATTGAAATATATATATATAATTGACACTTGAACATGAAATATTTTTCTAAGTAGAGATGGCATTTACTGGCACCAACCCCCACCGCTACTAGAGTCAACATGACTCAGCGTACACTCGATTTCTTCATGTTACCTCCCCCACCCCCAAATGAATCATCCACGTATAATAATCAATTGCAAGTACAAGATCCATCATTCACAAGTCACAACATCATAGATTTTTATCATTTTTTAGTGTATTATTTTCTTTGTTCAAACTCCTTGTCGAATCGATCGAATGAATCCAATAATTTGACCCAATTGATTCAAAATTGATGATCGGATCAGAAACTGGATCGTCCTTACATCAGACGTGTCGGGAATCTAAGTTTTACTCTATCCAATACCCTAATTTAAGCTTTTTATTCAATTTAAAGCTCTAAGTAATTTAACATTTTAATGTATAAAATTGAAAATACTTCAAATATATATAAAAAATAAAGTTTTAAAAGTTTTTTTCATTCTTCAAAATAACCTATCGTATATTAAAATAAATAAATAAATAAATAAAATGATGCTACACAGTGACCTAGTGACCTACCCTATTTTTTGATAAGATATTATACAAAAAATACCTAAGAGTATTGACTGAGGGATATTAGAATTATCTTTGGAGAATATTGGGCGTTACTAATTTTAAGTTTGAAATTTAAACTTATTATGTTGATAAGAGTTTATTCATATCGTATTTGTTTAAATATTAAATTAGTCGAATGAAGCTCAAATTATTGGACTACTTTCCAACCTACGGATTGTCTTATCCACATATATTGGAATTTGTAAAATAAAAAAGACTAATTTTTTAAGTTTATTTTCATAAATCTCTCATAAATTATCATAATTTTTCACGTTTAATTTTATATTACGAACTTTTTTTATATTTCTAAACTATCATGATTTTTTTATTTTAATCATTCTGTCTATTTCTATTATGTTTTTCGTTACTTTTGATTTTATCTATTTGTAAAAAGACTAAATTATTCTTTCCTCTATAAGACATCAAATAATAAATATAAAAAAATGAAAATAAATTAGGAGAGAATAATTTAGTCTTTTTCATAAATGATAATTTTTTTTCTTTACCACTTTAATCATTCTAATGATTTTTTTTATTTTTTTATTTTTTTATTTGTTATTTTATATTTTTTTGAAGGGAGAGATAATTTAGTATTTTCATAAATAAAAAAATAATAGAAAATGTAGAATTAAAGCGAAAAAGTCGTGATAGTTTAAGAATAAAAAAAATAAATTCGTAGTTTGAAATTAAAAAAATTGTAATAGTTTAGAAGAGATTAACGAAAATAAACATTTTTTATATATAAATCTACGTGTCCAAATGTAATGCTTCTGTAAGCGGGGGCGCTGCTTCGCTGAAGGATCCATCACCAAACCTTTTTGTCTACGCGACTGGCGACTGCGTCGCCGTTGCACTGTGCGTGGTCGCCAACGAGCAACCGAGACGAAGAAAAAGATAAAAGAAATATCGTCTTTTCGAGTCTTCGTTTACGTGCGCCCGCTTTGCGATCGCCGGTTGTTGCGCGCGCGGCCGTCATATACAAATCGGAAGAGCCGAAAACCGATGCGAAGTTCCATTCTTTATTGCGAGAAAAAGGATCGAGGCAGCGACTGCCGTGGCTCCATCAGTTGACCCGAATTCGGAAGCAACAGCAGCAGCAACTCCATATATATAATATGATCATAATACCAACTTCGTCTTCTTTTCTTTTTCTTCTTCTTCTTCCATCTGTCAAATAAAGGCTCGGCGATTTGCTTCTGAGATCGATCTCTAGGCTCTGCATCGCTGCCTCTTTCTTAACAGTTCACCAAACTGACGCAAGATTTGAATGTTTCCAGCGGAGATGAATTAATGTTTCCAGGGAAGACATCATTTTGTACTTGGTCTCCCTTTTGGTAAGTTTCAATTTGTGTTTTGCTTTGATTTACTCCCAGAGTTCATGTAATATGCATCCTTAGCATTGTTCGCCCTGTCCTTTTATATCCTTGTTATCTAAGGTTTGGGTGAAGGTGGAAGCTTGTCGTGACAGGTAATTTTTCATTACGATATGTCTTCTTCAATTCTGGAATCTCGGAAAGGGCGGCACCAGCAGCGGTATGAGAACAAGTTGAGGCTGGTTGCAGGGTACGTAAGCCTTCAGATAAACCTCAATTTTCTTACAGATGATTTGTGGTTAATTGCTTCGTTCAGAACTCGCAATCAATAACTCTCAGTTGCCAGGCGGCCATTTGAACATGGCGCTATGTCAAGAGTTAACCTGCAACAGATTGACTGAGATCTCTCAGTTCTTGCATGCATGCATTCCTTACAATGAAGGACTCTGACTTGTTTAATGAACAGATAATTGTTTCTCAGCTTTACAAGGAAAGTTTTCTGTTTGTATGTGCAGATGTATTCCTTACAAAATAGATGCAAAAGCAGATGATAGCACCTTTGAAAATTTGATAGATAGGGTGCAGGTCCTCATGATCAGTTCACCAGGCCGTAATGATCTTATATTTCCAAAAGTAAAGAGATTACAGTTTCTGTTCAGAACAAGTTTCGGCTCAATCATTGTTTTCTTTTTCCACTTATTAACTCACAATAACAAGATTATGGTCTCAGGGTGGATGGGAACAAGATGAAACTGCACCGCAAGCTGCGTGCCGTGAAGCTTTGGAGGAAGCAGGAGTTAAGGGAATTATAAGTGTGGGTGACATATATATGTATACATATGATCGATCTTCTATTTCATGAAAATTTTATATTTGTACTTAATGACATAATTAGTGAGCAACCTCCAATAGTTTTACTAGTTAAGCACACACTCAGAGTTGAAATCTGGAACTCGGAATCCATGCTTGGTAGCTGCATATTGCATATTCTGAATTTATTATGTGATATGCTATAACTTCATGTTATTACCAATATATTGTATCAGGATAGTTATGGCCTTTTAAATGATAGATAGCACAAATTTCCTTTTAAAAGCTTAAATATATTGTATCTTACCAATAGAAAGCTTGAATGAAGTAGCCACTGGAGCAAGTCACGTTTAAGATATATAGTTGTCTCACCATCTTCCATCAGTTCCGTATATATTTAGATAAGCATCTCATGAAGCATTTACATGAAAACCTTCGAGTGATTGTGATATTTTTGTTTTCTTCTGTGAAGATTATGACAACTTTGGCAATTGATTAAGAACTCAGTGCAGATTAGCCTATTTTAATTTATCTTCGAACTTGACACGGTGCCACCACCTGATTAGGACATATATATAGTTCTTTCTTTTGTCTGTGCATGTGATATTTACTGATTCATCATTGCTTATGATCGTACTCACTAATCTCTTATTCTAGTGGCATGTCATTGTCTCCTACTGATGAACCAGCAACCCTGTTCTTCTGTTCAGGGAACTGAACTGGGCTTCTGGGAGTTCAGAAGCAAGAGCAGCGTGAGCAGCGAGAGCAGTTGCAGCCCTGACGGAGCTTGCAAAGGTTGCTTGTTCACACTCCAAGTCACCGAAGAACTCGACTTCTGGCCTGAGCAAAATACACATGCAAGGCAGTGGGTCAGTAATCCAACATTAAACCCCACAATTAAAAGTTGGTATCCGATTTACTTCTGATTAATTTCCTGAAGTAAAAAGAGAGAGAGAGAGAGTATCCAAACCATCGATCATGTTTACCGTAATGGCACATCTCTGTAACAGATACCAGTGGCAGAAGCATTCGAGCTCTGTCGTTACGATTGGATGCGAGATGCACTGTCGAAATTCAAAGATCAGCTCTTGGCACAGAATACATCATCTGTTTCTGACCAGTACGAGCCGTCAAGCTTCCTCGTCATGAGCTCTGATGCCCTTGATGCCCCGTTCACGCTATGCTGATGGTTAATTCCCTACAACGTGTGATTGTTTAACTTTCAGCAAGGAACGTCTCATTTTCCTCTTGCATGCAGCTACGAACTTTTCCAGGAAAAAAAGAGAAAATGTTCTAACCAAAAGCATCTCGATTGGGTGCTTGAAAAACATACGGAGCATTTTTTTTATTTCATTTTATTGAATCCTTTAACCAATGATATTGATTCCTTTAACCAATTATATTTTACTTCATATGTGTGAAAAAAAGGTGTCTCTTATTCTCTTAAATATAATATCGTTAAAAGGAACATGTAACTCATTTTTGAGTCGTAAGCAATTGAAGTAAGTTCATCGATATCTTGTAAACGAAATTTTATTCAATTTTTTTTTAAATACCTTGTGACCGTGATTTTTTTTTTAACACGTGAATTTTAAAAGTAAGAAAAGTCCCTAGAATTGAAAGCATGGGGTGAACTAGTTTGATCCTTGTTTTTTCTTTTTTGCTTTTTTGGTTCAGATAAATGTATTTTAATATTAAGATCGCACTTGAACTCACATATTACAAGTCGAAAGAAACGTGAGAACTAGCAATTTCAAATTTGAATATAACATTGTCCAAATACCTGCCGAGTCATATTTTGCAATGCTCCACATTTGAAATCTGGACTGAGAGGAAGGAACCGGGAAGAAAGCACACACAAATTGGGAGGGAAGAACAAACCTCCTCAAGTTAGGTGGTCCAATTATTTCATCATATTTTTTTTCTTCATATTATTTAATATTTTTAGATATTCAAATAATATCTTTTATATTTAACACCCAATATTTTAGTGAAATATTTGTCAGAAAAAAATATTACTAGAAAACTATTATTTTAATGCAAATGTGTATAATAGTTGAATTTATAATTTGTCGTGTTGTCTCAACTCTAACTACGTGCGACATAATCCGCCTAGTAGAAACATCAAATCACGCAAAGTTTTTTAATCAATATATAATAAAAAAAGATTAAATAATTTATGTAGTAAGAAAATGATAAACTTAAGGGGAAATTAGCCTTTGAGTTCTTTTTTTTCCTTTTTGCTTGGTATAGATTCTAATTTGAATAAGACAGATTTTTTAATTAAAAAATGTCTAAAATTTAACTGAACTTAATTTTATTTTTTCCCAATTTTTTTGGAGTCCCCACTTTTCTTTATAACCTTAACGAAAATTATGCTTATAGTAAACTGCATAAAGCAGTGAGTTGATGATTAATCTACCATATAAAATTTGACCACAAGATCAATTAAACTTAGAAAAAACATTTTGCATATAAAATGAAAAGATACAAAAAAGAAGCCATGCACTTTGAGAGGTACTCAATTCGGTGAATTGCAAGGCACATGGATTCGCAATCATGATCTCCTCAGAACTTGTTTTGTTTTTTTTATTATTTTCACGGGAAAAAAAATTCAAGTGACCCGGAACATGATATGCATCACATGGAATCCCTCACTGCAAAAGCTAATCAAAGTGTTTCACAAGTAGTATAATATAAAGTTCTGATTAAACCCTTGCAAAGCACCTTCGTAAATTGATTAAGCACTTGTTAATATTAGCTAGGTTACAAGTCGCATTAAAAGAGGAGATAAAATTACTTGATCAAACCACATTGCCTTCTTGTAAGTGGTCTTCATATGTATGATCACTTTTTTTGCAATGTTTTTAAAATCGGTTCATATATACTTAATCGAACCCATCGACCAACTTAGTTCAATTGCATTCGATTAGATTGAATCGAAATTTATTAAAATAATATTATTTTTATTACTTTACAAGAATATGTTACAAATAAAAGTACATAAGGTTAAAAAATAATTAAATAGAAGTATATTAATCATCATTTTAAATTAATCAATATTAATAAATTATTTTTTACTTTTTTAAATATATTATGATTAGTTAATTCTATATTTTCTTACTTAATAATTTCATGAGTAGTTTAGGGTTTTTCATTATAATTATCTACCCATCATTTTATTTTTTAAAAAATTCAAATTCTATTTTCATATTATTTTTTCCTTTAATAAATTCATACTATAAAATCCACTACATAATTATGTTTATATTTTTCATATTTTAATACATATTATTGTTTCTCATTTATCTTCGTGATAATTTTATCTTTTACTTAAATTTATCTTTATTACTATCTTTTCAATTTTTTTTCCAAATTCAATTTTACCTTCCTTATTATTAATATCATTCTTTACCTTCGCTCCGTAAAATCTAATCACTTATTTTACTCTCTTTCTTATTCTTCCACCTTATCTATTATTAGATGCTCTCCTTATATTCTTTGATCTTTTTCAACCTATTCACTTTTTTATGATTTTTGTCAAAAAAATCGGATTCAACCAATTTTTCAGTTCAAATTGATTTTGACCGAGTTGATCTAATAATTTTCTTGACAAAATGAGTTTTACTCTAAAACTGGATCGAATCATGATCGATTGTCAATTGAACCGATTGGCCCGATTTTAAAAATAATACTTTTTTAGGAGCACAATATTCTTGGATTCCCTCCCCCCATCTCTCTCTCTCTATATATATATATATGAAAATAAAAAAACAATCTTCGTAGCAGGTTTACATGACATTTCAGTCAGACGAGGATATAGCCTCATTATGTCCCATTTGAAAATTGACAAGGAGGAGCGAGCTAAGTTTTAAATGATTGGTATTTTTAAATTCAATCCTTATGGGTTTTTGGATGCCTCTGCGAGGAATAAAATAAGTTTCAACTTTGATGCCAAGGATACCTCATATAATATGTTTCTCTTTTGTAGCTTTCAAACGGCACAGACCATAACCACCGAATTAAGAGACGTTCGTAACATGATGATCAGGAGAGAACATATTCTTCTTCTATATAGTTAGGACTTGGGAGAAGTAAGGTGGACCTACATGGTCTATTATGAGGTCAATTCGCCACATATTGTTAATTAAGTATATAATTAATAATTGGGTTTAATGAAGGTGTGCATCTATAGGTTGAAACTCATAATGATTGGTACATATCATATATTAATATTGGTGAACTATTAGAATTTAAACCCACTTAGATTTCTTTAAAAGTTTTAATAAAATTAATTTTAACATAACTAAGTGCACAAAAATAATACTTCTCCTTTTTAGCCCTTTAATTGACTTTTAAAAGGGCTTATCAATTTTAAAATTATCTTGCTTATTAGTTAGATGTTTTATATTGAAATAGTGAATAAGTACATGGAACAAAATTTATTGACATTATTTTAGGTGATGCAATTAGCTAGTGAACACAATTGTAACCATTCATTTTATTGGCATTATTTTAATTGAAATGACTTGTGACTATTTCTTTAGTTATTATGTTTTGCATTATATTCAAATTTATTATATTTTTATTGAAAAATATTAGAGAGTTGTAATTTGTAAGCGATATTTTACACATTTTCTCTATTTTTTGAACATCTTTCCTTAGTTATAATTTATATGATCATTGAAAGTCAGATGAATAATATTCTCATATTGGAACCACGGTGATAAGTGAGAGACATATAATAAACAAACTTTTCCAGATAAAAATCTTAATTTTAATTCTGAATATTGTTGTTTAACTTGTTATTACTTTACATCCATTGCCATATATAATTGCCTTCTTTTGTAGTAGAAAGTAGTACTATAATATAAAGTTTTCGATTGAAAAGTAAAAGAAACAAAAAACGGAGATGTATATTGAAAAGAACAATGAGTATACATTAACCACTAACTCATGATTAGCTTGTGATCCAAGTATGAACTTTCCAACTCACTTTAGTATCAGCTTTTCACAATTCTTCTATCATATAAAAATGCAATTAAGAAGGTCGATAGATCCTAATGAAAGCATCTTACGAGAGTGGAAGTGTTCACATGCCAATCATTTCTATGGGGTCAATCTAATCATGTGGACATTTGCATCTCATTTGTTGAGTAAGGATCTCTCCCAATCATTAGCAACCCCATTTGATTCGATAAAAGAAAGCTGATTTAAGTTATTTAATTGGCATTTTCATGCCGACCTGAGCCTGCCAAAGATTTTTAATGCTCCAACTTTTGATTGAGAAAAGTTGCAATTTAGTGGATTTTCCAGCAAGATTACGCCCTACTAACTAATTCATGACTTCAACATGAACAGTAAACGACTTTACATGAGTATCTAGTAGATAATTAATGTTGATGTGGACTAGATTTGAAGTAGTGATATGAATGATTGGAACATGGTAACGTTTCCGAGTGACGACACTATCAAAATATATTGATGAATTGGGCAATGTCGTCTCCAATTACAGCTTGGTTTGCTCAGCTATATGTAATTGATCGGAAACCACGCATCAGCTAAATCTTAAACCTTAATTAACTAATTTATGTCGGGCAATATATATATATATATATATATATATATATATATATATATATATATATATATACCCCTGCCCGGTTCAAGTTTAAAAAACAAGCATAAAATATCCATGTTATGGCTTAATTAAATATTAGTTTCTTCAATAAAAGTTAGGATACTAAACTTATTAGACTTCATTTCTTCCTAAACCTGCTTCCAAAATCAGAGAACAATGATTAAAACATTTCGAATTCAATTTCACCATGGATTTTCTCTCTCATTACTAGGTCTCTACACGAGCATCTAGTGATTATATATATATATATATAGTCAAAACATGATTTACATGATATGATTGCGAAAACTTGTTACCCAAATTGTGCTAAGAGTAAATCATCCTTATTTACACATAATTACATCCAATTAATTTGGATTAAACCACAATGCACCGCATGCATGCATACATCCATTTATTTGACCCAAAATAATAGCATGCATGAATATATGCCTACCAAGTTTGCATGTCGGAAAGAACATAATTATTTAAGAATGCATATGAAATTGGATTCATAAATATATAGTTTTTATGCAGACTGATGTTATAATGGGTTTGGAAACCTGAAATACTCATCATATTTAATCTCACTAATATAAATCAGCTTGATGCTATCGAATTTTCATTGGCCCACAGAAAAATAATAATAATAATAATCACATATATTTGACCAACATGGACTCCACACCCATGTTGGCTATCAGCAATTAACATTTTAAATAGAAAAAAAAGATTTCTTATTATTATATAATAATTAGGTCCCTCCTCGATCTCCTCCCCCATCCACTATACTTGTACTCTATATAAACCAGGAGCTGACCACGCAAAGCTCTCCATCCATCTCAACATCTCTCGGGCCCCAAGAAGATGAGCCCTTTCTCATATTTGTTGTCCTTCTCTTCCTCCTCCTCCTCATCCAATTCCTCCGATCTGGGCAAGAAATCTAAACGCAGGTCTCAGCAGCAGCAGGATGACCATGGCAAAAGCACCGACGGCAGCAATGGCGCCGGCATGAGGTACCTCGGCGTGCGGCGCAGGCCCTGGGGGAGGTACGCGGCGGAGATACGCGACCCGGCGACGAAGGAGCGGCACTGGCTCGGCACGTTCGACACCGCCGAGGAGGCCGCCATCGCGTACGACCGCGCCGCCCGCAACTTCCGGGGTCTCAACGCGCGCACCAACTTCGCGTACCCGGACCTCCCGCCGGGTTCTTCCGTCACCCCTTTCCTCTCCCCCGACGTCGATCAGCTCAAATTTCCACCGTCATTGTTCCCCTCCGTTTATCCCTTTGAGCAACCGGCGCCGGCGAATCCGCGCCATGAATCAATGATATACCACGAAAACAGCAGCTCTTCAAATCCCATGGAGAATGGCAGCGAATACATTAATTGTGTCGATTACTGCCCCGTTGAGGAGGAGTTACAACAGCAGTACGTCTCGGGGCCGTCGTCGGTTGCCGCGGCGGCGAAGGAATCATCCGAAGTAATGGCGAGGACAGGGGAGATGAGAGCAGATGCAGCATGGTGCGACGCCAATGAGTTCGGCTCACCGGCGGCTTCGAAGTACGCTCACGGTCGGATTTTCTTCGAGGAAGGGTACGTCCACAGCCCATTGTTCGGTTCTATGCCGCCGGTGGAGGACCCCGGAGACGGCTTTCGGCTGGGCGGTTCGTCCTCCAGCTCCTACTACTTCTGATCGGTGAACTCTGCGCTCTTGTAATCTCGCTACGTGGTCGATCGAGTGGTGTGTTGAGTGTTGATGAGTGTGTACATGCATGCATGCGTGCGTGCGTGCGCCCGTCGTGAACGACAGTGGCGACGGGGTTGGGTTTGGGGTACGTTCATGTTCCTTGTTTTTTCTTTGCTTTCTAATTGTTTTCTGAATGACTCGATCCCTTTACGTAATTTGTTCAAAAATTAATTCTGAGTATTGTATGTACGTTTTCATTAAAAGGAGTTGATTAAATTATTGAAAAATTATAATTATGATTGGTTTAATTACTAACAAATTTAGCAATCAAGATACAAAAAAAAAACTCAAGACAGAATACCTCAAGTGCCACGGTTGAAATGAGAAATTTGTAATGCTCAATTTTCAAATTAAATTATTCAAGAAAACTAGAGCTTTAGAAATCAAAATTAACCCCGAGAAAACGGTAACTATACTTTAATATCCACATCCCTCTTGACTCTTGTATAGTGCTGGCATCTTGGATAGAAATAAACAGAATATTAAATTTGATTTTGAATATTAATTAAGGTTCACATTAAGAAAAGACTAAAACGCTGCCATCTTGCAAGATTTGTCTCCGAAGAGAGAATGTGGATGATTTTTTTTCCTTCAGCAAAATAAGGTGCAATGAAGTTTGCAAACGTTTGGGAGGCTCATGGTTGTGTTGTAATTCAAACTTCAATCATCCACATCTCCTATTTTGCAAGCTTGTAAAAGACTGAAGGATCACAGTCCATTGCCTCTTTAGGGGAGTGTTGACGACCTCTCCATCATGCATGCACGTAGTAGATTCCTGTTCCATCCGTGGCCCTCATTTGTTTTGTCATAACGTATGTGTTGATTATCTCAGTTCAATCTACATCGACCCCCCACCAACACACATTCGATGACCATGAACAGTTGGTTTCCAAAGAGTGCATTGCATGTGTACATCTCTCCCTAATTTCAAGATGAGCCGACTTCCCTACTCCCAATAGAACATTCCATTAGATGTTGTAGTTAGAGTATAGTTGTTGATGTGCTGATTTATAATGCTATATATCGTATGCAAAATTGTTGAAAAGAACAAGAAAGAAAATTAAAATAAAATTTGTGACTCTAGTTGAAGTAGGCATGAAAATATTCTCCAGCAATCAGCTCGAATTTAGAAAATTTTACCCCAATGGGGAAAGATGGAGGTATAATCCTCTGCGTCTTAGTTCGGAGACAGAGTGGGAGTAAAGTATATCGCCCCTACTCTACAGGGCTTCTGAACTTCACCCATACAATGAACAAGGAATTCATTGATGATAGGTTAAAAATAATAAATCATAGTAGCTAGATCTATCATAAAAATAATAAATTTGGAGAAGTTATTAAAAGTTTATAATATTTAAAGAAAAAAATGAGCTTGTCACACACTTTATGTGTCACACACATGTCAAACGTCTTTACATATAATTTTTTTGTTTTTTTTATATCTTTCTTTAACAAACTAGTTTACTAATGGCTTAAATGAGCATTGATAATAACAAACTAGTTTTACAATATAGAAAAATATTAAAATACTTATATTCATTATGAAGGATAACGATGTTAAAAAATTAGTAATATTTTAAAAATAATAAATATAGTAATTATTGATGATTTCAATCATTTTTTTTGTTATCGAGAAAATTTTAATTTTTTTGGGAATTTGTGGAGACCAGAGAAAGAAATTAACTTTTATCTGCATTTGGGAGCGAGTCAAGCGCATCCTTCGTACAGAGTAGGATAGACTGTCATCCTTAAACCCCGTTTGATTAACAAACACAAATATTTTTACCTTGGGAATAAAATGTCAAAAATGTTCTTGCCATTTGAGAGAATTCAAAACTCACACATTTTTTATTTTCCTTGTGCTGACAAGGAATAAAGTGTAATCATGACACCTTGATTAAGAAAAACCCTATCCCCATGATACTTGGATGTTGTAGCGCATAAACCCTTACTGGGCCTAAGTGTGGGCTTAGGTCATTAGTCCAACTAGCCCACCCATATTCACATGGGGTGTGGGGGAAAAGATTTTGGAAACAAATAGACACAAAAAAATTCTCTCTTAACTTATATATATTGAGAAATGCATGACTTATAGCCTATTAGCAATCTAATTATTGGACTTTTCCAATTCTCAATTTCATCTTCACTACAATTAGACGATGACATAAAATATATGTCAAAATTTTCTTATAGTGTTATTAGTAGATACACACATATATTGCACTATCCATCATTAGATCTTAGTATTTTTTTCGATCTACATTCACTGGTGTTCAAAACTAATAGCACTTGATTGATTCAGTATTCAAACTAGAACGATATGAATAAATATTAATCAAAGCGATAATTTTAAAAATAGAATATGAAACTACTGACTAGTACCCAATATGGTAAGTTCATTAATTTAAATTTTAATATACGATGACTAGTGAGATATCATTTAATTTAAATCTTAGATTGTACGGTCCAGAACGCGTGGTCATATAGTACACTCAATTATTGTGATGTCACGTTAATATTCTTTATATATATATCTACACACACGAGAGATCGATACCACTGATCCCAATTCATTTGAAACTTCGTTCATTTCCGTCCGTTTAATCGTTGGACCTTATACTGCCTTAATTACAAGATATTTACTTGCGTAGATACAATTAATCTCTCTCTCACTCTCTCTCTCTCTCTCTCTCTCTCTCTCTCTCTCTCTCTCTCTCTCTCTCTCTCTCTCTCTCTCTCTCTCTCTCTCTCTCTCTCTCTCTCTCTCTCTCTCTCTCTCTGCACTTGACCACGGGAGGTGTGTGTGTACATGCAGAGTATAAGAGCATAGAATTTTCTCTGTGCTTGAAAAAGCAAAAGTGAGCGTGTGGTCTAATTTCTTCATCCTCGGCGACTAAAGTCTTTGAGATATAAGATATTGTGGGGCGAGACTTCCGAGTCTGAGTTAGATCGTCACCATTAGAGAACCTACGAACAACAAAAACTTGTTCCTGGTGCTATGATGCATCCTTTCATTCATTAATCAAGAAATATCAAAATTCTAAATTCAACCTCATTATTTTCATTTTTAATCTTTATCTTAATAAGTCTTCTGTAATGGAAAAAAAATGTTCTTACTCCTCAATAAAACGTTGATGAGAAGAGCTCGAGGCAGGGGTTGGAACTTGGAAGCATTTTGTGATTCCTCCTTTGCCAGCCAACAACTGCAAGCCCGAGAAGACATCAAAAAGTAGAAAGAAGGGGCATCTCCATGAGCCCAGCTGAGACTTAATGTATTAAGCAACGTCTCAGGTTGAGTGAGTGAGCTACAAGATGTGCAGAAACATCAAAGAATCCCAAACACCTCACGAGGTGATAAGGCATATATATGTTGTCTCCTCAAGAGACGTACGTGCAAGTTTGCAACATCGTACGTAGTCTCAGTGTTCTGGAACTGCCGAGAGCCCGAGACGTTCTTTTCACCAAATCGGTGCGATGTTGGATTAAGATTGCTGCTCGTGAGATGGTGACCTGGTCCTATATATATTTGAAGTCACAATTAAATTGATGCACGAACTAATTCTGACTGGCAGCATAAAGAGAAAAGGAAGATAGTACTACTCTTAGATCAGAATGTGGCGAGCTTTAAGCATCTTAGATCAGAATACAGCTAGCAAGAGAAGTGAGGAACAACGTTTTACCCTTTGACTTAAAAGATATGCCGTTCAGATTAATTTACTTTCCTTGTTGTGCAGGGTCATGAATCAGAGAGCAGGATTCCTAGTAATTACTTCTGAAAATAACGAACAATTAACAGACCTCCTACAAGCTCAGAGAATAACTGCGTATGTAATAACTCATCTCTCTCTCTCTCCCCCCCCCCCTCACGAGTGAACATGTTCCACTTGGATTTCGATGCCATCCTTCTTTTACTCGGAGATCGTTTGCCTTACTCTCCTGATCCTTTGATACGACTTTAATTTGTTGTCCCCCTCTCAGCATCTGATTCCTTTCCCTCTTCAATTGTTTCAGTGGACAAAGTCCCCCGCTATCGTACGTGCGTAAATGCATAGATGCATTCCTTTCCTTCACTATAAAAATGCGAACAAAGGTAGCAACCCTTTCCACTCATCCATCCTTCATTCCCCTGCAGTTTAATTGGTTCGTACTCCTCCTCCTCGAGTGAGCAGCTGCTCGATCGACCGACTGCACATAATGGACAACCGACCTGGCTCCCTAAGCTCCTGGTTCCGGCTGGGCTCGCAGACACGGAGGGCGCCACCACCACCACCACCGACGCAGCAACCTCAGGCGGCCCTCGACGTGCAACCCAGGCGAGGAGTTCCAGTTCGCCAGTCTTCGATTTTCGCGAGGTTCCAGGAAGATGCTGTTCAAAATCAACAACAACCGGTTGGACCAATTACCAGAAACCCACCGCCGCCGCCTGCGACAGCTCCGCCACCACCACCACCTGCGACAGCTCCACCACCGCGACCACGGATAACGGCAGTCCAGCCACAACCACAGCCAACGGTGCCAGCACCGAAACAAGCTGATCAGGTGCCTCAGCGAGAATCAACACAGACTATTCAAAAAGGCAATGGCGGCAACTCATCTACGCCACCGCCGCCGCGCGTTGTCGTGCCTCCCAGCCCGCCAACAGCGGCAGTTAGGGCCCCGACTCCTGCGCCGGAGCCTGTCGTATTGATCAAGACCATTGTCCCGGCGACACCAGCGAAAAACCCAACGTTACTGGTCGTTCCACAGACAAACGACATTGACTTGGAAGACTCGATCAGCAGGGACAAGATGAAGCTGAACTCGAACACGCAAGCAGAGGCACAAAAAGTGTTGGTGCCCAATCCGCACGCCGACACAAGAAACATCTCCCCTTCTTCTCCCAAGAAGGAATTCAAGCGCGCGGGATCTACGCTGATCAACGGCAAGAAGGACGAGGACATGGCGAGGGTGATCACCATGTCGGGGCACAACGAGGGAGCCATCATGGACCTGAGCGCTGCCCGCCGCCACCTTCACAAGCTTCATGGCGCCAAAGCCAGCGGAAGCGAATCAGATGAAAAGGAGTCCAAAGAGGAGGGGGAGAAGAAGAACTGGTTCCTGGCAGCCGGCAAGAAGAAGACTCCGGTGGTGACTCTGACGAACAGCAATGTGCAGTGCGTCAACAACTCCATACTGTTCAATGCATCTGCCGTCCAACGTGATCCCGGAGTTCACATCAACTTCGCCAGACGCCAACCAAAGAACAGTGCCGCCGTCGCCACCAGCGGCTCTGTCATCCAAAGTGCACAGTCATCAAACACGAGCCCCACTAAGTAGTCATTTGCGATGAGTCCGGCCACTACGTATAAGTACGTATGTTGTATGTTTAGTAGTTGTGCTTATCTTCCCTGAGTTGGCAGTCTTGTCTGCTAATGGAATAATACAAGTTACCTTTTCTTATTTAACATAAAAAAACTTGATTTGTCAGGTATCTTGTGCTTAACTGTTTCCTTTTGAATTTTGACACTTTATTCACATTTGTACAAAATGTGTTGAAGAAAGATGTCTCAGAATAAAACCCAAAAATGAACAATCATTCAATGTTTACTCATCGGGGATTAAGCACCACACACACAGGTAGAAAAAAGCTACTGACTTCACTATTTCTGAAGTACGAGTAATTTAGTAACGGGTGATTGACAAACAGCAGTTACAGCATCTACATAACACTTTTATATGTTTAGAGGAAAGGAATAATAATTAAACTAAAATTTGGGACAAGATTAATAAAATGTTTAGCATGACAAATTACATTTGACGTATTAAAAAAAACTGAAGTACAAATACTACCTTTTTCAAAACTCAATCTCAACTTTTGTTTCTATCAATATAGTAACATTTTAATAAAATGGGAGCATATGCAAAGTGACCAAAGAAAAAGAGAATGCGACCATGATGAAAGACTGTCTGATGAAAAGCTAAAATTAATCCAAATACAACAAAAGCATAAATTTTGAACATTTCGCAAATCAACTCTTGGAAGATTGTCGAACACACACTGATCAAGAAAGATACAACTGACACAAATGTCAGGGTCTTCATTCAGCATAAAATGTAGTCAGAGTAAAAAGAAAGTTTCCACTATTATCCCCTCATACATGAATTATGAATTATTTCATAACCAAAGAAATCTTTTACCTAACATTTCATAAAAAACTTAGACATTTCAAGATAAATACATACTTCTGCAAGCAGTCTAAAGATTGGTGCATATAAAACATTCAAGTCACAGTAGCCAAAATGAATCCCTGCACATTGATTTAATGAGACGTTGAATTGTGCATCTTCTTCTGATCTATAGAATGATCCCACTAGAATGTATAATCTTTGATGCAGTGAAGATGATTCTTAGTAATTGGTTGCACCTTTCTTAAAGCTGCATGCTGTAGTTGTTAGGAAACACCACTTCATTAATAACCAGATTCATCTCTGAAGTTTTGAGTGCCTCCCTGATAACCTGGGCCACCTCCATGGTGTCCAGGATTGCCTCCTTGATAACCTCCATTTTGTCCCTGATAGCCTGGGCCACCTCCATGATAACTAGGACCACCTGTCATATTACTGCCAGGATTACCACCATGATATACAGGGTTACCTCTCTGGTTAGGAGGATTACCTCCTTGATATCCATCAGGGTTAGATCCCTGATTACCAAGATTACCTCCTTGATATCCAGGGCTAGCTCCCAGATTACCGGGATTACCTACTTGATATCCAGGGCTAGCTCCTTGATTACCAGGATTACCTCCTTGATATCCTGGGCTAGCTCCCTGATTGGCAGGAAAACCTCCTTGATATCCTGGGCTCGCTCCCTGATTAGAAAGATTACCCCCCTGGTAACCAGGGCCACCTACCATACTACCACCTGGATTACCTCCTTGATATCCTGAGCTACCTGTCTGATATGCTGGGTTACCCCCATGATAACTAGGACCACCTGTCACATTGCCACTAGGATTACCTCCTTGATATCCAGAGTTGCCTCGGGGATAACTAGGGCCACCACCCTGATAACCAGGGTCATTGGAAACAGGACCTCCTTGGTAACCTTGAGGATTGCCTTGATAACCAGGCCCAGCATTTGATGCATAGCTGCTTTGTGGGTTAGGCATTTGGTTTTGATAACCTGGCTCTGGCCCAGCATTCAGTGGCATTTCTCTTGGAGGCATGGGATTTTCAGAATTAGACATTGCAGGGGCATCCCTATTTTCCCTTCTCCTCTCAAAATTCCTTGAGCGATCAAAGTTACGAGGCCTATCATTGCGCCTAGACCTCTCATTAGCACGTGCATTATTCCGAACCCACTCTTCATGATACTTGGGATCATAAGGAACAGCTTTACCATCTATGAATGGCTCCCCTGCCAACAACAAGGCGTAAGACGTTAGAAAACATACATGTTACTGAATGAACTTATTGATTGGCCATCAGGACAAAGTTTAAATGAATAATCATATGATGCAAGTCACATGTAAAATATATTTCCAAACAAAAATGTCCTTATACAATGAAAAGCAAGTGTGCATAAAAGAAGTCTTTTCTAGGGAGAAAATAAACTTATTGATCGTCCATCAGGACAGAACCAAAATGGATAAGCATTCTAACTCTTGCAAAACTATTTGAGGCAAAAATAAATTAAACTTCTCTTGCATAAACGCAATATGTTCAATCTCGTTAAGTCCTTACAGCACCTGGTACTAACTAGAAGAGTCATTTTCCATCGTACAATAAACTAACAATGGAATCAGGCTGCTCGTATTATAAGGACTATCTCATCTAAAGGATGATGTGCTCACTACAGATCAAGTCAAGGCGGTTACATAGTCAGAATAAAAGAACACAATTTAAGTGGTGTGGTAAGAATAGGTAAAAAAATCTAACAGACCAAAAGTTACATTGATGTTTTTCATGAGTAGGGGGATAGTGGGTTGGGTGGGTTGGGCCGGATTTGAGAAAAAAAACAGACCCAACATAAAAATAATATCATGTAGCGTTGGAACAAACAATTACAAACCCAACCTGAACAGGTCATTTGGTTACTTTCGTGGGGCTTAGGTTTATTTGTATATTTGCATTTTTTAATGAATGATAATTTGTTTTAAAATAAGATGAACATAATAATTATTAAAAATAGATGTAACTAATTCAAATTATTTCTTAAGGTAATTAAATTTTAAATTATTCATAAAGAAAGTTTGCTATTCATTTTGTATTTTACATATAATTTTTTTAAAACGAATATTTTTTACATATAATTTTGTGATCTCCATAGGAAAATGGAGATCAGGGAATCTAGGTCGTCAGGTCATAACAAGTGTTGGAAGAGCACAGGGGCATGGGCTGTGCCAGGTATTAGTTTGAATGCTTCATTCTAGACATAAAGTTGCATCTACTCTGTGATATTAAAAAATTACATACGCACAGGAAGAAGGCATGCAGCACAAGCAACGTGAAACATTAGTATGCCCAGAACAGTGGAAAAAACTTTGATGGGAAATGTGACAAATATCATCCAAGTAGATCAGAAAAAACTACAAGTCCTTCAGAGCATCAAAATATATCAAATTTACCTCCATAATCTTTGTTCTTCACATCCAAGTAGGAGTCAGGTAGAACCCAGCGGACTTTTGGCAGAGCTGCAGAATTGAAAATAGAATAAAACTTATGAATAGGATATTTAGAAGATCAACAGAAAGGAAAAATAAATCATGAGGAATGAGCATTCATACGCTTGATTTTGTAAGAAATTTCTTCTGAAACTTTGGCCCCGAAAGCAAAATAATGCTTTGTTGAAACTGAATATATTGACATTCTTGCTTCCTCCTCACTGCATTACATTATGAACGTGAATACAAGAAAATAACAAGTTCCCAATCATATCAAGGACTTGGAAACAGAACCAGTCGGCATGCTGATGCAACTAGACCTTATTCCCAGCTTAAGGAAATGGACTGAAAACAGAGCAAAAAATGGAGGACAAAGATGCTATCACAACGATAAAGAGTAAATAAAAAGGAAAATGATTTACTCAAATATGCAGTTATACATTAAACAGGTATTCAGATGCCTTTTAACCTATATGTTTCTAGATCAATGATATATTCTATTAATCAGTAACGGATTGCTCCAGTTAGGACATCATAATAAATGGAGGACAAAGATGCTATCACAACGATAAAGAGTTAAAAAAACATGTAGAAAAGACTGAAGAAAGAAAAAAAACAACTTTATACCAAACACAAATCTACAAGAATATATGGAAAAGCTGAGAGAGAAAGGCCTCACCTGCCGAGGACTTGCGCCAGGGTTTTGATGTAGTAGTCGATGATTTCATCCCGGGTGAGGGAGGGGTCCGGAGGCTCCATGACGACGAGCCAGTGCTCGAAGTCGCAGCCATCAAGGAGGATGGTCTCCTTCGGAGGCCGGTTGCTCCAGTTGGGGGAGGGATCGTTGAGGGAGGAGGTCGTCGGCCGGGATGAGAAGGATCGGAGGCCACCGGAGTAGGGAAAGGAGGAGGAAGAGAGGAGGCGGAGCGAGTACTCGGCGGAGGTGAGGAGGGGGCGCAGGAAGGGAGAGGGGCGGCGTAGGGCGAACGAGAGGGGTTGTGAGCCGAATGAACGCGCTGCGGAGAGGAAGGAGAGGGTCAGCCTCTTACTGAAGGCCATGGCCGATTCCGGCGGTAGGAGCGCCGGAGGGGATGACGAATGGAATCGAAGAGCTGCCGAGAAGACGAACGCCTTAAACCCTAAAAATGAAGGGTGATGCAGGCGAGGAGCGGTTATTTATTAGGGTTTTGGGTTTCTCTAAAAAATTTAATATCTTTGTTTTTTATTCTTAGAAATGTATTTTTTTTCCTCTGCTAATATTGCAAACCTCTCAGAAAATCATTAATTAAAGCTATTTTATTTTCTTACATAATAAGTCAAATTAAATTTATTACATAAATAATTATCATGACAATAACTAATTATTATACTTTTATTTATCGTTAAATTTCCATTTAATTTTGAGTTTACATGTATCATTTTTTTTGTTTAGTTGACATCTTCATGTGACCCATAGAATTTATAGGCCGTTAAAATTTGGGATTCGAAACAGGGATGGATTATTTCTTTGGGCCTTGGGTTTAGGGATTGCATATGCAATATACACGCTCTGGTAAATGGGCCAAAAAGTTTAAAGTTGGAGTTTAGATTTTATAACATTTTCTATTTTATAGCAAAAAATAGATGGTGAGATAATGTATAACATTTTGATTTACAACAACAACAAAGCCTTATCCCACTAGGTGAGGTCGGCTACATGGATCATACGACGTCATTCCGTTCTATTAGTAATCAAACATTTCGGTATATTATTCACCAATAGATCTTGCTCTATTAGTTCGTCAAGTGTCCGCCTTAGTCTCTCTCTTCCTCTTTTAATCGGACTTCAGATTATTTGATCTACTCTTCTTACTGGCGCATCTAATGATCTTCTCTGAACATGATCAAACCATCTAATGGCCACTCTGACTCGTTCACGTATATGATCATTCCTAATCTTATCTAATCTTGTATGATCACACATCCATCTCAACATCCTCATTTCGGTTACCCCCATTTTACGTTCATGTTGTGCCTTCATAGCCCTTATAACATTTTGATTTAATCTGAAATTTTATATGGACAAGAGTGAAGAGGTCATCTTTTCAAGATACAGTGGTTTATCTTTAATATATTATTGGTTTATCTTTAATCTATTCTTATTTTTTTAATTTGATTCATATATAATATAATATATATATATATATGAGTAAGAAGATGTAGGATACATAATTCTTCCTTTAAAAGAGGAACATTATCACTAAGTTTATGCATTTTATATAGTTTGAAATATTTGATAAACGAATTAGAGTAATAACGAATTTTTGAGCTCCTCAATTATCTCTGAACTTTACATAAATCAATCAACAAATGCACATAATATAATTATTTTTTTTAATGTTGTTGATGTTAATTATGGTGACAAAATGGAGAGCATCCGAGTACAACAAAGTTAAGTATAATTACTTATTGTTTACCATGGTGTAATCTAACTGAAAAATTTTATTGGAAAGTACTTTCTTAAATTACAATAAGATACGTTAACAAATACATGCGTCATATTGGAATATAAGTAATTTAGCACATTAACTCATTAAACTTTTTGTGTTACTCATCAACTAATTTGATTTATTATAATTATTGAACGATTGATTTTTATCTTCGAATTGAAACGCTAAACTCTAATACTTAATTGTTAATCCTCGTCCTCTCCTTGCTTCGCTATACGTTGATTTATCATCGATCGTCTGTTTATTTGATCATTATTCTTTTTGTCAAAATAGCCTTAGTAATATCACATAAATATACGATTACAAGAAAAAAATATTATATCAGAATAGTTAGATGCCTATAATTATCTACATCGGACAGCCTATAGGATAATAACAGAACTGATTTATTGTATGCTAATTTAGATTATGAAGGCGAAGAAATTCCAAATTAAGGTGATTCCCCTAGGAAAAATAATTCAAACATTTGGGCATAAAAACTCAGTATGACAATTCAAGAAAGAGAATAAATTTGGGAAAAAACAGCGTGAGATGAAAAAAAGAAAAAAACAAAATGCTCATTATCCAATCATCTTTATCGTCTTCATGAAATCTAGTCTTCATATCAAGTAAATTTAAGATAAGTAATCAGGTCCAGTTCAACATGAGTTTTGGAAGACATACTGAGAACAACCTTCTCGTGTCACCTCACTTGCCTTTCACATCTAAAGTACATGCCTGACCACACATACATGGACACACACACACCCCAGAGAGAGAGAGAGAGAGAGAGAGAGAGAGATCTGGAAGAAAGGCGAGGCCTTTCCTTAGCCCAAGTGACTTGCCGAGCTTGGATTCAAGCTAGCTGATGCATCAATCCTCCTGCGACAACTAGAGGACACCACCATGCAGTACTGCTGACGAACTCGGAGGCCAACATGCTTCCTCTTTCCTTCTCTTCTTCTTCCTCCAATGCATGCTGTTTAGAGAGGTAGAGAGACTATCAGATGGTGATACAAGTCAGGCTCAGTTCAACTCCATGTATAAATAGGGATGGAGGGAGGGAGGGAGGGAGAGAGAGAGAGAGAGAGAGAGAGAGATCTTGTATACGTTGTCCGGTCCCTTTATGTATAAAAGAGAAGTTTGGTGGTGATCCATCAGCTGGACATATATATATGCCTCCCTTGCCTTCCTCCACTAAGTAAAATGTGGCACAATATTTAATCGTCCATGGTGGATTCTGGGATCCCCTTGCCCACTTACTCTGCAGGGTCGAGCGACAAAGTTGTGATGCTTTTGAGGGAGTTGCCCTAATTTCTTCATGGTGTGGCACTAATTTAATAGAAGGTTATCCTTAAAGGACACTGGGGGGGTCATGGACATTGGGCACCAATCGAGCCATCACTTTTCGTGACCGCGAGGGAAAAGTTAAGTAAGGCTTGTTTATTGTCTTTTTTAAAAAAAAAAACTAATTACTATATATATTCAAAAAAATGAGAACGAAAAACTGGCTTCACAAATGAAATTTAAAATCATTAGATTTTAGATTTTTTTCCAATTTAAATTCAGATTCGATGACCAACTTGATTAGGACTAGTTTTTATTTAATCCGAAGAGGAGACGACCTCAAACTATTATTAAAGATAATTTATCGCGACGGTTTTTTTTTCTAAGTTGTCCTTTTTTTCTCTTTTATTTTTTCTAATGGAGTCACACTCAAAAGGCCAGGGGGGATGGGAAGTAGAACTGTTGATGTAGGCATATAGTGGCTAAGTAGATGGAATCAGTTCAAGTGGAAGGGGACTCCACTCAAGTGCCGATATATTTTATTTTTTTGGATAAAATTAAAGAAGTCTATTTCGCATTACAAAGCACAAATGCCGGTCCAAGTGGGGAGATTAATTAGATGTTTATGTCACGTTAAGTGTACGAAAGAATGCGATTTCGATTGCAAATGGTTTAAGTGGCCACTAATTGTGATCAATGGATGATTTGGCTCGGAATAAGAAAAGCCAAACCTTTATCTTTTATACTTTCAACTCGACTGAATTTTATTAATTAAGCTTATGAACGTAGGATTAATATATACATACATCACTATTTTTTTCCTTCAAAGATATAATGTTCGGTTCTGTAACACTTTGTGAACTGAATTACTTATATATATCACTTTATAATCGTTGCAACTATTTTTTTTCTCTCTTCAAATAACCACCAAGTTCTGATCCAATTTGACTTGGATCACATTTGGTCTAATTTGATTCATCTCAAAGTAAAAGAAGCACCGTGAACAAGGACTGGCTCAACCTTCCACTCGAATTTCGAGTTTAAGATATTGCAAGTTTAATTTTCATCAATAGAATTTTTTTTTTGTTTCGAATCTTCATTTTCTTTGTACTAAATTCATGTACCTTCTTTCTTTGTGTACTCGGGGCAAAAAAGGGAAAAAGAAGCAATCGCTGTATATGCAGGAAAAGGAGCCCAGAATTTAAATATAGAAAGGTGTGTACTCTTCATATTGACAAATAACAAGCCGGGATAACAATTTGCCGATAGCAACAATTGTTGCTAAACTATAACTTGACTTTCTTGTTGCATGTTCTTTTGGCCGAACTCAAATTGCTAAACTATCCAAGGAGAAACGAGAATACGTCTCTTAATGATATGATGCCTTCAACCTGCCTGGTTGTGGCATCGATCACAACAAGCCGCCGTACCACTGGAAAAAGGTGACAAATGCATGAGCTGCAGAGCATCGTACTAGTTGCTAGATTATACGAATCAATGTGTCTACCTGGATCAGAAAGCTTCACCATAACTTCAAAAAGAGTACTTGACCGGAAGCAAGTCGGGCACTGCCGGAGTCCGTTTACATGGTATATCTGATCTAACGCCTACAGACAGATCGAGTGGCAATGTAACAATCAGTTTTAGGAAAAATGAGATCGCTCAGCCTTCATAAAATTGAATCTGAAAATTATTTTATTTACAAGTTTTCAGAATCATTACTGGAGCATAAATGTCTTAAGAAGAATTCAAAAGGGTAGATCGATGAGGGAAAATTAAAGAAAAAAAGACAAACTTCAACAGTTGACTTCAAATATTACAAGTCATGGAAAGTCGGAGTAAGGAATCCTCTCATCCCGAAAGGTCAAAGTAAAAAGGGTAATACATTCGTCTGAACTTTTCCTAATATACATTCATTCAGCATACGGAATTCAATGTTAAATAGTAATCAATGCTTATAAACTAAATGTTGCTACTGACGAGTCTAAAGTGACAAATGTCGCGGCCAAAGAAATTAAAGAATGAAGATGAAACCCCAAGAAAGCAACAAAGTAGAACACATATTGACAGGAATTTTAAAGCAGAAACATGATATGTGAAGAAAGAAACATTATTTTCTGAACTACAGATTCAAGCTCAAATGTTTAAAACAAATGATCTAGGATCTAATCTAAGCCCAATGATACTAACGCACAAAGCTCAAAGAAACAGAAAACAGTGACTCACCTGTTGAATACTAAAATGGTCAGGCTGAATACGAGCATACATGTCATCTTTTGATAAACTCATGATGTCACTGCACAAGAAAATATATTACACTGGAAATAGAGGGCAACTTCAAATAATAGCTCTTTCTAAAGAATTGGAATAATCACTAGTTGCATACTGTCGATGTGTTCCCAAAGTTTTTCAGAGTTTGCTTTTGAAGCTTCGTTGCATGTATTATCATAAAACCCAAAGTTTGATCATCTCAAAACCGGTTGAAATACAGATATGCTTGGAAGCCTCAAATGGTACACAGACTTTTTTTAGAGCAAAATGGTACACAAAGATGATTACTACACACCCCTTTCGACTTTGGCATAGTGTATAGAAGAAAATTTTCTCATGGCAAGATGTAATTAGCTCAAAAAATAACATTGTTAAGTTCCTAATCTCAAAAAATGTCACTAGGTTACACAAAACACAGATTGGACAAGATACTCTCAAGTAGTTCAGAAAATATATTTTTTAACATCATGCAGCAAATTTCCATGGAGGTGTTGTTTTATTGAGGGCAAAATTCAGAAATGTGCTATGCAATATATTTAAGAGGGTATTGCATAGAGGATATGAAGTACTTGGGTGCATGCTGAGCAGTACTTGTCCATTTATTTTTTTGAGAGAACTTAATTGTCCATTTATAATAGCTAGGTAATCATTTATAAATGCCGAGATCTTTTTAAATGTCCTTTTTCCTCTCCCACTACCACTGCCATCTCCTTCACCATCACCACCATTAGCCCATTTCAACCTATGATCCCCTAAGGATCTACATGCCTAATGTGCCACCAAAAGTAATCCTACCATTCAATTCGAATAGCACCATCCCCAGCTTTCTGGAAAATAGAAAACAAAAGAAAAGAGTTCCAGTCACATCATGCAGCCAGTGACCCAGGATATGAGATGGGTACCAAGTCATATTGAATGTCTCATCCCAAAACAATTTTACAAAATTTTAGCAACAAGGAGGCAGCAGCAACAAGATAAGGCAGCAGCAAAATAAGGAAGCAAAAGGCTTGAAGTTAACAAAGAAAGAAAATATTCCAAATATGACTATCATCATGGTTGGCATGACACCGGGCATGCGCCAGGTTGGCTCTGGTCAAATGGGATAAGCAGCAAGTAATTACCACCACCGCCCTCCACCATCACCACAAAAAGTAAAAGAAAATTACAGCAACTTCGAGAGGGCAGTTGTATAAAAATTCATTGTTGTGACCATTGTATGATGCAATAAGGCTTAAGCCCTATTGTAGAAGCGTCAACTAGGCCAGACAACATTCTATGACAAATCAATTCTCAAAATGAAATGGAGAGAAATATCATTACTCTAATTAAAGAAAACTACAAAAGGTAAACTACTATTAAATGATGAACCTTCATTATCATAATAATATATGAGCTAGTCATTCCCTCATATCCTTCAGTGTAGTTGACATACATGTGTGTGAAGGGCACCGTGTTAGCAGAAAACAAAGAAATAGCATTCTCGTGTATGAGGATGACAATGTCTCTTGTTTCAGGAGATACTTCATATTGGGACAATGTCATAGTACAATGCTTTTTTGTTTCCATTTGATGTCATAATGCTTCAACAATAAGTTATTATATATGGACTTCACATATATAGCAAAAACAAAAGGATCTGTACCTGCGTGAGTATACATCGATCAATGATCCATTTTCATCAACAACAGGAACAGAACTTACTCTAGCTGGACCAAAGGGTTGAAAGTTAGCATATTATCTCATATAGAATCCGCAAGTACATATATTTAAAGTACCTAGTTATTCTGCTCATAAGATGCTTTACAAAGCTATTTGGATAGCGAAAAGTGAAGTTTAATGGAACCTGTTACATTTGAGATAATTTTCTAGATCATTCGTTTGGTTGATTAGAACTAAAATTATGTAAAGTAAATATAATGATTTCTTTATCAATCTTATGAATTCTAGAGGTGTCAAAATGATTTCCATGAACGGCGAACCCAAGTAGGAACGTGTGGACATCTCTTTCACATTTTTAAATATGATTTGTGCAAGCACCCTACCCAAAACCTTCAGATGCACAATGATGAATACACATGAACTCTTGTTAGGAGGATATTGTTATAGTTACCAGGATTATGAATATGATTACTAAAGAAAAATGAAAAAAATAATTGCAAAAAATGCATTATTGGGTATCATAATCTTTTAAATCAAATATTAAGCATAAGTAATCTCATCATTTAAGTTGCATCAGCTAAATCCGGACATTGAAGCAGTACGCTTTTGATCAACAATGGAAACAAGTTAAATTGTTTCAACAACAACGATAAAATCTTTTGAAAGGATTAAAAGGTGTATTCCACATCTTACCCCCAAAAAAAACGTGTATAAGAGCTATTCATTTGTGCTAGGTGTATCCAATAGAGTTGTCACTTTGTAGACGAGTACAATTCAATCCACCCATGATTTCATGCAAAATTACAGTAGAGCGAATTGAATAAACATACCTTCTAGTAGCAGATTAAGTAGCGAACTTAGAGATGAAAAATTCCTCACTATTGTGAGTTGACATCCACCATTCGTGCCTGTGTTCCGCAACCACGATCCAAGAGGAATACTGTAAATTGGACATTGTAGAAGTGGCACAGATCCAATACGGTCTCCAATAAGCATACACACAACTGAACAAATAATAAATAATAGTGTGTTAAACTCCAGTCAGCTCCTGAAACATAAGTTGCAAGAAAAAAATCCCATACACTTCAAAATTCCTGGAAGGCTTGCAGTATTTATTAGAGGCACTGATATCTCAGTTTGCGAAGAAGAGCTAAATATAGGAATGGCAGATATCTTATTTCTGATTATCTTCAAAGCCACATCCTTCAGACAATCGTCATCCCTGACCTGAAAAAGACGAGATTAAAATCAGTATTCAGCAAACATCCTATTATATGCCTAGGAAGGTAATGGAACTAAGATGTGCCAAATCTAGACAGTATATGATTATACCAATATCTCAACATTTGTTTCTTTCTCTCACCCAAACCAAAAAAAACATTTGCATGATTTTTTTTAGAAGACATTTGCATCATTTTTTGCTGCAATTTCATGTGCCAGCACAAACGATTGTGATATTAGTACAAATTACAGTAAAAAAGTGGCATCCATTAATGATATACATAGATCCCTTCAAAAAATGAAAAAACCAGAAATTGATTTTAAATTCATGTGTGATGAGAATTTGACATAGAAAATTCCTCTTTAAGTTAATCTACCCTAATATTCCACACAGGAATCAACCAATTTAGACAGGAAGTGATAATAGATTTTTATTAATGAAAGCATGTCTTCTCAAAGGAAAGCATAAGAGTATTTATAGTAGCTTTAATCAACCTATGTTCAGATAATGGGAAACTAAATAAAAGGAAAACTAACTAAAGGAAATCTAACACAAGGAAAATTTCAAATGAGCTCCTAATTAAAGTATAAGCACAAGCCCATAACTAATGACTAATAACTAGGACAAACAAAACCCATTATCTCAATTATGTCCTAAATCAATTCTTCACGATTGAGAAAAAAAATCGACTCCAACGGGATGCAAGACTAATAGAGTCCCTCTATCACAGAAGTATCCCACTCCTTCCACCACTAGCATCAAACCACCTTCCCACATAGTGAATGCCCACTGCCCCACCTTCTGCCCAGTAACTAAGTAACTGTCCACTAGCTGCCAGCGCATGTCCTCTTTCGTTGCAGCACTTACTAGTTAATTTATTTCTTTATTTTTATAAATATGTGTTTAGTATTTGTTTAAAGGTATGCTTTGTTGTTAAACCTTGTATTCCCGTGGGTTTGTCTACTCCATACGGACAGTTATCTTTTAATTTCATCTTGTGTTGTTTTCATTTTTGTTCTGAAAGTTGGTGTCTTATCAATTTGGTATCAAAGCAGTGACGATCCCACAATGGTAAATACACGCTCCAGCTTTCAAAATGATCCTACATCCCCCCACCCCCTCATACACACATTCATTTTTCCAACGGACCCAATTGTCCAACAGCTATCTTTCATTGCATCAAAATTAGAGTTTATTGATGCATTGGCAGCCGAAGTTGCAGCCCTAAAAGCTCAAGCAAGTGCTCGTCAACATGAGGCAACCAGCTATACCGGCCAGGAGATAGGAAAGGCTGCTGAAATCGACTCCGACAGAGGCAAAGTTAATTGGACAATAGGAGATGATGTGGAAAGTACGTGGTGGCTCAAGCATCCTTCCCGACGTCCTCACACAAAAATGGAGTTTCCGAAGTTTGAAGGAGGTGATCCTCGTAGTTGGATTCTTAAAGCTGAAAAGTATTTTCGTTATTATCAAACTCCAGATGATGCAAAAGTTGACATTGCTTTCATATATTTAGAAGGTGATGCTCTTGATTTATTTGCTTGAATTAACCATGAACGCACTGTTTTGTATTGGGAGGAGCTTGTCAAAGCATTGCAGGAAAATTATGGACCGGACCTGCTGATGCAGGTATTATAGGAGTATAGGACAACATCCGCATGTCAGAAGTCAGCATCATGAATCCAGCAAACTGCAACAGGCAGATGAACAGACAAATGGAACACGAAAGCATTGGCAATTAGGCTCATGTGAGAACTGTTAAATTTGATGTACTAATTAGTTTTCCTAAAAGCTTAAGCCGTTAGGAAGAGCACCGTCATTGATTTTTTTTATTCTTAACACTCCCCTTCACATGTGGATTGCTGACAACTTTTGGTCTAGCTCAAACCCAACACGCAAACAAATAAGGGAGGAAATTACTTTTTAATAAGAGCTTAACGAGGTTTGAACTCAGAAACTTTTACTCTGATACCATGTTAAATTTAATGTGCTAACCAGTTTTCCTAAAAGCTTAAGCCATTAGGAAGGAAGAGCAACATCATTGATTTTATATTCTTAACAAGAACTTTGGAATCCTAAGAATCAACGGATCGATAAAATATTTGCTCTCATATGATGCATCGGAGAGTATCATTTTGCAAATATCAATGTCAGAATGTGGAGTTGTCCGCTTCCATTCCTCATTCTATGGAAAAACAACTAGAAAACTTGGTGAAATATGAGGCCAACATAGGACCAACTTTCTTGGACGCAATTGATGAATCAACAACAAGAGCATCAACTAAACCCGAAACTATTGGCTCATCAGAACGAACATCCATGGGATTGGACTCATCTATCAAAGAGGCTAGAGAATCAAAACCATCATCGCATGATGCGACATCGACCTCTAACAAACAAGAACTATCATCTTGTGATGGACAACACAAGGAAGAATCAACTGGCAGGTGTCGAGAATGATGCAAAGAAATATGATATAGAGACCTAGGTAAAGTGTTTTTCTTTTAGAGGGACCTAGGTAAAGTTTTCTGTAAAGGTGTCTCCGACTGATGGTAGGGCCTATATGATAATACATGAAAGCACAATTATCAACTCCTTGTCAGTGTCGTGATCTCAATTAGTGCTTCTGTTGTCCATTGATGTTTTTTATGCTTGTACATCACTATCATTTTTGCATGTCTCAAGTTGACTCACATGTTAGGATAAGAATTTCATGCTCTAAGCAGTCTCAACATATTATATGCATGTTCTATGAATCCCTGGACTGACTGCAAAACAAATTGATATACTCAGAAAACAATTTCTGTTGCAATCCAGCGACATGCAGAATCAAGTGCATTTGGTGGTGTGTTAGGCGTACCCCTTTTGTTGGGGAGTTCAGAACTTGATCTTCATCAAATGAATATCCCTTCTATCCAAATGGGAGTCCAGATAATGGGTTCAGCTGATGACCTTTGGATTTTTGTTTTCAATGCTTCCTGTGGTAGAATATTATTGTGGGAATCCAGGAGATTTGTATGTCATTGAGCCTCTTCTAGTTTTCGGTTTGGAAAGGAATAGACACTTATTAAGGTTGCACCCCACTTTGTCACAGATCTCAGCTCAGGAAAGGAGTCATCCTTTTGACATGACTACTGTTTAACAGGAGTACCTTGGGTTTATGTTTTCCTCATCTCATAGCTCTTGTTGCTGATGGTCAAGCCTTTATTGAGGACAGTTGATTGGGTCCAGATGATGCCTCTCAAGGATGTTGGACTCCATATTTCACGTCTGCTTTCTCTTATCAACACTTTCTTATTGCTCACAGATCTCCTCTTTGGATTACATCCAATTGCTTCTCACCAAGATGGTTGGTCATGGGCCTCGGGTCCTTTTAAGTCCATAAAGCTTTAACTTGTTTTATTTTCATATTTTTATTTTCTCATTGTAATTTTCATTGGGAGCTCATCCAGAAGAGCATCTTCCTCCTTGATTTTTTTGTTAAATCATCGATGTTGATTTGCAAAATTTGAGGTTTGAAATCATGCTCTCCTTGCTTGGTTTTCCTTCCTTTCCAAGATTATTTCTTCAGCTTGCAACTGTCGAAAGTCGTTGAACCTGATTTGCTCTTTAATTTAATGGTTAAGCCTCACTCTCTACCAAGTGGACTCATTCTGTTATGCATAAGAATTCAGTTGTATACTCATGTATACTTCTTACACTTGGCAACATTGTTGAAATCTTTTGGACAAATGTTGTTTCATAATTCAGAGGTAAGAATCTGCTCTTCATGTATTGCCTCATTCGTGGCCATGTGCAGATTTTACTTCTTCCTTCACAACTTCTTGAATCCATTAGTCATTCCTACAATGCGGATGTGGCAAAGTTGATAGTTCACAAGTTTTACCTTGTGATCCTCAGGTGTGTCCATTAAAAGTTGAATGATCGATCTTTAGTCAGTAATTGTCTTGATACTCTTTATGGCGATCTTGCGCTAGTAGCTCCTCTTCTATAACATCTTCATCAGAATATTCTAGATGTTGTTGGTGCAATACTTTAGGACGGTCATTGCTGTCGCATTGAGCATCAAGTCTATGTTGGTAGCAGTGGTTGTCAAAATGTGTCTCATCTAGCTTAAAGTTTTTAACGACATCCATGTGAAGCGATAGACATTTTCAATTGTCAATGTAATGGTGTCCAGTCGTTTAAGCACCTCATCAAGTGGGATCCCTTAGTCAGCAACTCTGATACCACTTGACGTGGGACGGACGCATGAAACCGAAGTGGGTAAGTCAATCTTTTGTTGAAGAATCCTGAATTTAAGGAATGAACACTAGATTCGAACTTCAAAGTAGCCTCATGAAACTGTCATGAGAAGCAAAGAAAAGTTTATTTTGTTAATTGATTGATGTCCTCAAAACTCGTACATAAGGGTCCTATTTGTAGGATCTAAGCAACCTAGTTCAAGTAGAATTGACAGACATATTCCAATAAGCCTACAAAACTTAAAAAGAACAAAGTTAAGAAGATAAACAAGTTAAAAAAAACTTCATATAAATTCATCGTTGTAGTAGATATGCCTCTCATCAATAAATTTCATGTATATTCTTATTCGTAGTAGGATACAAAGAAATGAAGTTGTTTATAAGGAAGCTAGATGCTGTGGAAAGCATTGTTAATCATGCAAGATCTTTACTTAGAGGCGAGGTGACTACATGAGTTGAGTGTATCCAAGTAATGTTGAAAATACTTGTATATTTTGTATGTTTTCCTTGCTCTAATAAATGAGGATCACTACTGACCTCGAAAGATCACCCTTTACCCATTAAAAAGAAGAACTACATTTACTGCTCAATGCAGATTACAAATCACAAACAAAACCGTTAACTTTGGCATTAGATCTATTCAAGATTTATGAACAAAATTATTTCACTTTCATGAAACAACATAAATATATAGAATGTCACAGGCACTCCGAGTTAGTACCATGAGAACAAAATATAACTAGAGAGCTCAAGTAAGACTTCTCAAAAAAGAAAGAAGAAAGAAGAAAGCTCAAGTAAAGCATAATCATACATAGATCAAATGTTTTTGTTGTGCCCCTGGAGGTCTATCAGCTTCTTCATATCGCCCAACTTTTCCTTTTTTCCACGCAGAAACTGTATGCATTTCAAACTCTTCAGTAGAGAGAACTTGTACATTGGCCTGAATCTGCATAATTGGTAAACTAAGAAAAAAGTACAACAGGGAACATAAATGACATCAAATACCAAACTTCAAGTTTATCTCAAGATGATAAGAAAAATAAATTCAAGAAAATTATGGACAATATAAAATGCCGAGTGTAGTTCTCTTATAAGACAAGAAATGCTTAGATTAGATTATCATTGCAACCAATGATCCAAACATAAACAAAAAAGATGATGGCTGGTCAAGGTACAATATCTTCATAGATGAAAAAAACACAAAAACTGCCTAGGCGATATTGGTGGAATCCAATACTACACTTAACCATCAAAATATGTGAAAACGTGAATTGAGATGATACAACAAGAATCCAAACTGATTATACCCAAAAATATCAATAAAAATTTAAAGCAATATAGATAAAGAAAAGAGATATCATACCTCTGCCAGAATGAGTATAAAATCAGAAGCAGTAAGCATTCCAGTTATATTCGCTGTACTCTCATCCCATAGAGGCACAACTGCCAGGCCCTGTAAAGAATAGTGATTTGAAAACAAACTGAAGTGTTTCTTACTGCTTGTAATATCAATTTAGAAGACAAGAGAGAACAAGGAAATGAAACTTTCTTTAAGAAGGAATTCCTTTTTTTCTTTTGAGAGAACAAGGAAATGAATCTGTGGAACCATAAATTCAAATATAAAGTTTTCTTGAAAAGTCTGTGCACCCTGTGTGGCATAGGTTGAAACATAGATGCAATAGATTGAAAAGTTATGATGCCACAAAAGGAAGAGCCCAAAGATGGTAAAGAAAATGCCACATTACCAACTTATTAGTAAACTCTATACAATAGGACAACTAAATGAGGCATTATGGATCCTACAGTCTTCAACCTCTTATTGTATCACTTAGGATGCTTATATCAAGAACTAGTACTTCGTTTAAGTACACAAGGCCTTTATTTTCTTATTAACATCGAGTTGCATATTAAAGGGAATAAAAGGTTGTAATTTATATTTATAACAACAAGTGCACGAGATCTGTAACATAACAAAAAGAAATTAATATTTGTGGTGAGATGTTAGTGTTATGACAATATAAAAAATCTAGTTTGTTTAAAACAAGACAATCAAATTGAAATATAATATCTGCATCTAACATATACTTCTGGACTAAGAGGAGTCACTTAATAACACAACTTGCATTATCAAATGCACTACCTGTTTTTCTTAAGGTTAATCACGCTTAATAGTCTAATATGTACCATCATGCTCTATCAAAATGTATAACTGAAATAGAAGACTTACTTCTTCATGCATAATATGGAATGCTTCTTTTACAGGCAAATGAACATCCATGACATGAACCTGCAAGTTGCATATCCTTTAATAAATGGACTACTTAATTGACTAGTCAAATTTTTAATTGATAGGGAACACATACCTTGCTAGACACTGGAATGATGTCATATATTGTACCTTTCGACAAGATATCAGATATCCAGTTATGTGCAATCTTTATGCCTTCCTCTGCAGTGGAAAGCATGAGCTTTGGAGTCATGTGCCTGAACACAGATGTCTGGATGATAGAAAAATAATGTCAAAATGGCTTGCATTCACAAGTAATACCTACATGTAAAGGGGAGAGAAAAGAAATGCAAAAGTTTTGCCGAAAATATAGAACAACAAAAAGTAAAGGAGTTCATTAAAGCTAGAAAAAAGGGTGTACACTCAATACTGTCATAGGATTATCCATATCCATCGTTGTTGGCAAAGAATGTTCATGTTGGAGAACTGACATTAAAGCATTTGGTTCTTCCACGTGAAGTACATTGTTCACAATTCCTTGCTCATCAGTAACACGAGGGCGTTGTTGATCATATCGCCATATTCCATCAACCATGAAGCGATACTGCACTCAGAGAACCATATCAATGTGAGAATGTCAAAGGCACATATATAGAAGAGAGCCTAAAGAACTACAACATTTATGAAGAATCACAGTCTACCATCATGCCAACTACCCACAGAGAACATTAAGTCTTGATGGAGCACTCATGCTAGTCTGAGTGATATCAACAAATGGGAGACTCTAAGTTCCATTATTACTAGTTAACTATTTATTTTCTTGCACCTTAAATAAAATAGATCTTGCTAATCCATACATATTAACTCTGTGTCACTGTTAGACACCGAATTTCCACAAAATTGCCCTGGGCACAATGGTAGAAAAAAGTTAAAGATAATTAAGTTCTATGAACAAGTAGTGTTACGAAACCAAAATAAGTGTGCATTTCATAGAAAAGGCAAAGCATTTGAATGGAGATAATGACATCATTGTTTCCAAATGAAAATAAATATGAAAATATCACTAAAAAGTAAGCATGTAACTGGAGCAATACATAAAGCATTTAAAGACTGACCTACTCTCAAGGCATTTATGTCTAACATTTACTATATGAAGATTGAATCTCTTTCGTAAAAAAAAAAACTGAATCGGTGCTTCAGGTAAATCTTTCTTTAAAATGGAAAGTAAGGTTGTCGATTCAAGGCAGACAGTGCTCCAGAATATCATCTTGAATAAGAATTCATGATGAAGGTAAAAGGGTTCACTTTTATGTCCCTTTTTCTCCTTTAATACAATGACGTCTCATCGCGTGAGATGGTCATTTGAATGAACTGATGATAGAAGTAATCTAGAGAGTCCGTGATTACCTTTTTTAAGGGAGAAGGAAAGATGGTTACTAATTATGGGTAGCCATGCGCGTTGTATTACTATGGAAATTTATGAATGTACAAGTGTGAAAAGGACATAATGTCTCCAACTTGAAGAGTGGGCTCTACAAAAAGCAACCCTGGATCCCACTCAGACGACAAAAAAAAGGTGATCTGTTGAAACAAATAATGAACGCCAGGATCCAGAAATAACATGCACTAATTTATTCTAAAATATGACATGATAATCCGTGATTAGAAATATTAAGAAAACTTAGAAGGATTAAAGTATATATCAAGTTTTAATAATGACGAGCAAGGAGGTTGTTTCAAAGACATTTGAGCAAAAGAGATTGAACAAAATAAAGTTTTAAATGGTGTGAAGAATCTATTTATTTCCTATTGCTACTAGCATGGACAAACACACACGGCGTATATCATGTACCCAACAATATGGAATATAATTGATCTCATGTCAAAAAAAAAAAAAATGAAATCGCATCAAGTTTAAGAAAGACAATGGGCCACAAAAGTGATCCATGCGTATGAAAGTACAAGTTTCCCCAGGTCCTGAAATCCTCAGTAAAATGGACGTGTGGTTCATAATTCCTTTTTTGTGCCCAGCGCCTCTCCTGCTATATTGTTTGTTGGGATGTACAACTTTCACTGAGTTCGCTGTGATTTGACACGAAAAAGATCAGGAATCATGGTATCATACATCGGATTGCTAAGTTTCAACAATAATTTTGAATCTTTTGCCATCTCACACCTTTTCTCATACTGAGCACCACAATATTATTAAAACAATACATGGAGCAAACAAAGTCAGCTGATATGCAAACAATCGGGCATAAGAAAATTCTTTTAAGAAAAAAAGGGAATAAGTGCATTCCAAGTGATACTCTTTTAGGGAGACATTCATTTTTCCGATCTGGTTCCTCCACAATTGAGTAGCCTGGTCAAGAATATATTATGAATACTAAACTGTATGCTCTGCTCATTGCTTACAACAACAATAAATTCGCCCATGGAAACATCACTGAAGCTAAGACCCTGTGTTGTACTTCAATAAGGTTATACCCTTATCTTGTAACAGCAACCACTCGTGTTGCCTCCAATGCACAAAGTACTACATCTTTTGGACTAACTCCATAGGGCTCGACCGGGAATACCTAATCTCCTTTCAAAATTGGATGGCTTCTATTTGGAAACTCATAAATAGAAAGGACGCTTAGTTAGAGAAGAAAGGCTCGTTTCTTGCTTCCCAATTACTTTAGCACAACAGTAAGAAAACTAGTGCATATCTCAAAGAGCAACCGAAATCCAATTCTGAAAGAGAGGAAAAGATTCTTCGGCTCAGAGAGAGAAAGAGAGAGAGAGAGAGAGAGAGAGAGAGAGAGAGAGAGAGAGAGAGAGAGAGAGAGATGTTAACGTAGTCACCTGATGAATACCCGGTGGAAGATCCAAGAACGCCTGGAACTCGGTGAGCGAGCCCTCAGTCAGGACCATTGCGTAACGACCAGCCCATCTGCAACAATTCCCCAAAAACATTGAAACCTTCAGCAACATAACGACTAAACGCAACAAAGGATTCCTGATCCAGTCTCTTGCTCAATAATGACCCACCAAAATCCCATCTTTTAAGCACCAAAACGACCAGGCAAACTACACTTAAACCCAAATCCAAGTACGAGAACCCGTAGTTGAAGAAGCGACCTGGTAAAAGAACCGCAGATGAAAACATGCCGACCCCCGTATGGCCAACAGAACTTCGTCAGGACCATCACCACTATCCGGACCGGGCGATATTTATGCCCCTGAAGGTTCCGAATCGGCGCCGATTCCGGCAACGGGCACTCCCCGGTTCCCCCGATAAGATCGCCGGGTTCGATCCAGAAACCTAAAAATACTCGTGATCGGAAGGAATATGGTCGTGGAGGGGTCGTCGATGGCCAAAAAAACGAAGGGCGAAAAGTTTCCGTCTTGCCGGAAGAGAAGCAAAGCTGCCTTTTGCGAGTTAAAAAATTTGGGGTATTTATTGAAGTCTCCGCCGATGGTGGAGGGAAAGGAATCACGCGGTAAAAAAATAAAAATAGATGAAAATAAAAAAATGATAAAAGGGTCTAAAATATAATATTTATTAATCATCAGTTTTAATAGCAAAAAATAAAATGAAAAATAAAAAATTAGTAACTTATGTTTATCATGGGACATAATAGTGCTAATTAATTACATTAATCAAACTTATCTAAAAACTTGTGTAATTTGCTAATGGACGAAAGATTTCTTGCAGTGGATAATAAAGATAAAAATAACGAGAATTAATTATTTGTGTGATTATTCTAGAATAATGTTTTGAGAAGAAAATCCATAAAGACTATTGAAATATGTCTTTCTTTTCTTTTTCCTTTCTGCATTTGTTACCGTCGGATGATTCAGTTGTATTCTAAATCAGTTTAGTAAAGACTAAATTTGCCACCTTTATTTTTTTTTATTTCATTACTGGATGATGTACAAAAAAAAAGTAAGATCTTTTAGCCACGAGCGATGATAATTATCAAGGTTAACATCGAAAAACAACAATGATTTCACAAAAGAACAAATTAGTTTTTGTAATAATGAAGACGAGCCAATCATAATTTTAATCTTAACAAAAAAATATTTTATGAAAAAAAATTTAAGCTTTGCACTCCATCGCCACACATTTTCTTTGTTTAATTAATTGCAAGAGCACGCTTATGCAATTGTAATGACCAATTATGAAGTAAAAAGGTGTTAAATATTCCGCGACTTCTGTCATCATTTTATTTTAATACGAAGAAAAAGAAGTCACGATCCGTTTGTTTAATGCATATAAATATATGATTCCCATTCTTCTTGGGAAAGCACTCATGGAAGCATACATCATCATTAGGCTGATAAGTTTTCCATATATGTTACAGATGTTAGAGTTGGTGAATACTTCAGGGCCCCTTGTTTCTCACACCGGGTTCGCCCACGTGAGCTTAGGGGAATCTGAGTATTACCCAATTAACAGTATTGCTGGCGTACGAACGAAAGGGGGGGTTCGGGGGGCCCCGCCCCCCGACGGCGGTCTCACGGGTTTTGGGCTTTTGTTTAGCCGGCCCGTGTGATTCGGATTAGGTTTTTTCTCTGTTTGTTTGGGTTTTAAACCCGGTTTGGAGAGGCTATTAATAACCTAATTTCTGATGTAATTTTGTGTGGCGGCTGTAAACCTAAACGATATAGTGGAACCTCTTTGCAGGACGTAGCCCTCATCTCAAGGGTGAACCTGGGTAAATTTCGTGTGTCTCCTCTATTTTTTCTGCAATCTCTCTGCGATCTTCTCTCCTTGTTCTCGGATTTTCCCATCAACAGATTGACGAAATTTTTTTAGTATTTGAATTTGTGAATTCGATGTGATGTCGTACTAAATCATATGGCCGGCTAATAGAATTGATGTTATTTCCTTTATAAAGTTTCAGCCTGTAAAAGTAACGAAAAGGTCAACATGATGCCATTGCAAGATCAATGCATGCATCAGGCTTACAAGAAGAGATCCAGCGGGAATGCGACCCCTACACAACCTTCATCCAGGCATTTGAAGGGATAATGGGAATATAAAGCAAACACCACGATTTGACATGAAGAGAAAGACTGGTACTTTATCTTTCTTTTCTCGAGATTATAATGTTCGACACTATGGAAGCATTTAATAGTTTCTGTGGGCCTAAAATTTCCTCACTTGTGGATTGTAAAAGTTAGCAAGCAGTTGCACCATGGGACTTATTATTACATGCATGATAGACAAAGCATGAACCAGGCAGAGAGTTTTTGACTGGATCTCATTCAATTAAGGGAACATAACTATTCCATACCCAATTCCCTCGAATGCTGCATGAATAATCTTGGAGCAAATGGTAAGCTGTGTTCATCCCAGAATCCCAGTCATCCAGACTCCAGAGCATCTGTTCTTGGCATATCCAGCTCATATTTTATGAGACTATGCTGTCAAACCTTTTTAGATTAAAGACTCAAATGATACAAAAATATTCGCAGGGACAGTTTACATAGGTTTCTTTTGCTATCTCACGGAAAATATCAAAGTAGATGTTAAAATATAGGCAACGAGATATCTTAACAGTTTTGGTGAATCATCAGAAAGAGTCTAGCCTTTTGGTACTTTTTGTACAAGCAAAGATAACATGGCTATGCTACAAATATCTAAATATGACCAAATTAGTTCAAATATAACAAAATATATTGGTCAATAGTATCCAATGGGTTCCACTTAAAACACAACTATGCACTTGATATGTCAATGAAAGGATCATATAGGTTATTATATTCTCAAGGATATGGTGATAACTCATTGAGTCTTAGTCTTGGACTCGAATGCTGCTCTTATCTTCTTCCAGCATCTAATTGCAATCAACGTAGGAATCACCACCCACGAACTGTTTGCTCCAATGTAGTAGGCACAGTAATGGAAAGAGCTTGAAGCAAAGTTGTCGCCCTCTAGTAATGCAGTTATGAAGTAAACCAGACAGCCATAGAGCTGGCCAAGAGAAACAGCAAACTGAAGGATGTAGCTATATGGTTTCCTTGCTGCGATTGCATATCCGAAAGTGCAATAAAAATCTGCTGAGAAAACTATACAGCCAGAAATTTTACTGAAGATACTAATACTTCTTGCTTAGCTAATTGATTAATTTAAGATGATAATTGATGGACATCCACTAAGTTAATCTATTCCTAAATTCTGATTAGGTTAGTCATTAGAAAATAATCGAATGCAAATATTCATTCATTCAAGGTTATGTCATAATCCTATTCTTGTTCGACATCAATAACTCTTGACATCCCCAACCAAAATGAGTACAAAAGAAACAATGAATTAAAAGAATTTAAATCCATGTGGCAATATCCAGAACTCTTGGGCCACATGATGGCAGTAAAACAATATCTTTGGCAATAAGATGAACTTCATCAGTGCCAATTTGTCAGCTGGAGCTAAAAAGAAAAGGATGACCTTAAAATTCAGATGACATGAAAAAACCTCTAGATCAAAGTTTATGCTCATTTCACCACAGATATTCAAACTTTTCACTAGTTACTTTTAATAATATGAACTTGTAACATTTTCGCCAAAAGAAAATTTATTTACTTCATCTTATACATTATCATTAACTATTATACTAGACAAAAGGACATTGTATATGACTAATCATATGTTATATTGTTATTACATCAACTTTAATTTATCAGATGAAGTATCACTTATATCGCATTGATGAGTATTCATAGTTTATGTATTGCCTTTGGAATGTGCACCCTCGAAATAAATTGTTGCAGTGATGAGTGGCTTTAGAGAATACACGTGTCAGATGAACTCAGAAGCATGAAAAAAAAAATGGTTTGGTGCAAGTGACAACTGTCACAAATCATGGGCAGCTTTCCTTATAAAGGGAATATCACACTCCATTAACCAAGGTTGAAGGTACCACAATCTAGCCCTCAGACAGAGGGCCAGCCTGATATTCGTATGACCACAACAATCACAGTATCATGATGTATAACAATGGAAAGTGTCCTGAGAAACTCGAACATGTGTCTTGAGTGCCTCGATCTTCTTTTTGGAAAAAGAAATAAGGCAATTCATTCCCTGGTAAATAATTAGTCTATGATGGACAAAACAAGAAATTTTTGTGCTAACATTACGACTAAATGTTTTAGGTTTCAGGCTTTCGGTGGCACATGTGTAACCAGTAAAATTTAAACACTGACAGAAAAGTCAATCTAAGTCTTACACAGCGAATAGGCTGGCTGGACCCTCTAAAACTGCAGTGATTCCTTCAACGCTGACGATAGCTGCATTTCTTGCTGCATATCTGGAATCACCCTTACTATATTCCTTCCCTGGCAAAAAGAACATGGTTGTGAAAAGCATTATAAAAAGGAGTTAATAAACTCGGAACACAATGAAAATTCTGGAGCAAATCAAGAATATTCCTGCTCTAAGAAACTTACAGACTTCGGCTAGATAATGTGGGGTTTTCTCCTTATAGAACTCTGGAGAGAATGCGAAGTAGCCATCCAATATGATGTGGGTGAGCCCAGTGAACGCCCACCAGCACATGAGCCACCTATCAGTCTGGGATAACTTCAACCGCCCTACAATGATTCGAAAAAGCAACAGTTAACAAAGAGCCAGCACAAACAAAGTCGATTCTTTTCGTGTGAATGACACATAAAGCAAAAAGGTATCACGTTTCACGTAGATTCGGGGTTCAAAAAATACTATTAGATCGAGATTTTTGGTAAAAGGACTTAGAGGTCCCAATTTCGTGATACAAGTTCATCAGATGGTTGGATCAATAACATTTTTTTTATCAGCATTTATCGTATACGACCTCTCATAGGCATTCTGGCAAGTAGGCAGATGGCATTGAGATTCGTATGCACTTATCACAAACAACGCGTCGTACGAGAACAGGCAGCAGCAAGACGTAGTCTTTGAAGATGGAAGCCGAAACCTCACCGGAGAAGAAAGCGACGACGCAGACAACTGCGAGGGAGGCGGCGAGGTAAGGCAGGAGGATGTCAGTCATGGACAGGAAGCAGGGGACATAGCCGTCAAGCTTCAGATCTCTGGGCACGTACGGGTGGTGCTGTTGGAATTCGCGGCCTCCGTCACCTGTCACCATCTTCTCGTCGCTGCTTCGTTGTTGCTTACAATATCAAAGAAAAGAAGACTTTTTTAAGGAAAAATGAAGATGAGACACCTCGATGGAACACATGTAAGTAAAGATCTTACTCACTCCTCACATTTGGACTCCTGCCTTCTGGAGGCTAACATCTGGATCCTAGTTTCAAATGAAAATTATTATCACTTTTTGTCATCCCACTCGTGTATCGATCCAAATGACGTCATATTACCAATATGTTAATTTAAATTCGCCTGAGGTATTTACCCCCGCGACGTACGTCTGGTCCGATGAAAGCCTCCTTTTGGTGCTGAATTAAGATTAATTCTACCATATGAAGTCGATACTAATTCCTCATTATTTAAGCAAATATTTTAAATTCGAATTTTTGTGGATGTAAAAAATTTCTATCGATATCAGACATACTCTCCGAAACGATACCGGAATAGTCGAGTTCGATGGTGGTCCGAGACTTCATTATCAGTGCGCATTACTCTTAGCGTCAACTAGATTGAACGATCGACGTCACTTTTCGAACACCGAAAAAAAAATTAATTGAGATGGCTTGGGATTCATGATTCGTTATAGAGTTAACTCTTGTCTTTTGGTGTTGTGAGCGGTCGTCATCTTGGAGTTTGAGGCTTGCAGTGGCTTTGAAGTTTGGAGTAAATTACACGATTAGTTTTTCAGTCATTTTAAATTAGTCTTCCAACTTCAATTTGTAATTAAAACGTCATTGATTTTCTTACACGATTAGTCTCCTTAATAAGTGATAATGAGTTTTTCTGTTGCCTTAGATATATGGCCGTCATGTGAGTTATTTTTCTTTCCTCCATGTCATTCAAGTCATCCACGACATTTAACACTACTAAATCGGATAATTACACGGATCATCCTCCAACTTTAAGTCGATTTTTAAAATGGTCATCCAATTTGAATTTGTAATTAGAACGTCCCCCGACTTTAATTTTATTGCACGATTTATCAACTTGATCGATAATTGACAGTCTCCTGATTATCTTAGTGACATATCGTATAAAATATAATAAAAAAATTAACTTATTGACATGAGACACAAAAAATATTATAAAATTAATAAAAAATTACTCTGCCCAGAGGTGCGCGAGCTGGCGGGCGTTGGCCTCCCTTTTGCTCCTCGCTGCGCATGAAGACGAAAAGGGGGGCCAACACCCCCTTATGTTGGCTCACCAGCGTGCAAGCTAGCAGAGGGGGGTGTCGGCCCCCCTTTTCTTCATCGGGCACGGCGAGCCGAAAGAGAGGGCTAAATTGAGTCTTTTTTATATTTTTTTATTATGTCATGTCAGTAAGTTAAATTTTTTATTATATTTTATTACGCCACGTCAGTAAGGTAATTGGAAGATTGCCTATTATCAGTCAAGTGGATAAATCGTGCAATAAAATCAAAATTGAAGGACATTCTAAGTTGGAGGACTATTTAAAAATTTTGATTCAAAGTTGGAGGATGATTCATGTAATTTACCCGATTTAGTAACGTTAAATAACGTAGATAACTTGAATGACGTGACGAAAAGAGAAACGACTCATGTGGCGGTCACGTACACAAGACAACTGAGAAACCCACTATCACTTATCAAGGGGACTAATCGTGCAAGAAAATCGAAGATGAAGGACGTTCTACTTACAAATTGAAGTTGGGGGACCGATTTGAAATCGATTCAAAGTTGAGAAACTAATCGTGTAATTTACTCCTAGAGTTTGAAAACATATATGTAGAAAAGATTTTAGGGTGAGTTCCGACTCAGTTCAGTTTGGTATGATTAATTTAGTAATTATTAATTTATTTGACAATCCATATTACTTAGTTATAAGAAAAAAAATTGATGAGTTAATATACAATTTTTACATTACATATATAAATTATTTTTAACTTCATAAATTTAAATCACAAATATATATTCTCATTTATAAAATTAAAATTTATAAAATAATTATTTTTAAAAATATGATAATAATATATCCATAATAATTTATTAATATTTATTTACTTAGTTTTATAATTTATTTAATAAGTTTTTATAATTTATTTAAATAAGGACAAATGTAAAAAAGTGAAGTTAAAAATATTGCAACTCGACAACTCCCCTCTCGTAAGTGTGAATTGCCTAAATAATTTACATTACTCATTATCTGATGGGCCCAAATAATTTAATACAATGTTATATGAAAATGTACAAAAATTATTCGTAGAGAAACATCCATTGCAACATAGAGAGATATAAATGTTGAGATATGATTTGCATATTTTTTTCCCTACTCTTATTGCACAATGTCCATAGTTCCCAAGATCGGAGCTTGATTTTTTTTCTCGGTGAAATTCGTCGTGCTCAATCATGGCCAATCAGAAAGTTGAATATAGCAATTCTAGTGTTAAATTCACCCTCAGCACTCCACTCGATATCAATATCAAACTTAATGGTACCATTTATCTTCTCTGGTCCACGACATTTGAGCGTTATGTAGGGTCCCACAAGAATTAGCATATCCTCACCAAATCTAAAAATTGGGATGCTGACAATAATTGGGTCGTCTCTGCCATGCTCAATAGCATGGTCGAATCTGTTGCAAAACAAATCATGGCATATAAGTCAGCCAAGATTACGTGGAAGGTACTTCAAAAACTTCACTCTCATAAAAGCAATATATCTCACCTTTACAATGTCCTTGAAAAAATCCAATCATACAAGCAAAATGATCCATCATTAGCAAACTTTTATGGGACACTGACTAACCTCTGAAATGAGCAGGATATCTATTAGCTTCTTTATGTAGATATCAAAGTGTTAGCAGAACAACGTGATCAAATTAGATCCGTTCAGTTTCTCTCTGATCTTGGTCCTGAATATAAATCAGTCAAGGATCAGTTGATGACATAGAAAACTATTTTGACCCCTGAAGAAATTTATGCTTGACTCTCCCGTTGCTGCACTTGCATTTGGATACACCTGAAGAAATCCGTCGGAAGTTTCGACGGCTCAAAAGAAATCCGTCGAAAGTTTCGACAGTTCTAATCGTCGAAAATATTCCGACGATCTCAATCGTCGAAACATTTCGATGGTCGCAACCGTCGAAACATTCTGGCGGTCACAACCGTCGAAAACAAGCGGTCGCCAAGTCGAAAAATTAGCTTCCGATGGCCGCAACCGTCGCAATATATTTTTATAATATAAAAAAAATTACCCGCCGCCAGCAACCGATCCGGGCGACCGCCTGGTGCCTCGGGCGGCCAAATCTGATCTGATTACCCACGGCCGGATCCGATCCGACCGCCTGTGGCCCGATCCGACCGCTCATGGCCGGATCCGATCGCCCGTGGCCGGATCCGGCCGCCCGCATCCGACCGCCCGCGGTCGGATTCGGATGTCTGTGGCCAGGCGGCATATCCGACAGAAGGCGGCAGATCCGACCGTCGATCGCCGGTCGCCCACGGTCAGATCCGACCGTCGGAGAGGGAGATGAAGATAAAGGGAGAGAGGGCCGGAGCTAGAGCCGGAGGAAGATGAACCTCGAGAGAGAGAGGTTAGTCGGCGGGTCGTCGTCTGGGCGGAAGTCATCGTGCCGATCGCGCCAGGTGAGGAAGAGAGAGAGGAGAGAGGGAAATAAGGTTGAGAGAGGAGAGAGGAGAGAGGAGAGAGGTCGTAGGAAATATATGGAGAGAAAAGGGAAGAAAATAGCAGAAGAGGGGAAAAGAAAGAAAAAGCGGCAGGGAAATTTTTTTTAAATACTGACGGCCAAGGCCGTCGGAACTTGCGACGGAGAATGAGCTGTCGGAGGTTTTGACGGTCCTGACTGTCAGAAATATTAATATATATATATATATATGGTTATAATATTTAATTATTTTTTTCAATTATCGACGGTCCAGATCGTCGAAACTTTCGACGGTCTGAACTGTCAGTAATTATAATAATAAAATATTACTTATATTATATATTATGATATATAAAATTATAATATTTAATTATTTTTATGATTACCAACGGTCTGAACCGTCTGAACTTGCGACGATCCGAACTATCGGTAATTCTAATAATAAAATACTCACTACATCATATATTATGGTATATAAGATTATAATATTTAATTATTTTTATGATTACCGACAGATCAGACTGTTTGAACTTGCGATAGTCCGAACTGTCGGTAATTATAATAATAAAATACTGACTATATCATATATTATGATATATAAGATTATAATATTTAATTATTTTTACGATTATCAATGGCCTGGACCATTTGAATTTGCGAGAGTCCGAACTGTCGGTAATTATAATAATAAAATACTTGATATATCATATATTATGATTTAATTATTTTTACGATTACCGACGGTTCGGACCGTCTGAACTTGCGACGGAAAGAGAGCCATAAAAAAATTTGACGTTCCAAACTATCAAAAAATAAAATAATAGTATAAAAAATTCCATAATTTATTTTTTTATATCTGACGGTCTTGACCGTCAGAAGTTCCGACGGATTGCTGTTCGTCGCAAAATTCATCGCAAATTGCGATAGATTTTTGTCCATCGGAAAATCTTATTTTTATTGTAGTGAGATGTGGATCAAGATATTAATATAAAAGTTATAGTTAATATTGTTGAATTTTCATAATCAAATGTCATTTCATTTGGATATTTGTATGAAAAGTTATGTATAAAATAGTAAAGATCTAAAAAAATAATTTAAAATGGACAACTTTATGTGTTAAAGTTTGAATTAATATTTAACTATGATCTCATTAGATTTTGGATGAATGATGAATATCAAAGTTATAAAAAAAACTTACGTTAGCTTTCCATAGAATAGAAAATCATCCCATTTGAATAACTTTGCAAAATGTTATGTTCAAAATAATCCAAGGTGGTCGATCTGACGAATCAGTTGGCCGTCAAAAGGAAAGCCACAACCATTAAAATGTTCGTCGATCGGTCAGTAGAAAAGTTCAACCAGTAAGTGCGCATAATACATTATAACAATCATATTTTGACCCAAAAAGTGGAAACAAAACCCAATAACTAAATAGAGTTAAGAAGACTATAAAAGACTATTCAAAGGAGTATGAATGATTAAGACTTCTAAGTGAAAGTGAGAAAATTATTTGTGAAGTCCATTGAGCTATAAGTTGCAAATTTTTTATTTCTTTCGCTCATACTCTTGTGTGAGATTCCAAATTATAAAAGATATATTGGAGAGTGTATATTATAATAGTTGTTTAACTCCTGAGGGTATATTAGAATAAAATGTGTGTGAAAGCTTTTGAGTAGGAAAAATGTGTTTTACCTCTTGAAGCAAAGAAAAAGTAAGAGTTGTAAAAGATTTTTTCTTTGCTCCATTTGAAGTGAAGAAAGAGTGTTAGTGAATCTAGAGGTCGAAAAGTCGAAGTGAAAATGTATGTCAAGGTGCAGTTGAACATCGTCAATAAATCATCGCGAATCTTGTGCTTGTCCTTTCCTTCTCTTTTTTACTTTATTATGCATGCGATATAATTATTATTGTGTTGGTTTAAAATTTAACGAATCAATTTTAAACTTCTACGATGATTTTTATAAAATTGATATTTTCGATTTAACACGCTCCCTCCCCATTATCCAACAAGAAGTTAGGAAGTCTCGGACAAGTGAAGTTTGAAGCTTGTGGGTTGGACAAGTGCAAGTTAACACTCGGAGAGAATTGGTCCCTTGGCGCATCCATAATTTGGTTTGTCATGCTTTTTAATTTTTTGAAATCCCTCGTATATATCAGCAGAAAATTGTGCCGCCCAATTTTGATCAGCCTTTGTTAACAATTTTTTTTTATCGGGACTCAGATATTTTGCATAAGGACGTCGGGCGTCTATGAAATAGACAACTAAACTACACTTTCGAAAAAGGTCAGTTCTAGACAGGTTTCCAAATAACAGTACAGGTAACCTAAACTTTAATGTAAATCCGGACGGCAGTAAAGTTGCTGACACTAATGGCAGTTACAGGATCCGCGTGGTAAGCTTGAATTCCAAGCATCTAAAGCAGCAAGCAGAAAAAGATGGCAGGAAAATTGAAAGACCACCATGGAAATGATAACAGCTGCCAGCTCTTCCTCTAGTCTCTGGGGGTATATTTGTCATTCTACAGAAAAAGAAAGTCCCTGGAGCTTTGCTGGCCTGTCCAACGGATCAATAATTCAGGAGAGCGAGCTCCATGCTTGTGCCTGTGTGTGAGAGCAGAGACAGAGAGAGAGCTCCATGCTTGTGTCTGTATGTGCTTTGCATCTTCCTCATGCTGGCCACTTTTCCTGCAACAGACACTTTAACTTTCACGCTTTGCTTAGTGCCTACCGCTCCTTAGCCAGCAAGCATTCTTTGTTAAATGATAAATCGCACACCACTCATGCTGCATAAAATAAAAGTTGGCCACTCAGTTTCCAACTGCACATATCATATGCGCCTGCCACCTCTACCCCTGACTCTATATATACTCCACAAGTGATCATCTGTGACCGCGTCGACCACACTCATTTCGTTCCACCCAGTGTCTGCTGTAACATATACTCTTCAAAGTTTCTATTCCCTTTGATCTCTTCTTTCCTTCTACTTGGTGCTTCTCAGATTAGTGCCACAAAAAATGGAGAGCCGCGCTTCCACATTCATCAAGCAGCTCTTCTCTGCTGTTGTCGCTATGGTCAAGGCCAAAACGCTTGCAGTCAGAAGCAAAGCCAGAGTCTTCAAGCTCAGGCTACTGATCTTTCGGCTCCTTCGCAGCAAGAAGTTACTACTGAAATCAATCAACCACAAGATGCACGCCCTACTCATGAGCCAGGATGCAGGTGAAGAATGTGGCAGTAACCACAAGGAGCAACACAACGGGGCAATAGTGCTCTACGGTGCAGCACGAGATGAAGCCCCGGCAACTCCGACAGAAATAGAATCCAATGCTTATGCTGCTTCAGATGATGATGCTGATAGCTATCCAGACCTGACGCACTCCCTGTTCGACTTGGAAGATGATGATGAACTTGTCAATGCAACTGGCTCTGCGATTGATCTGGTTAAGAACGCCAGGGAGCATGGCGCAGAGTTCAGGCTTGAGGATGAGATCGACCATGTGGCTGATGTGTTCATTAGAAGGTTCCACAGGCAGATGTGGTTGCAGAAGCAGGAGTCCTTCAAGAGGTACCAGGAGATGATGGAAAGGAGTGTGTAGAAGAAGCCATTAGATGGATGCATGAGTTCTTCAGCTGCATGTTCTTAGCCCGAAGAAAGCACGCGATGTCAAGCCATTTTATGTTTTTCAAACACTTGGCAGAGCTGACAGCACCATACTTCTTAGACACTGATGTTACATACATAGAATTAGCTGCAATTTATATCATATGTATTTCAAATACTAGAAGAATGTTAAATAAATTTCGTTTGTCGAGTGTTGACTGTATACTCTGTATAAATATTGATGTATTTCTTGTTCTGAAGAAACAGAAGATCAACTGAATTGGGTAAGTCACAAAATAGATCGTTCACATCATTAAAGATTGGTCAACTCAAATCAATAACGATAAAGAAATGATCATTCACTTTTAAAACATTCTCACTCAGAGTTTTAGTTCTCCAAATCACTATTGATTTTCTTATCCAGGCTGTAGAAGATATAGACCCCACTAAAACCAGCAAATGATGAGTGCAAAACTTAGAAACCAAATAATCTAGTGAATTGACGCGACCTTTAATTGAGAGTGAACCTCACTTCTATTCCTAACTAATATTGACTTGGATTCACTGTTCCTAATTGCTTTCAGCATCTCAGACACTTTCGATCCTTCACACAGTTGAGCATCTGCATTTTGCAAAGCTTGCCTGTGGTACCTTGTTTGGCTCGGCAAACTGCGAGGAAGAACAATTCTGGATCCAGATAAAGCTTGGTCTCTAGTGCCATTTGTTGCTGATTTTTCCATACTTTCTTCCAGTTTCCAAAGTTTATACTCCGATAGATTTCTATCGTATGGAAATTCTCCTCCAGCCAACTCGCTGTTGAAGTGTTCAAAGTTTTCTTCAAAATTTCTGTTAAATTTCCCATGAATATCTTCAATCATATTATCTGCAGAAGACATATTATTAGCATCCAGCACATCAGATGTGCTCGGCTGTTCACGCATTCCCTTATTGAGAATTACTTCACCTTCCATTTCAATGGCTGCCGAAGAATGACTCCAGTTATAGCCCACATTATTGTCATTGATGTTAAGCTCAATTGAATGCAAATCACTGTCTTCTGAATCTGTTTCACCACCCCCTTCCTGGCATTCATCCCTTTGTGCTGTAGTAGTGATACAAGCCACAATATTTTCCGAACACGGATGCACTCTTTCCTCTTCGCCATCCATCAGATCAGCAAGTTCACTCTTTAACTCGATTCTTTTAGCAGCCAGAAATGTTTCAAGTTCATTTCTTAATTGATCAACTGCAGCATTCTTCTCTTCAAACTGAAGGTTGGCTTCAGACAGCTTCATGTGGACTCTTTCCTCACGCCATTCGTTAACAAGCTGCAACATTTCCCTCTCCTTCTCCAACTCCTCCCTCACCATAAAAGATTCCCTTTTTAACTCTTCAACATCAGCTTTCTCTTGGCCAATATTCATCACCATTTCATTGTAGACTCGTTGAATGATCTCTTTTGTTCTCCTCTCACTATCAAGTTCATTAGTAGCCTTCAAAAGAGCAGTCCTCGTATGAGCCAACTCCATCCCCAACTTTTTATTCAACCTCTCAGCTCTTCTCCTTAGTTTCTTTTCAGTCTCGAGCTCTTCCATGATGGACTGAACAATGGTCTTTATCCTTTCCTGTTCTTTGCTTCTCCATGAATCCTTTTCTTCAAGAAACCTCTTCTTAAGGCAGCTAATTTCTATGTTATCAGATCTTTGTTCTTGGAATAGATGATCAAGCTGCAGGCGGGCCTCATCTATTTGAACACAAAGAGCTGAGGCAAGCACAACCGTTGATGAGTGCTGTTGTCCAGGTGCCCAGGAGCGTAATAAAATCTTCAGTAGTTCTTTTGATGTTGCTAAATTCTTTTTCAAATCCTTCCAGCAGCTCTTGGCTCCAAGAAGCGAACTCCTGGAAGTGGCACACTGAGAACGAGCTTCGTTCTGCAAAATATGATGATTAATTGTAAAACAACATCCAAATTTTGATACAGGCAAAAAGGTATAACACACTGCAAACACGACAAGCACGAAACAAAGTATAAAGAAATATTTTATAAATTTCCAGAGTCACTAGGAAAAATCTACTATAGAAGCATTATGTACAGTTAGGAGAAGACATCAACAACAACAACAACAAAGCCTTATCCCACTAGGTGGGGTCGGCTACATGGATCATACGACGCCATTCCGCTCTATTAGTAACCAAACCTTTCGGTATATTATTCACCAATAGATCTTGCTCTATTAGTTCGTCAAGTGTCCGCCTTGGCCTCCCTCTCCCTCTTTTAATCGGACTCCAGATTATTTGATCTACTCTTCTTACTGGCGTATCTAATGGTCTTCTCTGAACATGACCAAACCATCTCAAACGATTCTCTACCATTTTCTCACTAATAGGAGCCACTCCGACTCGTTCACGTATATGGTCATTCCTAATCTTATCTAATCTTGTATAACCACACATCCATCTCAACATCCTCATTTCGGCTATCCCCACTTTACGTTCATGTTGTCCCTTCATAGCCCAACATTCACTACCATATAACATTGCTGGTCTTATAGCAGTACGATAGAATTTTTCTTTAACTTTATTGGATACTTTTCTATTACAAAGAACTCAAGTGGCTTTCCTCCACTTACACCAACCAGCTTGAATTCTATGATTAACATCGTCATCAATCTCACCATCTTGTCTTACAATTGATCCTAAATATTTAAACTTTGTCACTTGAGGAATTATATCCTCCCCTAGCCTAACTTTCAAATCGTCTCTAAGTTGTTTATTTGTGAAATTGCTATGCATATATTCTGTTTTATTCCTACTTAAACGAAAACCCTTTGACTCCAACGTATTTCTCCATATTTCCAATTTTGTATTAATCTCTTCTCTTGAATCCGCTAAAAGTACTATATCATCCGCAAATAGCATGCACTTAGGTACCTCCTCTGTGATACTCTTGGTTATAGCATCGATAACTAAGTTAAATAGATACGGGCTTAAAGATGATCCTTGATGTAGGCCAATTCCTATAGGAAATTCATTTGTCTCACCTCCGGGTGTCCTAACCCTAGTCAATGCTCCATCGTACATATCTTGTATTACCTTAATGTAGGCAATACTCACCCTCTTCTTTTGCAAGGCTTTCCAAAGTACATCCCTTGGTACCCGATCATACGCCTTCTCTAAGTCAATGAAAGCCATATGTAAGTCTCTTCTCCTACTTCGATACTTCTCCATCATCCCCCTTAGTAAATAAATCGCCTCTGTAGTGGATTTTCCTGGCATGAACCCAAATTGTCTCTCAGAAATACTAGTCTCCATTATCAATCTATGCTCAATCACTTTTTCCCATAATTTCATTGTGTGACTCATAAGTTTAATCCCTCTATAATTTGCACAATTCTAAATATCCCCTTTATTTTTGTAAATAGGAACTAATGTACTTAATCTCCAATCATCAGGCATCTTTTTCGACCGTAAAATCTCATTAAATAGTTTACATAACCACAACACACATTTTTCTCCTAAACATTTCCAAACTTCAATCGGTATACCATCCGGTCCAACGGCTTTACCATTCTCCATTTTCTTAAGAGCTTCGCTAACCTCCGAGACTCTAATTCTACGATAAAATGACCTATTAAGCTCACATTCGTTAACTGTCAAGTCCTCCAAATCACAACGGGAACCTTCACATCCATCATTAAATAGCTTATAGAAATACTCTTCCCATTTGTTCTTAATATCTCCTTCAGTAACTAAAACCTTGCCAACTTCATTTTTTATGCATCTTACTTGATCCAAATCTCTCGACTCCTTCTCTTTATTCCTTGCAATCTTGTAAATCCTTTGTTCACCAGCCTTTGTCCCTAACTCCTTATAAAACCCCTCATATGCTTTAGCACGAGCATCACTAACTACCTTCTTAGCCTCCCTTTTCGCCAAACGATATTTTTCTCAATTGTCAGAACTATTGTCCAAGTGTATCGCCTTGAAACAATTCTTCTTATTACGCACCTTTTCTTGGACCTCCTCATTCCACCACCAAGTCTCCTTATCTCGTGGTCCAAAACATTTTGATTCTCCTAAAATGGCTTTAGCAACCATTTCAACCTTTTTTTCCATATTCTTCCACATGATACTAGCATCTCCTTCTAACTCCCACACACTTTCCTCTAATAACTTACTTCTAAAAGTCTCTCGCTTCTCCCCCTTTAACTGCCACCACTTGATCTTTCGATCAAAAACTGTTCGGAATTGTGGTTTTATACATTTCATTTGCATATCAAGAACTAACAATCTATGTTGTGTAGTCACCCCATGCCCAGGAATTACTTTGCAATTAGTACAACGTCTTTTATCAGTATTTCTTGTCAAGAAAAAATCGATTTGAGACCTATGAGTTCCACTTTTATATGTGATTAAATGTTCATCTCTCTTCCTAAAATTAGTGTTGATAATCTTAAGGTCGTATGCTAAAAAAAAATCAATAATACTTTGTCCTTCCTCATTCAACTCCCCAAAATCAAAACCATCATGAACCCTTGCATGTGGTCCTGCCTCTTTACCAACATGTCCATTAAAGTCTCCCCCAATATAAACTTTCTCGGTTGTTGGTATACTTTCAATCAAACCCTCCATATCTGCCCAAAACTTCTCCTTGAGATGTGATTCTGCTCCTACTTGGGGTGCATATGCACTAATAATGTTCATAGTCTCCTTTCCAACAATTACTTTCACGGATATGATTCGATCCTCAATCCTTTTAACTTCCACAACATTCTTCCTCCATTCTGCATCCGCGATAATACCAACACCATTCCTTCCATTTACCTTACCTGTGTACTAAAGTTTGGAACCATTTAACCTAATCTCTTTACTTCCCTCTCCTACCCATCTAGTTTCTTGCAAGCATAAGATACTAATCTTACGCTAGTCCATTACTTGTGCCACCTCGAGGTGCTTCCCATTCAACGTCCCAATGTTCCAAGAACCTAATCTGACCTTAGTCTCATGAACTAGCTTCTTTAACCGCCTCCGTCCATTAGAGTGCGGTAGCCCTTGCTCATTTAACACTGCATTCAGGCGAGGATGCAGCGGCTCTTGCTCTCTTATCACTGTACCCGAGCTGTACAGCGCGTTACTTACGGGTAACGACCTAGCATTAACACAATATATTCGTTGATCCATGTTCATAAGATTCGACATGATTTTATGCTGGCTGTCGGGGCCTAACACAACCCTCCTCCTTTATTCGGGCTTGGGACCGGCTATAAAATATAGGCGGAGTTTTAGACAATTTTAGACATCATGAAAAATAATAGATATGGGTTTAAGACAATTTTAGACAGACTTGAGATATTACAAACAAAATGAAACACTGCAAAGTTCATGACCCTGACATGATGGAAAGTAGTTATATGACAATAGGTCTCACTGAAAGGTTATCATTTATATACAGCTTTTACGTTCATCATTCATGCACTTGGTCTTTTTTTTTTGGCAAATTCTCTCTTTAACAGCCGCATGCGTTCACCAAGGGCACTTTGTACTTGGGATATAATAAACATGATAGTTGTGTTATTTTTGCAACATTTTGTCGAGTCATAGACATAATACAAATGTTTGAAAACTGAAGTACACTACTGGAACATATGGCATCTTGGAATGATGATTGGAAACATCAACAAATGCAGTTTGAGCTTATGTACCTAAATCCATTTGAGGGAGAATTATAATTATGGCCTCATTTACCATCCCCCAAAAGATGAGCATCCTTATCATAAATTTAAGTAGGAAGTCATCGGTAGTCTGACATTGTCATCCTAACACATTAAAGGCTAACCTACAAGCAGCTCATGCATTAAATTTCCTTTAGTGTTGCTTAAAAATAGATCATCACACCCACTAGCAACCATTACAAAGAGAGTTCCATGCAAAACATCAGTTTAAAGACATTACTTGAAAGCTTCAAACAATGTTAATAACACTGTCTAATCTTCATAGCTTAGTTACATATCAAAATTGAACTTGTCCAAAAAGATTAGGCAAAAGGTTTATCATTCCCTATGCAATATGACATTTCAGAGTTGAGGGTTGCTTCAAGTTAGGGTCATCATATAACTTGTTCCTCTATGTTCCTCATCCAAGCCTCCATTGAATAAAGAGATGCTCATAATTCGTAGAAGAAGAATAAAAAACTAAGCAACTAGCCAAACACCATTATTTTAATTGGTGATCAGAATTTTCACCTATAACAATATAAACTAGTCATAAACACTTGGCCAACCATAGCCATTGTGAATTTAGCAATGTTCATCGATGGAAATAGAATCCTGAAAAACAACCAACAATACTATGTCCAAGGAAAGAAAAGAAAAAATCATTAGATTGGTACATAAAGGCAGAAGACCAGAAAGGATGACAACTAATATTTGGCAACAGAAATGTAAGGGGGACAACCTACTAGCTTGTAGTGAAAAGCAGAAAAGGTTTGGAGAGAATTAACAAGGAGTTGAGAGGAGAAAGTAACTGAAGCATGCATAATACCAAGAGCCTCAGCCGCAATCACATTGCAGTGAACAGAACAAAGAAGCAAACAGTTTAAGATGACAATGTGGCTGGATAGAATTTTCTGGTACCTCCATTAAGCTGGACTTGTTTAAACTGTCTGAGGTTATGAGCTTCCCCTCTTTGCCACCGAACTTATGGCAAACCAAAGGGAAAATTGGCCCATGGTTACTGAATTTGCAGCTACCTGATGACTGAACAAGTACACAGAGGAAATTTAAAAAAAAAAACATTTAGAAAGAAATCGGAAAATACCATGACTTCACAATGAGTCTATAATCGAATTAAGGAACCAGATGCTCACTTTGGAAGCTGGGCTATGCGATGGATCTGATGGATGCTGAGGAAGCGACCCATGCTTATAAAGCCTTGTCCTGTTTCTTTTAATCTTCTCCTTCATCAACTTTCTTTCTTCTAAATTTTCCAACATTCTCGGTGAAGGGAACTCATTCAGTTCCCAGAGAGCAGTTGCGAGCTTCCGGGCTGACACAGAAGCACGAGGACCCACACAACTGTGTTTTGATGATTCGCAAGGAGATGCTTCAGAGAAGCCTGCAGCAGCAGAACATGGAGACTTGGGATTCGTCTTCCACATTGGAACCGGCGTGGTGGCTCCTCCCTTCTTGGCAACCAAAATTGCCCGCTTAATCCGATAATTCTTTAAGACTGAGGGCGTCGATGAGGAAGAGGGGCAGACCCTCTTCCTGATCTTGTCATCCCCATTAAAAAATTCATTGCTATTCCTGTTATACTTCGGCATTGCTGTGGCAACTTTACCTTGTTACCACGAAGATGACAAACAGAATTCTGAATTCCTAAGCCGATGAAAATTCAGGAACCGCAGAAAGATTGGGCTTAGGAGTGAACCAACTACAGGCATTCACAGAATGGAAGAAGTGGGAAGAGACAAGGAATGCGCGTGGTCTGTTTACAACTCTGTAAACCAGCAAAGATTCAATTTTGCAGCAACCAACAGTTTCTTCAACCTTCCGACCACCGAAGAACCAGAGAGCCTTCGAATCTGAGGAGAAGCCGATCGAACCTTTAAAGTTTTGTTCGAACACAGTATCACGAGGACCCCTCAAAAAGGAGATCGGAACTTGACATCAAAACTGTCCTCAAAATGCTTTGAGGTGATCTCGATGCTTCAGACCTCCAAATAGAGATCGCTGGGCAGATAAAGAAATGTAGGACAAAATGGCACCAAAAAATCAAAACAGAGAGCAAAGTTTGATTAATACTCTCTCAGCACTATGTTTCTTCTTCTAAAGGACAGGAGAAAAGAAGAAGAAGAAGAAGAACGAGGAGCAGATATTTCAATCAGAGAAACATCTCAGTCTGTAAATGTGCGTGTGTGTGTGAGAGAGAGAGAGAGAGCGAGCGAGAGAGAGAGAGAGAGAAAGGAAAGAAACCAACAGAACCTCCTGCAAATCTCCTGAGAGTATCGAAAACCATGCGTCAAGATCGCACCTTTGAACCACTGATATCTTCGTTGCCACCATTAAAGCGACACCGCGACCAACATTCCCATGTCTCCCTCTCTCTTTCCCCTGCTTTCCTCAACTCGAGGCACTTCCCCTGCCTTCTGCTCCCTCACCGAATCCACAGGGCCGCTGGGGAACACCCCTTCACGAAGGCCAACACCCGGGCAGAGTTAAACAAAGAGTTGCAGCAGTAGCAGTGGCATTCCTCTGATCTCGTGCACGAACGGGGTGCCGATGCCAATGGCCGTGTGCCACTCTCCTCGAAAGACTCCCTCCTCTCTCCCCCCTCCCCTCCCTATCTCGACCTCATAAACTCTGCTCCCGTTTCAAACTTCTACTGCTTTGCAGGCACAGAGAGAGAGAGAGAGAGAGAGAGACGGGGAGACAGAGAGTAAAGAAAAGTCATGGAGGCATATATGAGTTGTTGCTCCTTCCGAAGCCTCCCTGTTTAATGTTGTTTGCTAATCGTCGCTTATTAAAATTAGTAGTTTTTAATATCATATTAGTTATATTTTGTTTTTTTTATATTTTCTTGGTTCTGTAAACATATTTTTGCATAAGTTGTTCCATCTCCATTGCGTTAGAATTCCCAACGAAAGCACCTCTTCCTTAATTAATTAATAAGATTTATTTTTTAAAAAAATAGCATATTAACGTTAGAATCCCGCTCAATCAATTTCATTAGTTGTCAAAATATCATATTAATCTAATACTAATCATTTATGGTACTTAATTAGAAAAAAAACTCTATCGGATGTGTTCATCATGCATTGTTTTTACTTTTTAACATTTTGCAAATTCTCATGCAAAGTGTTCGGTTATTAAAGGGGAAGGGTTTGAGATAATATTTGAAACATTTTACATTTAATTATGTCCCTAAACTTCACACCTTTTGATATTTAATTTGTACCGGTACATTTTTGCATTTTGTTCATGAATCCCGGATTTTTTTTTCTCATGTAAAGTGATTAATAACTCAAAATAAAAAGATATTAACAAATGAATTTGGTTCAAATATGATTGTAATGCACATTTCTAATATCCATTTTTTTTCATATATATGGTAGCGAACATGCTACAACCCTCACAATTCTTCAATTTAATCAATATATCAAAATTGCTCCCAATTCTAATAATCAATTATACTAATCGAACTTAGTTGATAATAAAAAAAGAATTTAAATTACTATAAAGACATAAATTCTTCGAAATAATATGCGTCCTGACCATGACGTGCCAAGAATAAATGTTTAATTGGAGGTTGGGAAAAATTAATAAATGAAATGGTGGAGATATGGTGGAAGGAGACATGTCAATGGGGAGCAATAATGGAGGAGGAACCAGAGTGCTCGCACACTTGGTACAATTGGTTTAAGAAATTTGTACAATATTTTTCAATACCCAATTGAAAGGACTTACTTTAGAATTAAACTCGTTAAGTGGCATTTCTTGGTAGCCGTATAATTCATTACACATTTATTTTTTAAAAAAATTACATAATTATATATATAATTATTTTTTAATATATAAATATAATCTTACTATATTCGATCTTACTAACTTCTTTCAATCCGGAAGATATCAATCTTGACTACCTTGTTGAGTTCTAATTGACTTGTGTCTACCTTTTGTAAGGTTCGTGTTTCTGCATATGAAAACAAATCTACGTAAAGCAAAAAAAGAATCTTATTATGAGAATGGTCACAATAATGTGTGCAACATAATTTTGAAATAGAAGGCAAGTTTAGCATTATCAGTTCCTAATGTAATGGTTTGGGAGCGTGAAAAGGTAACATGCATTTTGACAAAAATCGCTGTAATGACATTTTGGCCAAGCACTTAACGTATTCTATGCTAAATTAGTTTGTGAAATACCGGATTCTTAATGAAGACTATGAGAGTGATGTTAAAGATTGATGTTCTGTGACTCAATATATTTTATGAAATTTCTTATAATGATAAATTGATACTACAACTATTAAAATGATTACACAATATTATGTGTTTTTACAGGAGTGAGCTTACACGTTCATTTAACTAAGATTTTAATTGGGTGGTCGTCTGATTCGATCGTCGAATGAGTACCATTGGATATAATCTGACCCGATCAATTTTGATCACATGATAGGAGTTAAAGAAATTTAAGCTCAACCCAACTTAATCCACTCAATTATCTATTATTTTATTTTATTTTCCATTTATAATAATCTTTTTCTACATTATTTTCTCTAGTTTTTTTTATTTTTGTCATATATTAGTATAAAAAACTATAGAAATTATTAATCATGCAATTCCATGATCTGACCTGACTTAACATAATCAAATTTTGATCAATTTGGTTGCATTCAAACTTTTTGTTCTCTATTACGATACCTAATCCGGCATAGTCATGACTTCATGAGTGACCGACCCGGTAAGTATATGATCCTATTGATAAAATTATACTATTTCAAAGTAATAGGTCATAAGAATTGGTGAAGAACAAGAAGAAGGATTATATATATATATATATATATATATATATATATATATATATATATATATGATTTAATGTTTATCATACGCATCAAATGCGTATGATAAACATACGACCTCTGCTCATCGTCCGATTAGATCGGACGGTGGGCGTTGTGCGCGGCCTTTCTCTTCTCTTCTCTGCCCACTATCTCTTCTCTCTCCACCCTCCGCTCTCTCTTCTCTCTCCCCCGACCATGCCCGTCTCCGATCTTGCAGCGAGGCGACGGCGAGGAGCAAGCAGCGACGACGATGGCAGGATGCGGGCAGCGATGTGACGGCGACGGCGGGATGCGGGCGGCGAGACGACGGTGGCAACGGCGATGGCGAGGCACGGGCTATGACGAGGCAAGGGCGACGGCGAGGTGCGATCTCTCCCCATTTCTCCCCGATCCGGCGACGGCGGCGAGGCGAGGATGGCGGACGCGAGCGGCGAGACGCAAGACACGACCGGCGAGCAATAAGACGATCCGATCTCTCTCCCTTTCTCTTCGATCCGGCGATGGCAAGGGCGGCCGACGATGCGATGCCGGCTGATTGCGAGGGTATCCCCTTTCTCTCCGATCGACGGCGAGGGCGACAATCGCAAGCTGCAACTTCATGATCGGGGACTTCGCCGACGATCGCAGGGGACTTCGCCAACGTCCCCGCCGTCCTCTCGCGACCAGCGTCCCCCCGTCAGCCTCCTCCTCTTCCTCCTCCTTCTCTTCCTCCCTGCCGGCCGTCTCCCTCGCGGTCGGCGTCCTCGTCGACGAGGACTCCGAAGCGGCCCCTTCCGTCGGTGCGCCGCCGCCACTGCTCCGCTTAAGCACCCACAGAGGGCGTATGTTTATCATACGCATTTGATGCGTATGATAAACATTAAATCCATATATATATTGAATGTCCAATTTCTATTGCTAAAACTTGAAATCATTTCGAGTTGGTTCACTAAGTTTCAAGGTTAAAATTTGTAGTTCAATCAGAATTTATTCGTCTGATTCTTGTTCGGCTATGAAATTAACCAGCATGCTCTTTGAACCCGGGGAAAAAAAAGAACTTGAAGTCAAGGGAACCAAAGCTTAAGGATCCTATCATAGAATATCTAATTAATTAGACATCTAGAGAGACAATAGATAGGTAACACTTTGCAACAACATACATATACTATTTTACAATGTTTTGCCATTTATTGGAAAAAGAATCAAAGATAAAAGCAACGAAGTATGGTGCTTTGTGGCCGGTGCCTTGCTAGTAATCAGCTACATATATAATAATATGTATGTGAATGATCCCAATCAACTAATTAGGCATTAATTAATTAATCTACTACTTGATTGACCCCGCACTCCCCAACCAAAGAGGTAGACACATCACGTGCGTCGCCTCCTGTTCTTCGGCTGTCATGGCAGCAATTGCCCTTTGCCTAATCCACAAGATGGCTACTTCAATGGCCTTGCAGGATTAGTGGCTAACAAGAAGATGTTGCCAAGATGCACGATGCACACATAAACATAAACTTGCTAAAGAAACAATAACAGAGAGAGAGAGAGAGAGAGAGAGAGAGAGACCTCGACGAGACGTGCATATTATAACCCATATCTTTATGCATAAGAAAAGTCATTAATTATGTTGCTCGCCATCCTCTACGACTATACTCATAAATGAAGGGATATTGTCCATTCAATTGATATGCATGGATTTCGAAATTAATGTGTCGATGGGATTACCAAGATATAATTTGATTCTTCTTGAAAGGCCCTCGATCGATTGCAATCCATAATATGATAATGATAATAATTTACATGAATGTGCGGAGGACATTTTGTGTCATGACTTGTGGAGTGGGTTTCGCCTACCGTTTATTTATTTATTTTCGATCGTCTTTCCCATTGTTTGCATGTTCTCGAGTTTTGAAACTCGTAGACATTGGAGGATTTCTTTTAAAGTTGCGTCGATTGATTCGACTCACGTGGTGCTAAGAGTTATATATATTAATTATAAATTAAAATTTTGATTCATTAAGTTCAACAAATTTGATGTTATTTTAGATGACACTCCTAAAATGTAATGATAAAACTTTTAATAACAATTTTTTACATTCACAAAATTCAAATTCGAAATTTTTACTTTCACTACTCCATCCAACTCCAAAGAATTATTTAATTCCCCTACTTTAAGGATGAATGTTGCTTATCATCAAAGATTTCTTGAATTATAAGATGTTGACGTTTGAAGTTTGAACAAATACGAGATGAATAATATATAAATGAAAAATATGATTGATATGTATGGGATGGACATGCGTACAAAGCAAATAATAATTTCGATGAGCTAGGACGTCGAAATCTATAGTATCATCTAAACCATTGTGAAGCAAATCTCAATAAAGAGCGTACGAATTTTAGATGAATATAATATGAGAAAATTATTAAGTGTATATGAGAGAACATGTCTGTGATGCATAAAAAAAAACATGTTTTTGGAAACTTTTTTGGGTTTATGTACGTCCAAAACGGGCAATATTCCATGAACATGTCATAATAAACATGGTATCTTACATTCTATCGTTTTCTAAGAGGACTGGTACGATTACATTTAAATATTTTTTTCCCTATTCAAATTTACGTGAAGTCCTGTGTCCAAGAGACTACTAATGTTTTAATTTTGTTAATAATATTTTGAATCCGAATTCAATCATAAACCTATGTACTTCATCAATAGAGGCAACGAAGTGTCCATCCTTTACGGGAGTCTCATTGTCTGAACAGCGAGTCAACGTTCTCTTTGTAGAGGTTCGAAGATGGAGTCTCCGAAACTTAGACGGTTTTAAAGTTTTTATTTCCTACTCCATAACGACTGAATTATTATGCATCTAATCATCAATATTCCATAATTAACAAAGAGAGTTATCAATGGTATAGCTCAATTTAAGATGAACATCGTAAATTTCATCTCTATTTGTACGATTTTTCTTTTTTTTTCGTAATAAATTAGCTTGAAGTCAGAAAGATAACACAATAAAGATTTATTTTCTGACTCCAAAAATCAAATTAATAGTACTCCTCGACTATTTGGAATTGAACTCCACTGAGCCACTTGGATGAGATTTGAACAGATTTGGCATGGACAAGATATGATCGAGATAATGTATATATATATATATATATATATATATATATATATATATATATATATATATATATATATATATATATATATATCTTGACACAAATATGTTATTTGGAAATAAAATACCCATATGTTTAATCACGACAAACAGTATTGCTGACATAATTATAATTAAGTAAGATAGTCGGCGATAATATTTGATTGGCGCGATTGATATGCATAAAAAATTATCAAATTCTTATTTTATGTATATTAATTATAGAGCTTTGCTATAGAGAAAAAATAGAATGAAAAAAAATCAAAATACGATAGCCTAAGAAAAATATATGCTGATATGATTTAAAATATTATGAATAACAGTCAAAACTTTCGAAAAATCAAGCAAATAGATAATTGGCATTTCATTTTGGTTAAAAATCGATTTCTACAATTATTTTTCTTTGTTTATATATAACTTTGACATACAAGAGTTCATCAATGCGTTTAGGGGTCGGAAGTGAAATTAATCATTTTCAACACCAACATTTTCAAAATTACACCGTCATTTATCTTCATTCAAAATTATCACCCAATATTCAAAAAATGGGTTGATCATCTAATTCCAGCTATGTTAATGATTGGACGTTGCACCTATGCTTTCCTAGGAAATGAGACTTCTGACAAAAATATTTATTTATTCTTATATTATGGTGTTTGTGTCTTTATAAGTCTTAAAAGATTACAAGGAGTAGAGAGGGAGAAATAAAGGGTGACAAATTAGCCTCCATTTGCGCCTAACCCCACTTCACATTGTTGGGTAACCTTTTCTAAATTAAGATTTGGACCACTACACAGAGAGAGAGAGAGATATGAACCACCATGTCTCCTTTATTTATTGTGATTATTTTAGTAAGTTACTTTACATTATTCCGTGGTATTTGACTTTTGTGTATATACGTAACGACTAACGACCATATAAAAGAATAAGACTTTTGTTGTGTATATAATATATTAGTATACATATAGTGAGCATACATACTATCGTCACCTTTTATAGACATTGTACCCTAATTCCTACGTGACTCATTAATATGTCCAACTGAATGCATGCAATTATAACTCCCAAAACGGCGTACGCTATAATTTGTTTTATACGAAGAAAAAAAAATGGTATCATCCGTCAAGAAAATTAAAGGTAATAAATTGTGAAAACATTAATTAGAGCTACGTAGCTGATTCTGTATAATACATAATAAAGCAAAGCATTAATTCAAAATATCATCACATAATTACATGGGAGGGAGACCTTTTTCGCCTTGGCTTTTTAGTTCGTTAACGTTCTTCAATTGTAAATCGGCAACTTTTAAATTCAATTCAATTGGTGTATTTTCATGTAAGAATTACATGATAAATAATCAGACTATAAGATCGAATGGGACTCAGAAAAAAAATTCGAAAAATGGAATCGATAATAAATTAAAATTAGATAATATATTATTAGAATTGAGGATTATGTTAATATATTTTACAGAAAAATGGGTTCAAATTTAGAGATTTTTCAGAACTATGTAAGTTAATATAGTTATAATTGACTTGGTTTTAATTGGGTTGAGTCCTTGGTCGATTTTTTTTCCGATGTTGAACAGCACAAAATTTTTAAAACTTCGATCCCATTTTAATATTCTATATCCAAATGAAAATATTGTTTGCAAGTCAAATCAGTGTGCTCGCTTTTTTAAATGCATTTCAGAGGAAAATGTATATGGTGAGCTAGAACGAACGAAGAGCGATTAATAAAATAAGTAAATATATATATATTTAAAATATGTGTTAAATAATAAATGTGATTAACATAAAGATTAATGGATAATTCAATGATCATGATCAAATTATTTTAACAAATATAATTAATTAATTCAATAATTATAATTTATTTAACCTTAGATGACATTTTTTATTATTAAATTATCTCAATAAACATATATATATCTTCAACTAAGAAGTATATAATTAATTTAATTATACATTTTAATTATTAAATTAGTTAAATAATGATAAATAAGTATTTTACATTAAAATATAGAGCGAGATATTCTACATACTCATTAACCTCTATAAATTATATCATACAACTAACTTTTGCACAATTCAATAATTAAAATAATAATTATATGATTATGAGATTTAATCATTATTAATTCTAATATTAATTTGATAGATTTAATTTCAATCATATAACTATTGCATGTTATTTAAACTCATAAATTAAAGTCTTACGTATCGTCTCAAAAGTTTTTAGGCGTGAAAAAAAAATTATCGAAGAAATACGAAATTTGTTTAGGAGAAAAATTAGTCGGAATATGGTTCTTTCTCCGTAGCCCCCACTAAAATTTGTGATCAAGATTCTTTTTCCCATTTTATTCTAAATACAGGATAATTAAATATTAGTATTCCTACAAATCGACAGTTTTAGATCTAAACAACAATCTTATGTGCGAAGAATCATAAAGTAGGAGAAGAACAAATATTTGGTTTTGGTGAAGTAATCATGATTTAAATGCATAATTAATGGAATATGTGGAAAAAATTTAATATTTCATATCATAAAAATTGTTGTTCATAAAATCTTTTTATGTTTTAATAACAAAATTAGTTCTTGAATGTTATTTTATTTGATTGATATATAAATGATTTATTTATTATATTATAATAAAACTATATTATCACCTATTGAAAGTGTGAGAATTCTGTTTACCTATATAATTCTTCAACTTAATTGATTAATAGAATTTTAATTGTGGAGCTTAGGTGTAACATCCAAAGAATAATTTAATTTTTTTTGTTGAGAGTTTTATCTATTATACTTCGTTGTTAATTTTTTTTTAAAAAAATGAACTAGGAATGCAGGCATGGCCATGGCTAATAAATAAATACCAATTCCATTGTGTTCGGTTGCCAGCATCATTCCATCATGAAAAGGGCAAAAAAAAATTTCTTGCCACCGAAGGCCTCAATCATGGACACATATATCATCGCACCCATATGATCCAACATCTTTATTTTTTTTTCCAACATCTTTATTAATTACTCATCCATTTTAACAACAAGAAAAAAAATTTGATGCCCTAGCGAGACTGTGTTATGAAATGATCGAAAGTTAGTGTTCTCGATTTTTAAATTGTTAATTTAGTTAGAAAATGCCGATCTGTTATTTCATCTTAATTTTAAATTAATCAGATGTTAATCATTTTAAGTGAATATTTTAGGACAAAACTATATATATTCAATGGAAGAAATTTGAGATAAACGAGAAAATAAATCATACTCTCCTTCAATATAAGATTGCATAAAAGAGTAAAGTTTTCTTATGGTCCTCCACGCTCTGTTTTTTTTCTTTTTTCTTTTCCTTATCATTCACATTAAAGAGTGTAATGTTTGGTATGAGAACAAAATTAATAAGAATTAGATAAAATATTTTTTTTTGTTCTTATCAAAAGAACAAAAGTGAAAGATGTTCTTACAACAAAAGATAAATAATGTTTGGATACATAAGGAACAGAAGAATATGAAATTATATATTTTATTAAGCAATGTTATGCAATTATTTAATAAATAATAAAAATAATTATTCATGATAAAATGCTAATACTTGAGTGAAATAAATTATATAATTTTTAAATAAAATAAAAATACTAATTATTTATTTAAAGAAATATTTTTTGAAATAATTGGTCTAGTTTTTTATTTCTAATAAATACTATATAAATAATTAATTATTATTTTTATATTAATTAAATAATAAATTAATCATTGCTTAATATTTCTCATTGTTAGCATTTAAAATATTATTTTAAAGTATCATTTATTTATTGTGTATTTTTCTACAAAACTTAATAAATATAAAATATAATTAATTATGTACAATTATTAATATGAAATAATAAAAATAGAGTGCACAATGGCAAGAACATTGTGTTCTTATTTTAAGAACAAAACTTAGTGATTTTTATAATTTTCAAGGTAGTTTTCATTGTTTGAAAATTTGACTAGAATATATTGTTTATGGGGTGTTTGGATGCAAAATTAAGAATAAGCACCTTGTTTTAGTCCTTATCTCGTACCAAACACATATTAATATCTATTGTTGATTAAATGTAAGATTATTATTATTATATATATATATATATAGATATATATACATATATTTTGGAATAAAAAAATATTTGTCTACGCGAGAGATCTCATGTAACACCCTAGATTTTTATCAAGGGTAAATGTATCTTTTGGCCAAAAAAACCTAACCTCCCTATATAAAGACCCAAGATTCTTTTATTTACCTATTTTCTCCATATGAACTCTTGACAGCTAGGACTTGAGGAAGAGATATTGAGGAGATAGGAGGAGGAGGAAGAAGAGAAAAATCAACCAGAAAGATCGAGATATGTAAAAGGGATCCAACCCCTCTCTCCTTTTTTAATGGTTTGATTTGATTTTTTATGGATTGAGAGTTTGAGGACACCTTGTCTTCATAATGGATTGAGGTTAGGGGTTTTCATCATGAAAATCATTAGATCTATGCATCAATAAATTTTTATGATTAGATCCAAAAGTTAGGGTTTATATGTTCTTATTATTTATGAATTGGGGATGAACTTAGATATAGGAATTTGATATTTTTGCATGATTTTTTATGTGCCTTTGATGCTTATTGATGTATAAGTTAGACCTAGATCCTTTAGGATACTTTGTATTGCATTTTCTCAAAATTTTATGGAGAAACGTGCATGATGCGAGTGTAATACAGGTCAGAGGCTCTTAATACGGGCAACAATGCAAAAATATGGGCATATCGTATTTTCTGCTCTGAGTTTAAATGGCCTACAGACTGTTAATATGATCTAGAGGGCAAAATTACGGGCTAATCATATTTTTATGTGCGAGCTTAATACGACCTGCAAGGTGTTAATACGACTTGGACAGCAACAATATGACCTGACTGTATTTTTAGATGCAAGCCTAATACGACTTGGAGGACTCTAATACGGGCTGGAAGGCAACAATACAACCCGGTCGTATTGTCCTCATAGATTGAGCATACTTATGATATTTTAAACTTATTTTCAATGTATTTATACGATGTACTAATGCTTGATGATTGTATGTGAATCTAGATACACGAAATGCATAGACAGTCATAACTAGTTTAAAATCTAAAGACTAAGTGATGTAAATTGATTTGTTGATTGTTATAATAATAAACCCAATTGAATAATACTGTTACTTGTCGCCCATCACATTGATAATAGGAAATATTGCGACATGCACCATTGTGTTAGAATTTCCTTCGAAAAATTATTGTGTCATGCACTTTGGAATTAACATTTCTTGGAGGAATAACTATATCTTACCGGCAACAATATGTATATTTCCATTCACTCTCGGGTGACGAAGCCTCGACTCCAAGGTCTAGCTAGTCTATTAGAGGACAACGACTTGATTCTTCAATTACTGATAAAATCAAAGACTGACTGACTGAATTAAAGGAATTGATGACCACAAAAGTGGAATCCAATGGGTTATAAAGCAATCCTGAGGATGTTACTGAAGCAAGGTAATGATAAATGCTGATCATTTGAGATGTTTACTGATACTGACTGACTGTTATAATATTATTACTGATGACTTTATGATATGAATTGATGACACATATATTTGATGAGTATGACATGGCATGCATGTTTCTTTTATTTATGAAACTTTTACATATATGTCATGTAGTATTTTGTTTATGATGCATTTTTACTGCATTGGTCTTTACATATTCTAACTGGACAACTTTGCACTCTGGATCTTTGCAGGTAAATGAATTATTTGGATGGATGGCAAACTCAACTCATGACGACGAAGTTGCACATGTCACAAGAATAGATGGAGTCATGAGTTACTAGAGTATGTTCTAATTATGAAAACGAATAATGCTTTCATTATGTTATCTGACATTAGTTGTATTGAGGTTTTAAATTGAAGTATTCTGTTAAATGAATGATAATGTTATCTTGTTTTAATTAAATATTAGTTTATGCTGTTATTATTATTATATAAATTATTTTATTTTAACCATGTCATGACGAACTGGTTAACATTGCTGCAATGACCTGCCTATGACATTTGAATATAAAATTTCATAGTGTTACATTTCATAAATAATATTCATTACGTGTCAAGGCCCTAGAAACACCACTGCCCTTTTTATTAGGAAAACAGGTGCAATAATCATAGGACCACAAACAAGCTGAAAAGAACAAATAATTACTCGTCATTAATGTTATCAATTTTTATGGGCTAAATTTGTCGTGAGCTAATAAATTCTCGGTTACTAGGATTAACACATAAATAAGATTCCGTTTGACTTAGCTAATAACAAATAACTGAAAGTGCTATAAGTATTTTGTTATTAAAATTTTATTTTTAAGAATAAATAGTAACACGTTTAAATAAAACTATTTATATTAATAATAACTAGTTAATTATGATATACTAATTGACTTATGTTCTTTTAAAAAATAATAAGTACTCTTACTTATTATTTTTTTATACTACAAGAAAAACGCTGATTATCGATTAGTCCAAAAATCATCGATAATGCAATTATCAACGGTTTTTCAGACAGAATCGATTCGTCGAAAAAATGGTCATCGCAAATCGATTTGCGACGGTCGAAAAAAATTCGTCGTAAATATCGACGGTTCTAACCATCCGAAAAATCCCGGCCGACGGTTCTACCCGTCAAAAAAGTCCCTATCGATACTTTCGACGGTCGTCGCAACCGTCGAAAATTTTTTTACGATCGACCGTCGCAAAGAATTTTTTAGAAAAAGAAGAAAAAAGCGGGATAACAAAATTTTAATTACCGGTTTCGATCGTCGAAAACGTAAATATTAATTATTTTTAAAGTTATCGACGGTTGTAACCGTCAAAAAAATATTTAGTTATATATAATATTTATTTTTTATTTTACCGACGATCGAAATCGTCGATAATTGCGACGATTTGGACCGTCGCTAGTTATATTAATAAAACACTCCTCATATGATATTATTATACATTTACCGACGGTTATGACCGTCGAAAATTACTACGAATTTTGCGACGGATGGATATCCATAAAAAATATCGACGTTCCTAATCGTCGAAAAATTTAATAATAGTATAATAAATTATATAATTTAATTTTTTATTTCCGACGGTCGTAATGGTAAAAAATATCGACGTTTCTAATCATCGAAAAATTAAATAATAATATAATAAATTACATAATTTATTTTTTCATTTTCGACGGTCGTAACCATCGGAAAATCCGTCGCAAATTACGACGGATGGATATCCGTAAAAAATATCGACGTTCCTGATCGTCAAAAAATTAAATAATAATATAATAAATTACATAATTTATTTTTTTCATTTCCGATGATCGTAATAGTTGGAAAATCCGTCGATGGATATCCATCGAAAATATCGACGTTCCTATTCGTCGAAAAATAAAATAATAATATAAAAAATTATATAATTTATTATTTTTCTTTCCGACGGTCGTAACCGTCAAAAAATCCGTCGCAAATTGCGACGGATAGGTATCCCTCAAAAATATTGATGTTCCTAAACATTGAAAAATAAAATAATAATATAATAAATTATATACAACCGTCGAAAAAATTGTCGGAAATGGAACCGTCACAAATTGCGACGAATTTCAAACCGTCGGAAATTGTCCGTCGGAAAATGACAATTTTCTTGTAGTGTTATCTCCTTGTAAGTTGTATTATAAAGTTGTTGATTTTTTCAAGCTAACTTATAAGTTACTTATAAGCTTAGCAGAACTTTTTTTAGAATCTAATTGGTCCCTTGACTTGAGTTGATGAAATCTGAACCGTCTAACCAATTCAAACTTGATCTAATGGTTGTAACCTTGTGATTGCAGGTGCATATACAAAGTTGTGTAAGCACCCCAATATATCTCATAAATTAATATAAAATATTATATTTAAAAAACAATATTTATTAAAAATACAAATATATTATTATGTTTTATTAATTATATATTTGGTGATGAAAATATTAAATTATTTACTATAATTATTGTTTAGATTTTCTATTAGCGTATTTTTAATTATCCTTCTATAATTATTTCTTAAAGTTATTTTTCCTTATGACTTCTTGTTTTTTTCTTTTGGAAAATAAAATTCTCATACTTTATAATATATTTTACCTTGATTTTATTTTTATTAAGTTAACTGAGATTATTGTTATGCTTTTTAAAAAGTTGCTTACTCAAAATCATCATCATCATCATTATTATACCCCCATGAATTAGCTTTCATATTATTCAAACTTTACTTTACCTAGCGGATGCCTACGGGTCTTGGCTCTCTTTCACTCAAAAAAAAAAAACTTTTTTCTTTTCTTTATCAATTATTCTCCTATTAAATTTTTTATCTCCTATAATTTGGGATTATATCTTGCAACAAGTTTTTTATTCCATTTTTATAGTTTTCAATTTAATTTTAATACTTTCCATTTTCCGTCATTTTTTATTCAAAAAATAGTTCATCCTAGTTTTTCTGATTTTCCGAGTTCATATTAGTTTTTTTTAGCAAACTTAAGTTAGTGTATCCGTGGTCCGATTGGCTGGTTCTCTAAATATTAGTTATTAATATCCTTTTATTTTGCCGCATTATTACTATTAATGTGCAATATTTATTTTGCATGCATTAAGCACATGAAATTATAACAAAAATCAAGATTAATATTTAAATATTGGATACTTCATATGAATTATGGATCCTATATTCTTTGTGAATGGTAATGTATAATGCACACAAAAACAACTGTACAATACTCTTTTTGCAAAAAAAAAAAAGAAAAGAAAAGAAAAACCCCTCATTTGATCTTTCTTTTAACTATTACAAAACATACATTGTTTTTACATTTTTCTAACATTGTAATTATCATAACATATGAACATTATACTTGAGATTTTAATGGCTCGGAGAAGGAATTTTAATTAAAGCAATTTTTCATTATAATGCATCCTTTTTTTTTTCGATCGACTTGTCGGTGTGCAAAATTATTAGCACCTAACTAATTTGGTGTTCGAACGAAGACGATATGAATAAACTCTGAACATAGTGATGACTATAGAAATCTAATTTAAATTATTAGCACCCAACACGATTATATAACACAATAATTCTTTTTAAACTAATAAAACTATGTCAAACTAAGTTTCGGTAGCCCACGATGCATTTCTAGCCCATACGGCCCAGAAATATCACGTGTTTCTGGATGCCGACATGGACTTTCCATAACGTTCCTTAAGCTCCCGTCCTCAACAGTCGCCAGTCGCCACGTTTAAATGACGCGTCATTCGTGCACTTTAATTGGGACCCGACTCATTTTTAATAACGTGGCGAGCTCTCATTAGACTGTCCGAGTCTTCTGTAACGGGATTGGTTAAAACGAGTCATGAGCTGCCTTCTTAATGCGGCCATCACCCTCCTCGTCTCCTCCCGTTCAGCCGTTCTGCATCACGCGAAGCAGGGACCGTCCTTTGCGAGCATCTCTACCGTCCATCTCCATCATTTGGTGCATCTCGGCCGTCGGCTATATCGATTAGATCTTGGTCGTCTCCTTCTTCCTCTCGATCTCGATTTGGAAGGCGGGCTTTTCGACGTGCGTTTTGAAGCGTTTTTGGCGACCGCGGTTCGAAGCAGCGATGGCAGGGAGGACGATTGCATCGCTGCTCGCCATTCTCTTCTCGATCTCGGCGTTCGCGATCCAAATTTGGGCTTCCGATCCGGTAGCCTCCGTTCGTTCTTCATCGTTTGCTTTATATAATTCTGTGATTTCAATGTTGAACCATTTATACTTTTCTTCCAGGTGTTCTACGAGTCATTCGACGAGGCATTCGACGGGCGCTGGATCGTTTCCGAGAAGGAGGACTACAAAGGTACAATAGCTTCTGGAGCCGCTACTTAATCTGCTAAATTTGCTGCATTCGTACGAATTTTTATTTCGTTTGTGTAAAGATTTGATGTTGTTGGTATTTAGGATCTTCTTCCTTTGCTTAAGCTCATGGATCCCAGCTAGTGGTACTGATGATAAGTAACCCAGGGATGCTCTAATTTAATTTACTTTTGGAATTGGATGCGTTTAAACGATCTATTCATTCCAATCTTGGTTGGGATACCACAGTTGATAAATTAACATGACAAGTTTTTAGGACAACTAGGGAAGAAGCTTTTGCTTCCAGGTTCTGAATGGTTTAAGTTCTTAATTGCTTGTACATTCTCTCTGTCTGATCGTAGACATCCATGGTCACTCGTACCTTTTACTTCTAAATTTCTAATTGATTAAATATTGTTCATATAAATCTTTTTTCCTAATTTGTCTTGTTATCTATATAATTATTATTAGGCGGTAAACGAAAATATCTCGCATTTAGTGTCTGCATTCACTTTTTCTGTCGCATGAATTTGTTAAGTTTACGACAAACTGTGTCACATAATCTTTTACTGACCTTTGTAGAATTGTTTCCTTTGCCTATGTTTGAGGATTTCCTTGCAAACAAGAGACAAGAAAAGAGCTATGTTGACATCTTATTGAAAATAGCCTTACAGTTACTTCATTATAAGGAGCTTCATCGCAAGATTGCTTTACATTCAAGTGCCCACTTGTACTAGCAGAACTCCAAATTATATTTGCTTCTTGTCTACTTCATTATGTTCCTCTGTTTATTTTATCTCTTATATTTTTTATTTCTCAATTTGTTTAGTAACTAAGTTAAATATCTTTGGTATACTCTTCAGTTTCGTGTTAATAATTAGTTGTTTGTAACCTAAACTTTCTTCTTCATATCAAGATCCCGTTTTATCTGCAAAAGAAATGTGAATAATTCATCAAATGCAACAACGACGACAAAGCCTTATCCCACTAGGTGGGGTCGGCTACATGGATCATATGACGCCATATTATCCATGTTCATGAGATTCGACAGGGTTTTACGCTGGCTGTCGGGGCCTAACACAACCCTCCTCCTTTATCCGGGTTTGGGACCGACTATAAAACATAGGCGGAGTTGAATAATTCATCAAATGCATGAAAAGATAAATAGAATCCAAGGCTTCTTCTAAGGCCATTTCAATTGGGGTCTACTTAATCAAATTTGTTCCGTCTAATAATTATTATCTCAATTTTGTCATATGTATACAACTACTCTCTTTCACTCCTATGTTTACTATTATCAGGTATATGGAAACACTCCGAGAGTGATGGACATGAAGACTATGGACTTCTTGTGAGTGAAAAGGCAAGAAAATATGCAATTGTCAAAGAGCTTGACAACCCTGTCAGTCTTAAGGATGGCACCATTGTACTACAGTTTGAAACTAGACTCCAAAATGGGCTTGAATGCGGAGGAGCTTATTTGAAATACCTCCGCCCTCAGGAAGCTGGGTGGGTTCCGAAGGGCTTTGATAATGAGTCTCCATATAGTATCATGTTTGGACCTGACAAGTGTGGTTCTACTAATAAGGTTCATTTTATCCTTCAGCACAAGAACCCCAAAAGTGGAAAATTTGTTGAGCATCACCTCAAGTATCCGCCATCTGTACCAATCGACAAACTCTCTCATGTCTATACTGCTATTATAAAACCTGATAACGAGCTTAGAATTTTGATTGATGGAGAGGAAAAGAAAAAGGTAAATATCTTGTCCGTTGATGACATTGAGCCAGCTCTTATTCCTCCCAAGACAATTCCTGATCCTGAAGACAAGAAACCTGAGGACTGGGATGAGAGGGCTAAAATTCCAGACCCAGATGCTGTAAAGCCTGATGACTGGGATGAGGATGCACCCATGGAAATTGAAGATGAAGATGCCACTAAACCTGAAGGTTGGTTGGATGATGAGCCTGAGGAGATTGATGACCCTAATGCCAGAAAACCAGAAGATTGGGATGATGAAGAGGATGGAGAGTGGGAGTCACCGAAGATTGAAAACCCAAAGTGTGAAGCAGCTCCAGGCTGTGGAGAGTGGAAGAGGCCAATGAAGAGGAATCCTGCATACCAAGGGAAATGGCATGCTCCTTCCATTGACAACCCAAATTACAAGGGCATTTGGAAGCCAAGAGAGATAGATAATCCTGACTTTTTTGAGCTTGATAAACCTAACTATGAACCTATTGTTGCTGTTGGTATTGAAATTTGGACAATGCAAGATGGGATCTTGTTTGACAACGTTCTGATAGCTAATGATGAAAAGGTAGCTGAGTCATACAGGGAGAAAACATGGAAACCCAAGTATGAAGTTGAGAAGGAAAAGCAGAAGGCTGAAGACGCAGCCGCTGGAATTTCAGATGGACTTTCAGGCTTCCAGGTGATTTCTTGATTCGTCTTAGCTGTCTCACATTCGTATTTGTGGTCATTTCATATCAAAATTAGCATTGCATTTAGCTCCAATGCTTGTGATCCTTTTGTGCAGAAGAAAATCTTTGATGTTCTGTACAAGATAGCAGATATTCCTTTCTTGGAGGCATACAAAATCAAGATTATTGTAAGTTAAGCTTTATTTTTTTTTTTGGGATCATACTTGCGTTTCTGTTGATTCTTTAAGTTATCCTGCCTTACATGGTAATCATGTTGACCTATTATACTAATTCATTGAGACAGAAGTGTAAGCATAATGTTTATTGTTCCTTCTCATAATTTCTTTTTGGTGGCAAAGGCATTAATTGAAATTGCCGTATCTTATTTTGCAGGATGTCATTGAGAGTGGAGAGAAGCAACCCAACCTGATCATTGGGATTCTTATTTCTGTTCTGGTGGTTATTCTTACTTTGCTCTTCCGGTTATTCTTTAGCAAGAAGAAACTTGCTGTGAGTATTCTTTTCTTTTTGGGCTCCGACCTTGCAGTGAATATCAAATTTTATTCTAGAGAATATGGTGTTTTCACTTTATTCTTATTCTATCTCTTGTTTGGTTAAAAAAAATTATATTTTATTTTAAAAATATTTTATTATAAGTAGTTGACTATTCTGAGGATTCTTAAGATATTCCAACTTATATTCCACACCAAACAGGTTTTTTGAATAGGATCTGAATTATTTCATAATTTTCACAGACACCACCAAAACCGACAGCCAAAGCGAAGGTTGAAGCAGCTGAAAATAATGCTTCAGGAACCAGCGAAATGAAAGAAGAAAACGGGAAAGAAGATACTGCAAAACCTCGCCCAAGTAGGTCAAGGAGAGAGACATAGGACGGATTTCTTGTAGCGTTTTGGTGCATATTTTTAGATAATTTTGCAGATCTGCAGTCTGAGATTTCTTACTTGCGTGTCTGTGGTGATTCTAAGAATGAAGAACTGAAGGCTTATAACTGAAGCTTTCTTATACTTGAGACTTTCTTCACACACTTGAATTGCTTGTTGAACAGGGACTCAAATCTATTCTCGTCGATTTGCAACGTCAATACGAAGATTTTGTTGAGAAAATATCGACTTGAATATTTTGAGCTCAAGGTTTAGAGTTTAGACTCATTTTGCTCAAACTTTACACTTGAAGCATTCGAAATTGAATGGTTGTTTGATAAATGCAGAATTTAGTTGGTCGTTCTGCGCACGTTGAATAATTGGTAATCTGAGTTTTAATTCTGATTATTGATTATAATACTTTTAAACACTGTTGTCATAGCATCGCATTAATAAAGGTATTTTCTTTTTTTTTTAGACTTAATGATGACTCTTGCACACACACACACCCCTCCCCACTCAAAATTAAAATTTTAATACATATAATTTTAACACGGTGACAATGAACACATAAAGCAAAAAGTATTCAACTGAAAACAATCAAAACATGTTAATCAAAGAAGTGCCATGGAGTTTGATACAAAGCTTGTACGGCGTTCAACTGAAAACATGCTCAAACAAAATGTTCGTAAATCATATTTATTAATAAAAAGATATTTTACAAGATATATATTATCTTTATAAATTTTTTTCGCATTCACTTCTTAATTGCATTTTAGTAAGTGGTAGTTCTATTAATCTATAAGCTAAAATATATTCAAACATAACGAAACGAGGAATATATATTGACTTTTACCTAAATGGTTATAACCATGAAGATGATTTTATTATTATTTCAATAATTATATTAATCATATGAGAATATATAAAATCAAGATCATAAGATTGTGCAAATGAGCTAATTATATTTAACTAATTCAATATGAACTTATTTTGATGCCAATTGACTGAACAGTAATACCAAAATAGAACAATTGATACCAAACAGTGAGGAATGACAATGATGATCAATGTGCAATGATTCATAAAACAACAGTATAAAATAAATTAAACATGTGAATTTACACCATGCATTCAACGCTTATATTAATAGTAGAGAAACATTATGCTAACCGAAAAAGAATCCAAAAACCAAAAAACTTTCTTTTCTTATTCTCTGCCACGTACGTCTCAAGTCTCCTCAGCTATCTCTTCTCTCTTAATAGTGAAGGTGAACTTAGACGCCATAAGATTCAGCTCCTATGACTTGCATATAACATAACAAAAGTCCTTTTAGGATTTAAAGTCTTATATAGTTCTAATAAAAAAAATCAACTGGGAACAAATTTCGTCTCTTCACAATGTATCCAAAAGTGTCTTCAGAAAATTATCTTTACAAAAACAAAATGTACGAGTAACAGCAAAATCGAAGGAGAAAGGAGAACATTCATGGAACGAGAGAGAAAGGATCACAGACCTTGAATGATAAACCAGCTATTTGTGACACTAATTCTTAGTTTTACATGAAGATATATATATATATATATAATGAGTAAAAATTTGAGATTATTATTTCTTTGCAAGAACAACATCGAATCTAATTATTCATGACATCAAGAATAATATCGCTGATGAATTTTATCATGGACCTCGAATTGGGTTTCAATATAATTTTCTTGAAAGATGTCAAAAGACAATGTGAAAATTTTATTATAAGCTAGTCAAATGCTAATTGGACTGCTGAAAAAAATATATATCATAACAGTATTTTTAATATATTCCTAGAGGAAACCTAATTTAATTGACATTGATCAAAACAAATGGTTAATTAGCGAGTTGATTCCCTCTATATATAGGGAGCTGAATTTTCTGCAATCAATCTTTCCTTCCACTTGCCCTCTTGCTTTCGTATTTCTGCGTTGTCGTTCTTAACTATTCTTTTTTCAACGAAAATGCCAAGATGGGATGTGTAATGATGATGCATTCCGATTGCATAAAGAGAAAGAGAGAGAGAGAGAGAGAGAGAGAGAGAGAGGAACAAGATGCCCATGGACCATGCATGAAAATATCCATTCATGATCATTTGATCAGGAACATGCAACTGGAAAAAGAATCATGATTGTTACATTCATAATTTTGATTTAAACAAATGCGATGGGTTATCAGTCGATCCATATCACAAATGCAGATATTTTAATAAGATATCACAAAACAAGTGGAATATCAATTGTTCTTGTACTACCAGCATCGTCTTTTATACTGCAAGTAGTTTATACTGACAAAAACTTAATCTTATATTAGGAATTAAAAAAACACTCGCGCAACTGGCATTATTAATCCAAGCCCAGTAGTACTGTATTCAATTGATATTTTATGGAGTCCAATATTTTCTTTTCACGTATAAATAAAATTATTTAATGATTGCCATGTAAAGCTTAAAGCTGCGTGATAATTTACCGTATATTGAATTGATTAAATGTAAAATAACAAGTAATAATTCAGCCCTTTTTTTTTTAGTTGTCACTCTCAATATCCGGAAATTACACATGCGATGCTAACGATTATACGTACTGATCACATTTTGAAGACTGATCCATTATCGAACCTAACTAATTCGGTATGATCATCTCACATCATGTGCTTGACTATAACAAATGATGCTTCAACAAAAATTTTATGTATTTATCAAAACTCGAACTTAAGACTTTGCAAAGAGAAATCACTTGTCACTCCATCTCAACTCTAATAATTCAGCCACCTTTTTCTATCATATTCGTTATCAAAATTCTATTTTTAATTCAAGCTATTTCTTCACTATTGTCTCTTTATCACTCGATTGTAAAAGGCGTTGAATATTTTTTTGTTTGTAAGATAAAATAAAATTACAATGTCAATAATATATATATATATATATATATATATATATATAACGGATGATTAACTTTCCAATTAGCGTGGTACACAATAAATTGAAATTAAAGATTGAACGAACATAAAAAAAATATTATTATTGTAAAGAAGTGAACAAATTGATTGATCATTAATCAATCAAGAGCCAAATTAATCGATCGGAAACATGGAGACGTGAACGTAGCAATCTCCGGGTTGCCGTGCATGTGACGACCAACGAAGCGGGATTCCGACCGACGTGGACTCGCCACTCCCTCCGCACTCCTCGCATTAGTTATTTAGTTGCATATTGATACATGTGATAACTGCCATGACGACCTATTGAAAGTGAGATTACAAGATGACAATATTTTAATACATGTATATATACACATGTATATTGTGACAAGACAAGACAATACATACATATGTTTGACTCTATATAAAATATATCATTATTAGAATGGAAAAATGCCTTCACCAAAGTCACCTGACGCTTCCTCTCCCCCACCGCCCTCCACCGCTCCGACCGCCAACCCTCCTCTTCCAGATGGCGTGACGCATGCTCGCCCTCTGGAACTCCCAACCTCAAATGACCCCCTTCCAAGTTCCCTTCCCCCGCTTCTTCCTCTCCCTCCCGCCCAGCAGACCTCACGCTCCTGGACGGATCTGATCCGAAGCTGGCGGCCAAACCCCTCTACCTCTATATCCCCTAGGCATATTCGAGAGTTAGAAGTCAGTATCACGGAGGAGGTGATCATCCCCATGGATGACCTTGCCGAGTCCGTCGATGAGATTAAAAGATGTCTGATGGGAAGGTTTGTAAGTGACCCGGCGGCTGTCCTCCGCCTCCGACAGTGCCTCCCAGCGATGTGGAAGACCGGATTCACCATCACGGATCTAGGTAAAGCATATTTTTTATTTCATTTTGACACTGAAGATATGGCATTGCAGGTCTTGACCGAAGGCCCGTGGGAGTTTGAAGGACATATGCTGAACATCATTCGGGCCCGGCCCTTCTTTCGTCCGGGCGAATCTGATGTGCACCGAGTTTCGATCTGGATTCAGATGTACAACATGGCCTTCGAGCTCAGAAATCGAAAAGTGATCACGCGGATTGCCACTATTTTTTGTACCCCTTTATGCATTGATGACATTAGGCAAGACTCATATGTATCTCCGGTACGCTTCTGCGTGGAGATCGACACACAATAGCCTATTAGACAAGGAACTTGGCTCCGACTTTCGAATGATGACATGTATTTTTAATGTGTGCAATATGAGAACTTGCCGGAGTTCTGTTACAGGTGCGAAATCATCGAACATCGCCTGGAGCTCTGTCACTCCCGGAGTGGGTTGGATGGCAACATGGCGGCCCCTGGGAGCCAGGTCCTTCGTTTCGGACCTTGGTTGCGAGCGGACCGTTTGTTGCAACCCCCTCACCGGAGCGGCAATGCTTCGCGACGTCCGTCGGCGATGGATGCTAGGCCGGACGATGCCCGGCCGGGCGCGCGTGACAACCTGGATCTCAATCGTGTGCCTCATCTGGATCTGTGCCTGCAACGGGCATACGGTGATCCGACGGCTGTTGCTTGCACGTGACGCACGTGATGCCGTGCATAGGGGGTCAGAGCCTGAGATGGCATCGGGAGATGTTCGCTATGTTCCAGCTGTATTATTTCCTGATGCTTCTACATCCCGGACAAGTGGCAGCGATCTCGGGGTCCATCATCACACGCTCAACGACGGAGATGAGGGCAATCGTGATATGCGCCATGCCATAGGTAAAACCCTAGATGTCGTCTCCTCTCTCATTTCGTTTAATGCTCCTCCTCCACTCCTGCCTCTCCCCCCTTCCCCCATCTGTAATACTCCGACTATAGTTAATCACCGTCCACCAACACAACCAGTTTCTATGCCCACCGCCTGTCAGAAAAGAATTGTATCCCCTCGGGTGCCGGGACCTATCCGCATTTTCCAGCCATCTTCTGCACCCTCCGGGCCAGTCGGCCGCCCAACTGGGCCGAGGCTTGAGGGTCACAAAGCTATGGCTTTGGCTGTTCTAAACTTATTTCAGGCGTGACCCCATGCTCAAGAGGAGGGCACGACCTCTGATGAAGACGTGGAAGTCCCAGATCTTGACATTCAGCCAATGGAATTAACTCTTTCGCCCAAAAAGTCAAGACGCAAGCCTCAGGAAGCTACCACACCCAAGCTGAAGATCGCGCGCGAAAAGAAAGGTAAAAATCTGAGTAAAAAGTCTGATCCACACTCACATGTTTCTGATGTTGTGCAGGTCGCACAAAAATCCAAATGAAGGTGATCGCTTGGAACTGTCGGGGGGCATTTCGTTCTCGGGTCCGAGATCATCTCATCGACCTCATAAAAAATCAGCACCCGAACATTATCATTTTGGTAGAATCTCATACTCCCCCTCTAAATCTGATATTGTTATTAGGCGGCTTGGCCGCCAATGGCAAGGAAGTTTTGTGATAGGTACTGGTGCGGCCGGTGGCATCATCCTTGCTTGGCACTAGGATGTCCCGCAGGTCACTAAAATTCGCGGTGACCATCAAGCTATGCATGTTGTTGTAACAAGTGAAAATTTTTCGTTTCTTTTATCTGCATTTATGCCTCTAATATGCTTGTTATGCGAAATGCTCTGTGGAATGACCTGAAAAATCTAGAGTTAAACAATGTACCCTGGGTTATCATGGGAGATTTTAACTGTCCAATATCACCGGAGGAAAAGAGAGGAGGCTCGCCTTTTGTTCACTCAAATTCTGTTAGAACTCTTAGATCTTTTACTGAAACACATGGGCTTATTGACATACTCATATCAAATGCTAACTTCACATGGTGTAATAATCATAAGGGGCAAGCTAGAATTCACTGTAGGCTTGATCGTCTTATGGTCAATCAGCCTTTTCTATCTCAATTCCCGACCCTTACTTTATCCTCTCTACCTATAGTAACATCTGACCACTCTCCTTTGCTTTTGAACACCTCCAACAAACTAAAGCCTCCGTACACTTTTAGATACGAACATTTTTGGCTTCAGTATCCCCAATCCAAAGAGATAGTTAGAAAAAATTGGCATTCCAATAACCATGATTGGTCAATGCAACAAGCTTTAAGGAACATCAAGGTTGACACCCTTAAATGGAATAAGAAAGACCTTGACAAGCTGGAGGCCACTGTCGATATTGTTCTTGCCCAAATTCAGTCTCTTGAAGCTAAAGATGAGTCTGTTGGCCTCTTAAATCGGGAGCTCGATAATCTTCGAGCTGCCTATCATCGTCACTCAGCCATCCTTAAACAAATTAACATCAAATGGTGGAGTAAGGGTAGAATCAATTAGCTTAGGCATGGTGACCAAAACACAAATTATTTTCACTTGTCTACCCTCATGCGTCATAGAGCTAACCGCATTCTTAACATCGAGGATGATTCTGGTGCTCTGCTCCACTCGGAAAATAACATCTCTCGAACCTTTGTTAATCACTATAAGCAACTTTGGGCACCTGAATCTCGCCCCCACATCCCAATAGACAACTGGCCCCTTCTCCCTACAATTAGTCACGATCGCATCCCTGAATTACTAGCTATTCCCACTACGGAGGAGATCCGTGCTTGTCTTTGGGAGATGCCCGCGAGCAAGGCCTCGGGATCGGACGGATGCACCGTAGAATTCTATCGACGTAATTGGGATATAGCGGGTAGCAAGGTGGTGGAATCAATCCAGAATTTTTTCTGCTTCGGGACCTTCCCCTCTTGGTGGGGAGAAACAAATATCATTTTCATACCTAAATCCAGACAACCTCGTTACGTCAAGAATTTCCAGCCCATATCCTTGTGTTGTGTGCTCTATCGCCTTCTATCCAAAATTTTGGCTAATCGATTGATGCAAATGCTGCCTTCTATTATTGACCAGTCTCAATCTGCTTTCATTAAAGGTAAGAATATTCATGATTGCATTATCCTTGCTCAGGAGCTTGCTCATTCCATAAATCAGGGTAGGAAGAAGCATATTCTTATTAAAGCTAATCTTCAAAAAGCTTTCGACATGGTATCTTGGAGGGCTATTGAATACACGCTTAAGTTAATGAATTTCCCTATACAATTTATTGACCTCATTGTTACATGTGTCAAATCTCCCACCCTCTCCTGTGTTACTAATGGATATGTGTCTGAAAGATTTCGGAGTTACCGTGGTCTGCGCCAAGGTGACCCTTTATCCTCATACCTGTTTGTCATTGTTACTCAAGTATTTTCATCCCTCATTAATCATCAGGTGGAGGCCGGGATCGTAAAACCTTTTATTCATGGAAACTTTACTCAGTCATTTATTATATGCGGATGACCTTCTGATCTGTGCCACCGCGACTACTTCAAACAGTAAATGCATACATGACTACTAAAGCTTTTCTTTTATTTAACCAATTTAAAAGTCAATCCTACCAAGTCTGAGATTTTCATGACATTAACACTCGTAGAAAAAGCAATATCCTATCCAATCTGGGTTTTGCCGAAGGGACCTTTCCTTTTAATTACATGGGTGTGTTGGTGTCTGACAAGCGTGTGCTCAAGTCCTCTCAACATTATCTTGTCGACCGTTCTACCTCCCGCCTTTCTGGGTGGAGTGGCAGACTCCTATCTATGGCTGGTAGAACCACGCTGATTAAGTCGGTCCTTGCCTCCATGCCCATTCACTCCATATCTTCTACTTATATCTTTGCTGGTCTAATTGAGTCACTGGAGAAGTTATCCCGTAAATTCCTCTGGGGGTCTAATAGCAGCAAGTGGAATATGCACCTGATTAATTGGTATGTTGTCCAGCTTCCAAAAACTCTCGGTGGCCTTGGTATTCGTAACCTAGAACAGCTTAGAACCTCGCTTATTACTAAGAGAATACAATGCATTCTAAATCAGGACAATGTTCCCTGGGTTCATCTCCTTCTTAATAAATATGGTCGCCTTCATACTTGGAATATGACTCCCTTCGATTCTAAGGCCAAAATCTCAATGACATGGCGTCTATTTCAACAGACCTTACCCATTATCCGGAATGGCTTTATTAAGCAGATTGGTAATGGCAGCAACACTTTCATTTTAGATGACCCTTGGATTTTTAACATTCCTCTTTGTTGGCTGCCAACATATATCAATATGGATATCTCAATGACTCATCTTACGGTGGCGCACCTAATATCTGATGATCAATGGAACATGAATCTTTTATCGCAATTCTTTGGACGCGATCTTTGTGATAGGATTTCCAATATCTACGTCTCTTCTTCGGCCTATGATGATGCATGAGTTTGGGAGAAGGATTCCCTTGGCATTGCAAACGCTAAATCCGTATACAGATCCTTATGCTAGAATGTGCCCGCCGTGTCCCCGGCTGGAGGGCAGTCGTGGTCCGTTGTTTGGAAAATCTCAGTCATTCCTCGGGTGTGCACCTTCCTTTGGAAGCTGCTGCATCAGAGACTCCCCACTATGGACGTGATTAGGAGGTTTAACCCTATTGTTGATCCTACATGCATGCTTTGCGGCATCCACCCTGAGAATATTTCGCACCTTTTCTTTCATTGTAATATGGCACATCAAATTTGGGATAAGTTGGAGACTGAGCTAAATTTTACTTTTGCTTTTCGAAATAATTGGGAGAATGGGGGATGTCTTAATGAGGGTGCATGTTTGGATCAACAGTCCAGGGGTATCCTTACCTCGTTAAATGCGATGTGCCTTCACAATATTTGGGATATTCGAAATAATATTCATTTCCGATCACGACATGCAACCGCCGAGGCCATTTGGGCGAAGGTGCTAGCGGCGTACCAGGACTATATGGATTCCCATGCACCTGAGGCTAATACTTCGGCTTTCTCGCTAAATCACATGTTAACCCCTGCCCCCAACGGTCCAACCGGGCCAGATGGGAGACCCCGAGCACTTCCGTTTGTTGTCTCAACACGGACGGTGCACTCACGGAAAACTGTGAGATTGGGGGTGTTGGTTATATCTTGCGAACTCACACTGGACGGTTTCTTTTTGCAGGTGCGATGACGAGAAGGGCGAGATCTGTCATTGAGATTGAGGCTTGGGCTGTGCTCCTGGGACTTCGGGCATGTGCTGAGCGTGGTGTCGAGAATGTTCATCTCTGGTGTGACTCGGAGTCTCTCACTCGTATCATTAATCGTCACACGCAGTACCCCTGGCGCATGAAGAGCATCATCATGGATATTTGGAACACCATAAATTATTTTCAGAATGTTAACATTGCGCATTGTTATCGCGAGCAGAATCGCGTTGCCGATTCACTTGCTATTTTTACGAGGAACACAAACTGTGATTCCTTTTGGGTTGATTGCCCTCCTCCTGGTATCACCCGTATTTTGTATACGGACTCCATGGATATTACCTAATAAATGAATACTTTTGTTTAAAAAAAATATCATTATTAGTTTTTTCTAATGTAAAATTTTATACCTATTAAACGATATTTAAATACTCGATGCAAATTTTTATAATTACTTTATTTGAATTTTTAGATGCATTGATGAGAACATGTACATATATAGTTGAAAATTGACATATCACGTAAAGAAATACGTGCTTCAACGTACTTATATTACTGATTTAAATTAATAGTTTCATTTTCCTTCTTTATTATATAATATTGATTATATGTTATTTAAAGTAGTAAGACCCTTATTAGAACTCCTTGGTATGGTTAAAATAATAATTTAAATATTCATGTTCTTTTGTCGCGTGATTTTCCCGTGTCTAGGGTGAATTCTACAATTACTCTAGTGAATTTCGAAGTAATTTTCTTCCCAAATTAGAACATACGACAAGCTAATTGGCCTTGTTGGTGGATTTATTTTGAAAATTGGTGAATTAAAATTAATAGAAAATATTTAATTTTACATTAAATATAAAATATACTACTAAAATTAGAGTTTGATAATGTAATAAAAAAGTATGAAATTTTATACAAAAAGTACATATGTATTAATTATATATAAAAAATTATAGGTAAAAAATGTGCTCCACAAACCCTAATAATTTTTTCGGATGGAATCCTAAATTTAGCGAATGTATTTTAATTTACTAAAAATCACCTTAAATCATTTTCAGAGTCCTAGTTGTCAAATTTTCCATTCGATTTTTTCGAATGAGATAAATTTTTTGGGTTGATATGATTTTTCTTGCACCCTAAGATATTGAACAAAAAGGCATAAAAACGTAGCATAAAGCACTCGAGGACGAATTAAATCGGAACAGAATAAAAAAAGTTACGTTTTAAATATATTCTTCTATTTGGACCTTCGTTTTTCAAGGTATGAACATTTCAACTACTACAACATGATAATTTACAATTAATTATACCTTTTTGGTTGAAGGTATATGTATGATTCCAATTGCAGAACAATAATAATTTACAATTAATGTTATAGGTATATATGAAGGATATATGTATGATCCCAATTGCAGAACAATATCAATTCGAAAACGAATAATTCTTTTCTCTTTTTTTTTCCCATTCTTATTGTCTTATTCTTTAGTCATCCATACGTGGCATGGCATGCATATATTAATTTATCAACTTTGGGAAATTGCCTTACAGATAAAGAGCACAAATATGGGGCAAAAACACACGACATACACGACATGGGGGCATAAATAATTCATTCATGGACCATCGATTGAGATGTGACATGACTTCGCCACCACCTGATTTGTCCATATTCTAACATTATAGATTAATGATTAAATACATGTATGAATCAAATGTTGTATTATAATATTTAATCTTTATTATTAAAATTTGAAAATTTAGAACTATAATTATGTATAAGTAGAGTTACATAACTAAATGATGCATACGTGTGACTTCTGGCATAGTTAGTTAGTTTTATTAAAAAGACAAATTACATTTGATGATTAAAAATTATTTTTAAATAATGTCGTTACAACTAGCTAATCTCATATTGTCTTATTGAGGAAAATGGTAAAGATAGCCATGAAATTTCATAACATGACTTAAATTACTTTTATTATTTATATTATTGTTGGAAAATTAAACAAGAGTAAATGTTTAATGTTAAAGCATTTTCCACGTTCTTTTTCTTATTATTTGCAATTGAGTTGGCTGAGCCAAGTTTCACCTTTCATGTCTTTTTTAGCTCGTAATAAAGTCTTAAAACTGTGTCATGTATGCGTCTAACTTTTTGTAAGATATCAACTTGACCTCTTTTAAAATATAAATTATATTTCAACAATCTACATTATATATGTGTTATATATTCCAAGTTTGATTCAATAATATATATATATATATACATTAATTATATTTTAAAGGAATGTGAAAGGTTTTAACCCATCTTTGCATCTAGGAGCTAGATTTTCTTTCTCCGTAGGATGACGGTTATGAAGTTGATTATTAACGTCAATTTAAATTAAGTTAATAAATAATAATTTAACAATTTTTTATCAGCTATAAATTTTTTTCCCAGACATAATTTGTCGAATAAAATTAAATGATTTCTCTCCTTATAACATCTATAATTTCTGCAAACCTACACTTGTTATTTGCCAAATAAAATGAAATAATTTATCTCTTAACGTCTATAATTTCAGCACACTCACACGTATTATTTGTCAAATGAAATTAAATAGTTTGTTAGTCCAAACTTCAAAAGCTCTCATGCCAACTTATATTAATATTATTAATTTAATTAACAACACTTCTTGATTAAGTGACTTGACCATATATAAATTTTCTACCTAAACTTCTAATTTTATTTTCCGTAATTTATTTGTATAACATGTCTACTGTAATTTAAATATACCAGTGATCAACTTATAACATTAAAAAAAGTTGTCTTCATAAAAGGAACTTACTAAAAAAACCATGGATAATACAAATATTCTTGTCCCACAAAAAAGAAAGACAAATAAGGATAATAATTAGAAGATAGTCTCAGCAACCAATAAAATGTAAAACTCTGACAAAAACAAGAAAAAAATATTGTATAAATATCAAATAAGATAAATAATGAATAGAGTTAGACAAATTCTCTTTCAGTGATTCAGTGATTTGTCTTCATTGAGATGAAATTTGTCATCTTTGAAGTGCTAAGAGGAAAAATCGATGACAGATTTGTGTGGAGATCAGAAACGTTTCACATTCTTTTTTCCTTACCGTTGTCATAATTCTTATATTACATAATATGTTAAAAGGAGTGGTGCTAAGAAATTGTGAGTGGCATTAAGACCACCTACATACAAATGTTAAGGCCCCCCCACCAATGGGGAAACAAAAGATTAAGAAAGAACATAAGAGTAGTAAGAGTAGGATAATAATTAGGGGAAAATAAGAAATTAAGATAATATACGAAAAGAAAAAAAGAATAATGATGATGAAACAAATGAGAATTTGAATTTAACTCTAAGTATGATTTTAATAATATTCTAATTTAATTCAAACTCTATTAAGAAAAAAAAGTAGAAGTAGAATCCAACTCCTAATAGGGGTGAAAGTAGTTCGGATTGGTTCGGAATTTCGGTCTAAAAAAATCAACCGCTATTTTTCGGGTCGGTTTTTAAAATTAGAAAGGCCACTCTAAAACTATTTTGAAAAAATAAAAACTACCCTTTAGCGGATCGATTTTTTCAGGTGATTTTTTCGGAGCCCTACTTTTATATAATTATATTTTAAAAATATATTTAATAACCTAAAATTAATATAAAAACATTTTATTAAATATAAAATATACTACTAAAATTTTAAAATTATTAAATTAGAGTTTGATAATGTGATAGAAATGTATGAAATTTTCTACAAAAAATATTATATCTATAATAAAAGAATTATTGACACATGTATTAATTATATAAATAAAAAAATATAAATAAAAATCGAGCTCTACGGGCCCTTACGGTTTTTTTGGGTGGGGCCCTAATTTTAACGGGTGGATTTTAATTGATTAAAAATCATCCTAAATCATATTCGAACCCTTAATATTCTAATTTTTTAGTTCGGTTTTTTCGGGTCGAATGAATTTTTCGAGTTGGTCGGGTTTTTCTTACATTGCTAACTCCTAACATAATTTCTCTCTCTTTCTCCTCTCTCCTCTACTTGTCCTCGTTTTTGGATTGCACCAATGATAGGAAGAGCTGAGATTGATCACGGGATTAAGGAATTCTCATTCATGCATTCTAATGTCCCAAGAACAACAGAGAACAACATTTGATTTCGATTGCAACATCCAAACATGGGAAGAATAAGAATTTATTTCGATTGCAACATCCAAACATTTAATCATTTTATGTTCTATTTCATTTTGTTCCCATTTCAATAACAAAATTTTTGTGTACCAAACGGATCAATAATATCCAAGAGTACACGTAACTCAAGAGGATTTACTTAACACAAATAGTTTCATCACTCATGAGTAGAACTCAGAACAGTTTTATGGTTGACCAAGTAGCAGTGACTCGGTGCACCTCAACACTCTAAGGCCCTTAATAAATTTTAGAACAACTTTCTTTTTAGAACAAGAATGCTTTAAGGTGGAGTAAAACAATTTGTTCTTTACCTTTTTTTCTGTTATGAAATGATTAATATGGGATCCATATATTTCTAAAATTACTGTTTGATAATTTTAAAAATTAAAATAATATTTTATTTTTTAAAATTATTCTTGTACTAAACAGGGCCTAAGAAAATAACTTCTCGAGATGCAACATTAAGGACGAAGTGATAATGATGTATGCAAAATATTTATGTTAAAAATTTCACTTGCCACAATTAAGCATGTGACTCAATACAACAAAGATTATTATAATAGATTTAGATTTTTACGTAAGTACTCCGAATATTATAGCAGCAATCTAAAAAAATTCCATCTAGAATTTAGAACAATCAAACTTGAATGATACACTCAGCCGACTAATTTTTCTTCATTTTTCTCAATATAAGTTCTCATATATTTAGAATGTTTTTTTCGTAACTTGACGTGATTTGTTTTAATGTATATAATTTTTAAATTACATCAAACTACTTTAATATTTGAGTTATTTTCCTTAACTTCCCAAGGACTATAATTTATTTTCATGTCGGCCTAAATTTAATTTTTAATTTTTTATTCATGAACTTCTTTAAATTTGATATACATCCTTTTGTTAACTACACTCAATTTTTTTTAATAATTATGAAATATCAGTTTTGCACTTATTTTCTTACAAAAATAAAGACATTTTCAAAATTAAAAATAATGAATATGATTAAAAATATTATTTCATAATATTATTTTATAGAATATTATGCTCATGCTAATTTTTATAATTCACTGTTATATTAGTAATTAAAAATGACATTTTGTAAGTAATAAAGAATAACCAACAACATTTTAAATAAAATTTAGTGGAGGAAATTAATTGTCAAACTGTGATAAACTTGAGATAAAATTTTATATTTTTTTGTAATTTTGAATGAAATATGGAAAAAAGGTTGTAGTTTTAAAGAAGAATAATGAAAGAATAAAACTCCCGATTGTCATTCAGGTCGACTCGCGGATTTTTTTAATCTGATGCTTGAATTAGAAAAATGAAGATTTATTTTTCTGTGGTGACTTTTTTTTTGGGAAATACATATTTAATAGTTCTAAGTTATAAAATTATTTAATTATCCTTAATTATATAAATTTCATTATTAGTTAAAAAGGTATAATTGTCTCCATTTTCTAATTAATTAAAATTTTATTATCTAATTTTTTTCTCCATTTTCTTTGTTCAAATAAGATCTTTTTTTTTGCGCTCTCTTCCCTCGTTTTTCCCTTTCCTCTCCTCCAAATAATGAAAGAAAGCCCGAGAGAAAAAAATGAAGGTGCCAAATATATAAATATTTTGAAAATATGCAAAAACGCATCTAATTCAAATAATTTTTTTGAAGGTGTCAAATATGTACTGCTATTAAATATAAGACAATATTCTTCTGTGTGAGAACCGACAGAAGAAATAAATTTTTTTAAAAAAGAATTTAATTATTTTGGTGGAATTGGAAGTTACAGCGAGTCTTGTTTCGAAGAAAAAGTTACTACAGTCATAGTCGTACAGCAGATCAGAGCAGAGCAGAACAGAGCAGAGCAGGGGGAGAGGAAGGGCACAGCACCCCAAAGAGTTTGCCTTTTTTAAAGAAGTCAGTATAAAAAAAATTAAGTACGGAAGTATCAGGTAAAGAAAGAAAGAAGGGAGAGAGAGAAACAAAGCACTAGCCACAGACCCTTCTGCTTCAGTCCACCCCTCCACCATGGCCACCACCCGCCAGCTCCATCCCCTCCTTGGCCGATGCATGGGGTTCAGTGTCGCAGTACAGCAACTGTGGTCACCACTCCATGACTCTGATCTCTTTCTAGGTTTCGGCCATGGCTGGTCCTTAATGCTCTGTTTTGCGTTTGCTGTCAAAATGGGGATGATGTGCCCGAGGGAGCAGAAACTTTTACCAGAAGGAAATAAATGAACGACGACAATGGAAAGAAAAGCGGAAAAAGGAGGAGGTTACAGAGCGTGTGTGATTTTTCGCGTTTGAATGGGCAGATAGGTTAATGGACGCCAACGCCAATGCACCAAGACTTTGGCAGCTACTTGAAGGAAGAGAAAAAGACTCAGGAGAGAGAAAGAGAGGGGACGGTGGGGGGTGGAGAGAGAGAGATGTGTGGCCCTGGAGGACACTATTGTCAGCGGCCGTTGCTCGTAACATGCAGGACCCGACATTAACATCGCTGGAGCATGACCCCAGTCGACTGCATGCAGGTGCTGCTCTTTTCTGCCTCATTCCCACTTCTCTCTCCCCCCCACCCCCCCCCCCCCCCCCCACCCCCCCTCCTCCCTCCCTCTCCTTGTCCACTCTCTGGTTGGAACTAAATGGTCTAGTAGTGGTAGCTATCAGTTTTATTCAGGCCTCTAAATCATGGACCCACGTCAGTATTAATTGCCGGAAACAAACATAGCAATGGATAGGTACATTGGGAGAGAGACAGCGCAGAGGGAGAGTGGAGAGAGAGAGGAAGAGGCAGGGAAGGGACAGCCAAAGTTGCACCTCCGTCCTACTTAAACGCACAGTGGATAGATGAAAAAAAAAAGACAATCAAATGACAATAGTTTATTTAAGAACAAAGAAAGATGATGCAGAGCACGAGGTTCCAGTGGAAGAGATCAAAAGAGCGCATATAATTCTTATGCCTATGCATGCAAAGACATGCATAGTAACTGGTGAGTTCCGTAGTGGTCAAGGCACGACTGCTCACCCCTCTCCTCTCTCTACTCAATGTACATCCTCAATGCTCTCTCTCTCTCCCTCCCTCCCTCCTCCTTTTTGTATGGTTTAACCTTTCTGTAAACTTAGAAGAGATAAGACAAGATAATATCATATTAAATGCCATCAAAAATTAAGTAACATCTCTCTCTCACACATCATGGTTGGCATTGCATGTTGCTCTGGTCCAACAAAAGAGTCGCCCCATTCATCATCATCACCCAACACCAACTTCTTTTAAATGCTTTGTGGCGCCATGGCCAACGCAACGATCCAAAGCAGGCACGTATGAATAACAAGTAATATTAATTGTCACCTTGCTGCGTAATAACAATTATTATTATTATTGATTATTGATTGATTGCTCTCGTTAATTCCTGCCTGCCTTTTTTTCCCTATTTTCTTTCCTATTTTGCCATGTAGTAAAATCTGGGTCACGTTGTTCCCGTTGAACGCATATATGTTATGGTGTACAAAACCTCTCTCTCTCTCTCTCTCTCCCCCCCCCCCCCCTCTACGAATATACATGGGTGCTGCGATATGATGGACGCACTTTGGTGGGTACAGAGCATACGCGACATACAAGGCTGCTGTCACACCCTGTCACGTACTACCACGGCACGTCGGCACATATGGTTCATACATCTGGTAAAAAAGGAAATAAGCAGATAGAAAAAAAAAGCAACCATTAGGTACATGGAATCTGAGGTGGGTCTTTAATTACCTCTTGGACTATTTTTTTTGTTTAAAGTAAATTTGCTGTCTTAAGATTTATGATAGAGAAAAATCGTATTAATTAAGATAGTTTTATGACAATACGTATCTTTGGATTCTTTCTTTTTTTTTCACAAATACTTACATATATACAATAATATATATAATATGGATAGACATGGAGGTGCCGTTTTGTCCTTTGGTTGGTTCCGCTTCTAATCAGTTTTATCGTGACAATGCCACAAAACAGTGTAAAGTAGGAACCTGTGTAACCTTTTTTACTTTTTAGCATACCACTTTTTTTTTCGACTTTTGGGTACACGTGAAGTGAAAGATGCCGTGTTGTTGCCAAAAGTTTTATATATTTGCTTTGTAAAATTTGTTTACTCTTCTCGGGAAAAAGAATAAAAAATAAAACAATGAATTCCAATTATTATTAGCATTTATATTGTTTCTATGGTTTTAATGTGAACGAAACAACAACGCCTGTATCATCAGACGGGACCGTGCAACCGGGGAGTCTTAAATGATGCGAAAAATGTGGAGTATTTAATCCATGTGCGATCGATTTCCTATAAGTTAAATATACCTCGCTCATTAAACAAAGTAAGCATAATTAGTGCCCATAATACAATACATCTGTCTGGCGCGGTTACGTCTCAATCGAAACTAAATAAATACCCAGCAAGCAATTCCAACGCCAAACATTTAATTACAAGGAAATTTAGCCTATCTGTCTGTCCACCCATTTCTTGTCCTCGTTCCTATATTTACCAGCAGTTATTAGTGTCCATCTCTCTCTCTCTCTCTCTCTCTCTCGTAGCAGCAGTACAACATAGGTACGTTTATAAATACTCCACGCCCACACCTTCTTCATGCCATTTCGCCATCCCTCCATCAATCTCGCTCTCTCTTTCTCTCTCCTCAAGGCATCCCTTATTAACGCATCACCACCACCGCCAAAGATACTTCTATAGCGGACACCGCAACGCCAAGACGTAGTCATGGCCGTGCAAGCGCAGCATCCGAATCCCTCCTACAACCTCTCCAAAGATTTCCGGTACTGCAAAGTGCAACCCCCCTACCCCCCTCTCTCTCTCCCCCCGTGCATGCGGCGCAGCATTTATATGGATGCTTCTTTGCGTAGTTCCGTCTGGTTTTGATCTGTGTCCGGTTATTGTTGCATTTTCAGGGCGCACATTAGTGTTGCAGAGGAACTCCGATTGCTTCAAGAGCAACAGCAGCTGCAAATCCTTCTCGAAACAGACGTGCTTAAACACTGCAACAACAGCAACGTTGCCGCCGGCTTCAGCGATCACCAGAGGAGCGAGCTCACCTGTAACGTCTCCGGCACCAGGAAGCGGTCGCGGGAGGAGACGTCCATGGCGCTTCCCCAGCAAAATAACAATGGCAGCACTGGCGCCGCCCAGCAAGGCTTTCCCCTTCCCTCGCATGCTTTGCGCTATCCAAATCTCTCCCTTCCCTTCACCAACTGCGCGCCAGTGTTAGGCTCGGCAGAGCAACCAATGGACAGTCGTCTGCTCGAGTCCGCAAGGACGTCCACAAGCGGCCGCCCGGCGGCGGTGTCGCCATCGTCTTCGCCCCTTGCCCATGGCTTCCTTTCCCAACTATATCAGCAGAGTGCCGAAATCGACGCCCTCGTTAGCTTCCAGGTTCGTGTTAAGGACGCTCTGTTAATGGTTTCCCTTTTGACGATGGAGAAATCTAAACGTGTTTAGTATTATACATGACAGAGCGAAAGGCTCCGGATGGGACTGGACGCAGCGCGCAAGAGGCATTGCCGTGCTATACTATCCGTCTTAGAGGCGCAGGTGGCCCGTCGCTTGAAGGAGAAGGACACGGAACTCGAAAATGCCCACCGAAGGAACGCAGAACTGGAGGAAAAGATCCGGCAGATGGCCGCCGAGAACAACGTCTGGTTCAACGTCGCCAAGAACAACGAAGCCATTGCCTGCGGCCTTCGGTCGAGCATCGAGCAGGTCCTCCAGAACTCCTCCGCCGCGAACGGTCCCGGCCCGGTGATGGAGGGTTACGGCGACAGCGGAGACGATCCTTTTCCTGCCGACGACGCGCAATCGTGCTGTTTCGAAAAGGACGTCGCCGGCTCCGCCGCGCCTGCCGATGGCTTCCGGCGGCGTAACGCGTGCAAGGCGTGCGGGCACCAGGACGTGTGCGTTCTGTTGTTACCCTGCAGGCACCTATGCCTCTGCAGGAATTGCGAATCGAAGGTCGACGCGTGTCCGGTCTGCCACTCCGCCAGGAACGCCTCCCTGCAGGTCTACATGTCCTAGTAATGCACCCGCGGGGCAGCGGAATTGTTAGTGTCGAAACGGTTCGGGTCCGTTTTGGGTTCCCTTTTGATAGAAAAATATTGGTTCGTTTGCTTAACCAAATTGGAACCATTTTGGAGGTGGGTTGCAATCGAACCTTATAAATCTATCTCTTTGCATGTATTGCCTACATCCTCTGTGGACTTCACATACTCTTATGGGTATTTGCTTCTGGTCTATTTTCTCTCCCCTATTTTATAAATCTTGAGTTAATTATCTTTCTTAGAAGAGTAATTGATGCGATTAAATTACAAGTCAATTCGAATGATACAATGGTGATGCAAATCGAGGTGTTTCATCATTTAATGGATTTATAAAATTTCACAAACTGCACGTTATCTAATAAATTGATGGTTTTCTAAACCGTTTCCACATTCTTCGATGCACGTTATGCAGTGCATGGCTTGAGGTGGACCTTGCTTGGATTTGATTTGTGTTTATTTATGCTTGTAAGCAAAGGATTCTTGCGATGCTCTCTGCTTGTGAGTCAATTTACTTTGTATATATCATGTATCTGTGATGTAAGTACTTGCCGTGATGACATTAAATGCTTGGTCCACCTGTTTAGGTATGCATGATACTTATCAACGGGAACATATGTAAAAATATCTATTGGGTTTAATTTGCGTATATATATAGTAGTCTTGTCTTCTTGGGTGACAGAACGCATAGGCGGCCTATGATATTTGTGCTCCCTCGTGCAAATTACGTATGCCACTTATATAGTGGGGAGTTGGAACCACAAAGCAAGCATACGCACCTTTAATCATGCCTTAATTAATCAGTCATGTACTTTAATCGCGCACAGGGTGGCACCATGATGCATACATACTCTTTGATCATAATCGTGATAACCATGAGGTCAATTTGGATTTAGGCATGCGAAATTGTCGGCAATGGAGCTTCAAATATATAGATCCATTATTATTCAAGGAACATCTTATTTTATTGCAGACATGTCGAGTGTGGAATTGTACTGTTCAAGCATGAGTTAATGGTAGTGCTGACTGCTGAGTCATGCGGACAACAGAACGAGTTACGCCAACGCATATGGACTGCGTCATCGTCGCCTCGTCGGAACAAACTCGACGCGAACGGCGTTGTGTGTTTGCATTAAATGGCGCGGTTTTGGCTCGCGGCGAAGGCGAGGAAATGGCTCACCTTTTGGCGCATTTACCATGCGAACTCGCGCCCTCGCACAGTCGCACAGACGACGCACTCGGCGTGTGCAACACGGTCGTTTAGGAACATGACGACATGGCTAACCTGTTCACGTATAATACTTGTCTGAGTTGTTGGCCCGTTCACGTACTTTAATCATGCCCTTCCACGAGAGAGCGAGAGCGAGAGCGAGAGAGAGAGAGAGAGAGAGAGAGAGAGAGAGAGAGAGAGAGAGAGAGAGAGAGAGAGAGAACGGAGGCACAAGGGTATGGACAGAGTGGTTGGGGGTGGACGTTTTGGTGCTACGTAGAAATTAACATCCGTGACATGGGGATATCTTCTTTTCTTTTGCTTTTTTTTTCTGGTTCACTTCAGACAGCTCCTTTGTACATATCTATGGAGGAAGGAAAAAAGGCAGATGAATTCATGCATATCTCTTCTCATTTATGGCATCAGATTCTTTCCTTTTCTAGGCACCCATCAGTTCCTTTCAGACCCCACACATATCTTTGTTCGTTGCATCACAGTGGCAGCAATGACAGGAGCTAGTGACCCATGACTAGCTGTCTTCGCTTGTTCGATCTTCATGTTGGATGCAGCTTCTTTTCCCTAGGAAAAAAGGAAGTCCTCATCGTTCATTCATTCAGTAACAAATGGTAAGAAATCTTAATTGAGTAAGACGCATCGAAAGTATATTGTTTTGGCTGTAAAATGAGAAGATAGGGAAATTTAATCTCATGTTCCTAAATATCTTTGCCCGCTGCTGCTGCAGTGCTTTGTTTGAACACGGACGCGAGTTGACTTGTCTTGCTTTATGTGGACGTAGCTTTTTCTTTAATTTCTCAAGGTTTCTGGCCAACGGGGGAGGCTCAGGCCAAAGTGTGCAATTGGTCATTTTGTATTGCCTCACGTCCTTGTCACCTTTAAATATTATGAAGGGCATGCAGTGCGGGTCAGTGGAGATCATGGGTGCAAGGAAGCCAAGGAGGACTCCACAGAGATAAATGCAAATGCCTCCGGTTCTCTCTCCTCTCCCCCCTCTTTAGAATCTCACATCATTGTCCAAAGCAAATAATTTAACAAACGAAAAAAGAGAAGAGAGAGAAAAAGAAAAAAAAGGAAAAGGAGAAAACTTCTAACTTTTTTATTCCTCCTACTTCGTTTCCTAGGCCCCTGTGATGTTTACTTGCGTTGGAGTGTGGGCTATAGAGTAGCTCCATCGAACACCTAATTCTTTATTGGCCTCATCGTCCTCCAATGTGAAGTGAGTCAAGCAAACTCTTCCAATTGCGCCTGGATGCTCCTTTCCATGCCCATCTAACGAGCCTTCCTTCAAGGCGACTGTTTCCGTTTGCTTGTGGACAGACAGCGACCGGCCTTTTAGAAAACCAACAACAAGCTTTGACGAGAAGAAGGGTTCATAATTATAGTAGTACTAGTTACCAATATGCATGCATGCATGCATGCATTGGAATTGGGATGGTGGTGGTCACACTGTGCTCCATCGTCATGTTGGGGGTGGTGGTTAGGTCATGAAAAAGAAACAAGTTGTTTTTTTGTATTGAAGGGGATTCACAAGTAACAGCACGTCTCTAGTGCTCGTCCTGAGCAACACGCTTGTTTAAATGTTTTTAGTATCTCTCCATCATGCACTATGCATGGAATCCTCAGACTGAGACAAGGTGCTGTGATCGCCACATGGCCTGCAGGCATCTTTACCTTTAAAATTACGCAGTTGGAGATTCGTAATCTACCCTTCCGAAACAGTAGTGGCAATGACCATTCTCCATCGAACACATTATTATGCCTTGTGGTCTTATGGAAAAAAGTGGGACGGAGAAAGAATAAATTATGAAGGGGGAGAAAGCGATAGAGGCGGGGAGGCAGCAGAGGTCTCAACTTTCGAGGTGTCCCATTAACTTAGAAAGGTGATAGATAGTTGGATGCTCGTACGTCGAGCTATCTAAAAGATGTTGATTAGAAGCTTACTTTTGTGCATGAATAACTTATGATCATCAAGTTCTTATTATTCTCCCTTCTTCGCTCATCACGTACTCCTTTGAACCAGTCCACGCAACTGATCTCGATATGTCCAAAGTGGATCTTATACAAACGTTCTTCCTTCCCCATCGCCTTGAATGATGAAAGCACTGGTGCTGAGCTGACACAGGTGCATGCATGGAAACTTGCAAGTAGCAGACCACTCAGGCTCAGGCACTGAGTTCATCGATCTTTATATTGTGAACACCGTCCGTCGGTGACTCTCTTTGGAACTGCCACCTTAATCATCGCAATCTCTCTCTCTCTCCCCCTTTTTTTTACACATCTTGCCAACAAAAATATGAAGATGCAACAGGAGACTCGATGCAGATGACAGCAATGGCAGACATGATTGCTCGGCGATTTTATCGGATACGAATCTGGACAACTTTGAAGTTATTGTTGGAAGTTAATGCACCAAGTCTACATATCATGCTAATTAATCAATCAACTGGTCGAGCAATAACAAATTAGATGTAGTCCATCGGATACACATTTCAGTACGTACGTAGCAATTCTCACGGTTAATCTGTGGCTGCATCCAAGTTATTCAGTATACGCTTTACCTATTCAACTGCTCACACAAGTCGGGCAAAAGATTGATTCAGCTTGTTCATGTGTTCAGCTTGTTCATGTGTTCTACCTTTTTCTTTATTCCCCCCCCCCCCCCCCCCCCCCCCCCCCCCCGTCTCTCTCTCTCTCTCCCCCACCATAGTACAGCATGCTGACTCCCATTGTTCAACTCGTGTTTTAAATATTATTCAACTTGTTTTCCCGTACAGAGTTAGTGAGTATGTTGATAACAACAATAATGCACCCAATATGTGGTTTGATTTTGTTTTTGTACGTATTAGAACCGAATTAAGGCCTATTAGAAATAGAAACAATCAGATAAGTTTTTACACTCTTTATATTAAATTAAATCAGTCAAGTACGTACTAATAATTTTTTCCAAATGCACACAAGGAACTCATCTTTTACTATTCTTATTGTTTTTCCCATTTACAGATCTCGACCACCATAATTCAGTACTCCCTTCTTTGTTTCATTTTTCTTTCTTCGTTAATGATAGGATAATATGTAAGTAACACAGCTTGATTCAGTGGAGCCCTTGCACATATGCTGCACCTTTCATGGTGCACATATATGAATAAAAATAAAATAATATAAACTCCGTTTGTTCGAATCCATTTCTCTGCACCTGACATATATCAGCGTGGTCCGTCATTTATTTATATGGCGTCTCCATGGTTTGATTCGCCAATCAGTTTCATGTCGGTCTTCTACCTAAAGATGAAACTTTCGATTATATCCTACAACTAAATAAAAAATGTATATATTTTATATAAAAAAAATATGCTTATCAAATGGCATTCCAGTCATGGGGTGTTTTTTTTACCGTACCTGTATTTATTGAAGTAACGTAAACGTACCATTTCAAATCTTTGATTAGTGCATACTTACCAATGTAACACAACTATTAAGAAAAAAAATAAACTGCAAAGTGCAAAGACCAAACAATTAAACCTGCCGACGTTTTTTTTTAAGGTATCGACAAGAGAGACAGACGTGTCACGTTAAATTGGGGAACTATATAGAATCATATATATATATATATATATATGTTATATATATCGTATGTGTTACATATATAAATATAACTAAGGTGCATGGACCCCGACCGTTCTATACGACACGAAGGCATGTGCCATCAATTATTATAAAGTAAGCTTTGGCAAGTAGCCAGAAGCCAGACTCTGACCACAAGTGGACCCCATGGACCCGAATCCAACAGCTGCGTTTGATTGGTTAACAAAACTAATCATTCGACTATATATATAATTATATATTATGTACTATAAATAAATAAACATACAAAAGGAGGACTATATAAAAATTAAGCTAAAATTATATAATTCTCTCTGACTTTAGTGCATTTTCTGAACCAGCAATTCCCGGATCTCGTTTAAATTTTATTGTATACGCATTAGTCCACAGAAGAAAATAGGGCAACACCTTGTGAAGAAGTTAATGTTGCCATGTGAATTTTGTATCTTGTGAGTCTGTCAATTACTCGATTAATTGGTTTATTATTCAAAGAGTGGGACATTTCAAATTATTGACCATACGATCATGCATGCACCCTCAATGGGGGAGGTATCTTAGACATATACCTAACAGAGTACTGTGGATTTAAATTGATATATAATATATAACAGTAAGATGGCTGGCGGTAAATATCATATGGTTCATGATTGATGCATATACGTAAATAAATTATATAACATGACTAATTGGAGTAAAATAGATATCACGTTTATTTGATTTATATGTATGCAAGAATTGAGAGTCTCATTATTTGAAATCAAAATTTGCATTCGTGATAAATGTGCTTACTCTTGGAGTCGAAAGAGATTAGCTTTACAAAATATTGGGATGGTAATTAGTTAATAGAAAAATAAAAAAAAAGTAAATATGGGATCCTGGCCGATAAGAAATAGAGTATGGAGGAGTAAGGAATAAAAAAGGGCACGAGGAAATTTAAAGGATAAGAGCAGACGTAGGACCATATATATTATGTGTATGTTTCCATGCATGAGTGCTACAGTACATGCACCTGCTCCTCGAGGGGCCATGATATATGCGTGCCCTAAGAAGCATGCATCATGGAAGGATTCGAGATCTGATATATATATATATATATATACACGGAGAGAGAGAGAGAGAGAGAGAGAGAGAGAGAGAGAGAGAGAGAGAGAGAGAGAGAGAGAGAGAGAGAGAGAGAGAGAGAGAGAGAGAGAGAGAGAGAGCATGGACATGTGAAGAAAAAAAAAAACAGATATGACAACTCTTTGGCACGTACATATATGGTCCTGGTGGCCATATGATCCAATTATTATTATTATTTTCTTGTACCGATTAAATGGGACAAAGAAGAATACGTACTCCCCAATTATCTTAGATCCCAGTTAATAGTTCCTCAATTTCAAAGTATATATATGTATCTATGTATACGGGAACGAGAGCTTGACATCACTATGTGATTGGTAGGTCACGTTTTGAGTTAAAATTTCATAAATAACTTTTACAATCGCGCGTATTATCATAAGAAATTTCTCTTTATATTACGAATTATAATATTATATAGTTTTTTTATCGCGAAAAGGAAATAAAACGCGTCTTTTGAATCGCAAATATGAATCGTGACCTGTCGGCAGAAGTGCCTTTTGAATTTTTTAATTATCTACATGTAGCGAGGAAATATTTTTGTCCTAATCATCAACTTTGTTTTGCTTTATCATAAACAAATAATTAGGAAAAGAATAACATCAATTCATTTCATTAAATTGTTCTACTGTTTGGTGCTTTTATGACAGTCCTAACCACACATATATATAGCTACCCCTTCAAAATTGTATATGTTTTATTAAAAAAAATCAGTAAATGTTGTGATAATCTTGCTTAACAATTTACTTACGTTTTCCCTTAATTAATTGATCTTCCAGCTTTATTTATTTATTTATTTTCACTTGACCACCTTCTGTCCTAATTGTATCCCCTTAAAGGACAATAAAATAAAATAAAATAGAATGCACAAAAGAAAAATAAAACATGTGTATTAAGAGAAGGGACAAAAGTAAGAGGGCCGATTAGTATCGTCTAATAAAATGACTCTGTGTTGAATGGGCCGGGCCTCCATTTAAATGAATGCCCATTGGTACATTGAGCTCTCGCCAACTTTTTTTTTTGGACAGTCAAAACTTCAATCTATCATAAATGATTCCTAAGATTTATTTTCCTGTTTGGAGTAAAACCAATAAACTTTGGCAGAACCCAGAATTTGATAAATCAAACTTGGTTGAGTTGTGACTTAGATACATTATTCATTTTAGCAAGCAAGAATTTGTGTACATTGTATGTGAGATATTCTTAAAGTAATTGATGACACGCAAATATATAATTTGAGAATAAGTGCAAAACATCTATCCAAGTATATGACGCAAAATGAGGCGCAAATTTTGGATTTTTTTTTTTTTTTTGTAAAGAGGACAATAAGAGGTACCTAGAACTAGCGAGCCACAAAAATATATGGTTTGATAAAAAAAATTCTGTATTTTGTCACAAATTCAAATTTTCATTCAACTCGGAAGAGAAAAGATAAATCATTTCTACTATAACAAATATGGTGGTATAACAAACATTTATGGGTTCTGAAATATAAAGCACCGAGTAGAGAAATATTGGATGAGTGTCAAATAAGGATTTTTCATTCAACGTGTAAGCGCAAAAGCACCTAATATGTTCAAGGATTTACAAGAACATGAACATCAGGTCAGAAAATATGAATAAAAAAAATTGCTCGATATCTGACAAGATGTATCATTTGTCGAAAAGTCAAAATCAGACATCATGAATTTTTGTACAGAGCAATCGATAAAAATTTTGAATTACTAAAAGACGCATCTAATAAAGAACAAGGTCATATATAAGATCAAGGTGATATGAAAGTATCATCATGGCCGAGAACCTAATGAGAACTAGTAGATGAAATAAGAAAGAAGTTTTCAAACATTTTGATAAGTGTTTAAGATTTCATATATTTGAGTATGAATTTTTATTCGAGGGGGAATGATTGGAACACCCATTTAGTTAAAGGGACCTTTAACCCAATAAAGGCCATTGGCCCTAGAATCTCAATTAGTCCAAAGTACCAAAGTCTAAAAACTATACTCAAAAGACATCTTAAACCCTCTTTTCCTCTAGAAAGAAAAAATCCGACACCAAACAAGAAAGAGTTGAAGTAGAAGAGAAACATTTAGGCAATGAAAGGAAGAAGCACTAACAAGAGGAAGAATGGAGAAAAGAGGAAAGAAATAAAAAAGAATTAGGACTGTAGTTGTAAACCTACTAAAATGTGTTTTAGAGGATTCGAGACTTAATCTTTCACCAGTGATTATTTTATAATTGTACTGAGCTATTTATGAATCAACCAGTTCTTAATAAAATTGAGATTATGGAAGTTTAATGTTATTGCCATTATTTTTATTCATCTTAGAATGTATCATATGCTTCATCATGCTTTTGACTCTATGAATCGTGACTGGTTGAAATTGTGTATGCTTAGCCTATGTTTATTGTTAAGTATAATTGCTTCACATGTAGTTAATATAACTGTCAATTAGAATCAACTTTAGAAACTCTGTAAATATAGCTCCTAGATCTTTCTGAACACTTGAATAGGAAATAACTTCCCTACGGCTCGTAGTGCATCTCTACGAACATAGTAGGTGCGCTACGATTGAAGGATAATGCGCTATAACCTGATACATTACCTTCTAACCTGATCCTAACACATTATGTAACGCCAAGGCATTTAAAAAAAGAAGGAAAGGAGGGAGGAGAGAAAACTAAGAGAGAGCTATGCAATCTTTCTTCCTCTCCCCTCTTCAATGGCTCCGGTCGTTCACAGAGATGGGAGGGCAAGGGTCAGGGGTAACACTTTAAAACTGTTAAGATTTTTGCACGAGAAAAATTATGCACTGCAAGGAAATTCGAGAAATTTAAGGCGACACAGAGTTTTATTAGATGAAAAAAATAAAAAAGGATTACCATATCAAATTACTTTCTGTTTGGACCTTTAAGAAGTTTATATAGGCATTCCTTTCTATAAATAATAAGAATTATAGATCGATTAAGATTTTAAATTAATTCTTAAAAAATATGACACCTATCTCGTGATAAGAAAATAAATTAATTTCGAATCACATACATAATACCTTATAAAATTTTCGCCGAAGGGCCTCTACCCCTTGCACCCTCCACAGGAGGATCTCCTTTATCCACCTAGACACCTCACAGGCTCGCTAACCGGACAGCGAGACCCTCATAGTGCGAGGGAGCCTTTTACTTCATAGTGTCTTGGGATCAGATAGGTTTTCAATTGGAGTAGGATTCAAAATATTATTAACAAAAACCTCTCCCCCCTCTTTCACTCTCTCGATTTTTTCTCTCTCGATTTCTTCTCCCCATTCCGCTTAATCTGTTCTTCTTCTCCATTAATGCGCATGGCCAGCAGGAGAGGGAGACGCGCAGGCGGGACCTTCCAGCGGGGATGACGCAGGAAGACGACGAGGAGGACGCAGAGGACTCACTCCGGCAATGAACTAAAAATCATAGGTTGAGAGGTGTGTTGTTCGGGATCTAGATTATGTCATTACTTATAGATAGGACTTGCATATTTTAATGACTTATTTAGGCTTAAGATCCATGATAGAATGGGTAGAAATCGGCTCTATAGTTAGTATAATTATATTGATCTATTTCCTGCGATTCTTGACTATAGTCGAATGATTTTATGTGATGTTATGACTTAAGCATGTGATGAATGATTTGGTTTGTTAGCAAGATAGTATTAAATGATTTGTTGTATGCCTCTAAGATGATAGTTATGTTGATTGGAATTAAGAGCAATATGGAAATCGTTTCATATTTAAAGACAAGGAATTGACATGTTATTTCATGTGAAGAAGAAATGATATGAATGAAGTACTAAGTATGAGAACTATAATTATATATGTGTTTTGGAGCATGGTATATGTTAGAGATTATGTTAGTATAAGATTAGAATTATTTTGTATTGAAAACATGATTGAAAATGTAAGGATCCGCAATGACTTGTGGCTTCGGTCGAACAGAAGCGGATGACCAAAGCCTTTTCAGACGTCCGATTGAATTCAACAGGAGTATAGCGGCAGCTATAATGGCCTTAATCAGTCTATAGATTGAAAGAAAGTCCCATGAATGATGGAATGGGGCTATGCTTCATACGGCCTTGATCAATCTATGGATTGAAAGAGATGTCCACTGATGACGAAGGAAAGTTATGACAGCCTTGTGTGAGGCACTTCTCTTATGGACTACCATTTGCCCTATTTAGATGAGAGTATCTCCCCTACAGATGTTTTCTCCTTGTGCGAAGTCATCCCATCCGATGGGGCTGACTATGACACTAATCACCAGCTGACCCATTATGGTCTAAATAGCTGCACCTTTGAGTTCCTGCAATGATATTCCCTAAAAAAGGAAGAGCTCTTCCAAGTTATGAACAAGAATGAAAGAACATGAATGGCTAAAAATGGATGGAAGGACTTTGTCCTTATGAATATGAACAATAAACATGAATGATGAACACGAACCATGAACTCATGATCCCCTTATTGATTCTTCATAATGATCCATTGTCCTCCATGATTTTATATATTTGCTTTATGCACTTTTCTAATGGAACTATCTTATGACCTTTACGAACTCGCACTTACTTTTATGCTAACGCTTGAGCTTGATCCCCTATATAATCTCCATAGATACATGATAATGACGCGTGACGTGTTGATGTGTATGCAGCGACTGCAGTTCGGGTGGCATGTGCACATGGTCATGGTTGAGTTCAGTATGAGTCGCATGTTTTTACGTTACATTAGGTTGCACGTCTATTTGGATGTGACATATCATGTCATGGCTGGCCGCAGGCTTTTCTATGTTTAGCACTAGTACCTTTCTCTTGTTACCTTATATTGAGACAGTTGGATGTTATATCTTTTACTTTTGCACTTTACTTCATATCGATATAGTTGATGTACCTTTACATGCCTTGCTTCCGCATTTTTCTTCTATTGTGTGTTATTTTAATTGTTAAGTCTTTAACTTATTTGTCATTTTTCTTGACCATTCGGGTCAACGAAAGAGTCGAAGAAATACGAAAGAAAGTAATGATCGAGAGGAGATCTCGCCACATGACGGGATCGAATTTTGGGTTGAGTTATGAATAGTAATTGAATTTTTTAAATGCATTAACTTAAGTTTATTATAATTGTTATTTCTTGTTTAGTAATTATTATGACTATTAATTTATTAATTGATTGATGTATTATCTTAACCTTAGTTGGATTTACATGGATAGCCATAGATTATATTAAAATTTTTCACATTTATGAATTTATTGATAATTATTAATTAAAATATGAATAACTTTATATATCTTATATTTCATTGAAGGAGGTTAGGCATTCATCATTATTAATGTCTAAGTCTTAAGGAGGATATGTTCTCACTAATGATGGTGTTTAATACTAAAGTGGATAAGTGCTCACCGTTATCTATCCATGTGATGATATCAATTGATACAAAACCAAAATAAAATAATAAATTATCTTATTAGAAAGATGAAATATGATAATGGTGTAAAGAAATTCATAAAAATAATGTAATGATTTAAATATAAAAATGAATTGTGAATTGCTATGCATCGTTAACAATGCAAAAAAAAATGTATGTCTCGCAATTACATGTTTTATGACAAAAAAAACAAAACTAAGCAAAATAAATTCATAAATTGTCTTAAAATTGATAATTTTATATTATATGAAATGTCTTATATTGTGATGAATGATTGTATCACATGCCATACAAGATGCATGCAATAGTTCATTAATTATATGCATAATATGTTAGTCATGTTTATGATACTATTACTATTGTGTCATGGTATGAAAATTCATTATTAACTTCATAATATGCATGAAGTCGATATACTTTAATAGGATAATCCATCTCATGCTGGAAAAAAAATTGTGTATATCATAGTCGGGTCGTGAGCCCAGATTGTCTTATATTCTTTATCATCTCATCGAATTCTTATGTTGAGTATAGACTTTGAAGTTTGCATGACAAATCTGTATACAAACTTATATTTGTGTGTTATGTCGAACCCTTAATTGGGTCATTGATATTAGAGTCTATTTTAGTACATGGATTAAACTATGATATTTTAAGATTTTTTTTTTGGACTGCTCCATTTTCTGCTCTCACACATATGAATATAGATAAGCTAAACAAGATGGCTGGTCGTGTTCGCACAGGCAAAAAAGACAGCATGCCCAGGTTTGTGACTATGGGCCTGTTTGACTTAGCTGATATAAAATAGCTGATAAGTTGAAGTATTGATAAGTAGTTTAATGACTGAAATTGATTTAAAAAAATAAGGAGTTAATCATGACTTTACTTTTATTCGTTATTAGATCTTCTTAGCAACCTTTGATCCCAGGCTTAGTGCTTGTTTCTTATGCTTCTGGTGTCTTTCTTCGGGCCCCAATGACTTAGAATATTTGAAGAAAATCACCCAGGACTTGTAGAAATAAGCCCACGTTGTAGGTGCTTGGACGACGGCCATAGTAATGAACTCATCCGGCCCCAATTTAGTTGTCGAACTCTATGTGATGTTACTTTTGTCTAATTCTTCATAACCTAATTTCACAAAACATTGCAACAAAAATATAATAATAATAAACACATAAAATAACGGAAGACTTCTAAACATGTAAACTCAAAATAACTTACTAGCCCATAAGTCACATTGGCTCTATCATAAAACTCAACATTGGGTTCATGATACATAAATGAGTTCATATAAAAGTTAATGACTCAAAAGCTCATAAATCATACATACTTTACTCTCAAAGGAGTTCATCATTATAACATAACATAAGATAAAATAAATTGGGTCATGGCCCGACCGTCACATGTGCAACCATGAGGCCTCCTCCGCTGAGCTTAAGCCTCGTCCATACCTGCATGGATCTATGAGATGCAAGAAATTTTTTCCGTTAGAGTATATTGAGTCACATGCATGCTATAATCCTATAACACGACCTCTACATGTCATGGCATATGCATTACATCATAGTGAAATATAAAACATATGCATGCTATGAGTTACATATGCACTCTACATGACATGTGAACAATATTATCATGGCAAGATAAGATAAACATATAACATATTTACATCATGTCAAAGTATATCATAACTTATTTTTCTTTACTTTATCATCTTCATTCATAACATCATATGAAAATGGGACATATATTAGCATCCTTTTAGATGCTTACTTTATCATCTTCTTCTTTATGTCCCAAATTATTCATCTTAGTCATTTTAAGTGACTTTTATGTTTTCATCTTCCATCTTTATTTAGATAGCTTCTTATCTTGATGATTGAGAAGATTGTGTTGACTTGCGGATTCTTAGCTAGCTAGGTCAGGATCCTCATAGGTCCCACTTTTAAAAATCTCACATTGTAGACGTAGTAGTTTTTCTGAGAACACATTACATATGCTAGCAAGTGAAGACTTTATTCTCATCCACGATCACAACTAGATACCTTCATGCCAGATCAACTTCTACTTTACATTCATCAATATATACAATCATTTAATACATGTTACATATTTTAATCATATTTAAGGTCACACTGGAATAAAACTTCTAAGTGTGAAACAATCAGCAAAACATACTTCTGACATTGGGAACGACCATGCCAGGAGGCTTCACGGTTGTGCCTATAGTGGTGAGCGCCCATGCATCCACCCCTATGGTCGTGCCGATCTTAACACATGGAACATCAGTATGTCACGACCGTGACAGAACCACTCATTCACAGTTTGATGATCGTACGATCATGACTGAAAACGTCTATGATTGTACCTTTACGCCCATGACAGAAGAGTCATTTTCTATTTTCAAAATATTCTAAGAGAAAGGCTTACTGGGTTGACACGGTCGTGCGACCACATGGTCACGGCCGTGACAGAACGTCCATTTTTTCTTCAGACATTTTTTATGCTAAGGCGTGAATTCCTAAAAGTGTCACGACCCTGCTTCAATGCGTCACGGTCATGCTCAGAACTCCAGCGACATTTCCCCTGTATTTACTCCATTGTCCCATCATTTACACATATATATACAAACATCTTTAAAGCATACATTCATCCAATCATGAAAAATGGAAATTTGCACATCTCACTTAGGATTAGCAAATCACTAGACTAATCACAATAAGTATGAAGTTCATTGGGGTTTGCACAAAAAACATTAAATCTTATAACTATATTCATATATAGCAATAAGTAAAACTAAGCATGAACTAAACAAGGATGACAAGAAGCATTAAACTCTAATCATAATTAACATTAGAACAATAATTATAATAAAATATGAACCACTCACATATCATTAGAGGTAGAGAGATTTAAATCCCCAAACATGTCTTAGTAACAATATTGTCCTAAACTTCTAGTTCAAACTCTCTTCTCTCTTCTTCTCTAGCTCCAGCCACTTGGTCTTCTTGCTCTCCTTCTTCTCTGGCTGCAACAAGATGGAGGTGGGGGAGAAGTGCGAGTTACAGCCGTGAGGTTGGAGTGGGAGTGAGGTAGGTGCTACAATGATTTGTGGGGGTGTTTTCTGTAGTGCTACCGACATGGACTCCCTTGGGCAAAGTGTGGTTAGTTTAACTTGGGCATTAGTTGATTAGCTGGGTTTGATCTTCTTTTTTTTTTTATTTCCTTGGGACGTTACAGAATATCAGTCCTCTTGATCATAAAAAATAATCAAAATAACAGTACAAAGATGATAATTAACTTTTTGTTATACAGGTAAAAATATTTTATCTTGGTGCAACTGCAAGGAAGACACTGCAACAAATCCTGTTAATCTTTTTGTTATAATTTCTTTTTTTTTCATTTGAATTCGATTCAAATTCCTTGCCATAATTGAAATTGAATTTGATTTGAAATTGATTTTCATTAATTGTTTTAATTTTTCTATTGCTTTCCTTATTAAAAAAATGCATCCGTTACATTATTACCTCATTAAAAGGAAATTCGTTCTCGAATTTTGATACGAGTTAGGATTTACCAAATAATTGTAGAAACTTTTCTCGCATCTCTGATTTTGCTTCTCAGGTGGCATCGTTTCCTTGATGATACTTCCATGCTACTTTGACTAGTGACACTTTCTTCCTTCCTTGTTGGTGTTCCTGATATTCCAATATCTCTATAGGTTGTTCTTCATATGTCAGATCCTCCTTCAAGTTTGGTTCCTCAATTTGGATCACGTTGGCGTAATCGTGCTTGTACATTCGGAGTAGTGAGACATGAAAAACGTTGTGTACCCTAGCATATGCTGGGGGTAGGGTCAACCTGCATGCTGAGTCTCCAACCATATCTAAAATCTCAAATGAGTCTATGTACCTTGGACTCAATTTTCACGTTTACTAAAATGCATCACTCCTTTGGTGGGGGAGACCTTAAGTAGAACTTGGTCTCCTGCCTTGAACTTATGTTCTCGGCGCTTCTTGTCTGCGTAAACTTCTGACGATCTTGAGCGGACTTCATCCTTTTCTTTATTAGTTCCATCCTGTCTGTGTACTCTCGAGTCTACTTCTGTAATTCTGCAGTCAAGATCTTTCTTTCGCCTACTTCGCCCCAACATGCCGGAGAGTGAGATGGTCGGCCATACAATGCTTCAAAAGGAACATCCTTATGCCAGTATGGAAGCTGTTGTTGTAGGAGAACTCTATGAGAGAAAGATGTTCGTCCCAGTTGCCATGTCAATCCAAAGCGCATGCTCTAAGCATATCTTCCAATGTTTGGATCGTCCTCTCTGATTGACCGTCGGTCTGAGGATGGAAGGCAGTGCTGTAGCGAAGCCTAGTCCCAAAAGCATTCTAGAGGCTCTTCCAGAATCTTGATGTGAATCTGAGATCTCTATTAGACATAATACTTGATGGGATCCCGTGAAATCTAACAATATCCTGCACATATAAGTTCATTAAACTTTCAAAAGATTATTTTACCGAGATGGATAGAAAGTGAGCCAATTTAGTGAGTCGATCCACTATCACCCATATTGCGTCATGCCCTTTCTGAGTCCTGGGTAAACCGGTGATGAAGTCCATTGATATCTCTTTCCACTTCCACCGTGGGATGCCCAGACTCTTCAAGGTTCCTTGAGCTTTCTGATGTTTTATCTTGACTTGTTGGCACACTATACATTTGGAGACATATTCTGCAATCTCCTTCTTCATATCTGGCCACCAAAAACTTTTCTGGACATTTTTATACATCTTTGTACTCCTTGTATGGATCGCAAATTTAGACTTGTGGCATTCGTCTAGGACTTCCCTTCGGAGTTCGGAATTATTCGGTACTCATAAACGATCATGGTACCTGATGCCATCATATGAAAAGACCTTAAAATTGGTAGTCTCCAGGCTAGTCTTTATCATCATCGTCTGATCATCTTCCACCTGTGCCTCAATGATTCTTTCGATCATGTCCGATACTATACGTTGCATCATCATTAATGACACATCATGCCTTACTCTCGGTGTCCATTTAAAAAGTTCCTTCGTCATTTCAAATTGTCGTAGTCGCATGAAGGCTACAGATCTTTCCCACTTTCGATTTAGTGCATCTGTCACTGAGTTTGCTTTACCTGGATGGTAGTTGATAGCAAACTCATAGTTCTTTAGAAACTCCATCCATCGTCTTTGACGCATATTCAGCTCCTTTTGTGTAAAGATGTATTTCAAACTCTCGTGATCAGTGTAGACCACAAATTCCTCTCCATATAAGTAATGGTGCCAAAGCTTGAGGGCAAACACTACTGCTGCCAATTCGAGATCGTGAGTTGAATAATTGACCTCATGTTTCTTCAGTTGTCTAGATGCGTATGCCACTACTTTCTCATGTTGCATCAGTACACATCTCAATCCTGTACCACTAGCATCACTATAAACCACTTACCCATCGTTGCCCGATGGTAACATCAGGATTGGTGCTGATGTTAGCCGCTTCTTTAACTCTTGAAAACTTTCTTCACACTTGGGCAACCAAATAAACTTTTCTCCCTTCCTTGTGAGTTTGGTCAGTGGCAATGCAATTGTGAAAAAATCTTTGATGAAGCGTCAGTAATAGCCTGCTAAATCAAGGAAACTCCTGATTTCAGAGATATTCTTTGGTTGAGTCCAATTGGACACTGCTTCCACCTTTGCTGGATCCACTGCAATCCCATCTTTGAAGACAATATGGCTTAAAAACATCATCTGTTCTAGTTAGAATTTACATTTGGAGAACTTCGCATACAACTTCTTTGCTCGCAAAGACTCCAACACTATCCTCAGATGTTCTTTGTGCTGCTCTATGCTTGGTGAGTACATGAGGATGTCATCGACGAAGACAATTACGAACTTATCCAGGTGTTCGTGGAAAGTTTGATTCATGAAATCCATGAATGCTGCCGAGGCATTTGTTAACTCAAACGGCATTACAAGAAACTCGTAATGTCCATACCGTGACCTGAAAGCTATCTTCGAAATGTCTCTTCTGCTACTCTTAATCGGTGATATCCGCTCCTCAAATCGATCTTGGAGAACACCTTTGCTTTGGATAGTTGATCAAATAGGTCGTCAATGCGAGGGAGCGGGTACTGGTTCTTAATGGTGACTTTGTTCAACATCATGTAGTCAATACAAAGTCTTAATGACCGTCCTTCTTCTTGACAAAAAGGACTGGTGCACCCCATGGTGAGACATTAGGCCTGATGAAACATTTATCCAATAGTTCTTGAATCTGACCATTCAACTCCTTCATCTCTGCTAGGGCCATATGATATGGGCTTTGGAGATTGGTGCTGTGCCGAGTGTCACTTCAATATGGAAATCTATCTCCCTTCTGGGCATTAGACCACTAACATCATCAGGAAATACATCGGAAAATGTCATCAACTTGTATGTCTTGAGGGGTCTTGATTGGTTCTACTACTTTGGTAATACTAACCAGGTAACTTCTACATCCTTTTTGGAATAGCTTGTGTGCCTTCATGGCAGATACTATTGTCTTTGGTTCTTTCTGTGCAATGCCTTTGACTATAACTTTATCTATACTTTGTGTACCAATAATCACTTTCTTTTGCTTGCACAAGATAGAAGCATCATGGGAGGTTATCCAATTCATGCCCAAAATAATATCATAATATCTCATAGGGATAATGATAAGATTTGCAAAAAAATTCTTCTCTATCTCTATGGGTGCACTAGGCAAATATTTGGTAGTAATCAATGTCCCTTGTGGAGTCAAGATGTTCATCTTATGTTCTAGGTTCATTGCAGTTAACCCTAATATCTTGGCACATTCTTCAAATATAAATAAATGAGAAGCATCAGAATCAAACAATATTGTGGTAGGTAACTTGGCTACGGATAGCGTACCTCGAATGACCTCAGCGTCATTCTGTGGGGTATCTTCTTCCAAATTGAAGAGTCTCCTTTGCACTAACTGTTGCTGCTCACATTTTGGGCAGTTCACTGCATAGTGGCCTATTCCGCCACAGTAGTAACATGCTTCAATTTTCATGCGGCATTCTCCTGCATGAGTCCTGCCACAAGTATTGCATAAAATCCGCTCACTTTGTGCGGGTGCTGCCTAAGGAGCTCTGGGAGGTTGTTGCCTCTACTGTTGAGCTGGGTGTCTTTGCGCCTGCTGAGGGGGTCTCTGGTTCTATTGTTGTTGCTGTGATTGTTGCTGCTGTGATGGAGGAGCTTGCTGAGGAGGACGATAGGGTTGTTGCTGTTGAGGGAGATTGTACTGTTGATGCGCTGGGTAAGGGCGATGCCGATTATCCCGTCGTTGGTGTTGATGGTTGTTCCCTCTATATGGTTGTGGCTGATGCTGGAAACTTTGCGCTACCGTCTGTTGACCTTTCTGAGCCTTCTGCAGATTTTCATGATCCTTCTCAGTTAGAGTAGCTAAATTGATAGCGTCCTCCAACGTCCTACAGTTCCCTGATCTTGTATGAGACCTCAGAGTGGAGTTCAGCCTGTCCACAAAATGCTTGGTTACATCCAGTTCATCCATGATCAACCTGGAGTACTTCCTCAATCTGACCAACTTCGTCATGTATTGATCTACAGTCATGGTCCCTTGCACTAGGTCCAGGAACTCCTTCTGTTTCAAGTTCCTTTGAAATTTAGGGAAGTACCGCGTCTCGAAAGTCTTCCCAGACAACTATTCTTACATCAGGAAAACTGGTGGCTTTCCGTGCTTTCCACCATTCCTTACCGTCTTTCTGGAGAGTGTCTCCAGCGAACAGCACCTTTTTGTTCTCGAGCACGTCGAGGATGTCGAATTTGTCCTCTATTGCCTTCATCCATTGCTCTGTCACTATCATGCCTCCTTCTCCATTAAACATTGAATGTTTTGACCTCCAGAAGTCTTATAGCGTACAACTAGAAGGGACTTGACGTTCTTGTTGGGTTGGTGGTTCTGGTGGAGGAGGAGAATGTGGAAGTGGAGATGTGTATAATAGAGGTGGGGGAATAAATGGGGTCTCCCCTTCATTGTAGACCTCAGTCTCACTGGTAGAGGCACGTTCCCTTCTTTGAGATGACATCTATAAAAAGATCATGAGAATAATTTAGAAAAACACATATAATCAAAGATCTTTAATCAAAATAAAAATCTTAGATAAAAAAATTGAGACCTTACGGCTCAATATCTGCTTAAAGCAAAAATTATTATCTTTGTATGCATTAGTCAAAGCAAAACAGTAAATATCTATCTAAGGCACACTAAGGCCTTCACATCAAAAAACTTAAAGCTAATCCTTCCGTCGCGAGGGTTCCCCTTCATCTTTCTTTGGGGTATTCCTTGCATCCTCTACCCTCCAGAGAAGATGTTTCCAACGTTCATGCCCGTATTCATTACAGTGTGCAATAGTCTTCCTCCGGGGATGAACAACGACGGTGCTTGCGAGGTGGAGAACTCTCTAGCTTCAGGTCTCGTAATTTTGCATACTCTTGTACGATATCTTCAGAAGACTCTACTGACGGTGGGGACATCCTTGGTTGGTTACTACCAACACTTTCTTGGTCAGAATGTTCCAATTCCTCTTGTACCGCGGGAGGTGGTGGTACGTTACGTTCGTGACCTCGATTGCGACCTTGGCCGCGCACTCATGCTCGCTCCAATTCCTCAAGAGTTGGAGCTGGGTCATTTGTTTTCATCACGTAAAAGATCCTCTGATTTCCTCGTACAACTCGTGCAATAATACCTCGGGGAGGCATCTATAAAAATGAGTTAACTCAATAACATAAGTATAATTCTCACAGGATTGTACTTATCACTTACTTGAGGAGTGGAGTCGCAGATGCTTGAGAAGCTTGCACATGACTTTACTTTGAGCTGTATAACAATATGATCAATAACTATTATACATGCACATCTACTCTACTATGATCAATAAAGGGAGCCAAGAACTTAGGCTCTGATACCAAACTGTAACGCCCTCAAAATCGCCCCTCCTGCCACGTAGGCAGTCAGATTGATCCCGGGAGCGCTACACTATCTAGTACTCTATTGACCTTGACTATTCAATAATATGGCTTATGTGACATTAATATAATAAGGAAAATAAAATCAAAGACTTTAATGCAGAAATTCAAATGGTGAAATGACAAGAAACATTTAATAGTATATTGTTCAATATGCGGAAGTTCAAACGTTAAATACCGAGGCGGAAATGCATCAAGTTCAACATGTGAGAAAAAGTTCAATGAGCGGAAGTCATGATGTCTCTAAACCAATTACAATAACATGAACTAGATATAGTAAAGAAACTTGAAGCAGGAGATCAATCATGTGCAGCATTTTCCAAGCTCTGTGCTCTCAAACATCTGATCAGTTAGCACGCTCACCTGCAAAATCTCATTGCAGGAGAAACGAATACCCGTGAGCAAAAGCCAAGTACAATAGCAAAATAGATAGTGAAATAATGATCAATGATAATCATAAAATAGATCAATGAAAATCAATGTATCAATCTCTGACAATATCGATGTCTATGCTTTATTTCTTACTATAACTATTCTTTATCTTTACTCTGCATAATCTTTACAATACCGAGTTCCATACTTTACTGTACTTTACTTTATCATACTCTATGCTTTACTTTACAGTACTCTACTTTACATTGCTTTACATTACAATACCCTGCTTTGCATTGCTTTACTTTACAATACTCTGCTTTACATTGTCTTACATTACATTACTTTAATGTGAGTTGGATTACGTCTTTTATATTACTATAATTTCCTTAAAGTTAGTTATCCTATGCGAGCTCGACTTTATTAAGTTGGGATGCCATGGGTGCCTCTCTGAATCTCTGAAGCCAGTAAGCCCAAAAGGGAAAAGGGGTGGGTGTTAAGACTTCACCCAGTTCGAAAGGTAGGGGGAATAATTCCTACAATTCATGAACAGTGATCAATTATGACATTTGTAGGTTCACTGTCTCCTCAGCTAGCTATCTGTGCCTCTGGCACAATATAATAATCTTTAAGGGAAGAAGTGTGACCTTTGCATCACCCTTCATTCGAGATATAAGTAGGAGAAGACATGAAATCTCAGGAATAGTGATCGTTGAAGACAGTAGCTTCGCTGTCCCCTCAGCTAACTACCTATCCCTCCTCTGCTTTAACTTTAATCTTTACTTTAACAATGGGGGCGGCACATAGCAATCTCATATCTTTATCTTTGCATTATTTATATTTGATTAACATGACATCTATGATTCAGAACTCAACTAGAAGTAAATCTTTGTACAATAGGACTCAACCAATATAAGTGAATTGGTTAGAGTCTCAGATTCTGAATTAAAATAACAATTTGATTCACTGTTGGAATCGATCGATCATTTCTGGACCGGTCGACCGTTCCTCTGTGTTCGGCCGAGCCGACCTCGCGGACTTGAATCGGTCGACCGTCACTGTGGGACCGGTCGACCGTTTTGGAATACAGGTCGATCGGTCCTCTTGGATCGGTCGACCCTCAGGTGTCTGTGGATCTCGATCGTGCCTACGAGTCGGTCGACCAATTACTTTACAGGATCGGTCGATCGGTCGTAAGATTTATGAGATGCGCACAGCGCGAAGGATCGATCGTCCGTTCGAAGAATCAGCCAATCGATTTCGAGACTGGATTTGTCTGATGACAGATCGGTCGGTCGACCGCCCTGTGAGACCAGTCGACCGATAGATCAGAACTCCGACGAGTTCTTTGTAGGAATCGGTCGACCGTTCTGAAATCGATCGATCAGTCCCCTCGATAAAACAGGGCCGCCGAACTTCTCCATTAATTCCGGCAGTCCTCCGGTCGTTAAACGACGACGGCAACAATACGAAAAATGTCGGAAATCATCTCAGGATCATAATGAACTAATTTTACATATCAAATAATCTCTATTTCTTCGTCTAGAGATTTAGAACGCTATGGTACCTCTATTTTCGCATTTTACGATCATCGGCGTTCTTGTGTTCTGTCTGATCATCGTCGGTCATCTCGGGGTCGATGGGAAGGAGCGCCCAAGTCGTGCGCACACCGAGGAGGTCGCCGGGCGTCGAAGGGTCGTCGGTCGATGTCGCACTCTGCTTTGCGTCGATCGTCGGTCGTTGGTTCGCAGGAAGAAGAAGACGAGGTGGCGGCCAGCTCCTAGGGTATCCAAGGGGTCGCAGAGGCGTCCCTTGTGATCCTTTTTATAGCATCGGCCGACCGACTCCGAGCGCGATCAGGGGAGAATTTCCTCCCCTGATCGGTCGTTTCCTTCTTGATCGTTTCTTTCTTTTTTTCATTTGAATTCGATTCGAATTCCTTGCCATAATTGAAATTGAATTTAATTTGGAATTGATTTCCATTAATTGTTTTGATTTTTCTATTAATTTTCTTATCAAAAAAATGCATCCGTTACAACAAGGAGGAGCACCTTCAGGTCAAGTGTGTTCATATGATCATATCTTAATGGCTGTTTTTTTTTCCAAATCTTAATGAATTGCCGAGCCATCTACTAATTCTCAAATCTTAATGGCTGTTTTTTTTTTCTTTAAAAAAAACTCAATGGCTGTAAGCAACTCTGTGGGTTCGTTCTCGTGAGTTTTAGCAAGGAAACCACCTGATTTTAGTTTCTGTGCATGATGTAGCTGCTGCTCCACCTATTCGGGTTAAATGGAGAGGGGGCGCCTGGTCTGCTTTGTTCTTGCAAATTCTCGCAAATGGCCAAACGAAATGCGCACGCATGCAAAAGGCATCACGTTGGTTATGTTGGCGATATGACATAGGGCGGTTTACACTCGCAGGCGGACGCGAACTAACACATAGTATTGCGAGCAAATAGGAGGAAGATTGAAAGCTTATAAAAAAGAAACTTGAACATCTGTCAACATCACCATATATGCATTAGACACCTTAGAATAGTGACGACATATGTCTTCATTTTAACATAAGAAGAGAGATGAAATTTGGCTAATCGCCTCGTATGAATAAATTTAGGTCTCCATTAATGATGACAAAGCAAGAGACAGTCATTCGTCTATTGCAACATTAGACAAAAACGCCTACAAATTTTGAGGTTGAAGGTAAAACTAATATGAATCCATCATCAGCAATTAGAAAATACCACATATTCAGAATGTCATGCAAAACAGAATCATCAACTATGAGGTTGAGGTTCCTAGTGCGTGGACAAGGTACATAACCCCTTAGCATCGTGAGAACTGAATCGTTTAGATGGATAAAATAGTAGAAAAGCATACGTTCAATTCTGTCATAATTATATATGCAAGAATTATTGATCAACCTAAAAAATTAATAACAAGCCGGACATGAACATATTGCTAAAAATGCTCCATTCAAAAAATTCAACTTCGGCTATGGGTTAAATCGACCAACCTAAAGAGTTGTTGATGCCTACCGGTCCGGTTCCACCATTGATCCAAATTGATCAACGGGTCAAGTCGGATCGATTGGACCGAATCCAAACAAGTTGTCCGACCAAATAATATAAATTGATAAAAATAAAATAAGTTAAATAGATTGTTATAATACTATTCATATACGATGTCTTGTATTACAAATACTTAATATAAAGTATATAATATAATAAATTAGAATAAAATAATTCAAATCAAATAGTAGTTAAACAAAAAACAATCTTATGAAGTACTTATAAATAAAAATAAATATTGATGCAATCTTATGTATACATATAACAATGAAGTATAAATTTAAACCATATATAAAATATATTTTTTTTAAAATTATTTTTATATTTTAATTTTTTTATTTAAAACTTGACACCTTCATGCTATTTTAAATGAGCTAGATTAATTTTATTATGGGTATATTATGACACCTTCATGCTCAGTTAAAATGAATCAAATCAGAAAATATCTTAGATCAATAAAAAAAATAAAGATAGATTTACAAATCTCATGAGACTATTAATATACACCATTGATTAACTGTGATGGTAAAGGGCTATTAATATTCACCTTTATATTGTTGGAATGGTGAGGTTATTAATACCCACATTATATTATATTATATTATATTATATTATATTATATTAAATTATATTATATTAGTGTTCATGAAGCCCCATTTTATAATTTTTTATCTTTTGACCTAACTATCATTCTTATTGTTCTCAATTTTTTTCAAATCAATATAAGAATAAAAGTATCATTTGACAATAAAACTTGTTTAAACAAATTTAAAATCCTAATATGTAAATAAAATATGGGTCTGGTACTGTGTAACTCGAATCCAATTTGAACAAAACTTGGCCCATGTTCATTTGAACTCGGACCTTGTTCTCTAGTAAGGTTTGCTGGCATCACCAACAAAGCCGATTAACATATGGGTGTAACATCCTCAAAATTTAGTCTAATTTTAAAGTCGAACTCTAAGTGGCACTATACTTACATAATTCCTCATTGATCTAATTACATATAATACTATAGAAAAATGTAATAATATGGAAACAATTATATAAAACATAATGGAAGATTTCAATTGCACATAAATCTCGAGATAACATTAAACTAACTCATAAGCCAAATAGGCTCTAACATAATAGACCAAATATAGGATTCAACATAATACATATAAGTATATAACATAAGAGTTTGCAAAATAGTTTATGACTCAAGGCTAAAAAGGAGTTCAACATCATAATACATTATTCTAAAAAAATATAAAATAACTTGAGCCACTCACCACCTTCGAGTCTAGACTTCTTCACCTGCACAGATCCATTGGATATAGAGAATTTCTTCCATTAGAGTATGTCAAGGTCCATGGACACTACAATCCTATGTCAAGAATTCTACATGACATGATATATGGAATTTACATAATACTATAATTAATAAAATATGCGTGCTATGAGCTACATCATGTACATGCATTCTATATGACATGTGAGAACCATTATGAAAGATAGCTTAATATATAATAGGAAGCATTTCATATGAACTTAACCTACTAAATGTTTAACATCTTTATTATAATACATCTTAGGCCTACTTTCTTTGGCATAGATAGTGATGCATAACGTTAACTTCTATATGTTTAAGTCCAAGTCATTACGTCTTAGTCATATAATATGAGCTTTTTCATCTTTCATATTTACTTAAGATAAATTATTATCTTATATGATTGATGAATCAAAAGAAGCACATCGGGGTAATACTTTAACCCCACTTTGAGCTCAACAGTGTGGGTGAAGACATCACTCAGACTCAACACTAAGTAGCGACGGACATTGCCTCTCTTAGGACACTAAATAGTTAAGTGTCTTCCTTTGGATTCAGCACTAAATAATTGACAGACATCGTGTTTCTTCAAGCTCAGTACTAAATGGTGACATGCATTGTGTTTCTCTTCAGACTCAACACTAAATAGTGGCAAGCGTCGTGTCTCTTCGGACTCAATACTAATAGTGACAAACATCATTTTTCTTTGGATTCAACACTAAATAGTGACATGCATTATCTCTCTTCAAACTCAGTACTAAATAGTAAGATGTATCATTCTTTCCCCATGTGATGTGTACTCAAGACGTTTTTATCCATCATTCTTTTAATTAAGGATAAAAAAGAGAAAAGAAGTCTAATAGTAAAATTTTAAAACTGAGGCCCAGCGCAGAACGATGGCCCATTGCATCTTCAAAACCTGCCGTGACGTTTCCGAATTCCGAGTTCCAAGATAACGTCCGAGAAAAAAAAAATCCAACCAACCTCCTCCTCTCCTTCTCTCTCGCCCACGTCCTTCCTCCAGCTCCCGCTATCGCATCCACCACCAAACATCGTTGTTATGCTCTCATGCTTCGCCTTCGCCCACACCCCTTCCCACTCCCATGGTCGCCCCGAGCTCGACTCTGTCGACGCCCTCCGCCGCGTCCTCCTCAACCCCTCCGCCGCGTCCTCCTCAACCCCTCCGCCGCCGCCGCCCTCTCCCTCCCGCAGCTCAAGCAATTCCACGCCCGCATCCTCCGCGCCGGCGATGGCACCGTTGCCTCCGAGGACCCTTCCCTTCTCCCTTCCCTCCTCATCCGCCACTACTCCTCTCGCCACCACCGTGGCGGCCTCGACCTCGCCTCCCGCCTCTTCGACTCTGCCTTCCCTTCGTCCTCCCCGCCGCCGCCCACCATCACCTGGAACCTCATCATCAGCGCCCACGCCGACGCTCCCGGAGAATCTCTCCGCGCCCTCCGCCTATTCCGACGCATGCTCTCGCTCGGCGTCCAGCCCGATAAGTTCTCCTTCCCCTTCGCCCTCAAGGCCTGCTCTAACCTCGCCGACCTCCGCGCGGGCAAGCAGGTGCACGCGTTTGCCATCAAGACCGGTTTTTGCCGCGACCGCTTCGTCCAGAACACCCTCGTCCACTTCTACTGCAGCGCCAAGGAGCCGGCGGAAGGACGCAAGGCGCTTGACAGAATGCGCGCTCGAGATGTCGTGTCGTGGACGGCGTTGGTTTCTGGCCTGGTGGCGTGCGGGGAGATGCACGAGGCGAGAGCCATCTTCGAGCTTATTCCCGTCCGGAACGTTGTCACTTGGACGGCAATGATTGATGGGTATAACAAGAATGATCTTCCGGACGAGGCATTTCAGCTTTTCCTGAGAATGCAGGATGAGGACGATGTGAGGCCGAATGAGTTCACGTTCGTCGCAATGGCAATGGCTTGCTCCCAGATGGAAAGCTTGAGATTAGGTCGTTGGGTGCATGCATTTGCTCACAAGAGCGGACAACTAGAGAGGGGAGTCTATGTGGGAACAGCTCTTGTGGATATGTACAGCAAATGTGGTAGCCTTCAGGATGCAATGAAAGTGTTTGCTCAGATGTCCTCACGAAGTCTGGCAACATGGAATTCCACAATTATGAGTTTGGCAGTTCATGGGCAGGGTGAGGAAGCAATTAGGCTGTTCAGAGATATGGAGAAGACAAATGTGATGCCGGATCACATTACGTTCGTAGGTGTGTTGCATGCATGTGCGAGAGGTGGGCTGCTTCATCAGGGCTTCAGCTTATTCACATACATGATGCAGCATTACCATATCAAACCTTGCCATGAACATTTCTGCTGTCTAGTGGAGCTTTTGGGCTCTTGTAGTGATATGGATGAAGCGATTCGGGTGGCTACAAAAGCCCTAAAACTTGATATCATGGCAGGTCAATTGCTAGTAAAAGCATGTGAAGCAAACGGCAGTGTTAAACTGGCGGGAGCTTTAAATGACTGCATTAACCGAGCGGAAGTGTGGAAACATTCTGCTTGTACAGCTATCTATGGTCATCAATGTTTCAAGTGGGAAATAGGGTAGAGAATTTTGATCATTCGTGTGGTTCTTCGCAGTATTCTGCTCTCAAGGAAAAGGTGAGGATGCAGGCATTATGATTTTTTTTGCATGAAAACAGATGATTCTCTTGCTTCTTCAGTGGGGAGTTTCTTCAAATGCTATTGTCACCTATTTTATAGAATTTTGGCTGTATTCCTCAAAAACATAAGGGATAATTCAAGCCGGTTAGAGATATTGGCAAGAAAGGGGCTGGATGTCCTAACCACTCTCATAAGAGCCTCTAAAGTATCTGAACAGCCTGCATTTAGCCCTGTCACATAGCTTTTTTCAAAGAATAAAATTGTTCGTCAGCTGATTAAGATATATAGTAGCTGCTGCTGGCATCTACCTTCATCTTAGAGAGCACCATTCCACCCAACAGACTATTCCATTTTCCTTCTCTGATTTTTTGAGGCATATGGGAGGTAAGAATTATATATGATGTTCCTTTGCACTGAGCACAGTCTCAGAGCAAACTATTACTTTGCAGTTTGTAATTTGTGCCAAATTCAAACTTCAGGGGATATGAAACCCATTATCTGATCCAACTTCCAAGTTAACCACATCGCGGCAAACACTACCATGTGTCCATTTCTTATAAGTTTTATACATAAATTCCAATGAAAGTCCAGTGAGCAAATATGAAGCACTGGTCAGTTGGAAGTTATACTTATATCCATGTTGTGGCATTTTATTGTCATAAATTCTTTAGTTAATGTAATTGGTGATTTTTTTAATAGTAGTAAATACTTGTTTCAGGCTTTTGTATTCATTTCAATGCTTGTAAAGAAGACCTCTGTTGTATTACTTTGCCGTGCACTTCTTTTTTTATGATGGACCTGTGTGACATAATTTGGTAGCATGTAATCCCAAGGGAATTTGAAGCAAGCTTCACTTCCATTATCGATTGGTTGCACCTTTCTCGAACCTAGTGTTCCCTCTTTTGCAGCCAAGGAAATCAAACTGATTTGTCATCCAGAATATATCAATGTGCATTTTCTTTGGCAAATTGCATCCAGATCAACATGGCACAAGAATATGTGATTAGTATAGGAGTGTTATTTGCAGAGGGTAATGCTTCAGTTCTAGATGCGGCAGGTGCACCAGGAACAGCATCTGGGAGACAAAGTGCAAAGAAGATTAGAAGGCCAAAAGACGGAAGTGAGGGCATCTCTGCCAAGCTTGGAATGAAGGCCATCTTTTATGAGAACATGTCATACTGCAGGTTCTTACCTTTCTCTAGAAGTACCTCCCCTATCCTTCACTCTTTCCCACTTGTGGCCTTGTTGTCTTCCTCCAGAGGGCAATCCTCTTTAGTTAAAGCCTGTCATCTCTATGCTGTAAAGATATCAAGAGCAAATGACTAAATCAGCAGTCTTGTCATGCCTGCATCTATAACTTGCCAGCTATAGGTAAATCACAAGACATGAGCGCTGCATAAGAGAAACCAGACAGACGATCGTCAAATACATAGCGTTTGATTTGTGTTCGTGGCAATGGCCGACTCCCGTGACATGAGCTGGGTGGTGGACGTCCGTAACCAGCTCGCGAACAGAGACCCCTCGAAAGAGCATGAAGCATGGTCGAAGCAATCCATATACAAGGTTCCTACGTGCGTCAAAGATTTGAACCAGAAGGCTTACAAGCCTCAGGTGGTATCCTTTGGACCTTATCACTATGGCGAGGTTGATCTGATGCCCATGGAGGAGCACAAGCGCCGAGCCCTCCTCCACTTCCTCAAGAGGGCCAAGAAGCCCCTTCATGAATTCGTCCAGGCACTGGAGGAGGTGGTGGACACGCTGCAGGATGCCTATCAGGGTCTTGACGACGAGTGGGCAAAGGACCAAGACAAGTTCTTGCAGCTCATGATCCTCGACGGATGCTTCATGCTCGAAGTCATGCGCACCGCCACCAGCCGGCTGGCCAGCGACTACGCCAACAGAGACCCCATATTTAGCAGCCACGGCATGCTGTACACTGTCCCCTACATAAGGAGAGACATGCTGATGCTCGAGAACCAGCTGCCTTTGCTGGTGTTAGAGAAGCTGGACCACGTCGAGTCTGGCAAAGCAAAGGTAGCATTTCAAGTGTACTCATGATTGAATATTTTTACTTGTACATATGCTCAGGAAGAACAAAACACTAAAATAATACACGGCTGATGTTCCATTCAATATGAATATCGCAGAGGGAAAACCACATAAACAAGCTGGTACTCAAGTTCTTGGCCCCTAACGCGAGGCCGCCCATGGCAGGAGCCGGATTGGGCCTCCACCCACTAGACTTATACCGCAAGAGCCTCCTCTACGGCCCCCAGCACCGCTCGACGAACCAAGGGATCGTTGCGTCCGAGGACGACGACGACGACATCATTCCGTCGGCGATGGAGCTGTACGAGGCCGGGATCCGGTTCAAGAGGAGCAAGACCGACAGCCTCCGGGACATCACGTTCCGGAGCGGCGTCCTGAGCCTGCCGGCGATCGCGGTGGACGACGCGACCGAGTGCACGTTCCTGAACCTGATGGCCTTCGAGCGCCTGCACGTGGGGGCGGGCAACGAGGTCACGTCCTACGTGTTCTTCATGGACAACATCATCGACTCGGCCGAGGACGTGGGCCTGCTGCACTCCAAGGGGATCATCACGAACGCCGTGGGTAGCGACAAGGCCGCCGCGAAGCTGTTCAACTCCCTGTCCAAGGACGTGGTGCTGGACGAGGAGGACGCCCTGGAGGCGGTCCACCGGAGGGTGAACGCCTACTGCCGGAAGAGGTGGAACATGTGGAGGGCTAACCTCATCCACACCTACTTCAGGAGCCCCTGGGCCTTCCTCTCCCTCGCCGCCGCCATCTTCCTCCTCGCTCTCACAGTTGCCCAGACCGTCTACTCCATCTTAGGCTACTACAAGCAGGACCCCGCCGGCGATTCACCGATGGCTGCTCCGTCGCCCCAGTGACGACCCACTTTATTGGATATATATATATATATATATATATATATATATATATGTATGTATGTATAATATATGCCTGGCGATCCACGTCTTGCTTCTCCATGCACGTTAACTCTCGTCTATTTTTATTCCACAGTTTAATTTTCCCCTAGATCCCTGTTGTCATTTTATCACCCATCTGCATGTTACACGAAATATGATGAATTTTAAGGATATAACAATTTTCTGGTTGGACTCATTTTTCTCTTTTATTTTTCACTAATTTGAGGTCCTTTTTTCTTTTATTGTTCCGATCGATCTTCGGGAAAAACATCCAACTTTGGAAACTTACACATCCAAATCAAGTCTAGCAGGCTCTTTCCGCCTTCAACATAGCCAAGGACAATGCATGATTTTCCATCTCAGCAAGTAAAGAACCAAAACTAAGTTTAGTTCGAACGGAGGTGTGAGTGTTTAACGCAAGATTTTTAATTAATTTCCATTCCAAACATCAAATTAATTAGATATTCATCGGAAAAAAATTAAGTAGAGGTTATAAAATATTAAAGCATCACACTCACGTAGATTGCGTGATGTATGGTAGGATGCCACTTGAGATAGTAGCTTTTGGATGTCTCCATTCTCGCTTCAAGAAACATTATCGTTATTTCATTCTATCCGTGATTATAGTTATCTAATAAAATGAAGCAATAATAATGTAACTTCTTGTATGAACTGCATCCTTTGTAGGACCTAGGATTAACATAAAAATAAAAAGTTCTTTAGCCACACAAGACTGACAAGAGTAAAAACAATCAACTGTTAACACCTTGTACCTACACAGATGATGCATTTATGTAGGTCGCGTGATCCTTAAAGTTCTGTCTCGAGTGAAGAAATGGCCAGAGAGTATATATTAATTTTTTTTTCAATAAAAAAATTAAGATCAACACAAGAAAATGCTAACATGACCTATGGAGACAAAAAGGACCGGATGGCTAATATATGCTCTCTCCTTTTGCTAGGGGAAGAAAAAAGGTTAGAAAACTAACGATAAGGTAGACGTAGATCCTGTGACAAAATTGTTGCGAGTCTCGTGTGAGACATTCTAACCTGATCTCTCAAATACAAATAGATTACGGTAACAGTCAACTCGTGATGTTTCAACTTTCAAGCAGTTGAAAGTTCCTGAGGTCTCACTTGGAGACGACCAGCTAGATATAGAAAAAGTTTACGCCTTTGTGCATCAATGTCAAGATGGCCGAGTTGGTCTAAGGCGCTAGTTTCAGGTACTAGTCCGAAAGGGCATGGGTTCGAATCCCATTCTTGACAATTTTTTTCCTTTTTTTTTTTGGGGGTTCGTCTTTCTATATTATGTTTTCTTATTACAAGGAAATGCTCATTCGCTAACCCTGATCTCAAAGTCTTCGAGTTGGTTTGTTAAATTTGTTCCACCTCACTTTCATATCCACCAGTCATTATGAGGAATTTTTCTTCTTCTTTATTTAATTGTGTCATCTTCATAACGAGTTTAATTTAAAGCCATGGGTACATGTTTGAAGTAATTGTGTTCATTTTTTGTACAGCATGTCATTTGATTAATAGTATGATCAAATTATCATTCGAGCCACAAGACCAATTAATTCGTACTCATCAAACTAATCCAACCATTCAAAAAAGACAAATAAATAAATATTCATGAAAATGTTAATTGAATATATATATATATATTGAAAATTAAAAGAAGTTACAAATGAAACAAATCTCCTAGTCTTTACTAGTTTGAAAAGTAAAACTCGCAAACTATGAAGTTTTTGTTATAAACTCTGTAAATGAGATTGACAAGAACGTGACGAGTTGTGCTTCTAATCTTCTATCATCCCCTCCTTGTTTTTCCCTCCCCTGTTTTTTTTACTCCCTTTCTCTTTCTTCTTCTTTTTTATTTAAATTTTTTTTTTTACTTTGCAGGTTTTTGTTTCTTTGTGCTTGCAATTATACAAATGGAAGGCTGCTCCGTTTGAGTATTTTACCCTCGCTCCCATCCCATGTCAGTCTACGACCACCACCACCATTTTGACGTCCTATCTCATGTCCTGCCTCTGGTCTCTGCCCCTGGCTCTGACTCTGACTCTTGCTGGGCGAGCAGAGCATCAGGGGCACGGCGACAAAAGCGAGCAGGGGCAGAGCGCCATTGGGGGGGGGGCTCCGCTGTCCAGGGCCTCTTCATTCATTTCTTTTCCATTTTAGGTCCGAGGAGGAGAGCCACCGCCCACGACAGCGATGGATCTCTCTCAGCTTACGACATGGCGTTAGGCTCCTCCTGTGATCCCCTCCCCTCTCCCCTGTCTCCCCTCTCCATCTTTCATGTGTCCTCCTCCTCCTCATTTGCGAGTAGTAGTTACTTGTTGTTGTTACCTGTTTACACATGCAGAGGATATACTAAGAAGGCAAGCTGAGACTGAGTTGAGTCGCCTCCTCCTCGCCAAAAACAGAGCAACCATCTTAAATACGGGGCCATGTGATGTGAATGAAGCGGATCTCGCCCCTCCATGGCATGGATCCACTGGATATATTATAATGGCGCGCATCATCCTTTGCACGTTCCGTCACGCATCAAACGAACCAATGTTTATCTCTCTCTCTCTCTCTCTCTCTCTCTCTCTCTCTCTCTCTCCCCCCTCTCTGTCTCTTTTTTCTCTGTCCCATGAGTCCATATTCCTACATGCTCTGCCTTCTTTCACCACGCGCAGCGCTCTCCATTCTCCACCACTCGGCGTATTCAGTGCAGAGAAAAAGGGAGGAAAATTTTATAAAAGAAAAGAAATATTAAGCAGCGTGTTATTTATGGGGAGAGAGAGAGAGGGAGAGGGAGAGGACGGATCATAAAAACATTGTCCGCAGCTGGGCAGCACGGACCAGAGTTGGCTGCGTACGAGTCATTATTGTCTTCTGCCCACTGCTCCCGCGGTTGTCTGTCGACTGAGTTGTGTCACTTGCCAGATTGGGCGCACGGTTTGCGTTACCACCACTATCTATACGATATATAAATTAATATATATATCGATATCTCAATTAATTTTTAAAATAAAAGTGTATATGTACAGTAATATTTTTTAGATAATTAATGTGCATATTGAGTTACAAGTACATTAACGTTGATATATATATATATATATATATTATGTCTCTACTCGTATGCGTTATTATTCAGCACAATGATCGATCGAGATTGAAGAAGAATTTGATTGGACCAGTAGCTTGATCGGACTGCCTTGAAAGGAAGTGAGCAGTATTTTATGTTTGGTTTGATCCAACACAAACTTGCTTGCGACCAATTTGCAAGTTTACTTTCTTTGGATTATTTGCAGAGAGAGAGAGAGAGAGAGAGAGAGAGAGAGAGAGAGAGAGAGAGAGAGAAGGACATGCACATGGAGCTGAGGATGATCTCAGCAAGCGACCTCGTCCTGGTCGGTTTGGGAGGATTCTTAGTTAAGTTGATGGGGGCGGGCGAAGTGATGCCGAGGTCACTCGAGAGGAGATCGATGCTCTCTTTCCACGGAACTCCGTTCCAAAAAATATTAATTAATTATATGAATATAATTTGAAATTTTCTTCATCGACATCGCTAAACTATAAACTTAGTTTGGAAATCACTTCTAAGGAATTAAAATACATGCTCTACTCCATTCCACAATTCAAACTTAGCTCGACTAATTTGTTTTCCCCTATTATTAATTAATCTTAATATTTTTGCTTGCTCAATTGTATTTGTTAGCATTTTAGATGATTTTGAAATAGAATAAACTTTTAATGATAACTTATGCATTCTTTTTGCGCTTTCAAATATTTGAATGATTGAATATATATGTGGTTATATTGTCGCTTGAAAAATATTAATTAATGCCACTTTTTTTAATTAGTGATGAATATTTTTTACTTTTATTTAATAAAATGAAATGATAATAATATTTTTTAAAAATGAAAATAATGACACCTTTATTATTTTATTTAATGCTTATGCATATTTAGCATTTTTTAGAAGGACAAGGGTGATTTGAGTCCCGGGCAGGAATGAGGTAAGTTTTTTTTCCCACCTCGATTTTCGGGAAGCGGAGCCGATTGCCCAACTCAGCGCGGCGCTAACGGTTGTGCGCATCATCGTGAATCGAGTTCTCGATTCACCATGGCTTCGATTAATCTAATGTCGTTCCGGATAGCATGCCTGACTATGGCTTCGATTAATCTCAACGGAAATTTTTTGCACTCGCCGAAATTCGAACTCGAGACCTATGCGAAATGAGGTAAGTTTTTTTAAGGAGCTTCAAAGAGACCAGGATTTCATATTCATCCAAATAAAAATAATGTATATATGCATGTCTAATGTTCTTTCTTTATTGTACAGTAAAAAAAAAGGGTCTAGAAAATATGGGCGGACCCAGGTACATGACGAGGGGCCAAGGCCCTCCAAATTTTTAAATTTTTATTAAGTATATATGTTAATATATAAATTTTAAGATTATAAATAACATTGGGCCCCTTAAATAAAATATATATGGAATACGAACCTAATCTTAGCCCTAATGTGGTGGTTGGTTCATTTTTTTATACATAAAGAGGTGTATAAATTTAATGCAAAAAATTAAAATTGATAAAGAAGTATGTGATTTCTCGATCGATGGATGTCAACTTTAAACTTGATGAATTGCTTGGTAGAAGAACAAATACAAACAATCATCATTAACTTTATTTTATTATTTTCTCCTCAAAAGAAATCATTAACTGTATTTTCCTTGTCATTAGCAAGAACATTCCGAAAACAATTTTGTTATGGCTCTCACTGGGAGAATATTTTAATTCTATAACCAAACAATCCCGATATCCTTATCAATGTCCACTCCTCATTCCGAGTCTAATGTAAAGTTTGACGAATGTGTCACACAAGGTGCTCACTATTTATAACGTTTTTTCTGATGTTAAAACATTAGGCCTAGACATTTTTCTGATGATACTCATGTGTTAACACTCGAATGCTCGAAAAAAACGCCACCCATTACTTTTAGGGATAATTTTCTAGTACGTTATTGATTTTTTTTCTCATCAAATGTGTTTTCTATTTACCACTAAAATATTAAAATGATTATTCAAATTTTCTTTTCGTTAAAGTCAAATTTTCCATTATCTTTGATATTTTCCATATTTATCGAATTGCATTTTTAAGTTTAAGGTGATTTGAAAATAAAATAACTTTTAAGGATAACTAATGTAGTCTTTTAAGTATTATCCTTTATTAATCAAAGATATATTTTTTGGGGCTTTTTTACTTTTTTTTTCTCAGTACAAAAAATAGAATAGAATGTGTAATTAGATAAATAAAAGAAACTAAGGCAAAATATAAAGAAAAGATGGTGGTAAAATGGAAAGGTTGAAATAATTTAGAAGAGGTATTTATAGTTGAGAGACAAAAAATGGAAAAAGCATAGTCTAGGAGAGGAAGACGAAAAGAGTTTAAAATTATTGAAGTTTCCATACTTCTTGAATGATTTTAAATGTATAAATTTTATTGCATATGATTCTTAATATAAGAATGAAATATTTTTGTGTTAGTGATTTTATTAAAAGTGGCACTATTGTCACTTTAAAAATATTATTATGACTTTATGTCGAGTGAAATATTCATTACTCAGCATGAGATAGTCACAATATTTTTTAAAAAATGACAATAATATTTCTCTTTATTAATAAATGACTTTGAATGATTAATTATAGGTGCTATTATTTTATTACTGCTTATAAATGTTAACATTTTGCATAAGTAGATGGAATCAAAGGGTTAGAGTCAGGGTTTCACTAAAACAAGATGGAGTGCCGAACGATTTATGTAGAAGAGAAAAAAAAAATCAATCAACTCATTTTAAATTAATGTGTAGCATAAAAATACCAACAAACATAAGGAGTACACAAAATGGTAAATTAAAGTGTCTTCCACAAAAAAGGATAAACCTTATAAAGGAAAACAAAAATAATTTAGACCGCTTAGATAGAGTATCACTATCTAAATTATCAATAATATCGTATTATAGTATTTGATAACTATTGATAATATAAGTTATGATTAAAATAGATAGATATCAAATTATCAAAATATTTTTAAAATTGTTTTAAATTTTCGTCACATAGTACTATAAATAAATGAAGCAAAAAAAATAAAAAAATATTAAAATAAGATGAAGCAAAATTAAGAGTCATTTGTAACAAAAATAAATAATACAAAATATGAGATTGAATGATATTTTATTCATTAATAAAATATTTAAAATTAAAAATTTTGATTGAACGAACATTTTTGTTAAAATTCATGTCAAGCAACTAATAAATTGAAAAGCCTATTACCTGCATACAATTAAAATTATTGATAATTATCAAACATGATAATGTGATGGGTCTTGAAAATTTTAAATAAAATAATCAAAAATTTATTTAGATTATTTCGTACAAAACTGTCTAAAAAGTTAAAATGCAAACCATTTTGAAAACATTAATTGATAGTTTTAAAGTAAGCATTCATATTAATGAAGTATGATTGAGATGGTTATCAAGTGGGCGATAATTTAATAATATCAAATTTAATTAATAATAAATTTGATGAGCTTCATTTGTATTTTAAATTAATCATGATCTTACTATTATATGTCGGAGGCAAAGTGATTGTATAAAGAATCCAACTTTGTTTTTATCCTAATAATTATTTTTTCATTAAAAAAATTATGAACATAATGCAAGAATTTTAAATATTAAAACTCGTTCATCAAAGTAAAATAATGTAAATTTTTATATTTGTAACACTTTTTGGGCGTTTTAAAAATAGACATACATACCAATATCAAAAGTGATTCCTTTAGGTTGTTTTGACATGGAGAATGAACTAAGGCCAAAATTTGTCTTAGTTCCGGATTGTTCACTCAGTTCAGATCACGTGACGAGTGAAGAGAACAAAAGTTCTCGCTGACATTTTTTGTTCTACTTTCAAGTTTTTATTATATTTTAATTAGTGAAATATTATTAATTTATATTTAATTTCAATATTATTCATTAAAATAAATTTATATTATCCAAAAAATAATCAATTATAATATTTATTTATTAATATATTATCATTCAAGTTATAAAATAAATTATTTAACTTGATATAAATATTTTTTTATAAATTATAATATTAATAACATATGAAAATAATAATATTATTTTCATAAAGTATAAATGATAATATTAATATAATATTTTCATAAATTATTATTTTAACTAAATAAGGACATAATATTTTAATTTATTATAATTTCATATCTCATTAAATAATAAATTATAACTCTAGTTCTTAAATTTTATCCAAACATCTAATAAAACTTATCTATGAAATCAATTTTTAATAATCTCATTATTATAATTTTTATTCAAAACATCAACCCTAAACTTTTCTATCAATTAATTCTTAAAGAGCAATGAAAACTAAGCTTCTATGTCAAACACAGTAGTGCTAAGACACGGTCCTAACTCCTAAGGTATTCAAGTTGAATATAGAAAATTTTTTCTACAATCTTACTTCGTGAGCACCGCTCCACTAAAAGCGCGAGCATAATGCCGCCCCATACTTTTATAGAATATGTAATTTTAGTTTTAGCATTCATTGGGTTCGGATGCTGAATCCAACCAGATCCTGGGGATGGTTGGATCAATGAATGAGGGTGACTAACACGTAGGTGGGAGCAGTGAAGGCGACGCCACGACTAGATTGTTGCAGGCGCCCCCCCCCCCCCCCCCCCCCCCCCACCACCACCGCCACCGCCACCACACACCCATGAGGAGAGCTCGAGTGGTCGCGCGACTCGCGCCCACCGCTGTCCGCCCGGGTGGCGGACCCGCCGAGGGAGCGTGCGCGGGTGCACAGGCGCCCTCGTCGGCTTGCTGCAGTCGAGCAAAACCTTGCGTGGCCACTTATTTCTGTAGGGCTCTTCCGCTGCGCAACGTCTCGAACAGATTACAGGCACTCACATGACCGCCCCCAATAAAAGAGCCTACCGCTGGCCCTAGGCACATGCGCACACACAGAGAGATAGATGAATGTGGAATTTAAAAAGATTTTGCCATTACTGTACAATTGTTAATGGCGAAATAGTTTAATTAGCAGCGGCACTTTTGTGGTTAAAAAGGAGTGAGGCCGGGATGTGCGGTCCTCGCCCTCTCTCACATATTGCTACCTGTGGCCGGCCATCCTGCTGCTCAAACGAACAGCAAACGCAGATGGCATCTTGATTCTTGGGAGTCAGAAAGTGCAACGTCTTTCTATCACCTCTCCCCCTTTTCTTCATGCTTTCTTCTCCATTTTTTATTTCATTCAGCTAGGAAACAGAACATTGTCTCAAGGGCTATCGACTAAAGGCTTCTTATGCCAGGGGCCAACCACATCACTGAAGATGAGGGGGTGCAAAGATATCCAACGAAAAGAAAATAAGAAGTATATATTAACGAATTAGCAAATCGAGTTTGGACATTATTGAAATAGAAAAAAAATTCCATTCTATTTATTTTTGAAAAAATAGATACAAATATATATTATAAATATGTGTGTCTGGGTGGCATCAATGACGAAGCGGCCAAGGACTCCTGGCTCGGATATCTGGCTTCCGGGGTCCAACCAAAGCACAAGTAGACAAAATCCATCATCACATCATGTAGCCCACTCTGGTGAGAGTGGTGGAGACTTCGCTCTCAAACTCACTATTAATAACTGCAGGCAGCGATACCGATCCCATCTCAGATTTCGATAAGTGCATGGAGGGCTTAAAAGAGGATGCAGATGGACTCTGCACGGTGCGACAGCAAAAATGGTCTTCGAGGTCTCAAAAGCAGCAGGGGACCAGCGATCCATGGCTCGCTCCACCATCATCAACCTTTCTGCTGTTCGTTGCAGACGACCACATTTGTTTACTTTTATTTTTTGAAGGGTCCTCTCCATCATCACCGTCGTCGTCGTCATCCTTGCTATCTACCATTGCAGATTCAGAACAGAAGATGCTATGGGATGCATGCATAATTGCATACGTACGAGCATATGCTTTGTGTCACAGAACTACGTACAACTAACATTGCTGCACCACTCATGATGGAGAAGAAAAGCGAATCGAAACAATGGCAAATCGAATTGTATACGCAACGCAATCTGGAATCCGACCGTGTACTAAACAGTATAACCAGAAGAATTGGGCTGTCACGGACTCACGGGTATACAGAAGAGGCTAGAACAAGCGCAATAAACTGGTCACGAAAACTTGATCCGAAACAGTAACAAAAATTTTGAAAAAAAAAAAGCGAAGAAAACATTAACAAGACGTATGGATCATGGAATGGACGGAGGGGCGGCTGAGGGGAAAGTTAATGGCCTAACTTGCCCAGCTTGTTGCTCGCGTTAATAGCGCTGATGGCGTTGGTCGCGGCGGCGGACGCATGGGCGTGGCTCTTGATGGTGTAGAGGGATTTGGACGAGGCAGCAGGCCGGAACGCTCTCATGGGGCTCGCGAACGCCCAGCCCCAGTGCCGTGCCCGGCCGTGGGGAGTGGCGGCCGCATTGTGGCCTCCCCGTACGTCGGCGGCCGCGGTGGGGGTCGCGGATGAGATCCTGCTGCTGTTGTCGAAGTCGTCGTCCACAGCAGCGGAGAGCCAGAACGAGGAAGCCAGTGCCATGCCGAAGCCGCCGAACAGTCCGCCGCACTTAATCCGCTCCTTCATCCGGCGGCGTTGCTGTTCGTCGTCGTCCTCGTCGTCGCCTCGGTCCAAGCGGAGGGACATCTTCGGCTTCGACTCGCGATGGGACTCCACCCGCCGGAGGGTGCAGTCGCCGAATCCCGTGGAGATGCGCTCCAGGAAGTCCCCCGAGAAGCTCCTGCTGCCGCAGCCCACTGATCTGGATCTCTCCACTTTCCTCCCGAAGGATGATGACGTCGCCTGGCTCCCGTTCATCGGACTCTCCGATGAATCGCCTGAGATATGTTCCGACCGCCTGGGAGCAGCCATCTTAACGCCGGGATCTTTGTCATCAGTTGCTGCGTGTTGTTGCGGCTGCTGCTGCAGTTGCTGCTTGTTGGCTTCCCTTTCTCCAGCGCCCGAGTAGGACGATGTGGATCTTCTCCTGTTGTTATTGCAGTTGCTGGTGGTGGTGTTGGAAGTTGAGGAGGAGGTGGCCGTGGACGATGAGGAAGAGGATGAGAGGTAGAGAAAGGACCAGAAGCTCTTCTTGCGGGGACTATCCGCTGTCAAGGAGTCTGATCCATGGCGAGCGCCGCCTTCCGCGTGGCCCCCGACAGGTCTCGTCGCCACGGACTTGCTTCTCTTCAGGACCACAGTAGCATTGTTGCCGGCTATCGCTGGGGCAGGTGCCAGAGACGAGGACGTGCAGGCAGCGACCGCGGAAGCCGTCACCTTCCTGCTGCCGACGCCACTGCCCCCGGCGCTACCGCCGCTGCCGCTTTTCTTCTTCTTGTGTCCATTGGCGGACAGGATAGGGATCCTGGTCCGCGCGCCGCCGCCGCCGATGTTACCGGTTCGAGAAGAACTAGAGGCGGCGACGCTTCCTAATCCGACACCACCTCCTGCAGCGGAGGGAGCGTCGGCGGAGCGGAAGGAAGCGGCGGCGGGAGATGAGGAAGAAGAAGCTGAGAGCGGAGGCTGGAGGGGGAAGAAAGGACCGGTCAGCTTAGAGGAGGTGACCAGCTTGCCGAGCTTCTCCTGGAGGCAGAAGGCGCAGATCCCTCCGGGGTTGCTCCGGTAAGGATGGTCCATGCACTGCATCCCGTCGCCCATGTCGTCCGCCTGAAGCACTCCCACCGCGCCGCCCTTCTCGCCCATCTCCTCTTCCTCCGATCTAAAGATCCCGTCTGCTTACTGCTGCGCCGCCGTCGTCGTCGACGTCGTTGCCGTCGTACGCATGCAAGCTGCACGTAGGCCTCTCGCGGAGCGCAGGACGACGGTGAAGAAGGAAGCTACAGGGCAATGGGGGAAGGGGAGGAAAAATAGGAGACAGCAGCAGCAGAAGCAAAGCAGCAGCGGCAAGAGTTAGCACTTAGCAGAGCAGGTTGGTCGCGGTTGGGGCGAGGTCGAGTCAGGTCCCCTTTGAATTAATAATTTATTTATCATTCTTATGATAATATATTATTGATAAATAATTTATTGTTATTGCTGCCAAAAAGGAAATTATTTATTGGTATTACATGATGGAAGGGCCGCGAGAGCACGTGGACGCTCGGCTTATTTATTGGAGGTTTGACCGGACCGAGCCAAGCTGGCTCAGACCACTTGACTCGACTCGCCCCTTCACCGAAGGAACAGTTTCCACGCCCTCGCCATTAATTTTATCTAGTTTTTTTTCTTATTTTCGTATCTGTTCCCTCGGAAATATAAGAAATAGGTAACGTCATCCCCTCATCGAAAATTTGCGAAAAAATTTTCTCTGTTCAAAATTATTAGAGTTATTTTATAATTCTTCTTTAAATTATCATGATTTTTTATGTTTAATCTCAAATTATAAATTTATTTTTTATTCTTAAATTATCGCGACTTTTTCATTTTAGTCCTCTCATTACTTCTACTACGTCTTCCCTTAATTTTACTTTTTTTAATTTCTAAATAATCCCTCCCTCTAGAAAAACATAAAATAATAAATAAAAAGAATATGTTGGAAGAATTAAAGTGTTAAAAAAATTTATTTATAAAAAAACTAAATTATCTTCTCCTGGTTTTTTTTTTATTTTTTATTTAATATGTTATGGAGGAGGGGTAATTTAGTCTTTTTATAAATGAAAAAAATTAAAAGTAACGAAAAATGTAACAGAAGTTGACGAAATGATTAAAGTGAAAAAATTATGATAGTTTAGGGATTAAAAAATAAGCTCGTAGATTGAAGTTAAATGCAAAATATCGTGATAGTTTATGAGAGATTTATGGACATAATTCAAATTATTAACATGGAATTGAAAATTATATGAACTTAAAATGGGTCCTCGTATTATAGATTAGAATATTAAATTTATTATAAATTTACTTTAAAATTTTATTCCGAATCATTATTGATTTATAATAGGTATACTAAATCAAAGTCCAAATAAAAAAGAATAAATATACATTTTTTCTGATTAAAAAAGATGATTTCAAAAAATAAATCTGGAATTGTTGACATTCAATGAACCACTTTAGATACAACTTTTAATATTGTCAAATAACTTTAATTAAAAAAATTGCTTTTACTGTCATGAATCTTTGCATTTTTATCTTGAATTATTTTCATAAACCACATCTAAAGTATTACGATTTTTCACACCTGATTTATGAATTTATTTTTTTGAATCCCTAATCTATCGTAATTTTTCTAATTTAATTCTTCTGTCGACTTCTGTCATTTTTGTCATTAACTTTGTTATAAAAAGTCAAAATTACCTCCCCTGGTCAAGGGCGCCTTTCCCTGCTCATGTCGACGGAGGGAAAAGGGGGGTTTGCCCCCCTGCTGCGATGCGATTAGCAACCATCATTGGTCGCAGCTCACACGCGCAGGGGGGTCTCCCCCTGCTGCGACGCCGGCGACCTTCGCTATCCTCCGTTGCTTTGGGAGAAAGTTGTTGTGCTCCACCTCCATCAACTCACGACGCCATTCGCGGATCAACCTCTCGTTGCCCCTAACGTTGCCTCGCCACTTTTGTCATATCTAGCATTGTGCGCCATCTTGACATCTGCCTACATCACCACGAAAATAGATATGTGCAACAGCCGCCTCCTTGTTCAGCCTTGCACGTAATCGTCTTTCCCTGTGCGCGTCAACACAGGGGATACTGGGGAGGTCCCCCCCGGGACTGGCGAAGGTCGCCAATGTCGCAGCACAGGAGCAACCCCCTGCGCGGACCAGTTGCAACTGGCAATGGTCGCATCGCAGCAGGGGGCGACCCCCTTTCCCCTACGCCGACATGCGCAGGGAAAGGGGGGATCCCCCCGCTGCGACCAGGGAAGGTCACCCGTGTCGCAGAGGGGGCGACCCCTCCCCCCCCCAGGGGTCGTTGATCGCGTCGCAGAAAGGGTCATCACCACGGCCATCGCCGCAACAATGATGACAAGGAGGAGGAGGAGGAGCGCCACCTCTATCAACCACGGGGCTGCCATGCGTCGCAACTTCCTTCGTCATCCTACTATGGCACGGAGGACGAGTACGGCCGTCCCGCCTGCTTGTCGATGCCCACCTTGGCTGTGAATGTGACAGCCATGAGGATGAGTATGGCCATCCTCCTTACCATCCCGTCCAACATGGGCCCCATTACGGTGGCGAAAGACGGAGGATGAATACGGCCGTCCGCCCAATCGCCCCAGGAGGAAGACTATGGCCGCCCGCCCGTGTAGTACACTTCCCCCGAGAGCGATAGCTGTAGCCCACGCTATGGAGAGGAGGATAGGTATGATAAAGGGTAACTTTGACTTTTTACAAATGAAAAAAATGAAATTAACGGAAAATATGGTAGAAGTCGACGAAATTATTAAATTAAAAAAGTTGCGATAGTTTAAGGATTCAAAAATATAAATTCATTTAGGGTTACATATGAAAAATCGTGATAGTTTATGATGATTTATGAAAATAACCTTTTTATCTTTAATCAAAGTGCACCATCAATTTGTCGACAACACCATTATTATTTAGAAAATGATAAGTGCGGCGGTCGATGCATGTTCCATTTTCATTTACATTCATTTGCACGTTCCATGATAGGTAAAAAAAAACAAGGCAAGTCAAGTCCCATTGCACTGATATTATCTCAACCTTGTGAGAACGAAGAATTTGGAAAATACCGAGACACTTCCTTGTGCATTCAGAGACTTGTCATTTTTAAATGCCTAGAATTGTAATTTCTTCTTAAAATTTTTAAAGGTGCCACTATTATCACTCTAAAATATATATTATATAAGGGTAAAAATGTCTAACACTAATAAAAGGGAGAGTGACGTTAATATTTTTTAAGTGGCAATAGAACTACCCATTTTTAAATGTCTAAGATATAATTCTGTCCTCAGACCAATGGCTAGAAAAGTGTGTTGATAACGACCAAATAACATAATTAGACGTAACAGCCAACTTGCGCGATTGGCCCATTTTTATGGTAACCCAAAGGTTGGAGCCCTAAAGTACTCTGTTTTCTCATATGATCTCTCGTCAATTTATTCTCGAGCCAACAAGTGGTTAATTACAAATAAAGATTACTATACATCATCTCGCTCGTCAAATCCATCTGATGCACATCAATCAATCGACTGATGATGACGTTACAAAGAAAAAGACATTCGAGACCGTTGAGGGCTGAGAAGTGAGAACAACTTAAATCCATAGATATATCAAAATCAGATGACAAACATGTTGCTCTAACTTTACATGATTTTCAGCTCAATAGATGTTGATGCAGATGCAAAAGATCGCTTCCTTAAACAGTTGGAGCTAGTAACAAAGATTTTTTTCAGACAACGGGATCTCATTAAGATTTGAGAAGTTGACAATACAATTACTGATTTGTCTTCGGAAGGTCCTGTTGCAACAGTATAATAGTGCCATCCCTTGTCATTCTCCGTTGAAATAGGGGTAATAAGATTATTAATGAGACTTTGATCGCCCAGGCCTTCATAGTTCGTGACTTATCTACAGACTACATGGGATGCATCAAACCTTGTAAAATACTGAGGATTGAGCTATGTTTATATACATGTAATCGGTATTCCGGCCTCAGACTTGCGATTTTCACTACATACGTTTTAAGGTTATGATCGGAGAAGTTTTGGGCGGGTATTTGAAGTCATCCACGAGATAATTACGTCAACTAAGGCATCAATATCCTTCAACGCCTGTCCACGTACCATCCTGGATTCTGTACCAAGTGTATTGCCCACTTCCTTAGCAACGGTCTCAAGTGGTGTTCCGGCAGCGAGGTTTGCTAGAATTTCACCTCCTCGGTTCACAGCATCTGCCATGGCAGGTGGGACGTCCGGGAAAACCTGCAACGTTTGCTCACTTGGTAAGGAACAAATATGATTATCACATTAATTATCTCTTATGGTGTGTGTGTATGTATATATTTGGACTTCGAACTCCACACCATGTTTCGTTGACAGGCGTGTTTTAGAATGCATTGGAATATGAGGTTTACAGCATGTTTTTAGTAACTTCGACACTTCGAACACAGTTCACTGCCGATAAGCTGATGTCTTACAAAAATCTATGGCCACAAAACTTCACTGCATATCATGTCACTTATATTATTTTGCAGAAAAAAGAGCAAAGATTAGCAGCTTTTGCATACACATAAGTTGACATTAAATATACCAGCAAATTCTGTTTTTCTGACAATTAACCACATCCAATATAACTGCAGGAACAAAAATCCCCAAATTTAAGTTTACCTGCTGCAATGGAAGTCCATGGTCGCCAGGCACTGATCGAACAGATAAATCCAACAATGAGCTTATTGCAGATTCAGAGCTTAATACCAATGCTAGTGTTGAAGTTTCATCAATTGCATCATCCTTAAACTTTACTAGGAGATTGCATGAAACTCCATAATAAGACCTTATCTGTAGAAGATAATCAAACAACATCTTGAATACCAAGTTTGCATATGAATCAATCACTTTGAAGGCATAAGCAATATGTTGTCACCACATGTAAAATCATATAAGTGCAAGAAGAGTACAGGAAGCAACCACTCACCATAGCTGAAAAGTATGATGCAGCTAAGGTATTTACTTACACAGAACACCCATGGGAAGGATAGGACTGACAAGATAAAAGTAACACAGTTTTGAATTTACTCTGCTTTGCAACTAGTGGTTACCCGCATCTAGATGTTAAATGAAACAACAGAAATTTAATATGGACTTTTCATTGAGGAAAAACTTGAGGACGCACTCAGATTGGAAATAACCAAGGTAGCACAAGACCAATCAAAATATAACACATGTGGGCACTTTTTTACTCCACACATATATGATCATTGATTTTAATACCATGTTTGAGATGTGGGATAAAAAGTTGAATCATATAACTAAACAGTTGGATTGCATCTCCGCCATTGATACTAAAATTTGTGGTGCTCCATATACACAATTCATCCTGTCTATTCAACAAAATAAAAATGATTATCTCATCAATTATTATTCTTGACACTAGTTACCCATCAAAAGGTGGATAGGTTACCCATACTAGCTCAAAATGGAGCACAACCCGACCAAAGTTTGTGGGATCAGGTCCGGCCCGAACTAACCCATGAACACCTTTATCATATGTTATAACAAAGAGAATTGTGTCATCACTATTATCAGCAATAAATCATTCATAAACAAAGAGATGAATCTTACCAAACGGCGGGTTTCCTCTGGTTTTGGAATAAAATCTTCTCTTCCATTGGCCAAATCCATGTACAAAGGCGGCAGTTGCTCGACTAAAGGTAGAACTTGTTTCATAATTGGACTAAGATTCTCTAGTTGCTTGAGGGCCATTTCTGCCTATTTAATTGTTCAACAATAAAATTGTTGACTATCCAAATATTGTGAAGTAAAAATTAATCCAAAAGTACTATAAACTTTTTACTGCAAATGAGACTTCACTTGACAAGAAAATAAAATATATGTATATTGCATGTAAATAACACTTAAATGGTGAACTCTAGAATGACAAAAAAATGAGAATGGAAACATGTTTAACACAACATCAACCAGAAGTCACGAATTTCTTTTAGGGGTAGAAGAACAGAAAATTTGAACCCAAAGCAAATAATAAAGGGTTTTTTCCACTGGAACTTTCCGCGTTACCCATGTCTTTCGAATATTTCTTGACCCCCTAAACTATACTGCCTTTTCCACTTAAGTCCATTCGTCAACCTCTGTTAACTTTTCCGTTAATTTTTATTTTTTTATATTTATGAAATGACCAAATTACCCTCAGAACTTAAAATAATATAAATAGTAAATATAAAAAAAATGCGGGGGGTTGCCCCTCTGACGCCCCCAGTGAAGTAAACATTTTTTTATAATATATTTTTCAATATTTGAGGGAAGGATAATTTGGTCATTTCATAAATAAAAAATTTAACGGAAAAGTTGACGGACTTAAGTGGAAAAGGCAGTATAGTTCAAGGGGGTCTGTGAAATATTCGAAAGACGTGGGTAGACGCGAAAAAAATTCATAGTTCATGGGTCAGCGGAATAAATTGATGAGTGAGATACTAGCTCAAATTATGTATGAATTCAAGAACTTTAAGTCAACCAAAATTTACAAAAATTTAATGTTGAGTAAATATATAGCTAATTAGATATCATGAGGTGAGGCAAGGTTAACTAGAAAATAAAGATCATGATTGGATAATAAAATCCAGGATGAAGACAAGTATTCTCACCCCAAGGCGAATTGTGGGGGATGATGTAAGTTGGGACAAAAGCGGACCAAAACTTTGAGCTACTGGAACGATGACAGGAGAAAATAGTGGAATAGAGGAGCTCGCTTCCTGCAAAAAAAAAAAAGAAACTCGATTGGTAGATTTTTAATTGTCTTTCTTTGTAATAGTAAGACCATATACATGCATAATTTTTAATACAACTAACAACAACAACAAAGCCTTATCCCACTAGGTGGGGTCGGCTCCATGGATCATACGACGCTTCGTTGATCCATGTTCATGATATTCGACAGGATTTTATGCTGACTGTCGAGGCCTAACACAACCCTCCTCCTTTATCCAGGCTTGGGACCGGCTATAAAACATAGGCGGAGTTCAAGTTTACCCAATCATTTAACCAAAAATCTTCTATATCTGTTACCCCTACCTCTTTGACATCCAACACATCTTCAATAAATTCGATAAGAAAATAGAAGCTTACAAATATTAAGCTTATGCATAATATAAGATTAATCTATATAATAAAAAAGGCTCTCAGCTCGCAGTATAGCTTATGCTCCAGAACTGTGAGAAGATGTACATGCACCAAGCTTAACAAAAATACTATCATGGCTGACATAAGTTGATAAGAAAACTGCAATTTTAAAAATTTCTGATCGTGTTATTATTTCTCCTTATCAAAGCCCTCATAAAAATCTACTTTGATTAACTCAACAAATAAAAAGGAATGATTGAAACAGACCTGTGATCCTAACTAATGTTTCCCTTCCAGATAAATCAGTAACATGAATGAATGAATTTTTAATAGTTGATAAAAAATATTTAAAACTTAATAATCAACACATTAACATCTATAAAATGATTTTTTTTAAACAAGAAAGGATGACTAGCAAGGAGGTAGTCATCTGAGAGTACAAAATTATATATATATATATATAATCTTATGAACATGGATCAACGAATATGGCGTCGTATGATCCATGTAGCCGACCCCACCTAGTGGGATAAGGTTTTGTTGTTGTATATATATATATATATATATATATATATATATATATATATATATATATATATATAACACATGGATGACCACCCTCTTGTCATGCTTTTATGCCTCAAAAAAATACACAAATGAGACATGTTCCAACAGATGTAATATTGCTGCACAATCTGATAAACTAATGGAATAGCCAAATAATTATCTGAAATAATGAATGAAATAGATCCCAGAGCAAAGACGCAAATCAAAATGCATACAAATACTACTTACCGCCCAAACACCAAATTTTTTTACTGGAATGAACAGGCATTTTAAATTTCATATGATATAAATCTGTGACGTGTGCCAATCCTGAAATTTACCACGATGTCTGACATCCCACTGATTTAAAATTATTAATTGATAGTGAGCAACGAGAAATAAATAAATGCATACATCAGTATAAGTTACTAGTAAAGGGTAACCACGATGCAGAGCTAGAACATCTACTATGATGTTATGCATGCACATTGGCTAGAGAAACTAAATGCAATAGTTCAAGCAAGATAGCATACTTAAGACGATCAACGAAAACATATCATTGATGATCTAAAGCTATATTTCCTATACTAGCTATGAAATTGTTACCTTATTGTTGAAAGCCAACAATACATTCCCACATCTCTGAACAGCATACCTTGATCCTGAAGACATGGGATGCAACTTTATTTATCTGCAGAAAGGAATCAGAGCAGTATAAATAAGAACTAACATTCAGAAGCAACCTAGTACCTATGAGAAGATGAATAACAGACCCGAGGGAGTGACCGACACCAAAAGTTGGAAGTCCATTTATCTGCAAAAATTTATCCTAAGCTTAATGGTTTGGCACAAAGCATGCGAAGAGTGCAAAAGCAAGATAAGTGACTCACGCTATCATCCAGAATTCGAAGGCATCTGTCAAATTTGAATTGCACTTCATCGGCAATCGAGAAATGATCAAATCCACTCGCAAAAGGTGTTGCAATTACTAATGCACCCCTATCACAAAAGAGAAACCAAATTATACGTAGTGAACTTCTAAAAGAGCAAAATGTAACTTGTTAACGAGAAAGAATATGCGCATGAATTCAGTGAAGAATTATTACTTAACAATTGAGAAATTCAACTATGACACATGAAAGGTATTCAGAAAAAGTGTTCAAAGAATATTTTCTAAGAAGTTTCAGAACAAGAGATACAAACGAAGAAGTTACAACAACAACAACAACAAAGCCTTATCCCACTAGGTGGGGTCGGCTACATGGATCATACGATGCCATTTCGTTCTATTAGTAACCCTTTCGGTATATTCGTTGATTCATGTTCATGAGATTCGACAGGATTTTACACTGGCTGTCGGGGCCTAACACAACCCTCCTCCTTTATCCGGGCTTGGGACCGGCTATACAAACGAAGAAGTTAATATAAATAAATATTTTACTCAAAATACATTTTGCAGTGGCTTTGCATATATAATATAAATCAATTAATAAGCTTTTGTCGACATAAAACTAAGAACAGCAGTATTGCGAAGGGAACCATCAACATTTTGAACGTATCATCATTCATGACATTTGGCATATTTCATTCTTTGAAACTAAAATGTATAGTTCCAATTAAATAATGTCCTTCACTTAGGCTTTATCTCATCGAGAGTTTTCATCATTTAAGATGTATTGTTCGCTTGCATTTTGTCAATTTATACTTTTAGTTAGGTCTCTCAATACAACAACAACAACAACAAAGCCTTATCCCACTAGGTGGGGTCGGCTACATGGATCATACGACTCGTTGATCCATGTTCATGAGATTCGACAGGGTTTTACGCTGACTGTCGGGGCCTAACACAACCCTCCTCCTTTATCCGGACTTGGGACCGGCTATAAAACATAGGCGGAGTTAGGTCTCTCAATATGACAAAAATTCTAGAGTTAGATATATTTACACAGTTGACTTATGGGTTTTCCTTTGCCCATCTTAATCTAGTGAGTTCTCCGCAAACACAAATGATCCATAAGAGATAAACAACTAATAAATCCTACAGAAACCAAATCCCATGAATGAAATTGAGCCCTTATTTAAGCATCTATGACGCTCCTGCTTGAATTCATTTATTAATCATAGTAAATTATTGGTCATAGAAATTCAGTGATCGAAAATTCTATACCACAAGTGAATTAGGGTATAAAAATGCCACATACTTCTCTGCAAGACGTTCAAGGAAAAAACGGTATGTAAGCTGAGGAGCAGCTCCAACAAAGATACCACCAACAAAATGGACAACCATCGTTGGCCTTAAAGATTTTGGCCTAAGGACCCATGCTCCCTGAAAGAGAAGAAAGCACAAAAGAAACATAACACATGGTCGAGAAGGGCAAAACAAAGTCTTTTTTGAGAGAGCGAGAGACAGATGAAAAGATAATGTTTCCCCTTTAAATACTACATCCAAATTATTGTAAAAGAAAAGAGCACACAACATGATATTTGCATCATAGCATCGCTCTCCTCTAAAAATACATTCATTTCTTTGATTCCATATAGCCCATACGAATGCAAGTGGTCTCATCACAGCCTAAGATGGCAGTTACAAAACTAAAGTTTCTTAGAAAAGATGATAGTTGTTACACTGAAAAATACAACCTACAATATGAAGCACGTGCTAAACATCTATGACTAGGATACTTCTTTATGTTGCCCCTGTTGGTCTAAAGGCCTGATTTATCTACATTTGTCTCTTGAGATCATTGTCTATTGCTTCTGGCTGCCTATGATAATTTATCATCATTTTGTTAATATCTTTTTAATGGTGTCATTATTTTGTTTATTTACTTAGGATCCAACCATGGTTCACCAACAGAGGTACCTTCTCAGTTGCCTACAATATAAACGAGACCTCAATAATATATCAGCAAACATGTAGTCATTAAATTGTGATGAAAAAAATGGCATTAATTGAATCAAATGTCCATTGTTTAGATCATTACAAAATTGTTTTATTTCTAATGCTGAGAGAGTAGAACAAGTGTTGTCTACCTTAGGGTGACCACTACCTTGTCAGTATAGCTTAGGAACAAAAAAATAATATTCTTTTTGCTAGGCGGACACACACATACATCCTAATTCACTCGTTGGTTCAAACAGTTTGGAAAAATATGAATCAGATCCCTAAAAGATTTCCAGGTACATGTATAAATTTGGCAAGCAATTATCAAACTGAAAAACCTCAATTTCCGTCCAATCTCCAGAGACACCCCAACTACTTTGTGATTGTCTTGAGGTTTCAGTAATTAACCTGAAATTGCAAAATGAAATGTTAATTGTCAGTGTTAAAATAAAGAACACAAAGCGGGGAACTTAGCAAATCATGTACATCAAGTCATGACCACATGACAGAAATACTCTTTAAAAAAGTCGCCATGAAAGCCTCCCACCCCCCACACACAAAAAGATACACGAGAAAAGTATTTTTCAAAGAAATTATTTTTACACCTTTTTTGTATGTCTTTTCTTTTCTAAAACTAGTCCTGCAAAAGCAAAAACCGTGTTTGTGTAAGAACAGTTCAGTAACAAGTTAAAAGTATAAATCAACAATGGAGGAGTTTTTGGCTTGTTTCTTCAGAGGAGGGTGGCGACACACAAGTATAAGGCATGTGGGCCCCTGAAGCAGATGTTAGTTGTGAGATTTGTGGTTGGAAGACTTCTGCTTAAGCTTCTATTGGCATATCAGGACTATGGCATCAACTAAGGTAGAACCTTATTCAGCTGTGAACATTATTATTTTGATATTGTTTTGATCATACTTGTAATTGGTGTATGCTGTAACAAATCTTGTACTATGTGAATAAAACAAAACATGGATGATTAATGTCTTCATTGGTTATCCTTTCCCTTCTCAAAGAAGAAAACTAGAATAACAACATTCATGTGAAAAGAAAATAAACCCGAATACTTCCTGTTCTGAGGGAAAATCACACATATATTGAAGAATTTTCATGCTCGTAGAAATTCACTTGAACTATAAAGAATAAAACTTTGAATCATCCAATAATTACCTAATAGCTTTCCACTCAAATCGACTTCAAAAGTAAAAACAAAAGACTATTTGAGAAATACAAATTATCACATGCAAAATATAAGAGGTAATACAGAGTGGCACTAAATGCCTTCAGCGTGTCAAAGAAAAAGACAGCATAGTAAATGGAAGCAAGAACCTGCTCAAAATGGAATAAATAGTGATAATGAAAACCTCTCAATTTGCGAGTAGAGTTGAATCCCATCAGAAGTATCATTATTGGCTCTCTTGCTTTCATCAGCATAACAGGCAATCCTCATTTTGCAAAGCAATGGGCCTTCCCGCTTCCAGCAGCATTTCCCCGGACAAATGGAGGCCTTGCTGTGAAGTCTATTTGCCCCAGTGAGGGACTCGTGATGTTGTGACAGATTAGGGACACCTAAGAACATTAAGCGTGGGGACGAGATTGAACAAGCCATCCGGGCACCCTGATCATTTCAATCATGCATATAGCATGACATTTGAGAGACAAACGCGCCAAATAATCCACTATTTTTGTGCGTGTGTGTGTGTGAAATTTAATACAAGTTCAATATGGCATGTAATTCAATATTTTGTTTAACTTTTAGATGCAGTTTTCTACTTGCCTGAAGCCTCCGCGCAGGGATTTCTTAAGGTTTTCAAATAAAACTGCAAGGCCAGCATAATTTTACAGCACGGTAAGATTCAGGAAGCTAAAAAGTGAACGTAATTGGAAAGAAACCATCATCTGTCTCAAATCAAGATGACGAAATTTTATTTTCGCAAAAGAAACTACAGACATGGAAATTTTAAAAAAAAACAAATCAAAATCGGCAGGATCCATGCGACATACAATGAAAGCGAGGAACCGTATAACATTCTCAAAGTTTGAAAGTCAAAGAAAATTAACCAAAAAACAAAGGCGAATGGCATACGATTTCATGGCATCCAACATTAAAAAAAAATGAACAAACAGAACCTGCAGGCAAAATGCTTATAACACACGCATAAAACATAACATAAACCCAACACCCCCCACCCCCAATCCACTAATAAACTCCGATTCATTGACATGGGAAAAATTGAAAAGCAAGCGTAAGTATCGAAGTGACCGAGTGATAGAAACCTCTGGCGGGCGTACGTTGCGGCGGCGGCGGCGGGCGTCTTTTGCAGCGGCGGCGTTGCACCGAGCCACCGATTATATCAGTCAGAGATCAAAGCGCTCAAGCAACTTTGCGTAGGTGAGACGGAGGTTCGAACAGAGAGAGAGAGAGAGCCAAAGTCTCCAACAGTGATGTTTATGAGAATTTGTGAAATTTTGGATGTTTGAATGGAGTAAAAATGAGGAATAATTTTATATAAAAAATAAGTAGATGTGATCATTATTTTTAATAGATATATAAATAAAAAATAAGTATTATAAATATAAAATATAAAATTTTAATTAATAAAAATAAACATATTACTAAAATTTTATATTATTTTTTAAAAAATATAGAATTTAAATATAACAAATAATTTTAAATAATTGATATTTAATAAGATATTATTTTTTAATAAAATGATAAGTAATAAATAATATTATATTAACCCTTTATAATAAGTATTTTATATATAATACATAAATAAATGAGAGAAAATGATGAAAATAGTTTGTAAAATTAAAACAAAAAAAATTAAACAAGACATGATTCCACCCGCCCAGAGGTGACTCTAATTTATCATAATTAATAATGCGATTTGATTTTACTTCAAAAATCAAATCGCATTGGACCGTTTGGCAGGCTAGATGGAATCATGTACTGTTCCACCTAATTTCAATTGGCAGATGACCCCCTAAATTGTGATTTTGTTTGGGTTGAAAAAAAAAAGAAAACTAATTTTCTAAAAAAACAATCGCATAACAAGTCAATATAAAATAATTATGCGTCTGAGATTGGACAAAAAGTTTCCTACGTTTTGATATTTTATCAAAGTTAAGGAAGTGTGAAATTTTCTTAATTACTAAACGAAAGATAAATAAATTGAAAAGGAAACAAAAGTATATTAAGTTTTTCATAATTATTATGATTAAAAATGGCGTGCACCTAACAAATGCTTGTAATCATTCTAAATGTTTAGGGATGAACGTACCTTATTTTTATTCAATTATCGATAATATATATATATATATATATAATGAATTGCGGTTTTAGGAAAATAGAAAATGTAAACTCTCTCTCCCTTAAAATTTGTGTGGACATCCAAAATTATAAATAATTTTAGTTAAATTCTTAGTGATTTTGTATTTCGCTTTTTTTTCTCATTATTATTTTTTTATGCAAGGTGAATCGAACGATCATGATCAACTTGTAGGGGATTAAATGTAACTATTAGAAATTATGATCGAAACAAGGATCCATTCTCAGAGTTGGGGGCCAAAATAACTAGTTGTTTTTATATTTAAAAATATTTGAAACAGCCGTTCGCGGAGAGTTGGCCATTTGCATCAAGTCTATATGCCCATGTGCTTGGTGGTTAATTAGAAATTTTAAATAAACTAATTTGATTAAAGTTCAGAGGAGAAAGAGTAAAGGGTGAACTTTTATTCTAAATTTGTTTGTACTATTAAATTATATGCATTATATGTATTTTTTACTATAAATAATTCGGAGGGTTTATAATGATTATTTCTGCTACTTTTAAAATTTAAATTATTTGATGTAGCGTTACATTTATTGTTTGAAAAATTATTAATAGACGCAAAATGGATAATAAGATTTTAGGCTATTTTTTGCTAAATATCTAGGGTAAAAAAAATTCAAAAATGTATTGCATTACAAATAAAAGTTCTCTTTATATAATTTCTATATTATTTTATAACTATTTATGTTATTTTATATAAATGAATTATTTCAAATGATCATTTTCTCAAACACTTATTTATTAATCCTTTAATCAGATGCTAATATTTATTTATTTCAGCATCGTTAAAGTTCTTCTAATTAGCAAAACACATCAAACATAGAATATAGAACTAGTTTCATATGGCTTCTCTTTTAAAATATTTTAACATACTTATGAACTTATATTATAATTAGATTCAAATAAACTATTACCATTTAATTTAAATTGTTATATATGCTAAGTTAATAGTCTTACTTATGTATTTAATTATATATTTCATGAATTGTTCTAGTATTAATATGTTTAATTTTGTATTTCCTGATTTCAATACTTTTAGAGATTTTTCAATTAGTGAAAGCCATCGAAAAATAATATATATAATTCATTTCATATGGTTACATCTTAAATATTTTTAATACATTTGTGAACTTATATTATATTGTGCACTCACCGCAAATACCACTAATATGTGTCAGTAATCTAAGAGAGAGGATTCACAATAAAACATTATCTATAGTATTGGCTGTCGAATTACAAAAGAATGAGAAAATGCTATTTAAATTATTAACATAATAAATTAATAAAATAAATTACAATAAATTATTAATACTTTTGAAGTTTTCTTAATATTATAAGGAGAACTATAGTAGTCATGTGATTTTATTTTTACTTGTTATTATAATACATGTTAGTTAATAAATTATTAATATTTTCATTAGACTACAGATTTAGATTTGAATACAATTCGAACAATACTATATTATTTCTTAATATGGTGATATTGCTATTAGGGATGGCAACCGTCGCTGTTCGGGGCGGGGGACACCACCTCTGCCCCGACCCCGACGATCCGCCCCCGCCCCCGACCCTGTCCCGAATTTCCGGTCCGGGGAAAATTTTATTTCCCGCCCCGATCCCCGCGGGGCCCCGAATCCTCGCGGGGAATCCGATTCCTCGAATTTTTTTATTAAAATTTGAGTAATTAAAAAAATACAAAAAAATGTCAAAAAAAATGTGTGCAGCACTGTGCACAGAGGTAAGTCACCTCTGCGCACGATGACCTTTGCGCACAGTGCGCAGAGGCGAGGCGAATCGTGCGCAGAGGCGATTCACCTCTGCGCCGCCCTCGTCGACGGTGAGCCTCTTTCGGCCGCCGCCCCTTTCGCCTAAGACAACCACAACGAGTCGACGACGACGAACCCCTTTCGCCTAAGACAACCACAACGAGTCGACGACGACGAACCCCTTTCTGCCACCGCCCCTTTCGCCCACGACGACGACGAGCCCCTTTCGACCGCCGCCCCTTTCGTCCACGACGACTCGACGACGACGAACCCTTTCGGCTGCTGCCCCTTTTGCCCATGACGACCACGATGATTGCGCCCCTTTCGGATCGACGATGATCGGACCGACCCGCCGGGATCGACGATGCCCTCGACCGCTCGACGACGACCGGATCGACAGCGATGCCCTCGACGACGACGACAGACGGACGACACCATCGACGACGACCCGCCCTCGACGAGTGGAGAGTTTCGGCGACGGCACACGGACGACGCCATCGACGACGACCCGCCCTCAACGAGTGGAGAGTTTCGGCGGCGGCGGACGGACGACGCCATCGACGATGACCTGCCCTCGACGAGTGGAGAGTTTCGGCGATGGTGGTGGACGGACGATGCCATCGACGACGACCCGCCCTCGACGAGTGGAGAGTTTCGACGGCGGTGGCGACGGCCGGCAAGAGAGTTGAGACTTAGAGAGAGGGAGAAAGAAAGGGGCTGATAGGACTTAGGGTTTGTTGTGTTATGTGTGTGTATATATATATATATAGATGATTCAAATTAATTATAAATAATAATTCGGGGATTCGGGGCCCCGACGGGGCGGGGTGAACTACCCCCGCCCCGATCCCCGAAAGGGGGGTCGGGGGCAGTTTGTCCCCCATCCCCGCCCCCGCGGGGAAAAAAATTCCCGAATGCGGGGCCCCGAGTGGGAAATCCCCGCGGGACGCGAAGAATATTGCCACCCCTAATTGTTATGTTGTTCTTTCTTTCATCAAAGATTTTTTATGCACATTTGGTGTGCCTCTTTTATGTATCCTTTTATGAATCATTTGTCTTAGAACTTAGAACAAGAATAATTTTAAGATTAAAACAAGTGAATGACCCCACATGTGTCTTCTTCTCACGTGAGGATATAATATGTGTATGATATCTAAATATAATAAATCGTTACCTCTTTCAATTTTTCATGCATATATTTTATTGGAATATAATCATGTATGACATTGTTTCCTTCTTTTTCACTCTCCTTGGAGGAGCTCATCATCCACCCCTCACAACGCGTTATTGAGATTGCATGTTGCCAACGATTTCGTTAAGGTGACTTAGCAAATTCTAAGCTTTTGATAATACTTAGAAACGACAGAATAATTATAGATGCATTTGAACAAAATTAAACACAATAATGAGAATTGAAAAGGTGGCTTAATGATTAATTATGGTGGTTTCACTCATTTGATTTCGCCTTGATAACATTCACGTTAATAAGTTGGAACCAAGGATGATTCTAGTTGTTGAGAAAAATTGAACTAATTTTTTTTATAAAGTGAAGTCTTCACATATTTGGCCAATAAGTGTATTAGATGTGGGTGCGCTAATCAAGATTTTCAAACTTGAGAGTTCACATATACTTATTTGTGTCTAGTAAATTCAAGATGTAAACTCGTAAATTTTATGTGTAATATTATGAATTATAAAAATATCTCACAACATAAGAACTTCTAAATATGAGTGGGCAAATTGAGTTTATGACTTAGTCACTCTCATCCTAGACAAGACTTAGTTTTACTTGGAACTTCAAATTTGAATTCAGTCCTAAAATGGGTCCCGATCTATTTGGGGACCTTGTCACCTCGAATTGATCAAGATTAAATTGGAAAGATATTATTATCCCGGTGTAACTTATTCTTAAGATAATATATTTAAAATTAACAATAAAATTACAAATAATATAAAAACATATATTTTATTATTTATTACGAATAATATCTTTTCATATATTGTATATTTGAAAATGTTGTAATGTAATGTATAAATAATATGTACTTAATACATTATAATACGTTTATATAATATATATTAACATAAACATGTATAAAGTAAATCATAATTCATTCTTCTTCCAAATATACCCTCGAAATGTGAATCTACGTGTGAACTCGATCGAATCTACATGATTTCATCCATTTCTATCGAGTTTACCTGAGTCTACTACCTAATCTGAGTTTGAAATGTGATCACTCGACTTTATACTTTAGAGTTTTAAACTTGTGCGAGTCTACGAGTTGACTCAAGAATTTGAAAACCATGGCACTGACTTCTTTATGTGCATTTTGTTACCACGTTGTGCTTCAATATGTGATGGGTATCCCACCAACTCCCAACAATGCTTCTTGTCATGTCCAAAATTGTGGCAATGTGTCCTTTGCTCAGTTTTGATATTTGATCATTCGTTCACTAATGCATGCAAATTAAGCGCAAATATAATAGCAAGTATCTTAGATCGTATCAAATAATAAAGGATGAATATAGTATCAAACCCACAAGAATTAATATAGAGTCTTATCTTTCAATCTAATTTATTAACTAAGAAAAAAATAAGGCATGAATTTCAAGTAAAAATAATTCAATGAGTGACAATGAGAGAGGATGCTACTTTTAATTAATAAGAGAGAGTTAGATTTAGACTTTGTGTCCCTATTGTTATCTCTTAATTACTGATTAATCAATTATAGACTTCGTGTTGAAAAGAAAGGATAAAATAAAAAATATAGGACTAAAAAATTTTAGCACCTAGTTAAGAATATAATCAAAGCATGTTGAAAATTCAATCCACTCTAATCTACTGACAACTAGGATGTTTTGATATTAAAGATTGCTTAAAGCAAAGACTCAAAAACTTAGGAACCTAACTATATATTTTAAATATAAGTAAAGTTAAAAATGTCTAAAACTCTATCAACTTGAACCCATAGACAAAAATATTTTGGTTTACCACTTATTAAAGCATTTCAAATAAATATAAAAATAAATAACATTCAAAATTCAAATAACTGTGAATTATTTTGGTAATTGATTTCGACGGGATTTTATTTTTTTGAAATCTGTCAATTACGCCATCATTGCTAACATTACAAAATACAATTTTCTCAATATAAGTTATTAACGGATCTCCCATTTTATTTTGCAATTTATTCTTTACTCCATTGTTGCAATTGAACACCAACTTTAGAAGTAAATATACCAAATGATATATAATATATTTTTTGTTTCCACTAATTTATGAGAAAGGTCAACAAGTCCACCCAAACTTTTAAAATGATCATCTGAACGTACATCCACACTATATATTGTTAGTTGATGCTTTGGCATTATCAAATCTGCTTCTGAAAAATGATAGAAGTGTCCCATCTTAATCATTAAGATGATACTTGCTATTTTTGTCTTTCTCCAGGATCGATTGGGAGAGTATTCAAATCAATTTGATTTCGCTTAGTAGGATGTGACGAGTCATTTTAAGTATTGTTATTATCATTTACCTTTTCCCTTTCTTGATCATCATGAGAAGCAAGTGGTATTTTTTAAAGATATTTTTGCAATACCATGATTAACTGCAAAAAGTTCTTATATTTAATTTAAATATAATTTAAAAATAAAAATTATAAAAAATTCACAAGTAATTATTGCGGATGATTTTAAATAATTTTTTAATATCTATTACGAATTATATTAATAAATTATGATAACAAATTTCACAAGTAATTATGTTTGTGACAAAAAAAATTATGATGATAGTAAATAAGTCTTAAGGTAAAAAATATGTTAAAAGTTAGAAACATAATACTTGAGCTAAAAAAAGATAGTGAAGAAATAAGATAAGGTTCGTTCTTCTTTCTTGGATTATGATCGAATATAATTTTTTTCTCAGTTATGGTTATATAAGGTAGAGTTAGAGTCTTAGAGATCTAAAACAATAAAAAAATGATTTGAAGTAGGATAATAAATCTAACTAGACTTAGAGTGGGACTTCAGTTAAAAAAGAAAAAAAATTACATAGACATTAACTAGGCTCGGAGTGGGCTTTCAGAAATCTAATTGGACACTTTTGTAGAATGTCTTCACCAATTGCACTATTAATATTAAACACTAGCTTTATTATCACGGACGTACTCTACAAACATCATATGTGCATAATCATGCATTTAATTAACATACTAAGTTAGTTTGAATGTCCATTTAGTGATATTTACATATAGTAATTAATATTTTGATTAGAGCATAATGATTACTTAATTATCGATAAATTTTACAAAGTAATTACATAAGGTTATTAAGAATAAATTATAAAATTTCTAAATATTATAATATATATATTTAAATATGATTAAGTAAGCTTAATTAGAAATAAAACACTTAGTTATGACAAAAAAATGTGATTGACCATTACTTAAGTTCCAAGCAAGCAGACGGGTGAGAGCTGCTCAAAAGAAATATTTTTTCAAACCGCCTTTTATCGTGAGAAAATTTTGAAAAAAAAAGCTACCTAACATTATCCTTTCACTGTAGAAAAATTAACAAATACAGAAGTCGAGTGAAAAGACCTGGGAAAAATCGGGAACATCGATTGTTGAAAGAAATGTGATTATTTAAATGTTATATGCACGTGTATTGTCCACTATGTTATACTTTTATTCCACTCACTGAGCAAATGATTATTGTTCACAATACCCATTTTAAATTTTTTTCAGATACTTGTAAGTTATCGACTTGAGTCGATTCAGAGCTTATTTTTGCTGCATATAGAGAAGAGGTCGAGCCGCTGGAGCACTTTAATCTCCCTTCATTTTTGTTTTTGGAAGCATGCGTGTAATAGATAGTCTTACATATTATAATTAAGTTTGCGAAAAACTTTTTTTAAGGTTGTATAAGACTTGATCCTGTGGGATTATATGTGAGATGATTTGTAGAAAAAAAAATATAATGATAATATGCGAATGTCCTATCTTATAGCTTTTTTATTAAACTTTGATGAATATATATGCGTCATTTGTATGTGTGTTGGCAAATACTTCAAGATAAGTAAGGGAGGAAGTTTTGTTAATTTTATTTTGTAATTGCTAAGCATAACTAAGATTATAATAATTGGGATTAGAACTTAGTCACGGAGTTTGGTGTGACATTTACTCTATTAGTTTTATATTTGTTCAGTGCATACGCATGCAGGCGGCAGCATCCACGTGCCTTCACCCTTGTTTGAATCTACTTTATTTAAGATCTTTAAGTTGTAAACCTTTATTCAATGACACAAATATTATAAATTAAATTAATGTAGTAACAAAATTATCGATCAAAGCTTAACCTGAGTCAGCGTACATATTTGGATCAACAGAAAAGAATGAAGGAAATCGACACGATTCATCCCACAGGCGAATTATGACGCTTTTTATCGATTAATTATCAAACGAGATCAATAAAACTAATGTGAAATATGCATTAACTTAGATAAGGGATTAAAAATATTTATCATACCCATGGCCTTAGAAGTCTAAATAATAAAATATATTAAGAAAAATTGAGGTTCAATGCAATTTTTTCTCTAACAACTAAACTAATCAATAATCAAAAGAATTAACATCAAATTCGAGAAGTGAAATATAAAATAAAGACTAAAATTTTAAATCAAACTCTCAAAAGTAGTAGACGACATTTCTGAAATAAGCCTTGATTGAGACTATGCCCCAATCTCGATTGATTTGTAGTGGTGCGCACTAGAACTTCATCTCTTATTTTTCTTATAGCTAGAGCATCAAACTCTAAGATTGCATGTTCCTTTGATTCATGGTACATTTATATTTATAGGAGTGATGACCTTCTAAGGTTTCGGGTTAATTTCGAGGCTCAAATCTAAGTGAAACTTGATCGGTAAATCATGATCATTGATCAGTCTATCCTAATAAGGTGACTTTATGTGGGTTTTGGTGGTCGGACCAAGCCCGACTTTGACTCGGTGGCCCGTGTATAGGTTGACCCGGCCCGAGTTTATTTAAAATCTAAATGTTGATATTATTCCAGATCCGACTTTTGCTTCTTTTGGTCCAATTGCTCCATACATATGAAATGATGATCTTGTGAAGAAAATAAATCATAAGTGGTAGCTTCTAACTCGAAAGATAGAAAAGAAATATGAAAATATATGCATACAATTATAAAAAAATATGTAAAATAGCTTAAATAGCATACATAATACATAAAACATGTATAAAAATGAATGTATTAGTCACATGAAATGTTAACATTTCTTGATTATAATCTTTGTAATTTGTAGTCATTCAATGAAGCTCTTCTTGAACTATCATTGCATGTCTTGCCAAGAGAGGTTAGCAGTTCTTTGTTTAGGATTTGAGATCTTACAATGTTATATGTTTCATCTAACCCTCTAAGAAAGTTGTGCAACTTATCAATCTATGTTTCCTAGGCATATGCCTTTATTGTCTTGCACTTGTAGTCATAATGCATGTTGGAGTGGCGTAATATTCATTCAACTCATCCCATAAAACTTTAATTTTTGTAAGTACTCTAGAATCGCCTTACCGTAAGAATATGATGTGTGTCCTAATTTGATGAACATGGAATGCATTTCCTTGTGAGTAATGGTCCTTCGGAACATCCCACATCGCCTCCTGCTCTGAAGCATATTCGCAAGGGATCCAAGTTTTCATCGTAGAATCACATTCGTCTCTAGCTTTAAGATATGATCAATATTGTCAAACTCTCGTATTGGTACTTAAACTCAGATGAGTTTACGAGTTTAGGTTAGAAAATCGAACAAACATAGTATAAAATCAGAATTTGCACTAAACTCGTATGGAATTCTGATTTAAACTGTTAATATCATTGAACTCGTGTGCTTAAATACTAAACTCATAGTCTCTATGACAAAAACTACATGTGGGCATGTTGGCTGATATGATGACACTACTCCCACTGGTTGCGTGTTCCAAGTTGGATAGACGTGTTTTTTTTTATATTCTTTTTTGTTTCTTCTTCTTTGTTATTTTCTTTTGAATTAATTTTTTCCTTAATCCCATGGTTAAGTAAAAATATAGACATGAAAATTATGATATATTTTATTAATTAAAAAATGTTATAATGATATATCTTTAATGTGAGTTCGTATTAGTATTATATTTTCTTTCTTTGTTATTTATTTCTTTGTGCATAAACATCAAAAAACAAATAATACGACAAAAAAATATATTAGACCAATGCAATATTTAATATGATAATGATTTTTATTATATATATATGGATTTAATGGGGGTTCTCATTGGGGGGAGGAACCCCCTCCCCCATTCGCGCCCATCGGATGGAGATCCGACGGGCGCAATTTCTTCAGCTCAGGGGCATACGCGCCCGATTTTTTTTTTCGGTTCGGTCTTTTCATTTCTTTTTTTTCTTCCCCGCCGTGCGATGCCCTAGTGTCTTTCCCTGCCGCGCGACACTGCTCCTCTTGCACGACGATCGGTCCGCACCAAACGACGCTCGCGCAACGATCGGCCCACACCCCGCGATGCTCGTCCTCCCTCGCGACGATCGGCTTGCACTGCATGCCGCGCGACGCCTGCCCTCCCTCATGATGATCGCCCGCCCGCCCGCCCGCCCGCCGCCGCCGTGAGGTTGAATGCCTTGAGTGCTACCTCTTCGACGCGAGATCTCTACCACCCGTCGTCGCGAGGTTGGATGCCTTGAGTGCTACCTCTTCGATGCGAGATCTCTGCCACCCGCCACCGCCGCCGCAGTCTTCCTTCTCAAAGTCGCCACCGCCGCGCGCCGCTGCCACGAGGTCATCGTCGCCACCGGCCGTGCCCTAGGTTGAGATCGCCCCGCGTTCTTCTTTCTTCGACGCGAGATCACAGCCACCGCCTGCCCGTGCCCTAGGTCAAAATCTTCATTCTCAAGGACTCAAGGTCGCCGCTGCCGTGCTGTGAGGTCGTCCCCGTCGCCGCCGCACTGTGATTCTATGAATATCGATTGAATGCCGATCTGATTCTGTAAAAAAATTTACAAGAACATGTTGCAAAATGTTGGTCTGTAATCGATTTGTGACTATGAAATTTTTTCATGTTGCAAAATGTCGATATGTGACTATGTGATTTTTTCCCCGCCGGATCTGAACAAAAAAAATCTGAAAAAAAAACTAGATAAAACGAGCATTACGCCCTGAACCAAAAAAAACGGCGCCCTATATATATATATATGATACTTGTTTAGTATATATATTTCATATAATTTTTTAGACTTTAATTGAATTAATATAAGTTTTTTAATTGGCAATGATGAGATGGGTTATGCATGATTGAATGTTTGAATTGTTGTTAAATATCACGAATAATGTTTGATTTGTTAGTTTTTATATTTATGAGTTATATTATATATTTAAATATTTAATATGGTTATTGAATTTGTTAGTTTAATTTGCATTGTATTTAAACTCTACGTACTTATGAATCGAATTTACGATACGATTCTACCCACCTAAAATAAATTTACATAGATACTAAGATACTCAACTTGACAACCTTGGATATGACAATACTTTGTCTCATTAGATTTGTAAACCAACAACAAAGCAAAACTTGTTTTTTCATCTTTGCCATTAAAGCATTCCACATTGCCCTTGCCCACATGGAGTAATTATTTTTCATTTAGTAGGTGAGTAACAAGAGGAAAGCTAGGATTGCCGAAGCAACTTAGACGCTAAGGTGACATCAACCCAACCTGCTCTATCTTCCTTTTGCTCGAGGTTGCCATTTTGTGGAACTTGCAAAATCTATATATGAAAAAAATGTTTCACTCTGACTTCACAACTCTTATACGATGAGAAAAAACTGAACTGAAGTCTTTGATAGAAACAAAAAGGAACCAAAATATTTTTCTGTTCACATATTTGTCTATACATAATATATAAGTTATGTTGACAACTATGTAATAGAAAATAAAGTAGAGACATGGAAATATTTTTTAATGAAAAGTTATAACTAATCTTATATCTACCGTTGGCTCCACTTGCTAACGCAGCAGTTAGATTATGGGTTTACGAAATGCCATTTGATAATTATTTTTTCACTTTGTATTTATGTTGAGAATATGAGTTTATTAATTATTAGTTGATTCAAAATAAAATAATTTTATCTTCTTGTTCTTATGAAAATAATTTCCTCTCGTGTATAATGCTACATACTTTTATTATTATATATTAATCATTTTCCATTTTTTATTGTGTCATGTATACTTTTAATATAGTTGATGTTAAGTTTTGGTAATATTTTGCAAGTTTAGAGGTGGAAAAATCAATTGAATATATTTTCAATGTTTTTACTTACATTAATTAAGCCACTAGTCACCTAATAAATTCCTTTGATCAAAGGTAAAATGTAAAATTTGATTTCGAATGTTATACGCACATGCATGATAGGGAACAAAATTTAACGTGATCAAAAGTTATATGATAGAGATAATAAGTGATCTAAAACAATTTGTAATTTAGGAAAAGTTTTTCTAAAGATAATCTTTGTAAATTATGAAATAATATACCTCATCATGTTTCTATGTTCAATTGAGACATGTAATTAGTAATTTTGATTGCCTAAACAATCCCTTTTTTTGGTATCAAACGACAATACAAGATTGTCAATGAGAGTAGTTTTGCTTTTTGCATTTGCCGTTTTTTGCTTTAATTAAATAAATTATCAAAACTAGTTGAATATATTATAAATGTCACATCCAATTCAGTCATTAAGTTCTAATCTCAATTATTATATCACTTAATTTTGTTTAACAATTTTAAAATAAGGGCAAAACCTCGTCCCTTATTTTTTTATATTATTTGTCAATTCATATAATATATGCATATATGCTCATCACAATTTAATCAAAAGGCATCAAACAGAATGTTCCCGTATTGTTACTATTATTTCACACATCATCTCACATATAACACCCCATCCAACCAAGTTACATACAATCCTACAAAAAAAATTCTAATAAACTTTATTACATCACATGATTATCTATTACGTGCATGATTTTAAAAACAAAAATGAAGGAAAAATAAAAGTGCTCCAACGATTCAACCTCTTCTATATCTAGCAAAACAAACTCCGGGTCGACTCAACTCAATAATTTACAAGTATCTAAAAAATTTAAAAATGGTACTGTGAGCAACAATCATTTAAATATAATTTTTCAATAATTTGCTCAATGAGTGAAATAAAAGTACAATGCAGAAGAATAACACGAGTGTATATAATATTTAAATAATCATATTATTCGTATGAGTAAATATTTTAAAGCATAACATTTATAATATAATTTGTCAAGTCATATGAGTTTTTATATAAACGTAAATAACTCAAGATATGATACTATTCACAAATAATCTCCATGCATACATCATTGCACATACTGAACATGGGTCAATATGATCACACAAAGCAAATTGGGTTAATACGTGTCACAAAACTTTATTATTATGTGTCGTCAATTATGCAGAATTTCACAATCATGGATCCATACGACTATGTAGAACTTAACATGAGTCTATATATGTCGTAGAGCAATAATCATGTGTCAATACGAGCACCCATAATAATTCTCAAAGGATAAAGACACCCAATATAACCTCAAAAGCATATTATATATCGAATGTGATTTCAAATGCCATTGTCAATCGGCATGATCAATGAACACATGGAGTTTAATAGTATCAAAGTGCACATGTTATAATCACATATCAATGTCAAGTAAATTTTATTTTAACATCACAAAATAGTGTTCCCTAAAAATATTTTTATGCAAGAGTATACTTCATCTCGTATAAGATTCTTGAAATATACTATAAATAATTGTCATAGCTTAAGATATGTTTTAGCAATAATAAATTAATAATATTTGTTTGAAATATTACTATAATTAAAAGAAGTAGCATATATCATTTTTTCTATACTATAAATTTATCCATCACCTTGCATTTTATACTTTCAAGAAGTCTTACTAGATTTCCACCTGTAACTTGATAATTTCCTACAAGCAATAATGTCCTTTCATTTTTTAATCACTAATAAAATAATGTATAATGCATGCTTATGCACCTTAGAATGCATGCAATCTCTTTAAAATATTCATGTGTAATTTTATATATTTATGTCACACTTGGAACTAAGTTTTTCAAAATTTGATTAGGTGTTCTCTCCAAATTCTTGAGTGTCAGTTAATAAATAATTCATTTCTACATATATACATGCCCAAATTGGATAATTCAACTTATCACCTAACCATTGTAAAGGCTAATTAAACATATCCAATTTTCGAACTCTACTTTAGAAATATCCTAATCATGCCATAGTTTACGATGTTAACTTTTATTTGACTCGGTGAAGATGGATTCATAACTTCCTCTGTAAATTTTTTTTAGGTGATTCGAGTGGAAATCTAACGAAAGCATGAAATACTAAGAATTGATTGTCTAAATGAGAAGTCATTTTTTGAATTAGGAAGCTCACCTTAAACAATTGATAAATATTAAATATGGAATGAGCATTTGTATAAGCGGGGGGTGATCACTCAATGAGGAGCACATACATAAGTCAAATATATATGGTATAGCATAGTTTAGCTTGGTATGATGCGTTTTGACCAAATCATGGGGAACAAAACACAAAGCAAACAATATCCTACACAAGTGCAATGATGTTATAATAAAACTAAAATAAATATATTTCACTATATTATTATAAATCATAATATTTTTTTACTAAATATACTCTTAGATATAAGTTTAGAATATCATTTTTGGAAATTGGAAATAAATTATATAATTAGTTAAACTTAACTATTTTGTTCAAGGGTGTATTGGCAAAAAAATAAATTATTAAATAGTGTTTTTTGTTATATTATAAGTAATCAATATGAATTGTCAAATAAATTACTTATACAAATCAATACACGTTATTAATAATTTAATAAGTGATATTTTTTAAGGACAATCTATATTGCCGAATATTCAACCTATAGCTGACTCAAATCCGAGGTCAATAGATAGTAAAAATAAGTCATGTTCTCATATCAATTGGTTGGAGTTTTTTGACACGTAAATGTTGAGGCTATTTGGTAATGAAATAAATATTAGAATAAAACATTATTCCCGTATACTCATCCAAACAACAACATTAATTTGAAATAATTCTAAGTAACGATGAGGGGTGCAATTAGAACTAAAATATAAATTTAATCTTTGCAAATAGTAAATTTAAGAGTAAAACATGTTTGCTTTAAGCAAGAATAACTTGCTAAAGGCTCCCATTTTTTTAAACAATTTTTTATATTAAAGTGATGTTATTCCATTCAAATAGTAATGAAGCCAAATAGTAGTATCATAAACATAAAGGCATCTTCTTGACATTCTTGTCCATACGATTTAAATTCTTTAACTTCAAGATTACTCTTGATTAGTGTTGAATCACCGTAGTGAAAATTGTTATCATTCTCAATTTTAAAATAACAATTAATAGATGCTAAATACACTATCACAAGATGTGATATGTAAGAATTATCTCATTAAAAGCAACAACTTTTAAATATTAATGTGTAATTTTATATATTTATGTTCGTATGTTATTTCACACTTAGAACTACTCAATCTTTCAAAATTTGACTAGGTGTTGTCACAGAATTCTTGATTGTCAGTTAATAAATAATTCATTTCTACACATATACATGCCCAAATTGGATGATTCAACTTATCACCTAACAATTGTAAAGGCTAATTAAACATATCCAAATTTCAAACTCTAATTTAGAAATATCCTAATCACGCCCTAGTTTACAAAGTGAACTTTTATTTGACCCGGTGCATGACAAGTGACCAATGAAGATGGATTCATAACTTCCTCTACAAAAATTCTTTTTAGGTGACTCGAATGGAAATCTAACGAAATCATGAAATACGAAAAATTCATTGTCTAAATGAGAAGTCAATTTTTGGATTAGGAAACTCACCTTAAACAATTGATAAATATTAAATAAATATATTAAATATGGTATCAGAGCCATTCTGTACGATCACTCAATGAGGACATTGAGTTCATAAGAGGGAAAAATTATCACAAGAAATAACTCGGATTGAGTGGTGGTCCATTAGTAAAAAAACTAATATTTAGTTCAAATGTGCTTTAATACGTTACCGTGCATTATTTAATATAATTAAATATTTGGTTTGAACTTTTTTATATGTGAAACAATCATACGTAATTATTGTATTAAAAACTATGCTCAATTATTTAGTGAAATACAACTACCAGTATTGATCATTCAAATTGTAATAGCAATTTTATACATCCTTCGTCGCTCTCTCTCGTAGTTCTGCGACGATCTCCTCGGTCGAACGCAGTGTGTCCTCTAGCTCGTTCCTCTTCCTCGCTTTTGATCATGGCATAAGAATGTTCACTTGTGAAAAAGTTATTCCCATTCATCAATAATTTTGTACACATAATAAAACAGTCAACAACAAACTTATTTAACAAAAGGAAACATTACTTACCAATTTTTATACGATTTGAAGTGATAATAGGAGAAACCAAAAGTATAAAAATAACAATTAACCTAATAATACTTTAATCAGAATAAAATAACATAATAGTATATAAATTCATGATGATTAAATTAAATAATAAGAAATATAACATAAATCTCCCATATGTAGAAGCTAATGATTAATTTTCAAATCATAATCAAGATTGATACCTTGGGTAGAACTGGAAGAGATTTGTAAGATCAAATATATAATTATAAAATTTACTCACATATTAAAGAAATATTTATAAGATTATTTTTCTTATAAATGTGTAATGATATGGATTAATAATTTAAGACTTATATACATTAATTGTGTGTTATTAGTTTAATCTGAATTAACAAAAAAATTGGCAATAATATGATGAACAAAGTCTCATTGTGAGCAGTTCTCAAAGTTTGGTAAGAGGTTAATAAGTTTTAGAACAATATGTATTTGTTCTCACTTTTTTTTTGCGAGAATGGTGCTATTTCAGAGTGGAACAAGAACAAATTATTCTTTACTTTTTTCTTGTTCAGCAATTATTACTGTGCACATGTTTGTAAAACTAGGCCAAAAGAGATCTTAAAATATTATTAGACTATTCCCCATAATCTTGGAGATTCAGATATATTAATATATGATTATCAATTGTATTAATATATATAAGTTAAACATGCGAGAGAGAAAGGCTCTGTAAGTGAATTATGGAAACGGAGAGCGAACCCCCAGATCAGACGGATCCACAACCTTCTCCCTCTATGCCCCCCCTCCTCCACATACAAATTCCTTCCCACATATAGAACATCATCAAATGATAGACAACTCAATATCATACCGGGATGTTGTGATCTCTTTGTTACAATCTGATACCAAGGGAAAGAGGTGACCCATGGACCACATCTCCCCAAACCAGCTAAGGAGTCTACATAGAGAGATCACTGAAGAGGTGACCATTCTTGTGCAAGAGGTCATGCAACGATCGGAGGAAGTCAAGAGCTGTATGAGAGGACGTGTCTTCGAGCAGGCACCACTAGATCTTTTGGCGGTTGAGTTACCAAAGATTTGGGGCCTCACTGGTCGGATGAGCGTAAATGAGTTAGGAAACTCATATGTCATGTTTTTTTCAAGAACCTGACAGACTTTTACATGTGTTAACAAGGGGACCCTCGATTTTTCGGGGCAGCCGCGTCCTTTTTTTAGGACAACTGAGGAGTTCCTCTCTATCTGGATGCGTATGGAGGGGCTTTCTTTTGAGTTCATGAACTTTGAATCCATTAAGAGGATTGTGAAATGCTTTGGCATCCCCATCCCCATCCCCGTGTGTGTAGAAGAGGACTCGCTCAACGGGGATTGCTATCGTTCGACACATGAATCTTCAAAAGCCAGTGAAGCAAAGAGTTTGGGTAAAAAATCAGGATAGAAGCATGTATTTTCAGAGAATCGCATATGAAAGTCTCACAACTTTCTGCTTCTGATGTGGTTTGGCAAGTCACCATTTTGTCCGAATCAATCATCAGGAAATGGAGAGTCGACAATTGATACCATGGAGAAGGTTTTGCTCTACGGTCCTTCGTTGCGTTCCTCCCTTAGTAGGTGTCGCCCCACTCTGCCTTCCTTAGCATGACTTGGGCGTGGTGTACAGGGTGCTTGGGTATGACCGTCGTCGCCCCCTTGGAGCGCCGACAAAGGCGGTGCTCGGGAGCCACACTTTCCTAGTGCCGACTTGTGCCATGAACCGGTCCCCAATGCTCAACGGACTCCAGATCGAGATGCTGGATCAGAGTATGGTTTGGACCGGCTGGATTCTCTAGTGTCGCTTGATCTCAACCATCCACAATGGTGCATAAATAGGGAGTGGAATGGTCATCTCAATGATGTAATGTTAACAGTGAAAAGTAATGGTCACATGACAACCAATGAAGAGGAGATGTGTGGCCTGCACTCACGGATGTGGAGCGGGGGATCGAAAGCATGGCAAGTAATGTTAGTGGAAATGTGTAGGGGCATTGGACATTAGGGATCGCGCTGAAAATACTGGAGGCACATAGAGCCTAACACTTGGCCCATACTCACATAGAGCCTAACACTCACCAGATGTATCAAACCTCTTTTGTTTCAATGGTCAAGATTGCAACCTTGACACACACTTAAATGTTGATGGCGTTCCCTGGGCTATTATTGGTGCGTTTAATTACATACTTCAATCGAAAGACAAAAAGAGGAGCTCATTTATGTTAAACATATCAATTAGGGCTTTCAGGGAACTCATATTGAATCAAAGCTTAACTAATATTAATTTAATTGGGATACAACACACAATGCAATACTAGGGTTGGAGGGGCAAGGGTTCTCCGTCGGATCGCATTTTAGTAATCACTCTCTGTCGGGCATTGGCCCTTCTGACCATGCCCCTTTACTTTTGACTAATGCTGTAAAACTCGACCCAGCCATCAACCTGGATTGATAGCCGGGTTAGGTTGAACTAGTCAGATAGAGTCGAACCAAAATGTTGGACCGGATCAAATCGATTGATCGGATTGAATAATATAAGTTGAAAAATATGTTAAATAAAATTCTTTCATATTTCTAATATCCTTGTAAGATGCATAATAAATAAATCAAAACACAATAAAGTAAAATAAAATAGTATAATAAGTCAAATAATATAATAAAGTAACTATCAATTAAATAAATATTATCTAAAAATGCTAAAATCTTCATCTAAAAATTATCGGTGATATATTATGTCAAATGAAGAAAAGTTAGAGTATGAATTTTAAAATTTAACCTAATTTTATATATAAATATATATACATATAAGTAATGTAACATAATTTTTTTAAAACTTATTTTAAAACTTATTTTTTATCTTGACCCGATGACCGGTTGAACCCGGGTTTGACCGGGTCAACCAAGGGCGGGTTTGAGATGACCTATGGACCATTTTCACGGCCGGACACTATTTTGACTGGCTGGGTCGGACAGAGTTTTATAGCATGGCTTTTGACACTAACAAAAAAGGTAGGAAAAATAGATAATTTTAAAATGAACACTTTTGATTTCAATATCTTGAGCCTAGGGAAATAGTAAAAAATGAGTGGACCTAATGTCATACTTCTATGGAGGCTTTAGGGCGGACAAAAAGCATACTTTAGACTGGAATTCAAATATCTTGGGAAATTTAGAGCACAGGGTGAATCATGTACCGAAGAAGATCAAAAGTTGGACCTAATGAGGCAAGACAGCTTAGGGCTTCTTATCATTTACATGTTGCTTTAAGAAAAACAAATTAGTCTTAAGTGGTGATCTAAATTCAAGGTCAAATAAATTAAGGACGGTGATAGAAACACACGTTTCTTTCACTTAAGTACAATAGTAAGACATAGAAGGAACAATATACATTTGTTGTTTAATGAAGGGGGTGGGGTGGGGGTTTGAAATTGAGGATGATAAGAAAATTAGGGAACTATTTGCAAATCATTATAGGAGATTGTGGAGGCAAGAGAACACTTAGAATTCCTGATGGCCTAATCTGCCCAAATTGCATAGGTCTCACCACTCTCAATTGATGACTCCTATAACACAACAAGATATTAAGGATGCCCTTTAGGGGATGCCACTTGGGAATGCTTCATGGCCTAATGAATTTAAATATAATTTTATAGGACTTACTAGAATATTGTGAGGTCTAAGGTCACTAGAGAGATCCATGATTTCTTTCCAAATACTTTCCTCTGGACTAGATGTGGACAAACATCTTTTTATTTCAAAAAAGATAAACCCCATAGTCATCATTGATTATAGGGAAATCTCCTTATGTAATGTCATTTACAATGTCATTGCTAAAATAATCTCCAATCTGACTAAAACCAAACTTAGTTGACCTAATTGACCATCTTCAATCAGCCTTTGTGGCTAATAGACAAATTCAAGGCGACATCTTGATTGCACAAGAGCTTGTCCGTGAAGCGTAAAATAATGTAGCAAAATAAATTCTCTAATAAATGCACTAGTCGCTCAAGTAATATAGTAAATAAAAGTAAAGAGTGTCGAGCCCAAGAAAAATATTATTAATTTAATATCTGAATTATAAATTAATAGGAAAGGAAAAATATAGGTTTTGAAGATAAGTTTTCTAATTATAAAATATATATTAAAAAGAAGATAATAATAAGATAAGATAATGGTGTTGAAATTAGATCTTAGGATGATAATAAATTAAGGATAAATATGTGAACCAGAAAAGACAAATTAAAGTTCTTAAGATGGATTATGATTTTCTTAAGTTATTAATTTGATAAGATTAAAATCACAGAGTCCACAATCTGATAATTCTATTATTTAATCAAGCAAATCAAACTATATTAAATTTAATCAAAACTGAAGTCCCACAAACTGGTATTCATGGAAATGAAATTAAAATTGAGATTCATTAATATGAAAATCCTAGACTATTAATCACTCCACAAACTGGTATAGATTAACATATCACACACTAGTTATTAGGCCTATGTCAATTTTTTATTTTACAATAAATCATTTAATGTAACTAAATAAAATCTGAAATCAAGTAGTCCACAAACTAGTAATTACTTAACCCAAAAAATAATTAATTAAATAAAAAACATTAACCACAATTAAAAATTGATCAAAATAAATTCAATAATAATATAAGGGTTCACATAATTTCCCTTCAATAATAATCTCCTAAAATAAAATACATGGAGTTCGTCCTAGAATTGTAGAGAGATAATAACAAAATAAAAATGATAATAGGAAGAATTACACCAAGAATAAATCAGGATCCTCGAATTTTGTCGGAGTGTTTGGATCGGTCGTCCGAACAACTCTCTCTCTCTTGGTTAAAGCCTAAAGAGCCCACGACACACCGTAAAAGAAAATCACACTTCAAAGTACGAATTGAGAAGATGGCTCCTTCCTCTATTTATAAGTGCGAACGAATCTTTATGTTGATCACGGACGTAAATCATATGGTCGAATTTAACTTCATGGAGATAAACTTTACATTTTTAAATCTCGGCCAATAATGCTGGCAAAATTTTGGTTAATGATAAAATCTTATCCGTTTGGCGCCCGGTGATAAACTCCTCTTTGATTCTCATCCACCAAATCATCGCCTTGGTTAATGATGGTGTTTTGCGTCCAATAATCGGTTGGAATTCACGGCCGATAATTTCTATTTCCCTTGGATAATGATGATGTTTTGCGCCCAACGAAATTCCTCTCATTTCACTTTTCAACCGCTAAAGATAAATATTGGTTAACGATAAGATTGTTTCATTCACTTTTACGCCCGGTAATCTTCTCTTGGATATGCTTCACGACTGATAACTTCTTGAGTTTGGCGCCCGGTGATGGATAAAATATTAGTTTAACGCCCATCCCATGTACTCGGCTCTTTCTGCAAGATAATTATCAAAAGTTAATTAATTCATACACAATTAAAATATTCATAGAATTAAAATTGATAAATATAGAATTACAACTAAAAATGGCCTAAAATGTTGCATGTCGTGATCAAATTACAGAAATATTAATAAAATAGTAGACTAAAATATGTTATATTTTGCATGCATCACAAAGGTAGGAAGAAATTCATGCTAATTGGAGAAGGCATTTGACAGTGTGGCATGGCATGCCATTGTTATTGTATTACATCTGATAAACTTCACACCAATGTTGTAAAACCCGACCTGGTCCAACTAGGTCGAATCGGATCATCGATCAGATTGAATAATATAAGTTAATAAAAAATAAAATATGTTAAATAAATTTCTTTTGTATTCTTAATGTCTTTGTAAGATGCATAATAAATGAATCAAAACATAATAAAATAAAATAAAATGGCATACTAAGTCAAATAATATAACAATAAAGTAATTATCAATTAAATCATTATTATCTATAAGATGATAAAATCTTCATAATTATAAATTAAAGAAATATCAGTGATATAGTATGTAAAATGAATAAAAAGTTAGAGCATGAATTTTAAACAAACATATATACAAGTAATATGTCCTAATTTTTTCTTATTTTTTTTCAAACTTGTTTTTTTATCTTGACCCGACCGGATTACCCAAACTCGTCGGATCAACCGGTTGAATCGGGTTGACCAGATCAAAATGAATCAACCTCAAGGGCAGGTTTGAGATAACCCACATCTCGTTTTCATGACCCACGGTTCGTTTTCATGACTGAACGTCGATTCGATTGGTCGGGCCGAGTTTTACATCATGGCTTCCCACCTGTTTTCCTGGATCTCAACTTGTATCACTTCTTCTACATATATGTTTTGTATTAATGGGGCATTATCACAATCATTTAGGAGTCGCCAGGGGATCATGCAAAGGGATCCTTTTTCCCTCACATCTCAAGTTTTTTCAACCTTAATAAATAATCAAGTTCAATAGGATAACATAAGGCCTTTTGTCATTGGCAACTTTATGCTTAGTCACCTTATGCAGATGACTTTATTATAAGTTTGACAATCACTAAGAAGAATCGTATTTATCTGAACAAAACCCTTAAGTTATATAATATACTTACTAATCAAATATTGAACCTTAAGAAGGGATTCTTTTTCCCCTTACCCGTTCATCATCACATCTCAAGTTTTTTCAACCTTAATAAACAATCAAGTTCAATAGGATAACATAAGGCCTTTTGTCAGTGGCAACTTTATGCTTAGTCACCTTATGCAGATGACTTTATTATATGTCTGACAGTCACCAAGAAGAATCGTATTTATCTGAACAAAACTCTTAAGTTATATAATATACTTACTAATCAGATATTGAACCTTGAGAAATCTGTATTTGCCCTCAAAGTTGAATCAACATAGAGAGACGTGCTTAAGGATACCCTTGGAATTTGCAAGGGTCGCCTCCCCTTTATATAGTTAGGTGTGTCTATATTTTATAAGTTAATTTTAAGTAGGGAACAAAATGTTTTAATTGATAGGGTCTCCTCAAAATTGGCATGGTAGAAAAGGAATACACTTAATCAAGCCAGTAGATTTCATGAACTCAGTTCTTAATTCCATGCCTATCTACTCATTCAGCGCAACCCATATCTCATTCGGTCTATTTGAATCTTTAGAGAGGCTTTTTTGAAGTTTTTATGGAACTTAAATGGGATACGTAGGGGACTACACTTGATCAATTGACAAACTGTCACATGTTGGTACTGACACGATGGCTAAAAGGGTCCTGACCCTATTAAGAGGGGAAAGTAATCTATGGACACAATTGACCTTACAAAAATATGGCGAAAGCCATCCTTGGATTGAGTCAGTGGGGAGTGTGGTGGGGCAGCTTAGGTTGGGTTCATGAAAGCTAGCAATGGACAAAGCACTAGTGTAATGAATGACCCGTGGATCTCAACAACACCTTTTTCTTTGATCAACATTTGTTCATGTCGATGTGGTGTATGGAACTTAAGGTACATGAATGTTTCTTTATTGCATAATATATTTGATGATGACCTTGTGGCTAAAATTATAGCTATTTACCTACCTGCTGCTTCTAATGCCTATGATGATAAATGGGTTTGGATGTCAGATGGGTGTGTTAATGCAAAATCAGTTAAGTTCATTTGCTATAGTGACCACACCATGCATGCATCTGGATGCTCAACCTGGATCTCTATGGAAGATCGGGGTCCCTCAAACGATCTAGATTTTTTTTTACGAAAGTTGGCGCATAATTGTTTACATATTAAAGACTTATTCTTGCGTTTTGATTCTTTTATTAATACAACATGTTCTTATTGTGGTTTTCACGTGGAAACAAATATTCAATTTTTTCAATGCCCTTTGGTTTTGGATTTATGGAATCTATTTAAAAATTTTGTTAACTTTCATTTTAAACATATGGAGACCTCGAACATAGGTGATTGGATCAAGGAGGGGCAAAACTTAAACCTGAGATCTAGGCAAAAGATTTTATGCTTGTTGGTTTATGTATTTAGGGTATGTGGACAACCGTAATGACAAAAGATTTTATGCTTGTTGGTTTATGTATTTAGGGTATGTGGACAACCGTAATGATCTCTCTAGGTCGTTAATCATGCATTGCATATGGGTGCATGCCATTCTAGCTTATAATGAATATGCGTACACTAATTTACTCGAGGCAACTGCTTTATGTGATCTTTTATGAGTCCATTGGGAGCCTCGACACCTGATTGGGTTAAGCTCAATTTGGACGAGTCCTTCTTGAGCCATATGAGCCGAGTGAGCAGTCTATATTACTAGAGGTCCTAACTCAAACTTTATCGTTGCAGGTTCACTTAAGTACGATGTTGAGTAGATTCTCACGCTAGAGGGATGGAGGCTTCTCTAGGATCTTGGAATTCGATAGAGTTATGGCTGAGATGGACTCAGCTGTCCTAGTTCAGATAATTGAAAAGTACAATTGTCCTTGATGACTTACGAATAGTATGTCAACCGTTTGGAATCTTACAAAATTCTTTGTCCTTTTTGCTCTCCTCGTTAATGTAATAGAGCGACAGATATTTTACTGATATTATAAGAACAAATGCTTTTAATATTTCCTGGTGACCTCCACCACATTTTGTATTAAGTTATTTTCCTTTAAAGAAAAAAAGGCCAAACTCACTATTGGGCCTTCTGTCGTTGGGCATCGGGCCGTACGTTGTGACGCCGCCTGGAGACCACAAGCTATTTCCATTCCCACCGGAAACCCCTGGTAGTATTCCACAGTCCACACTCCACTTACCATCACCGCCCTTTCGAAGAACAAAAGCGCGGGATCGTTCGCGACCACTTCCTCTTCTAGGGTTTTTCCGAAGGTTGCACGGCCACCGAGTAGCCTCACCACCTCGCCGGCTATGGCGAGCTCTCTCGCCGCCGCACCCTCCACGAGTGGGACAGCGCCGACTTCCACGTTGGCCGCCAAGGCCGTCGATGCGTCCCTCTGGTGGGAGTCCTTCGTCGTCCTCGCCGAAGAGCTCGAGAGATCACCTCTCTCCGATGACCAGCTCCCCCCTCGCCTGGTTCGTTTTTGTTCTTGATGTCTTATTTATTGGAGTCGATGCAATGACGAAGAAAGAAGTGAAATTGGCTTTTATTTCGTTTATCGTTACTTTAATTGATACTGTTTCTGTTGTTGCTGCTTCTGCTGCAGGCGGAGAAGGTGAAGAGAAACCATGGCTGGTTCTTGGACTCTGTCACCCGATTCCGACGTCCTAACACTGTTTCGAGGCTTGCCCTGGATTCGTCTGAGGTGACAATTGGACTTCATGTGTTGGCTGTGAATCCCGAGATCAAGAAAGCTTCCCTCCGCATCAGCGAGTATCTGGTACCTGATTTTCTTACTCTTTTAGCTCGTTGGTCTCTGAATTATCTTTTTCCTTCAAGGCGCGCATCTTATGTGAAATGCAAACATAGTGGCCCCTAAGCTTATGCCGAATGCACGTAGCAAAAAGTTACTCTGTCTTGTCACATTTTCCATTTTATTTGTTTGATAACGATGTAAATGAAAAATTTATCAACTATATCTATCTCTTGTCCTGCCAGTATTTTTTTTCTTAATAGGATTCACAATTTTTTTTTCTTAATAGGATTCACATAATTATATTTTACTAATAGACTCTTTCCAAGGGTCAATAATTCTAGTGCCGTCTGCTGTTGTAGAAGCTAGGGCACGGTGATGGATAGTAAAGCAACGTTTAAGAATTATAGAACACAAAGGATTCCAGTTTACTAGAAAAGCGAAAAAAAGGATAAATAATTGGTTCAACCTGACTGCCAGTTACCTAACTCCAGTTTACATCTATTTTTGGGAGGCACCTTTATGACACATGTTGTGAAAGCATAACTTTCTTCTATCTGAATGTTTGATGAGAAAGCTTTCAGTTGCTTTATCTAAAATCTCTGTGGCTGACTTGAATAATTTGCCAAGCTGTCATTCCTTTACCACTCAAGGAAAAAACAATCCTTGTCTTCTGCAACCTTTAATGTGTTTTGAGTTTTAAATCATCTATGATAATGTCACAGTTGTACTTCTTATCTACTGACATGTCTGAGGAGCTGTCAGGTGATGAGAGAAAAAAAAATTCTTTTGTGAAATTTTTTGCCACCATATTTTACTGAATTTTTTTCTCATATTGAATTGTGAAGCATAGTTAATTATTCTTATTATTCATAATCTTGATGGTGTATTATATTTTTTTAGTGCTTAGATGAGGTGCAATCCTACATTCTTGCCAGTAGATTATTTGATGTCAATAAGTCTGCTGGTGTTGAAGACAGAGAGTTTCTGCACCAGGTGTGTTAGTGCATCACACATGATTTCATGTCATTCTCATCCAATGTACTATATAGAACTCTTGTGTATTTGGTCTAAAAATCAACTTCTGTAACATACTATCTTGTATTTTTTCCTTATAATGATCCTTAAAAAAATGCCATTATATATTTCCCTACTCCTTTCTATAATCAATGTGGACAAGTAATTGCTTTGATTCTCATTTAAAATGCTTAGTATTTTTCATCTCACCTTTCATTTTCACACCCTCTCTGTGTACTTATTGTAGTTTTATTTTTCTGAGTTGAAATGTCCCACCTGGTAAGAATGCTTTTCGGGCTGGTTTGGGTAAGGTGCTACACGAGTTGATTAACCAAGTGGCTCTCTTGTATTGTAGAAACTGGTTGTTGTCAGCAGTTCTGCCGGGTTCATAAACAGAACATCCTTAGTTTTTTTTTTGAAACGGGAAAGGACGACCATCAAGGTGGTAGTCATCCAGAGTTTCATTAATTTTAGGAAAAGGTACAGAATATTTTAAATAAACATGTCTGGGAAAACCCAGCAACCAAGTTAGGAACGAAAAACAGAGAAGACAGAAGTCACAGCCCATAAAATCAGCACATTTTCCATTCTCCAAAAATGGCTTTCGCATGGTCCTTGAGTTAGTTATCCTTAGTTATCCTGTCCAATTTTACAAGTAGAGTTGCTAGTGTATACATTCATCTGATCTATACTTGGTGATCTTATATCAGGCATGTATGGACTTAGGGAGAGTGACATCTGCATCAATTCTTTGGACTATGGAATTTTGTGTGAACTTGGATTTGGTACATTGCATCATATTTTAAAAGCTTTTTTTGAGAAGAGATGACTACAAATACTAGTGGCCATTTGGTTGTATTCTAAAAGTTATCTCATGTAATGTATATCTTCCTGTAAGTTATTGCCTTCTCAAGACAACACTAGATAGGTGTTCACTCTGATGCGTGGGCCCATATCTGTAATGACTTGTCTAATGTATTAGAATAGGCCAGCTACATATGTACTCCAATGTTTTGATGCCAGAGCTTTGGTTTTGCAGTACAGTTTTTCTTTGGTGAAGGTAACACAGTTTTCTACTTTAACTAAATTCTCAGATGAAGCACCTAAAAGAAAACAAAATCTGAGGTAAAACAATGGTGGAGAATAACATAGTTGTAAAAAAAAATGTCAAATAATTCATACGATGCCTTGAACAGTTGGTTAAATAGATATCAACACAGGCATGAATAAGCTACATGACAAATATGTGTTTAATGCTTGTCTTCTGGTAAATATGTTGATGCATAGAATTTTCAGCAAAACCTTGCCCTTTGTCCATCTGAAAAAATTCAACACATTTATCAATTGGTGTATTGATGTTTCCTGGACTACGTTTCTTTTACCATTTTCTTTGTTATTTTTTAATTGTTAATTTCTTGTACTGTCTTATGAAGTTTCTTTGTTCAACTTTACTGCGTAATGATCTTTACATGACTTTAAAAAAGTGATACTTGTTTGACTTTTCAATGATGAAGTTGTCCATTCTTCTGTGATACTTGTTTGACTTTTCAATGATGAAGTTGTCCATTCTTCTATCTTCTTACTATAACTTTATTTATCTCTGCAATGGCAATGTTCACTACTAACAAATATTTTGTAGGTATGCTTCTCTTTTCTATTCCTTATTATCAAAATGTTGTTGCCCCTCACTGAAAAGTTCTAGTAGAAACAACTTTTTTTCATAACTTTGCTACTTATATTTTTCTTATAAGAGCATCCTTGCCACTTTTCATAGATGTTTCTTATAATAACTATCAATGGGTGTCTATGCTATTCATGGTTCTTGAACATTTTAAAGATCAGTGCATTTCCTTGTAAGAAAATACTGCATATGTTATTTTTGAAACAGGTAAGTCGTCATCCAGAGTTTCATTAATTTTAGGAAAAGATACAGAATACTAATAAGCAGGTCTGGAAAAACCCAGCAACCAAGTTAGAAGCAAAAAACAGAGAATACAGAAGTGACAGCCCATAAAGTCAGCACATTATCCATTCTCCAAAAATGACTTTCGCATGGTCCCTGATGTTGTCAACGTAAGAGCTCCCACCACAAAAAAGGGTGTCATTTCTCTGCATCCAAATAGCCCAGATGTATGCCATTGGGAGGGCTCTTTGTCTCCTGGACCTATAAACACGACCCTGTGTCCTGCTGCCATTACGGAAGGTCCGCCAGAAAGCACCTTCTGATGTGGTATCAATTCAGTTGATGTCAGCCGCCGCCCAGACCTGGCATGCCATGCGGCACCCAAAGAAGAGGTGGGCAGAATCTTCATCAGCCTCACCGCAAAGGACACAAACGGTATCGGAATCACTGCACCACCGAGACCTGTATATTTTTGTTAGAAGACGGTGTTGCAACAGGAGCCAGGAAAAAAAAATTGATTTTGAGGGGAGCCTTGGTCTGCCATAGCAACCTACAGGCCATCAGAACCTCCTCACAAAGATCAGTATCCTCAACGCCAAGCAAAATGTATGCATTCACGAACAGAGAAGTTCCCATTCTGCCACTGCCAGCCATCATTTGCATTCATCATCGAGGAGAGGTGGGAGCAATGTTGTCAAACACGTAAAACGGACACGACACGGAGCACCCAGAAAAACACGAAATCGTATACACGTAACACGACACGGCCGATTCTACTACTAGCATATATATGACATTTTTTTTTAAAACGAAGCAAAATTTTCAACTTAAAATCATCAAACCATCAACCAAGTTCATACAAAATAACAAATTGTTGATCATATGCATACATACTACAACTACAAGACTAATGCAATTAGATTAAGTCTAACATTCTGAGTTCTAAACCCCTCGGTTCAACTAATCACACACGGAGCTCAGTTCCTACACAGAGAAAGAGGGAGGGACCAAGCTCGGTTCTTCTGTTTGCATACACATAGAGAAAGAGGAGGAACCCAGGGAGGTTCCTTTGTTCGCAAACACAAAGAGGAAAGGGAGGAACTGAGGGAGGTTCCTTTGTGCCTCTATTTGCAAACACATGGATGGAGGGAGGGAGGATGCAAACAGACACTACGATCATAAACATGTAGAGAAAAAGGGAGGGACGGCATACCGGCAGCGGTAGAAAGGGAGGGCGGACGGTTGCAGGAGATCATCCGTGGGGGCGAACTGGTGGGTGCAGGGATGAATAGCATGAGCAAGGCGTACTCCAGGAGGTCAGCAGTGAGGGAAAATGCCAGCAGTGGCTGCAGGGATGAATAGCATGAGCAGGGCGTCCTTAGGCGGCGAACAGTGAGGTCGCACATAGAAAGGAGAGAGATGGCACAGTGAGTAGCCACATACAGAGAGAGAGAGAGAGAGAGAGAGAGAGTACAGCAGCGGAAGAAACCAAATGAGCCACGAGAGGATGGTGGCTGCAGGGGCGAACCACGCTGAGCAGCAGCAGCACGAGCAGGGGGCACTGAGCAGCAGCAGCATGAGCAGCAGCAGCATGAGCAGCAGCAGCATGAGCAGGGGCGAACAGCACCGAGCAGCAGCGGCACGAGCATGGGCGGCGGCTGTAGGCGGTGAACAGTGCAAGAAAGGGGTGATTGCGGAAGCGAACCCAGCAGCAGCGGCGTGGTGGCTTGAGAGAGCAGAGGACGAAAATGATTTAGGGCTCCAGCGATTTGGGAGAAAAAGAGCAGTGGCGTTCTCACGTGGGCAAACGAGCGGAAGGGGGAAAAACGGAGCTCGATTCCACCGTTTCTACTTGTCTGAACGCGATTCCACCGCGTCTCGTCAGAACGCGATTCCTGGTACGATTCTACGAGTTGACTCGTGTTTTTGACTACCTTGGGTGGGAGATCCCCATTAGTAGCAACAGCTCATCAAAACGCTGATCCGAGAGGTGGAGTGAGAAGGTTGGTGACCACATTCCCTGCCCATTACTTGCCAGGGAGCCCAGCACTCAGACACCCTTGCCTCCTTGTTTGCAGTCAGCTGGAACAGGCGAGGAAAGCACAGCTGGGCAGGGCCCGAGCCCGACCAGTTGTCCTTCCACAAATAGAAGATGGAGCCAGATCTGAGAGTAGGAGAAAACAGATGCTTGACCATTGGAATGATTTCAGTAATCCCTTGCCAAAATGACAAAGTAACTCTTGAGTCCCAGTTTAACTTGCGGCCATAACAAATGTTGAATATGTCTGACCAGATCCCTTGAGAGGAGCCCATAATCCGAATAACCCACTTCGTGAGGAGGGCAGTGTTCATTCGGCTAAGATTAGGGGCACCAAGGCCCCCTTCAGTGGTTGGCCGACAAACGAGCTGTGAGGAAGCCAGGTGTATGCCACGCGAGGAGGGGGAACCACTCTGTCACAAAAACCGTATCTCAAAGAGTCAATCTGTCTTTCCACCTGTTTTGGAATTCTATGCACGGACACGAAGTAAATCGGGAGGGCGGACAACACATGGCACAGCAGAATGAGTCTGCCGCCATGGGATAACAGTCTAGACCTCCAGCCAGACAGACGCTGTTCCACACGTCTAATAACTGGCACCCATTCCTGAGAAAAGATCTGCCTATCAGTCACGGGCAGCCCAAGGTAATACAAAGGTAATGTGCCAATTGGTGACTGGAGCTCTCGAGAATATTCCTGAATGATTGCCACCTCCATCCCAAAGCCAATGAAGGTGCACTTAGAGTAATTAATGCTGAGGCCCGAGATGTCACAGAAAATCTCCACAAGGTTGAAAAGTCTTTGTGCAGCTTGAACTGAACCCTCAATGAAAAAGAGGGTATAATCCACGTACTGTAGAATGGGCACAACCGTGTTGGAGCTGTCCGGGCCGCGGAAACCCGAGAAGAATCCAGATCTGCAGGCGAGCGGAGAAAGTCATGTGAGCCAGCGCGTCTACAGCCAACACAAAAAATCATCGGAGCAAGGGGGCAGCCCTGTCTTACACCCTGTTGGGGCTGCACCCAGCCTCCCGACGGTCGCCCGTAGATGAGGACAGAAAAAGAGGCTGTCGTAATGCATCTATGCATCCACGAAATCCAAGTCTCAGGAAAACCATGCCGCCTGAGGGAGCACCAAATGAACTGCCAGGATATAGAATCATATGCCTTCAAAATCAACTTTCCATAAGAAGCTGGTCGTCTTCGAGTGATGCCAGAAAGAGAGGATTTCTGAAGCTGCGACATACCCCTCCGAAATGGACCTGCCAGCCACAAAACAGAATGAATGAGGTTAGGAAGCACATACCGTAGTTTGTTGGCCAGCGCCCTGGCGATGATGAGATAGGTGCCGTTGGACAGGGTAATGGGTTGCAAATCCTCAATGCAGGCAGTTCCAGAAACCTTTGGAATGAGGAAAATGAAAAAGCGATTCAGCCGTTCAAAACCAGTGTTTCCAGAGGTGAACTCCTGAGCGGCAGCAACAACGTCGTCCTTCACCACCTGCCAAAAAGCCCGATAGAAGAAAATAGGGAAGCTATCCCGGCCAGGCGCGTCTTCAGCATTTAGGCCCCTAAGTAAGGCTCAGTTTGATCTCGCCCTTAGTGAAGGGGGCGATCAGGGAATCACATTGATCAGTCGATAGTGTGGGAACATCTCTGTCAGTCCATTCCCAAAGCCCACCAGGACGTCTGCAAGTAAAAGCCCTGAAATGACCAGAAACTGCTGCACCAATCTGCTCATAGCCAGTGAAATCCACACCTTGGACAGAAATTTTATTTATCTGGTTAAATCTTCTCCTCCCGCTGGTCCACATGTGTAAGAAGCGCGTGTTATTATCTCCCTCCTTCAGCCACGTCTGGCGAGAGCGTTGCCGCCAGGCGATCTCATCCTTTTTATCTTCCTCCTGCACAATTTGCAGCTGATCCTTCCTCAGATTAATTTCAGCAGGGGAGAGACACCTACTCTCCTCATTTCTGTCAAGCTCATGAATAAGCTTAAGTGCTGCAGAACGCCGTTGCTCACGCTTTGCAATTGTTTTCTTTCTCAAATCCCATAAGAAAGTCCACAGATTTTATTCATATGCAGACATCCATTTTTTTGGTCTCTGATTGTATATACCATTGAAAAGTTAGTACATGATATTTCGTATGCGCCATGCCAATTAAAAATTGACATTTTATTTAGTAAAAAACTATATTATTCAGCTGGTTACTCTTCTGACTAACCTACTTCAAGTCCTGAAGTATAAATGCATAAACCTCCGAGGCCTTTTCATTTTAGGATCCTCACTAGCCAATTGTAGCAACCAACTGTTTGCCAACTACTGACCCCCGTGCTCCACCACTGACCCCCAACATCTTGCAACGTCATTTCGCCAGGTGAGCCCGCGGCGAACCCACATCACCTCCAACCCGTTTCCATCTCCACCCCTGTCGGCGACCCCACCTCCACCTCCTCCAGCCTCGCTGCGCCGGACCCCACACGCGTCTCGCCGGAGCCCTTGGGTTCAGTTGACATGCAATCCGGCCGAACATACCCACGACATCCTTGGGGAGGGTACCCGCCTGCGAGTTATCGGCACCGCGCTCCCACCATCGTCTTGGCCTCCAGCCATGGCTCTCCGCCTGCGTTGGCCGAGGCTGGTGTCGCTCGCCTTTCGGCCTCTGTCTGTCACCCTGACTCCGCCGCTGATTTCGGCTGAGTCAGGGACATGCACGGAGGTCACTATTTTATCGCGCTTTGAGGCGTCAGCTGAGCCAGATGTGGTTGGCGACTCAGCTGCACTTGGTGACTCAGAACTCCTGCATGTCTGGGACATTGTTGCTTTGGTGGCTCAGGCCTGTGCTGTCAGGCGAAAGCGTGTTCACAACCCGATTGTTCAAAAGTCGTGTGCTGTCCAAGTGGGGTAGGCAGCCTGGTGTCGGTAACCTTTGAAAGGAGGATTTGTGCTCTCTTCAGGAAATAGGAGTTCTCGTTTATGGGATGATCGTGTGACTCTTGCAAGCTGCTTTCATTGCATATTTTTGTCCGCGATGTCAACAGGGCTGCAAGAGCGAGGGTGGTTATCGGTGCACGGAATAATGATGCCATCTTTAATATTGAGTAGTGCGATGTTATCATTTTGTTTTCATGGCCGTCTGGTGGCCTTTCTATCAAACTTCCTTTGTAACTTATAATATTATTAATGGAACTTTTGGATGACTACCATCTTGCTAGTCGTCCTTTCTCGTTTAAAAAAAACAGTTTGCCAACTGATTAACATTACGATATACACTTGTTATATTGCATGCTACTTTGCTTTCTCTTGTCTTAGCATTACAATTGTTGTGTGTACAACTGTTTATTTCATTTTTTGCTTTGTTTTCAACTAACATATTCTGTTTTTCTTGTGAAGATACTGCTTCAATATTATCTTGAGCGACAATGCTTGTTGAAGTGTATCAGACATATCTTTGTGAATGCATGTAAGTTGATCTACTATGAAACAATTGTATCACTTTTTTATTCTCAAAAGATGATGTGATTTATTTATTGGTGTCATTATGATAGGATGTCCTTAATTTACTCCCAAAATCTTAATGCCACTCTTTCCTTGCTTTTTTACCCTTAAAATATTTTAATAATGTCAACTTATCATACAAGACTAATATTGCGAATATGTGATCTTCTCTCTCTTCATAATAAATCATCACATTTTAATTGTTATTAAATCTTATATGAAGTGCGTATCATCAGTAAAGAGCATATTATCCTTGTATATAAAATAAGATATTTTTAATAGCAATTAAAATTTGATGACATTCATGATGAAGAGAGAGAAGGTTGTGAAGTAGAACTTTTATGTTTGCAATGGTTGTCTTGTGTGATAAATTGTCATTGTTAAAAGGTTTAAAGGATAAAAAGATAAAAAGAAGTGGCATTAAAAATTTGGGAGTGTGATAGATTACTAAAATATAAAGTGGAAACAAGCAGTCCGTGTGGAGTGGACTATCCTCCTGAACTTGATTACATAAAACATGACATGCCTTAAACACATAACTAGTAGACATTTATAACAGAAACACAAATAGATAGACACATCCTTTTTCTTATCCAGGAGTGGGGTTTTGTTTAGCTAGGATACTCCTTATTTTTTGTCGTTGCTCTCCCTTTGAGAGATCACCTTTGTACATGATTTCCAGTTCACAGTTATATATATAGATGGATGACAACCACAACTCTGGTGGTCATCCTTTTTCTCCTCAAAAAAAAAAAAAAAACTAGGGACTTAGTGGCTAGGTGGGAGTTAGTTGGCAGAATAGTAGGGATAGTGGAATAACCACTTTCTCCTTGTTTAGTCTCCCATAACTGGACAGGTGTCTCCTCCCATTTTCTCCACTTTCTTGCCATGTGGTTTTCTCATGGAGTATACTTGTGTCGTTGGATTCTTATCGAGTGTCCTTCAGAACACCCTTCTGATACCCCTCAAACACATCTAGATCTTGTCATTTATGTGATATTTTGTGCTTTTGTTTCCCATAGTTGCTAGACCTTTCTTTTTTTTTGAGGAGGAAAAGGATGACCACCAGAGTTGTGGTTATCATCCATCTAGTAGTTGCTAGACCTCTATAACATGAAGACGCATTGTATTGTGTACAAGGATGTTTGACTGTTATTTTGTCTCCCAGTCCAGACACTTTTCTTTTTGGCAATTCATGTACATCTCTGACTTTACATATATATAGATACCTATGGAGGACTAGCTTCCTAATCGTCCTTTTAACCCTCGAAAAGAATATCTGAGTGAACTTTTCTTTGATAAAATTTGATTGAACTTGCTGAGTATCTTGACTTGTGTTAATCTGCCTGAATTGGAAGTTTAACATAACTAGGACTTAGTTCAACTGCATGCTCGTGGAAATTGTTTCAAGAGTACTATGCAGTTTGGTGGAGTTCCCATTTTGATATTTTTCAATCTCAACCTGTATTGATGTTTCAAAATGTTATCCCACATGGACCATCAACACCAAGTAGATCATTGTTCATGACCACCACCATAGATCACAACCAAATTTGGGGGGCAAAGGCAGTCATACACTGCAACAGGCTCAAGAGATCTTCAAAACATTGATCAGACAAGAATGCTATAAAAGCAGGATTCCAAGTCCCAATGGCAGCCACATTACCAGTCCAACAATCTCTCGCAGATTCCCGTCAGTCAGTAGTGACAGCATAAAGTTTCAAACAAGCTGCTGAAAGGGGACAGCTAATTGTCCTCTCATAATGAAAAGCAAGAGCTTGTTTCACAATTAACTTGAAATATGTTGCATCAAGGGCATCACTGTTGACACTTCTCCAAAAAGATGAGCTTCCATGATATATTCGTACTCTCGACCTACATGTCATGTCCTGGCCATAACAAGAAAAAAATACCAAGCTCGTGAGATCCTCTTGTTAATTTCTTATACGACACAACCACTTCACAAGAAGTGCATCCTTCATCCAGTGTAGGTCCGCGAATACTCAAATCCCACTTGGTGAATGGGTTGCGCCCATGCTTCCATGCCAAATGAAGTTTCCTATCGATGCTCCGAGAATGTCATGCAAAAATCAGCGGCATACAAAATCAATTCACTGTATGACTGAATCAAACATCTGAAAGATTGTTTTGTGATACATCAACATTACCCATCTCAAGAGGACCAACCTCCCATCATGTGATAATAAACTAAAGCTCTGTCCTTCCTGTCTTCTCTCCACTCTTCATTGGTCCAATCTATGCTCGATTCGTTAATGAACAAGTTCATTCGAGGGACATTGCTAGTGTACCACAATATTCTTTTATTTTTTTTAGTTATAGATTGTTGCCGAATGCTTATCATTTGAATTCATTCATAAATATAATTGGCTTATGCAGTGCAAACAAATTCTGGATCGTCATCAAATAGAGTTTTCAAAAGCGAGGCTTTGAAGTTAGTTGAAGACGGATTGGAAAAGAAACTGTCATCCATTTTTGAAGATCTCCTCACGTCCATATATTCTGATAACTCTGTATGCTTTATCTCACTATTTAAATTTGTTTAGCTACAATTAAAATATTTATTATTGTAGTTCTAAGGTTCTATTTCTTTGACCGCAATTCTAAGGTTCTTTTGTTTGACGGGGTACTTTTAGGGTTCTGTTCTACTCGCTTACTTAGCTTTTTAGTTTCAGTAGATAAATATTTTTCATTTCTATTATGATTTGCAGCGACCGACAGTGTTATATGGTAGTGAATGTTGGGCTATGAAGGGACAACATGAACGTAAAGTGGGGGTAGCCGAAATGAGGATGTTGAGATGGATGTGCGGTCATACAAGATTAGATAAGATTAGGAATGACCATATACGTGAACGAGTCGGAGTGACTCCTATTAGTGAGAAAATGGTAGAGAATCGTTTGAGATTGTTTGGTCATGTTCAGAGAAGACCATTAGATGTGCCAGTAGGAAAAGTAGATCAAATAATCTGGAGTCCGATTAAAAGAGGGAGAGGGAGGCCAAGGCGGACACTTGGCGAACTAATAGAGCAAGATCTATTGGTGAATAATATACCGAAATGTTTGGTTACTAATAGAGCGGAATGGCGTCGTATGATCCATGTAGCCAACCCCACCTAGTGGGATAAGGCTTTGTTGTTGTATTATGATTTGCAGCATTCAATTTTTGGGAAATCACAATAACTAACATGTCTCTTACATAAATGATAATTATACTTGTGGCATATCCAAGTTTACTTTTATGGACATGGAGCAAAATGTCACATTTTGTATACATTATACCCCACTCTCTGACTAGAAAAACTACCAACTAGTAAAAATAATTGCTTCTATGATTTATTTTCTTCTATTGGAAGTTGTGGTTAAGGTTATTAGGACCTATTTCCAAGGTTAAATACTTAAAAAACATATATTTTTCCGTTCACAAATGTTCTATATTGTTGAATTAATTAACCATCAAAGTTTGTTATGTATCCACATTTTTTCAAATATGATTGCTATTTATATATATTGTGGAGCAATTTTCAAGTATTGAAAATGCCAATTATATAATATCAAATCTTAAAGAAGCATAATATTGTATCAAAATAATATATGATATTAATTTTCCGTGCAAAAATGATACTCAATTTCGATGATCATAGCTGTGAACTCGAGAGAGAATGTTTTTTTTTTTTTGAGGAGAACTCGAGAGATAATGTTGAACTATCAGTTGATATTAGAGTTGATGAGTGAGAACAATGTATAAGATAAAGATAAAAGAGTCAAACTGAAATTAAAATATTTATGTTTAGCTTTTATTTTTTTGTTTCAACAAAAAGATTTATATCATTATTGTATGATGGCTAGGATCATAAGATCAGTAGGATCGTAATATTTGATTCTAGATCTGTTATGGATCTTACTTTTAAGATCCTTTTGGTAAGATTGTGATCGTTTGATCTTTGGAGAACTGTAAGATCTTACTAGCTAATCAGGATTCTGACAAACTTGGTTGTGGTATTTTTTCGCTGAAGATGTGTCACAGGAGCTAACATATGTGAAACAACTTCTTTAAAGATGTATCATAGGAAAAGAAGTACGTAAAATAGTCTCTACCTGACTCTTCTTTTTTCTTGTGGGGTGAAAGAATGGCTAGCAATTTCTAGTCATCCATGTATACGTAAATATATATGAAAGATGTTCAAATGTTCTCTTTCAGAAGAAAAGATGTACATGTGTGAACTATCAAAAGTTTAGGGTGAGTGACAGAAAGTCACCGTGACTCCCCCACTTTTTAGTAAAAAAATGAATGTGATGTACAATGTTTTCGGTGAAATATCGATCACCCCTGAGGATCGTGTTTTGAATCCAAATGGCCCAGAGGTGTACTCAGCGAGTGCTGTGCCCATCTGCTGATCATAATGGTGTGGTATGTCATCTAGAAAGACTCTTGGGACCTGGGATCTAGGTCTGGCGTCTGTATGTGCCTTCAAACGTCTTGTGTAATCGTGCATAAAAAAGTCAAGGGTTGACATCCTCCAGGCCACTCAGACAAAGAAAGAACATGTGGCATCTGAGATTGGCCACTGTGATTGTTACACCCTAATGAGGATGCGATTGTGTGGGATTGTGGAGATGGTCCCTCGACGATGTTCCCTGTCTCACTGATGCACATATTTCCTTGTTATCACAAGTCATCACGGAAGATGAGGTAACAGGCCTCAACAACGAGGCGTTTCCCGGTGATGAGGAGCTTTCCGATTTTCTATGAGGAGTTTTGTCCGGTGATGCGGGAGGATGTGTTGGCAGTCATACAAGAGTTTGCGAGTGGGGACCGTGGTTTTGATCGCCTTAATTGGTTCTTGCTTTTCATGCTTCTCAAGTGCAACCCGACATAGTGGTTCAAGTATTGGCTAATCGACTCCAGGAGGTACGTCCTGATCTTATTCATCTGGGCAGTCAGAATCAATCCACGGTCGGTCCATCGCTGAGAACTACACCATAGGCTTGGAAATTGTTGCATAGTGGAGGACTGACAGTAGGGCCTTCCTATGGAGTTCCACTTTTCTAAAGCCTACAACACTATCTCATGGTCCTTTCTTTGACGGTCATTGTAGGTCAGAGGCTTTCCAATGACCTGGATTGATTGGATGAAGTGTTGTATCACCACAGTTTCATTCCCAGTCTTGGTTAATGGGGCGATGTTGGGCGGCTGGGTGCAACCACAAAGGGGAGTTCGGCAGGCTGCTCCCTTGTGTTCATGCTCTTTGCCTTGGCAGTGCATGCACTTGCCTAATGTACATAGGTTTCTTGCGAGTTTGGCTTGTTCAGCGACTCCGCCAGGGGCCTAGTTCCCTTATTGTAGTATGTGGATGGTACAATGTTCTTTATAGAGGGCACTCATAAGGTGGCCTGACGGCCGTCATATTTGGGGTGCTGTTTGGTGCGATGTTAGGTCTTCAGATCAACCATACCAAGTCATCCTTCATTTTGTTTGGCTTGGTGATTGAGGAAGTGGATCAATGCGCGACAGAGCTTTGCACTCTGTCTGGTGTATTGCTGATTACTCACGTGGGTCTTCCTCTCTTTGACCGACATACATTTCACAGGTCTGGACTCCAGTTATCGAATGATTGAAGCATAGATTATAGAGCTGGAGTTCGAGACTGCAATGGCACGGGGGGCAGCTTATACTGCTCCGGTAGGTTTTATCGGCACTCCCGATCTATTACATGTCGGTCTTCCGGATGCTGGCCTATGTCCAGAGGTGGCTAGACTTCTTTAGGAGCAGTTTTTTTGGCAAGAATGCAGCTTGAATTGACGGGACATGCTTCTTGTTGCATGGCAGTGTGTGCCAGCCCACGTCACAGGGAGGTTTGGGCGTGCAGGATCTTTGTTACAATAATTGGGCGTGAATGGGGTGGATCATGGGTCCCAAGGAATCTTTATGGTGCGAGGTTTTCTTCACCTGCTTTGGGCAGGGGGGGACCTATCATGGGAGTCCAGGACTAGGTTACCACGGGGGATGTCGTCCTGCTGGCTGACGTTTGTCCCTTTGGTGTGCCCCTTCATGTAGCCTTCACGGCTCTGGGGAGGAAATTTTCTTTTGGCAGCATGACTAGCTTCCCGGGGGACTGCTATATGAGGCTTTTCCACGACTTTGGGCCTTGTTGTTGGCAGCATTTCCAAAGTGTTGAGCATTGAAATTCTTTACTTGTCAAGTGTATCTCCCTTGTATTTGGTGCTGTTTTTTTACTTATATTCAATCCTCTTTGAAGTTTTCCTCAATTTCATTGCCCGCTTACTTGTCTTATGGATGTTAAGTTTCACTTTCCAGGAAGTCAACCTAACAATTCCCTGGATGGAAGAGGTTTTAATCGAAGATAACCTCATTTTGGACATAATGTTTCTTACTTACTACGAGAACTTCTGCAGTTGTAACAGTCAGCTTTGGAAATCTTTGTGCTCATTATTCAAAGTATGTAAGAAAAATTCACTTTCTTTCTCTTCTGCCTACAATTTTGAAGACTGGCGTTTGTTGATGATAACCTTCTTTTTGTTCTCATGTTGGCATGAATTGCAGAGAACATTATGTGGTTCCCTTAATATTGAACATACTACAGTTTCTATTGAAGCCAAAAATTTATTTAGCCACACGAAAGCTAAATTACTTCTTATTCTTGTTGAAACTTTGGACTTAGAAAACATTCTTCAGATGGTTCATGATGATGCCCCTTTCAGGTTTGGTTTAACCTTCCTGTTCTTTTGTTAAATGTATTCTAGTCTGTGTTGCTAGATTCTAACCTTGTTACTTGTATATCAGGCAGGGTTGTGCTGTGTTTTCTCCAACAGATATTCTTGATATAGATGCCCAAATTTCAACTTTTTTTGGTTTAGGAGTGCCAGAAGTTGGTCCTTTGATTCTTGTTTGGGCAGTTTTTCTTTGTCTTCTCTTATCACTGCCTGAGGCAAACAACAATTTCGTGCTCATGGTAAATTTGAAAGAGCATTTTCTACTGCTGTCTACTGTATCTTGTATTTTTTACTCACAGTGTTTATTTCTAGGAAATTGATCATATGACCTATGTCCGCCAAGCCTTCCAGCTTTCAACATTTCATTATTTACTTGAAATGATTGGCAGCGATATGTTTAGAGATACTGATGTAAGTTCTCTATATAAGCGTTCTTTTCATTTGGTTTTGTACGCGAGTGATTCAAATGTTTTTGTTTCTTCTTTTATGTTTTGTTATCATTGCATCATTTTTTTCTTGTACACAACTGGTATATTAACACATGTACTCATAGCTCCTTTCTTCTTCGGGAGTGGGGATTTGGGTAGCGGTTGTACTTTCCTCCTTTTTGCTGCTCTCTTCTTGGGAGCCTTACACTTGTACATTTTCCCTTTTGTAGTGATATATATACATGGATGACACCCTAACTTGGTGCTCATCCTTTTCCTCAAAAAAAAGAAGAAAAGCACTTGTACTCACTAAGAATGCATTCCACATTTTTTTTGGTTCATTTCCTCAATTTTATTTTGGTGTGAGAATTTTAATCTTTTATACAAGGGGTGAACTGGCCTCCACACCCTTCATTCATGTGGTTCAGTTGCAACATCTCTATTTTTATTGTTTCATGGTTCACCACAATGGAGGGATTAAATCAATGTTATCACTGCTTTGAAAACCTATGTGACATTATATTTCAGAAAAAAATGGTTGTACCTGTTTGAAGCAACCAATTTTCTTCCACATGTTAATAGTAAGGTTTATCAATAGTTTGGTGTGGAATGGAATTGGTTGATTTTAACTAGTAATAGTAAGCTGAAGCTTCAACCATTTGGATTGTTTGGGCCCGACGAATCATCACTGCCTCAGCGGAGACATTTTGGCAGTCACTCAAAGCCCATAGCAGGAGGCGGAGACATGTTGGCTACCTTTTTGGCGGTGCCTGGGCCATTTGGTTTCAACGCAACTGGGCTATCTTTTATGGGGAGAGTTGTTAGGTTGATAATTTGGTATGCCATAGCTTCTTTCTTCTTCAGGTGTGGTGATTTGGGTAGCGGGATATACTTTTCTCTTTTTGTTGCTCTCTTCTTGAGAGCCTACACTTGAACATTTGCCGTTTCATATTGATATATATACATGGATGACACCCTAACTTGGCGCTGTTTCCTCCTAAAAAAAATCATCACTGCTTCATGATGTGATGCTCATGGGCAATGTTACCTTGAATTATTTGAGTGTTGAACATGGATACCTGTCCAATTTGGCTAGTTTGCTTCTAACTTGAATTGTTCAGTGGTGTTTATTACGATAATAGGATCCTTGTTGGAAACATGTAGACAGGTTTAAAAATTTCTCCTTAGCTAGTCTTTCTGGTTAAGTTCTTTTCTAGTTTTCTCCAGGAGCATTGTTTTGTGTTAGTATACATGGAGTATTAGTATTTTTCTACTAATCTCAGCGAGTCTTTTTGATATTCATTTGAGCAAATGCTCAAGTGAAAGCTTTTATTCCTGATAGAAAAACCTTATCAATACATTTTTCCTTTTCAGGGTCATCTATCTGGTCTCCTAAATATAACCAGAAAGTTTCTTCTTCTTTTCTCCTTATTTTTTATGTTTTCCTATTTGTAACCAACAATAACAACAACAACAAAGCCTTATCCCACTAGGTGGGGTCGGCTTCGTTGATCCATGTTCATGCGATTCCTATTTGTAACCAAGTGACATTATAATTCTTTAGTAACCAGCAAGTATTTTTTCTATTGATGTCATTAATTATTTATTAATCTCATCGAATCTTTTTGGATATTCTTTTGACTAGTGGTTGAGTTTTCTCCTGATAATGTGATAAATTTTCATCCTAGTGTCTTGTTTCTTTTCAGGGTCCTCTATCTGGTTTCCTAAGTGTAGTTAGGACTTTCATTTCGGCGTTCATTGCTGCCTATGAACCATTACCTCAGGTATTCCTCTGCTTGGTACACTTGAACCATATCTTTGGTAACATCTATTCTTTTATTGAAGAACTTGTGCTTTGGCAATTATCAGTTATGTGGTGACTTGTATTTTTCTATTGGCATCAATAATTACAGACAGAAGACAACTCTTTCATCAAAGTTTTGGATATTATTTGTCAAATATATGATGGGGAGGTTCGATTTCCGAGAGCTCTTGTGTTTGTTTGAATTCATGCTTGCACTCATGATCTTCTTAATATCTGTTAGTGTCTTGTACTTTCAGGAATCATTATCAATGCAATTTTGGGATAAAGGGAGTTTTATTGATGGACCAATTCGTTCTATCCTTTTCACATTAGAGAAAGAATATCCATCTCACATATATGAATTTCTACGCTTTTTGTCAGCGGTTGGTGAAGGAACATGGCCTGCAGAATGTGTGTATGTCTCTGTTTTTCTCATCTCTGTTTATGCTTGTTAACTTCACTATTATTTTTTTTTCTTTTATTCTATGTTTATAATTTGATGTCCAGAGATCTAATCTATATTTTAAGAAGTTCATATAAATGTGAATCATCGACGTAGGCTTTGGAAAAGTCAACCTTCCAAAGAAAAGCTCGTCTGTTGGTCCTCCATTGTGCGATGATATATGGGGCTACAATGTACTTGTTGGAGATGGACCGACTGTAAATGAAGGCTGACAATGCATAATGGACAAGGCCGTGAAGCACCTCTCGAAGCCGATAGCCAATATCTAAGCCACCACGAGGTAGTTGACATTGTATATGGCAACCGGTCTAAAATTCTTCACTTTCTGCGGGGGTGCGCTTGGGTAGCATGGAAAGTAGGAATTGGTTGAGGCGTTCGAAGCCTTGGTTCCACTGGCGAACTTTGGATGACTGCCATCACATACTTACGCACCATGGACCATAACTCATTGTACCGGCGGTCGAGACCTAGATGAGGGTACCATCGTGCTCCGCCAAGTGAATCTGCAGTTCGTTGCCTGGAGGTCGGACAACGATTGAGAGTTAATGAAGTCTCTGAACTCAAGGTCTCTCCCCTGTCGTTTGATGGGGCGATCATCCATGTCAAGTGTGGCATTGAAGTCGCCCCCAATCAGCCATCGGCTGTCCGGAAGGTGGAGGCGGGCTGTCGATAGCTCCTCCCTGAGAACTGCCCAAAGGGACCCCAAGCAAGGGCCATATACACAGGAGAGGAGGTAGGAGGAACCGTCCGTACTGCGTCTCAAGTGGGCGGTCATCAAGAAATGAGCCGTCCAAGAATCCATCAGGGTGAACTGATCGGCCCGCCAACCAATGATACAGACCCCAAAATGCCCTACTGAACTAAGTGAAATGTGCTGGGAAAGCCAAGTTCCGCCGATCTGCTCTCATATCTGTGTGGTACACTCCTTGAGTTTGGTCTCTTGCAGGAAGATCGGCCTCCCACTCTTTCAAATAGCGACCAAGAGTTCGGCGTCTTCCCACGTCGCCGAGGACACGAACATTCCATATTAGCATCTTCATAAGGAAATTGTAGTCGTCCCATGTGTTTGTGACCCACGACCCACTGCTGTCTGCCGCCTGGACCCACCCCGGGTGAGCACCAGGATCCGCTGTTGCTGAGGGCGGTGGACGCCCAACGGTCGATGACGAGTCTCTTGCCGTGTGCAGGGACATCGGCTGATGAGCCGGAAGCCGGCCCTGGCATCGACCTCCTGGACGTCGGCGTCCAGTCCGAGGAGTGCAGGTTCGCTGCCAGCTTGGTCCACCTCTGACGATGCCGTGGACGCCGCAGGGGGAGGAGAAGGAGCTCTCATCACTGTTTTCCCCTGTGCCCTTCGAGGATGAGGTGCGATGGTGGCAGCGGTTGTCTCCGGCAGCGAGGCGGCGAGTGTGGATGCGGCTGTGTCCCGGCGACGCCGCTGACCATAAACCCATGCGGATGTCAGACTGAGGATCGGATGCCCCTGCCGCCACAGGGCGTGGTGATGGGGGTGGATTAGGGGATGAGGCTTGCCGGGTGGAGGATAGTTCGTCGACGGTGGGGCCGCTGGAGGAAGACGTGGCTGATTGAGGGGATGCAGAGGCTGGGCAGTGTCGTCTGGGTCGGGTTGCAGGAGGGGAGAATCCGGGCCGGGTCATGGTGGGGGTTCTGGTGTGACTCGGGTTGGGGACGCGCCGGGTCTGGGTTGTAGATTCGGGCCGAGTTCTGGTGGGGGTTCGGACTCGGTCTGGTGGGGGTTTGGGTGTGACTCAGTTGGTTTTGGGTGTGGGGTGCGCCGAACGTTGGGGGGGGGGTTGCTGGCGGCTGGGCATGAGGGGTGCTGTAACGGGCGTGGCGGCTTGGCGTGAGGGGTGATGTAACGGGTGTGACAGCTAGGCGTGAGGGCTGTGCGTGGCAGCACATGTCGAGTGTGGAGGCGAACGTGGTTGTGTGAGGTGGCAGACGGAGGAGAGTTGTTGGATTTTGGCAGGCGACAACTGTTGCAGGTACAGTGTTTTGAAATAAAGTAGGCCCGTACAACTTCTCCTGTGCCTCATCTGCGTGCGTGTCAGAGGGCAGTGGTGGCCTGGCATGCGTCTGTGAAGGTCCGGCGACGATGTTGGCCCACGAGGTCGCTGGTCTAGTCCGCAGGAGTTGGAGCAGGAAGGCACTGGTGCCGACGTTTAGGGTGACTGCCGGGGGAATGCAAGCACCAGTCTGCATCACGACCTCCACTGAGACGGCCGACAGGTTGGGCGGCCCCATCGCTGGCAGGGAGGGAGACAGTGGGCAGCCGAGGTTGTGTGCGATGACCAGGACGACGTCGGTCTGCAGGAGATGAAGAGGGAGCCCGTGGATGACGATGATGGTCCTGTCCGCCGGCGGAAATGGCACCGCTCCATCATTCTCTTTCCAGGGACGCCACCGGATGTAGCACTCCGGCGACACAGGGGATGGCGACACGAGCAGGGCTTCACACTGCTGAGGCGAGCCCGGGACCAGGATCCAGGTCGCCGGCGATATGCAGCTGAGGTGGAAAAGCGGTGAGGCGCCGACGCTCGCCATGACTGCCATGCGAAGGGCCAGCAAGTCTGGAGATCCACCCATGGGTTCGCCGACAGAGACAAAAACGGAGCAAGTCCATGACCTGTGTCGGCGGCGACCAGGGAACGTTGACAGCAGGCGGTGGCGCACATCTCCCGTCCCTGTCGGCTGGCATGGCGGGTCTCCTCTGATGAGAGTAAGGACAGAGGGCCCTTCAATGACCCTCTTTCCGGCATTCGAGGCAACGGATGGGAGCCGAGCATTAACGTGTGAAATGTCCTTTTCCCAGGCACCGGAAGTAGTGTGTGGCTGGCTGTCGGGACGACTTTGATCGGGAAATGGCTGTCCAGCCATCCCCCAGCTGCTGAAGGCGGGGTCTAATCTTGGTTGGGGGGGGGGGAACAGGGACTAGGGCAGGGGCTGCCGGAGACGGAGAGATGGCGCCGCCGGCAGGGGTTGCTGGAGACGGCCGGTGGCATCACCGGCAAGGATTGCCGGACGCGAAGCGCGTGGGGTGCTCGTTTATAATTTGTTAACCGGCTGCTACAATTGCCCAATTTGAGTAGGGAGTTACTTCAGCTGCTATATCCTTGTGCATTGAGTGGGATTTTAAATCTCTCATTAGATCATTTTTTTGTATCACCAGAATAAATTCTTTTGCCAATTTGTGGTTACATTGAACCTTGAAAATATATGGTATTTGACTTGTAAGAGTTTATAGTTTTTTTTTTGAGCAGAAAAAGGATGATTACCAGAGTTGTGGTTGTCATCCAGCAATGTATATATATGAAAGTATGAGAAGATGTACAGGTGAGAGCTCTCGGAGAGAGCAGCAAAAGGTGACTAAGGTCACAATAGGAAAGCTAGCCAAAACTCCACTCTCTGATAAGAAATGAGATGTGGTGTACAACACGCTCAGGCTGACATCGCTCCCCACAAAAAATAATCCGGTTGCGCTGAAGCCAAATGGCCCAGGCACCGGCCAAGAAGGTCATCAATGGCGCTCGCCAACTCTGTCTCTGATGCAACATGCTCTGGAAGGTCTGCCATATGGACTCTGGATCTGACAAAGAAAATGCCGCAATGGAAGTCTGCTGCCATATGCCCCGAGATGTGGGGCAGTCGAAAAAGAGGTGAATGATGTCCTCGGCCGACTCGCTGCAAAGGACGCAAGAAATATCGCTGTGCGGAGCCCAACGCGCCCTGTAGGTTCTGGTAAGAAGCCGTCCACGCCGTAAAAGCAAAGCAAAGATCTTGACTTTAAGCGGCACCCGAGTACGCCAAATGAGCCTGCAATCCGTCCTGAAATCCTCTGGTAGTGTAGAGGCGGGAAGAAAGCGAATATAGAGACTGCGCACCGGAGTTTATAGGTTTATTTAGCAGTGAATTTTAGATATTCATTTTGAGCTGTGTCAACTTCGTAAAAAGTAATTTTTACATGAGTGTTCAGTTTCCTGAAATTTCCATGATTAATAGGAGAACCATGGTTTCAGCCATGTACATGTTATTCACTTTTGAAGATATTGTAGTCAATGATATTTGATATTCAAGTTAAGAAAATTATGTGCAATGTCTTATACCCATTGGAGAGAAATTGTTCCATAAATATCTAGAGAGCAACTGTAGAATTTTCTTAGAAATATGCACAGCTTAGTCACCCTGTCTTTTCATTGGTTTACTTTTTGTCATCTTTGTGTTCCTTGCTTTCTTATTGTTGATTCAGGCTACTGGTTGTATCTTGGATCTCAATATGTTTGTCTCATTTGACTAGTCCCATTGAATCAATATACATTATCATCACTTAATGTTGCTTTAATAGTATAATTACTTCTAAAACCTGTCCAATCATTATGATGGCATTGTACTCATCACAACTCAGTTAATAAAACTATGTCTGATCATGCAATCTATTCTGGCTGTCAGTGTAGTTTCTCTACTCTTTATATTTACCTTCCACTTTGTGTGTTTATTCATGTTTACAGTTTATGAAATATTTGTTATGTCATTATCAGTACCAGTTACCATCTTTTGCCCCCCATTTATTTTTTTGAGGAGATTGTGCATCACATTTATGTCATGGGTTCCTATATCTGTGCGACAGATACAACTATCTGGACAATATGAGTGGCATAACAATGTTATTCGAGGTACCTGATGGTACTGATGCTCTGGCTATTGATGATGAAATTGAGGTTCCTTATGAATTACAAGTTCCTGATATTGAGGGCCTAACAATACCTCGTGGAACCCATGGATACATTGTGAAAGTAGTGGATTCCAATCTTGTACTAGTACGTTGGGAGGTAAAAAACATTAATCTGCTTGTTTCTTTCAATTTTATATTGTCACCTCCAAGTTTTCAATTTTGCATACCTTACAAGTGTCAACCATGGCACTGCACATTTATTATGATAATTAGCTGACGTAACACTGGTCACACTGACAGTTGGTATGCAAAAGTATACTAGATATTTTCATTAAACTGCGCAGGACAAAATATAGTGTTATGCCTTCTATGCTCTACTTTCCACCCCACCCACTTTCATTTATCCATGACCAGTTAAACTTCAAAACAGTTGGCAATTAGAGAACAATCTCAAATTTTTGAGGATGGTTAAGGAACAAAGTTTTATAGCCGGTCCCAAGTCCGGATAAAGGAGGAGGGTTGTGTTAGGCCCCGACAGCCAGCGTAAAACTTTGTCGAATCTCATGAACATGGATCAACGAATGGCGTCGTATGATCCATATAGCCGACCCCACCTAGTGGGATAAGGCTTTGTTGTTGTTGTTGTTGTTAGTTAAGGAACAAAGTTGAACTTTTCTCCTTAAAAAGGATGAAATTTTCTCCTAAAAAAAGTGAACTTTGGTGTTCGGTTGATGAAATTATCCCAATGTCTTTCTGGAACCACAGACTTGAAGATAGTTTTCCTTGATAACATATATGCATTCACTATTTTGATCATGGAAAGATAATCTCAAGCCAAAAGTATCCTGCTGAACATCAGTGAACACTTATCGATTTATATGGTCTTGTTTGGCACATTTATTTTTAGGTTATTATTTTAATTCTAACGTGACAATTTTTTTTATCTTCATTTAGTGTGCACATTCAGGAATTTTGCTAATGCTTCTGCGATTAAGTGAGGAGCTCTCTTCAGATTCTATCGGAGATGTTTTCCTTATGGTGAACCTTCTTTATCGACTGATATCTGTTAACAAGGTGTAAATCCATTATCTTCTTTTTACTATTCCAATCATATGTAGTCATGCCGAGATTATTATAATTATTTGTTCTTTTTCCTTATACTATGATTAGCTTAGTCATTGAGTCCATTTTCTTATTCCCCTTTTGTTAAAATATATTTTTTGCAGCAAGACATTATCATGTTCTCGTTTATAACTAGATTGGACCAATTATGATGTAACTCAAAATCTACAATTTTGTATTTATGAATGTTGGTAAAATGTCAACTTGGTAGACTGAATGGAGAATGGACTTTGAGATAATAGACTTGTTTGTACCACTTGCAATTCTTGTATAACACTTGCGACTGCAGATCTTCAAGGGCATCCATCTTCTATATAATCATTGTATAAAAAAATTTGCATTGGTTATTTGGTTACATTGAAATGATGTGATCTTCCGTGGCTGTAGGTTCTAGATAAACAATGTTGTGGTTCATGCACTTTTTATGTCCGGGGAATGGATCAGGGCATTGAACCCTCGATTTAATCTACTACTTTGTATGATATTGATCAAAATATGGTTTTGGATGGTTAACACTCCGGACAACGATCCCGTTTCCCTCTAAAAAAAATTGTTGGTCCGCTTGCATCAAACAAAGCCCATATGGAGTGCGAGAAGATGAAATGAGTTTGAGAGAAGTGGGATTACTACCTTCTTGCTAGTCATCCTTTCTCGTTTCAAAGAAAAAAAAAAGAAGTGGGATTACTGAATGTGTCATCTAATAGAAACTGATAATAAAGAACTAGTGCATAATTAACTAAGCATACAACAACAACAACAAAGCCTTATCCCACTAGGTGGGGTCGGCTACATGGATCATACTGCATAATTAACTAAGCATAAGCATATATTTCTTTTCTTTGTGATCGTGAACTGAAATGGCCATTTAGGTTTTCCAATGACAAGGGAAATATAGACAGCTCAGGTACCGCTATGGGTAAAGCTGATACAGCTAGGAGAGAAGCTACATGTTTTGTGTTGACAGTTGTGTGAGAAGATGTCCTAGTGGAAATGTGCTAAACCTTTCTTGGGAATAACTTACACCTTCAACCAACATGGATGGCAGACATCTAGCAGCTGATCCTGTTGAAAACAGAGCCATCTGTGGTCAAATCCCTACAGTAAACGACAATGGAAAAAGGGAAATGAGAGTCACAGACCCAAGCATGCTTCTAGTGAGGAAGACACCCCCAACCCTTTGCCGCTCTCAGTTCCCCATCAGACTTGAGGGACTGAGTGGCTTTACCACTGGCGGCTCCCACCTTAATTCCTTTATTCCCTTTTAATGCCATCCTTTTCCCTTTCCTTGTTGAAAGAATTGTCCACCATGTCCTTGTTACAAACTCTTTCACTTGCTTATGTGTTGGTTGACAATATGAATATAACTAGAGAGATTGACACAAGAATTATCTCCCTTACTGCATTTCAGGGATCCTTTTCTGTTATATATCAAAAGGCTGAGCATACATACCATATTTGTCAATAGGAGTCCTCTATGCATATAATCATCATACAAGGAAATATCCCTAATAGAATATCTCTTTGTATGGAAATATATATTCCTAGCACCACTCCCCCTCGAGTTGGAGCATATATGTCATACATGCCCAACTTGCCACAAATATATAGAACCCGAAGACCTCAAAGAGCTTTAGTAGACATGTCTGCCAACTGATCATTCGATAAAACAAAAAATATCGCAATATCCTTGATATTACTTTCTCTCAAACAAAGTGACAATCTATTCAATATGTTTGATCCTCTCATGGAAAATAGGATTGGATGCAATGCGCATGGCTGCCTGATTATCACAAAACAATTTCCTAGGCTGCAATTATAAAATATTTAATTCTGTAAGCAGTTGTTTCAACTGTATCAATTCACATGTAGTTGAAGTCATTGCTTTATATTCAGCCTTTGCACTAGAACGTGCAACTACATTTTGCTTCTTACTCTTCCAAGCCCGGTGGATTGGGCGAATCATGGGGTTCGAGGACAGCTTATGACGCTCAGTCTTCACCACTTGCCACGGGCGTGACCTATCGTGGGACTCCAAGATCATTCTCCTACATGGAACTTCATCTTTTTGGTGGGGCCCGCGGGTACGCCCGTACATGACCCCCTCAGATTCGAGACGGATTTCTCTTTTTGGTGGCAGGAGTGGCTGCCTGGGGACTCATTATCGGTATCGTTTCCCTCGCTTGTGGGTCCTGGCAGGGGCGAACACCTGGTCTGCCCGGGCACCGGGACCTGGACTCCCCTTTTCATCTCTTCGCTATCGGACCAGTGCTTCTCGGAGCCCTTGGCACTCCTTCAGAGAGTAGCTCCTTTTCTTTTGGACCCCTCTCGCCCGGATGGGTGGATGTGGATATTGGCGTCCTTCTGAGCTTACAGGTTCTCTATCCGATTCCTTCCACCTACATCTTCTTCAGACGGTTTCAAGGCAGATTAAAGACCCATTTAGCGTTCTATTGTGTCGCTAAAAGTCAAGATCTTTGCGTGGCTCTTGCGGCGCGATAGGATCCTCACCAGAGTCTATAGGGCTAGATGGGCCCCCCACTGACACTTCTTACCCTTTGTGTGATGAGGCAGAGGAGCATATCGACCATTTGTTCTTCGGGTGCAGGGTGGCTCGGGAGTTCGGGCGTGCTGGTTTCTTTTCCGACAGTGACAGTCTTTTTTGCAGTTACTTCGCGATCGGATCAAACAGAAATAGAGCTGATCGGTACTTGGGCTATTTGGATTTAGCGCAACGAGACCGTTTTTTGTGGGGAGCGATGTCAGGTGGAAAGTGGGGTTTTAGGTAATTGATGTACTCACCTTTCTTTTTGCTTTCTCCTCCTGAGGGCTCACACTTGTACATTTTGACCATTTCAGTTATAGATATACATGGATAGCAACCACAAACCTTGGTGGCCATCGTCCCCCGTGCCCCACAAAAATTAAATTGCTTCCAAAAAAAACACAAACCCAGTCATTGGTTGTCTATCAAATGGAGAATTAGCCTAGTCAGCATATGTATATCCAACCACTTGCATATGACCTCTATCTTGATATAGTAAACTTTTGCCAGGGGCACATTTAATGTATTTAATTATTCTGTTCATTGCATCCCAATGTTTCTTAGTTGGTGAATCCAAAAATTGACTCACAACACATAACAAATGAGATATCAGGGCGAGTCATTGTGAGATAGTTCAATTTGCCAACTAATCTTCGGTACCTTTGAATATTTGAAAATGGCTCCCCCTCATCTGGTACTAATTTCACATTTGGATCCACTTGAGTGCTTGTTGGTCGGCAATTAAGTAAGCATGTCTCCTCTAGAATATCCAACACACTTTCTTTGAGAAATATATATGCCGTGCGAAGATAGCAATTTCAATACCAAGAAAATATTTTGGAAGTCCCAAATCTTTAGTCTGAAACTATAAATGCAAATGAGATTAAGCTGAGAAATACCAATTGCATAGTCTCCGCTTATAACAATATCATCAACATACACAACAAGAAGTATTAATTGCTTCGAATGTCTGCAAAATACAGAATGATCTGGTTTACAACGACTTAGACCAAAGTCCATAACAACTGAACTAAAACGACAAAACCATGCTCGGGAAGATTGTCTAAGGTCATATGAACATTTTTTTTTGTTTGCATACCATACCAAAATACTCTTTCTGAGCACGAAAGCAAGAGGTTGATTCGTATAAACTTCCTCTTCAAGGTTGCCATGCAAGAGTGCATTCTTAATATCAAGCTCTTGCAAAGACCAATGATTAATAGCAGCCAAAAAAAGGAGGCGAATAGAAGTGATTTTAGCAATAGGTGAAAAAGTATCACCATAATCTAAGCCAAGAATTTGAGTATAACCCGTGGCAATCAAATGAGCTTATACTTTCACATTGAATATCCAAGGACAACCTACTGTAGTTTTACTTTAACATTGAATACCCAAGTACCACTAGCATGCAAAGCAGACATTTCTTTCATCATTGCTGTGTGCCAACCTGGATGGTCCATGGCCTCTACAATAGTTTTAGGAATTGAAACAGATTCCAAAGAGGAAATAAAGGTAACATATGAAGGAGATAAGTGACTATAGCACAGAAACGAATAAATAGGATGTGGATTGACAGTATTGCATGTACCTTTCCTTTGAGTAATAGGAAAATTTGATTATGTTGTAGGTGATGGATTCGAGGATGGAGGAATAGATGGCATAGAAGGAATTGCATGTCCTTCTTGGGAAGCTGTCTCATGTGTCCCTTCTTCATTTGTCGGGGGTCTTTTCTTTTGTCGCTGATACTATTAACTTAATAATACCCTTATGACCAACACGCTCAAGTTTAGATGTTTTTAAAAGAGAAGAAACATACGAAGGTGGAATAGGGAGAGGTAGTGACTTAGATACGAGCTCAGTAGAATCGGAGAAAAATGGTATAGACTCAAAGAATGTGAAATCCACAAACAAAATAACGATGAAGGTCAGGAGAATAACACATGTACCCTTCTTGAACATTAGAGTATCCAAGAAATACGCAACGAATTGAACGAGGAGACAATTTAGGCCTGTCCGTTGATAAATTATGAACAAAACATACACATCCGAAGCTTCATAGGGACAATGAATAGATTGCATCTCGAGGAAACAAAACTGAGGATTGGATTTGATCATGCAGAACACTAGATGGCCTCTTGTTAACCGTATGAATTGCATCGTCCCAAAATTGGTGTGGAACATTCATATGGAACAAAAAGTGTACTTGCAATTTCAACCAGATGCTTAGTTTTTTCTTTTTGCTACATTTTGTTGAGGAGTATATGCACAAGAAGGTTGATGTATAGTGCCATGAGATGACATAAAGGACTTAAAATCAGTAGAAAAATATTCTCTAGCATTGTGACTATGAAAAATATTCTCTAGCAGTGTTAAATACTAATAGAGCGGAATGGCGTCGTATGATCCATGTAGCCGACCCCACCTAGTGGGATAAGGCTTTGTTGTTGTTGTTGTTGTATTGTGACTATGAAGAAACGAATAGCAACACCAAACTGAGTTTGAACGTCAACACAAAAAGATACAAAGATAGAGAATAATTCAATACGATTCTTCATTAAATTAATTCATGTCATCTTGGCATGATCATCAATAAAAGCAAGAAAATAATGATACCCATGTTTTGAGTTGACATGACAAGGACCCCATACACCTGAGTGAACGAGTGCAAAAGGAGCACTAGCTTGTTTGTTGACCCTACTTGGAATGAAATTCTGGAATTTTTTCCGAGTTGACAGGACTGACATTCTAACTCATTCAAATGAGACAAGTTAGAAACCATTTTCTCTAAATTGGATAATGATGGATGACCAAGTTGATCATGGATCTGAACTGGAGATGCAGCAACCATGCAAGAGGTTGGTAATTTGGGGGGAAACAAAGCAGCTGACAAGTAATAAAGCCACAAGACTCATATCCCTTGCCAATCATTCCTCTTGTCCTCGAGTCCTAGATAACAACATTAGAAGAAAAAGTCACACTACAATTAAGTCTCTTAGTAAGTTGGCTAATAGAAATCAAATTAAATGGGAATTGGGAAGATATAAAATTGAGGACAATGATAAAAAAATGTGGTAGGTGATGCCGTTCCGATGCCTTATACACGAGTATTAGTAAGCTGAGAAAACAAAGTAGGGTTATCGGACATATGATCTGAAGCACCCAAGTCAAGAACCCAAGATCCCAATGAGGATGATTGAGTAAGGCACGCGATGGATTGATCTGATTGTGCAAGGGAAGTGACAGGAAGAGATGTATGCTGAGCAGTTTGGTTTTGGAGAAAACGAGTATAATCTTGTGCAGAAATAATCATAGCAGACTATCCACTAGCTAATGATGTGCCATCAACAACATGAGACCCATCTGGTTGTGCTTGAAGTGTGTTGGCTACTTTGGAGTTTGAAGGAAAATCATGTAGAGTAACAAGTATCACGTGTGTGCCTTCGCTTGTTACAATAACGACATCTAACATTTCCACGTCCTCCTCTGCCACTGACATTACCACCTCATCCACTGTGATTGTTTCCACGACCACCAGGAAGAAAATCAAGAGTGAGTTGCAAGAGCAGAACTCTCTCCTATATGCCCATGGTCTGAGATAATAGATGTGGATGATACACGTATCAGTCGTGAGAAAATATTTGTGAGAGGAGGAACAAAAGCACTGCCCAAAATTTGAGTTTGAACTGGCTCATATTTAGGGCGAGCACTTTGTAAACAAATGACTACAAACATCTTATCAGGTTATTGTTGCTTCTTCAAATCTTCGATGAATGACATCAATTCATCAAATTCGGTGAATAAAGCTTGTAAGTAGCCCAAATGTGTCTGTATATCTGTGTCAGTTTGCTTCAATTGAAATAAACGAGATAAAACATCATATATTGTGATAACATCACTCCAATACGACTCATGAGCATAAACCCACACCTCTCTACAAGAGCGATAAGGAAGAAACATTACCATTAAAGAGAGCTCAATTGCTTGGCACAAGAGACTAAGCAACTGTCTTCCTCCAACTGGCTTGATAAGATGTTCAACAGCAGCATAACAATCAGAAATGATCTTTCCATTCAGTTTCATTGCTGTAATAACTTGGTTTCCAGAAATATTTGATACATTATTGACATGAGACATGACTGATAGTGAAGTGACTGAGGATGTCCCAGACATGAAAAAACAAGAGGCGGTATCTGCTATTTCGTGTCATTCTGATTGACATGAGACATGGCTGTTTCATTTTCTATTGAAATAATGGTATCTGCTAAGGAATGCTCATCTTCCTGTTTTGTTTTGAAATTTTTGTTGTTCTCTATATCATAGTTTCACTCTTAGCTTATCTAATTAGTTTTCTTCATCATTTATGATTATTTTAGGTTCTGTGTTGTGCTATGATGTGCACTGATTGGCCTTCGCCTACTGGAATTTCTGGAAAGAACAGGCAAACAGATGTGTTTTTGCGGTATGGATGCAGATTGTGTTTATAACATTTTTGTGTATATGGTATTTTTCTCGTAGTCTTTTTTTAGCTTTTTTATGTTTATTGAAAGGGACTTTTATTCAATGTTGATGCTTGCCAGGCTGTTTATAATCCTATATTCAAATTCCTTGAACCTCAATAACTTGATATTTTACTATTTTTCAGTGTTGATGTAGTTGAGATATGATTATGGGATTTTGAAGCAGATTGTGCTTTTAATATTCATTATTCTCTATTAGGAATATATCTTTCCATATAAAGAAAGATTCTATTAGGGATATTTCCTTGTAATGATAGTTATATGCCACAGCACTTTCCTATTGACATATATGGTATGTATGATCACCCTTTCATATATAATAGAAGAGGATCCCTGAGATGCTGTAGGGAGAAAATTCTTCTATCAATCTCTCTCTAATTTTTTCATGGTATCAGAGCCACACACACACAAAAAAAAACCCTAGTTTTTCTGCAGCAATTCTGCAGCCTCCTCTTCAGTGCACCAGCAGTTCTATCAGCAATTCTGAAGTCCCCTCTTCAGTGCACCAGCAGTTCTTACAAGGGATTCTAATGCAGATCTGTGCATTTTGAAGTGCAGATATTCTGTGCAGGCTTGTCTGAATTTTTTTTTGTGCAAGGAACCCTAAGATCAGTCGCTCTTGTTTCATGGCATCTTAGCGCAGATCTTCTGTGCAGATCTTTCTTATTGTTTGATATTCTTGTGCAAGGAACCCTTGCATAGATCATCTTCCTTCTACTTTGCAAGGAACCCTATTGCAGATTTTCTGTGCAGATCTTTCAGATTCTCTACTGCAGATATCTTGTGCAGAACTCGATCAGTTCCTTTCTTTTTCATATCTGGGACGTCCTTAGTTATTTCACCACCATCAGCCATGTCTCATGCCAACGTATCATATAGTTCTGGAAACCAAGTTATTACAACAGCCAAACTGAATGGAAAGAATTTTTCTGATTGGAGTGCCGCTGTTGAAGTTTGGTTTATGGGAGTAGGACAAGTAGAACATCTTATCAAGACTATCTCATAAATCAAAGATTCTGAACAAGCCAGTTGGAGGAAGACAGATGCTCAGTTGCTTAGTCTCTTGTGGCAAGCAATTGAACCCTCTTTAATGGTAATGTTTCGTCCCTATCGCTCTTGTAGAGAGGTATGGGTTCGTGCTCATGAGTTGTATACGAGTGATGTTACCAGAATATATGATGTTTTATCTCGTTTATTTCAATTGAAGAAAATTGACACATATGCAGAAACATTTGGGCCACTTACAAGCTTTATTCACTGAATTTAATGAATTGATGCCCTTCACCGAAGATTTGAAGAAGCAACAAGAACAACGTGATAAGATGTTTGCAGTCATTTGTTTACAAAGTGTTCGCCCAGAATATGAGCCAGTTCGAACTCAAATTTTGGGCAGCGCTTCTGTTCCTCCTCTCACAGATATTTTCTCAAGACTAATACGTGTATCGTCCACATCTATTATCTCAGACCATGGACATTTAGGAGAGAGGTCTGCTCTTGCAACCCATGCTGACTCTCCTAGCTTTCTTCCTGGTGGTCGTGGAAACAATAATGGTGGACGAGGTGGTAAAGGCAGTGGCAGAGGAGGACGTGGAAATGTTCCTAGATGTGGTTATAGTAACAAGCGAGGGCACACACGTGATACTTGTTACTCTCTACATGGTTTTCCTTCAAACCCCAGAGTAGCCAACGCAGCTCAAACACAACCAGATGGGTCTCGTGTTGTTGATGGCACATCATTATCTGGTGGACAGTCTGCTGTGGTTATTTCTGCAGAGGAGTGTACTCGTTTTCTCCAACACCATAGCGTGCCTTACTCAATCATCCTCATTGGGACCTTGGGTTCTTGACTCGGGTGCTTCAGATCATATGTCCGGTAACCCTACTTTGTTTTCTCAGCTTACTAAGACTCATATCCTACCATCTGTCACTTTAGCCAATGGGTCCTCTGCTCATGTACAAGGCGTTGGAACAACATTACCTACCACATCTTTATCTTTATCCTCAGTTTTATATCTTCCCAAATTCCCATTTAACTTGATCTCTATTAGCCAACTTACTAGGAAACTTAATTGTAGTGTGACATTTTCTTCTGATTTTGTTGTTATCCAGGATTCGAGGACAGGAGGAATGATTGGCAAGGGATATGAGTCTGGTGGTCTTTTGCTTCGTTTTCACCCAAGTTACCAATTTCTTGCATGGTTGCTGCATCTCCAGTTCAGATCCATAGTCGACTTGGTCATCCATCATTGTTTAGTTTAAAGAAAATGGTTTCTAACTTGTCTCATGTTAATGAGTTAGAGTGTCAGTCTTGTCAACTTGGAAAACATTCCAGAATTTCATTTCCAAGTAGGGTCAACAAATAAGCTAGTGCTCCTTTTTCACTTGTTCACTCAGATGTATGGGGTCCTTGTCATGTCAACTCAAAACAAGGTTATCGTTATTTTGTTACTTTTATTGATGATCATTCCAGGATGACATGGATTTATTTAATGAAGAATCGTACTGAATTAATTCTCTATCTTTGTATCTTTTTGTGCTGAAGTTCAAACTCAGTTTGGTGTAGCTATTCGTACTCTTCGTAGTGACAATGCTAGAGAGTATTTTTCTACAAATTTTAAGTACTTTATATCATCTCATGGCATGATACATCAATCTTCTTGTGCGTATACTCCTCAACAAAATGGAGTAGCAGAAAGAAAAAATAGGCACCTGGTTGAAACTGCACGTACACTTTTGTTCCATATGAATGTTCCACTCCAATTTTGGGATGATGCAGTTCTTACAGCTTGTTATTTAATTAACAGGATGCCATCTAGTGTTCTGCATGATCAAATCCCATTCTCAATTTTGTTTCCTCGAGATGCCATCTATTCATTGTCTTCGCGAATTTTTGGATGTGTATGTTTTGTTCATAATTTATCAACGGACACGTCTAAATTGTCTCCTCGTTCAATTCGTTGTGTATTTCTTGGATACTCTCGTGCTCAAAAAGGGTACAGGTGTTACTCTCCTGACCTTCATCGTTATTTTGTTTGTGCGGATGTCACATTTTTTGAGTCTACTCCATTTTTCTCTGATCCTACTTCTGAGTCCATATCGGAGTCACTACCTCTCCCTATTCCACCCTCGTATGTTTCTCCTCCTTTAAGTACATCTGACCTTGAGAATGTTGGTCATAAGGATATTATTACGTATCAACGACAAAAGAAAAGACCATTGACCGTTGAAGAAGGGACACGAGACAATTTCTCAAGAAGGACATGCAATTCCTTCCGTGCCATCTATTCCTCCATCCTCGAATCCATCACCTACAACAGAATCAAATTTTCCTATTGCTCAAAGAAAAGGTTCACGCAGTACTGTCAATCCACATCCTATTTATTCGTTTTTGTGCTATAGTCACTTATCTCCTTCATATGCTGCTTTTATTTCCTCTTTGGAATCTGTTTCAGTTCCTAAAACTGTTGTAGAGGCCATGAACCATCCTGGTTGGCGCACAGCTATGATGGAAGAGATGTCTGCATTGCATGCTAGTGGTACTTGGGAACTTGTACCTCTGCCTCGCGGTAAAACTACAGTAGGTTGTCGCTGGGTATTCAATGTGAAAGTATCACCTGATGGTCAAGTTGATCGTTTAAAGGCTCGTTTGGTTGCGAAGGGTTATACTCAAATTCCTGGCTTAGATTATGGTGATTAGATTATGGTGATACTTTTTCACCAGTTGCTAAAATCACTTCTATCCGCCTCCTTCTTTCTTTGGCTGCTATTAATCATTGGTCTTTGCTCCAACTTGATATTAAGAATGCGTTCTTGCATGGTAACCTTGAAGAGGAAGTTTATATGGATCAACCTCCCGATTTTCGTGCTCAGGGGGAGTATTCTGGTATGGTATGCAAATTAAAAAAAACTTTATATGACCTCAAACAGTCTCCTCGAGCATGGTTTTGTCGTTTTAGTTCAGCTGTTATGGACTTTGGACTAAATCGTTGTAAATCAGATCATTATGCATTTTACAGACATTCAAAAGGACGATTAATACTTCTTGTTGTGTATGTTGATGATATTGTTATAACTGGAGATGATACAATTGGTATTTCTCAGCTTAAATCTCATTTGCATTCACAATTTCAGACTAAAGATTTGGGACTTCTAAAATATTTTCTCGGTATTGAAGTTGCTCAATCTTCGCATGGTATATATATTTCTCAAAGAAAGTATGTGTTGGATATTCTAGAGGAGACATGCTTACTTAATTGCCGACCAGCAAGCACTCCAATGGATCCAAATGTGAAATTAGTACCAGATGAGGGGGAGCCATTTTCAGATATTGGAAGGTATCGTAGATTAGTTGGCAAATTGAACTATCTCACAGTGACTCGTCCAGACATCTCATTTGCTGTGTGTTGTGAGTCAATTTTTGGATTCACCAACAAAGAAACATTGGGATGCAGTGATCTTCAGATATTGGAAGGTATCGTAGATTAGTTGGCAAATTGAACTATCTCACAGTGACTCGTCCAGACATCTCATTTGCTGTGAGTGTTGTGAGTCAATTTTTGGATTCACCAACAAAGAAACATTGGGATGCAGTGATCAGAATCATTAAATACATTAAAGGTGCTCCTGGTAAAGGCTTATTATATCAAGATAGAGGTCATATGCAAGTGGTTGGATATACAGATGCTGACTGGGCTGGTTCTCCATTTGATAGACGATCAATGACTGGTTATTGTGTGTTTTTTGGAGGCAATTTGATTTTTTGGAAGAGTAAGAAGCAAAATGTAGTTGCTCTTTCTAGTGCAGAGGCTGAATATAGAGCAATGACTTCAACTACATGTGAATTGATATGGTTGAAACAATTGCTTACAGAATTAAATATCTGCAATTGCATCCTATGAAATTGTTTTGTGATAATTAGGTAGCTATTCACATTGCATCAAATCCTGTTTTCCATGAGAGGACCAAACATATTGAAGTAGATTGTCACTTTGTTCGAGAAAAAAGTAATATCGAGGGATATTGTGACATTTTTTGTTTCATCAAATGATCAGTTGGCTGACATATTTACTAAAGCTCTTCGAGGTCCTCGGGTTCTTTATATTTGTGGCAAGTTGGGCATGTATGATATATATGCTCCAACTTGAGGGGGAGTATTAGGAATATATCTTTCCATATAAAGAAAGATTCTATTAGGGATATTTCCTTGTAATGATAGTTATATGCCAGAGCACTTTCCTATTGACATATATGGTATGTATGATCACCCTTTCATATATAATAGAAGAGGATCCCTGAGATGCTGTAGGGAGAAAATTCTTCTATCAATCTCTCTAATTTTCTCAAATGCCATAATCTCTCTCTCTCTATTTTTAATGTTTTTTGAAGGAGACATTTTTTAACGTTTGATGCTGTCCAGGTTGTTTATCATCTCATATTCAAATTCCTGGATCCTTAATAACATGCTTTTTAATATTTATTCAGGGTTGACGTAGTTCAGATAGTTTGTAGTCTCATAGTCAAGCTAGTGCGAGATGTCCAGAATGCAGCTGTGGCATCTGTTTGCTTCAATATCTTGGCTGAAATGCTGAAATGGTAGGCTGCCTTAAACTTAATTTTCTTCAGAGGTTTTTTTCTTGCCGCAAACTTGTCAGTCTCTGAACATATGCACTTAAAATCGTCATTCCTCACGTGTATAACTTTATTTAGTTTTCTATTTGCATGGTCCTTTATTATGATCACTCAGTATATGTTTCTCTAAAATAATACATTTTCTTGTTAGCTGACAAGGGTGACTACGAGTTCATCTTTCTAGTTAGTTTACATGAGTTAATATTTTTTTGGTAGGTTTATTGCCTACTGTTTGTTTGCCTACTGTTTGTATCCATTACATTTTTTTGCTTTTCCTGGATGCTGCAACGATGCCGTCTGTGGCAAAGCTGACAAAATACTGCCCTCCTCTTCTTTGACTGTTGCATGGATAGGTCTGGATGGCGGCAGACATCAACTGGATTGACACATTGGAGGTAGATTTTTGGTGAACTTTATGCAACGGCAACAGAAGGTGTCAGGCGGCATGGTCGTGTTTGTTAAGAAACATGTTATTTCTTGATTAACCAAACACTAGCGTCTCCTTGTTTATAATAAAGGCCGATGATACAAGAAAGGAGAATATGTTGGAATATTATTACAGAATATAACTCCGCCTATATTTTATAGCCGGTAACTCCGCCTATATTTTATAGCCGGTCCCAAGCCCGGATAAAGGAGGAGGGTTGTGTTAGGCCCCGACAGCCAACATAAAATCATGTCGAATCTTATGAACATGGATCAACGAATAGAGCGGAATGGCGTCGTATGATCCATGTAGCCGTCCCCACCTAGTGGGATAAGGCTTTGTTGTTGTTGTATTATTACAGAATATCTCTGATATTACTCCAAAATATTCTAAGTGGAGAAGAAAGGAGAATAAGTAATTACTAATAACAATTTCAAAGATATGAAAAAAGATATTCAATTATATCTCCTTTCAACACTCACCCTCAAACTGGAGAATAAATACCTCAGGTTGGAACATATAACTTGTTTGTTCTTATGAAGTGCTTTAGTGAAAATGCCAGCTAGTTGATCTTTGGCGGCCAAGTGCGGAGTGTGTACCTTCTTAATTGGAACAACATGACGAATGAAGTGGCAATCCACCTCTGTGTTTAGTCAACCCATGAAACATAGGATTGCTTGCAATAAATATAGTAGCCTTGTTGTCACAATGCATTGGTACCAGAGAAGTGATAGGATTTCAAAATCATGTATAAGTGAGGTCACAAGTTCATATGTAGTATGAGTCCTTGCGCTATATTCTCAGTCGGCATTAGAGTCATGAGACCACATTTTATTTTTTCATACGCCATGTTGCAAGGTTTTTACAATCTTTTATCCTCATGTGCTCCGACGTAATCTACATCAGAATGAGCCCCCTCTTCCTCTAGAGGCTTTTAGATATCGTAATTCAATGTATCTCACGTTGTTGAGAAATGTTTTCTCTTATTATTCACCAAACATTAGTACCTCCTATTTATAATCAAGGTAGGCAATACAAGAAGGGAGAATATGCTAAAATATTACTCCAGAAAATCAGGGATATTATCCCAAAATATCTGGGATATTATCCTAAGAAATCTGGGATACTAATCTTGAATAATATTACAAAGATAGGAAAAGATATGAAAAAATATGCAAATCATATCTCAATACTCCCCCCGACTCCCCCTCAAGCTAGAGCCTAAATATCATTTAGGCTCATCTTGGAACATATAACTAGGAGTTTCTTTTTGGGAAGTGCTTTAGTGAAGATGTTAGCTAGTTGATCTCAGTGGTCATGTATGGAGTGGATATCTTCTTAGTTATAATAACATCACGAATGAAGTGACAATCCACTTCTATGTGTTTTGTCCCCTCATGAAACATAAGATTGTTTGCAATAAATATTGCAACCTTGTTATCACAACACATAAGTACTGGAGAAGTAATAGAAATTCAAAAATCACATAGAAGTGGATGACCCATAAGAGTTCACATGTAGTATGAGCCTTTGCCTTATATTCTAAAATCACGTAGAAGTGGATGACCCTATATTCTGGCTCAGCACTAGAGCGTGAGACCACATATTGTTTCTTGTTGTGCCACGTTATAAAGTTTCCACCAACATAAGTACAATAACCAATGATTTATCTTCTATCTTCATGAGCCCCGGCATAATCTGCATCAGAATAACCTCATACTTTTAAATGTCCATGATTTTTTAAGTGAAGACCTTTTCCTGGAGAGGCTTTTAGATATCGTAAAACCTGACATACACTTGCCCAATGTACTTAACGATTTTCTTGCATAAATTGGCTTAGGCGACCAACGACATAAGAAATATAAGGACGAGTTACAGTGAGATACAAAAGTTTACCAACCATAGCTTTATATCTGGTGATATCTTCTAGAATAGGACCACTCAAATCAGCTAGAGGTAGTTGTGGATTCATAGGAATGGTGGCTATTTTACAGCTCATCATACCAGCTTACTTTAATAGATCCATCACATATTTTCTTTGAGAGAGAATGAATCCATCATCAAATTGATTTACTTCAATGCCTAAGAAGTATTTGATTAGACCAAGATCTTTGGTCACAAACTGTGATTGCAAAAACTTCATTGTTGTCAAAATACCTTCAGTGTCACTACCAGATATTAAAATATCATCTACATAAACTATGAGGATGACTGAACCTTTGGAAGTATGTAAAGGGAATGCTGAATGATCTGAAGATGATCGATTAAAATCATATTCTTCAATAGCTTTGCTGAATTTTTCAAACGAACTTTGTTTGAGTCCATAGATTGCTTTTTTCAACTTGCAAACCTTTGAACACTCCCCCCGACTAATATATCCAAGTGGTTGTTCCATGTAAACCTCTTCAGTAAGATCACCATATAAGAAAGCATTTTTAACATCAAGTTGATGAACTTGTGACCTAGAGTTGACAACAACAGAAAGTAAAATTCGAACAAAATTAAGACGAGCAACTGGAGGGAATGTTTCAAAATAAACTACTACATAAGACTAGGTGTAACCATTGGCTACTACACGTGCCTTGTAACGATCAACTGTCCCAGATATTTTAGTGTGAACACCCCGACAACTAACTACTGTAGCATTAGTTGGAAGGTTTATAAGTTCCCAAGTCTTTCTAGATTGCAGAGCGGACATCTCCTCATCCATAGTAATTTTTCAGTACAAATGGTGGAATGCCTCAAGAATGGTTGCGGGGAATAAAATGACTATCAAGAGAAGCAGAAAAAAAACTTTGGCAGTAGGAGACAAATGATCAAAAGTCATAAAATTAGACAGGATATTTCACACATGACCTAATGCCCATGCGATGTGCAATAGGAACATCTGAATCATGAGGTACCTGAGTAGAATCTCCTTTTGACAAGTCAAGATTGTTTGGAGGATTACATGATGGAATCGTGGAGAGTGGTTTATCACCAAGGTTAGGTGGAGGGTGATGAGTATGCCGGGGTGGTACAAGTGATGGAGGAGGAGATTGTGGTTGTAGATCCTGGGATGGCTCAGGAATTGGAATTAGATGACTCTCATGGTTATTCGGAGGGAGGGTTCTGAAAGTAAGGTGTAGCACTAACATAAGACCTGCGAGAAGTAGGATCATAGCACCTGTAATCTCTTTGATTTTGCGAGTACCCCAAAAAAGATGCACTTGATTGCACTAGGAGCTAACTTATTAGTTTGAAAAAGGTGCACGAAACATTGACACCCGAAAACACGAGGTGGGACAGGAAACAAAGACTTTCCTGGCAATAGTAGATGGAATGGAATTTTTCCATTGAGAACCGATGATGAAATTCGGTTAATGAGATAGCCAGCAATGAGAACGACATCTGGCCAATAGGTGGAGGGTACTTTCATATGGAAGAGGAGAGTGCGAGCAACATACAGCAAGCGAAGTTTTTTTTTTCAGCAACATAGATGTTTTTAGACCAACAGATTTGAAAAAATGATGAAAGATCATAATATTCAAACTCAAGTTCATTTTCGCTACGAAAGATTTTAACTGAGGTAGAGAATTGAATTTTTATTTCTACAAAAAAATTTTGAATAATACGAGGAGTTTCTGTCTTATTTTGTAATAGATAAAACCCAAGTGACACTAGAGAAGTTATCTACTAAAATAAGAAAATATTTGAATTGCCTATTGTTGGAAACTCGACAAGGACCCCACAAATCAACATGCACAAGTGAAAATGAACTTTTCTCTCGTTTTTCGAGACGAGGTAAAAAAGGAGTACGATGATGCTTTCCTATTTGACAAGCTTCACACTCGAGAACCTCAGAACTTGAAATGTTGGGAAATTGCCGACGAAGAACAGTCAGGGAAATGTTGGTAGTGTAGGCTGTGGGATTTTTGGTGGATGGCTGGAGATAATAGAGTCCATCACATTCAAATCCTCCACCAATCTGCCTTATTGTTTGGAGATCCTGCAGAACGAAGAAAGAGTCGTAAAAAAGTGCTCGACAATTTAAGGATTTTGTCAGTTGGCTGATCGAAAGAAGGCTTAGAGCAAACTTTGGAGCATACATAACATTTTCAAGGGAGAGGTCACAATTAACAAAAACTGAGCCAAGGCCAATGATTGGAGAGGGAGAACCATCAACAACTTTAACATTAAGATGATTCGATAAAGATTTGAGGGATGAGAAAAAAGAGGCATCACTTGTTATGTGTGAGGAGGCACTTGAATTTGCAATTCAGTCAGATAGAGAATTAGTAGAGAGAGCAAGAGTACCTGAATGATGTATTACAGCAACACCAATTGACGGAGATGCAGATTCAGTGATAGACAGAGATCGAAGGCGATATTCTTCTTTTGATATTAGAATAGCTGACTCATTAGTAGTGGCAGCGTGAACCTTTGGGTGATCTGTAGGATATCCAAACTTTTCCCAGCAGCGATCAGAAGGATGATTGGATCGATGACAGTGGTCACAAAAGAATTTACTACGTCCTCCAGAGTCGTTCCCTTGTCCACGTCCGCGGCCTTAGCCTTTGTCAGGAAAAAATTCTCTTCCTCTTCCACGTATAGCAAGTGCAAATGCATCCATGTGAGGAGAGAAATCATCTGTGTCATCAATTGATCCTTGATCGATTTATATTCAGGACCAAGACCACAGAAATTGTATGGATCTAATTTGATCACGTTGCTCTTTCAACACTTTTATATCAACAGAAAGAGGCCGATAGATATCCTGCTCATTCGAGAGGTTAGTCAATATCCTAAAATAATTTGCTAACGGCTGATCATTTTTCTTACATTATTGGATTTCTTCGAGGTCCTTGTAAAGGCAAATATTTTGCTTTTATGAGAGTGAAGTTTTTGAAGTACCTCCCACATAGTCTTGGCTGACTTATAAGTCATGACCTGTTTGGCAACAGATTCGGTCATGCTATTGAGCATGGCAGAGGCAACCCAATTATTGTCAACATCCCAATCTTCTGTACGATCTTCGTATTTGGGGAGGATATGCTTCTTGTGGGACCCTACATAGCGCACAAATGTGGTGGACCAGAGGAGATAATTGATACCATCAAGTTTGATATTGATACCGAGTGAAGTGCTGAGGGTGGATTTGACACCTGAGTTGCTAGATTCAACTTTTTGATCGGCCATGGTTGAGCAGAAAAAAGAATCAAACCCCGATCTTGAGAACTATGGACATTGACATAGTGCGGTAAGGGAAGTAGAAAAAAAGGGGCAGAAAGGAGGAGAGAAGAAGGATGAGGAGGAAGGGGGGAAGAACAGTGACCATGTTGAGAAATCTTTTCTCTTATTATTCACCAAACACTAATGCCTCCTATTTATAGTCAAGGTAGGCGATACAAGAAGGTGGAATATGCTAGAATATTATTATCTCAAAATATCTGGGATATAATCCCAAGAAATATTGGATACTAATCCTGAATAATATTACAAAGATATGCAAAGATAGGAAAAAATATGAAAAGATATGCAAATCATATCTCAACTCACGTGGTTGTTGCATAAATTAGCTTAGACGACTAACAACATAGCAAATATTTGTCAACTATAGCGCTATATTTGGTGACATCTTCTAAAACATGACTGCTCATATCAGCTAGAGGCAATTGTAGATCCATAGAAATTGTGACAATTTTTTACAGCTATGATACCACCTTCTTTTGATAGATCTAAGACATTTTCTTTGAGAGAATGTGTCCATCATCTCCTAAAAAAATGTCCATCAGATTGATTTACTTTAATGTCAGTATTTGATTTGACCAAAATCTTTGATAACAAATTGTGTTTGCAGAAACTCTTTTGTTGCCAAAATACATCCAGTATCACAACAAGATATTAACATCATCTACATATAGTACGAGTATGATTGAGCCTTTAGATTTGTGTAAAGAGAATGTTGAGTGATATGAAGAGGAATGAATAAAATCATATTCTTGAATAGTTGTGCTAAAATTTTCAAACCATGCCCTTGTACTTTGTTTGAGTCCACATATTGCTTTCTTCAACTCACAAATCTTTGAAATATTCAGGTGATTGTTACATAAATTTCTTCAGTTAGATCATTGTATAAGAAAGCATTTGTAATGCCGAGTTGGTACTTACGACCCAAAATTCACAGCAACAAAAAGTAGAGTTCGAAAAGAATTAAGGCTAGCAACCGGAGAAAATATTTTAAATAACCTACTCCATAAGTTTGTGGCAATTAAACGTGTCTTGCGACGATCACTCTTCCATTTGGAAGATACTTTAGAGTGAACACTTATCGACACCAAACTACCTTGGCATTAGTGGGGAGTTCTACATGTTCCCAAGTCTTTCTAGATTGCAGAGCGGATATCTCCTCATCCACAGAAGTTTTCCTGCATGAATATTGGAAGCTCAGAATGCTTACGAGAAAAAAAAATGACTATCAAGACAAGCAGAAAAAACTTTGGCAGTAGGAAACAAATGATCAAAAGTCATAAGATTAGAAAGAGGATATTTCACATACGATCTAGTGCCCTTTATGACATGCAATAGGAACATCCAAATCAAGACTTACCTGACTAGAATATCCTTCCGACAAGGCAAGACTGCTTGGAGGATTATGCGGTGGAATCGTGGAGAGCGGTTCGATATCTAGGTCAAGAGGTGGAGGCTTTTATGGGTGTCATTGGCTGTATACTTTCATGGGTGGTACAGGTGTCATTGACATTAGAATTAGATGGCTTTAATGTTATTATAAGCCCTAATATAGGACTGAGGAGAAGTAGGATTCAAGCACTTGCCACCTTTTTGAGTTCTCACTCGTATTAATCAATCGAATTTGTTGAATAATTAGTGATAATTATTGCATAAATCAAGATATAATAATAAAAAAAGAACATAAAACAAAAAACTTATTTTATATTCTTTTGTATTCTATTAATTAACTTAACTATTTATACTTCTACTTTTTTTATTTTTATTTTTTTTTATTTCCATATCTAAATTTATTATATATATGGAACGAGTACCCCAAAAATATGTATTTGACTGCTCTCGGAGCTAAATTATCAGTTTGAAAGAGGTGAACAAAATATTGACATCTAAAACACAAATGGGATAGCAAAGAGAGGGACATTAAAGAGAGGCTTCCATGGGTATGGTAAATGCAATGGAATTTGTCCATTGAGAGCCAATGAGGAAACTCGGTCAATGTGAGAACCCGCTATAATAATAGCAGTTGACCAATAGGTGGAGGGAACTTTCATACAGAAGAGGAGGGTGCGAGCAACATTCAACATGTGGTGAAGTTTTCTTTCAGCAACACCATTTTGTCGTGGAAATTGTTGACAAAGAATAGTCAAATTGGGATGACCTAGAAGAGTTGTAGAGAGATGTTGGTTGTTATAGGCTGTTGGATTTTGGGTAAATGGATGTGGATAATAGAGTCCATCACGTTCAAATCTTCCACTAATCTGCGTCATCGTTTGGAGATCTTGTAGAACGAAGAAAGAATCATAAAAGAGTATTCAACAATGTTTTAAGGAGTTTGTAAGTTGGTTGAACGAAAGAAGACTCAGAGTAAACTTTGGGGCATGCATAACATTATCAAGGGAGAGGTCACGATTAATAGACACAATGCCAAGTTCAGACCAGAGAGAGAACCATCAACAACTTTAACATTAAGAGAATTCGATATAGATTTTAGGGATGAGAAGGAAGAAGCATCACCTGTTACCTGTTATGTGTGAGGGGACACCCGAATCTACAATCTAGTCACATTGAGAATTAGTCTAGGAAGCAACAACACTAGTTGGGACTGCAAATTTAGTGGTAGAAAGAGAGCGAAGCCAACCGTATTCTTCAATTGATATTAGAATATAAGACTCATCACTAGTGGCAGTATGAACCTTTGGGCAATTAGTAGGATATCCAAACTTTTTCCAACAACTTTTAGAGGGATGGTTTGAGCAATGACAGTATTCACAAAAGAACTTTCCCCGACCTGTCCACGTGTAGTAAGAGCAAATGCATCCGTATGAGGAGATAAATCATCTATACAGGAGGGCGAGCATAGATTTCTTCAAGTGTTGGAATTGTTTCTTGTGTCATCAGCTGATCCTCGACATTTATATTCACGATCAAGACCGGAGAGAAGCTGAACAAGCCTAATTTGTTCACCTTGCTCCGTCAACACTCCCCGTCTGCCCAGACCGCTCCTGGGCAGATGGGTGGGTATGACTATCTGAGTCTTTTTCAGCTCGTAGCTTCTACATCCGTTTTCTCCTAGCCATCACTTTGTCACAGGAGTTCACCACCTACTACAAACTTATTTGGTGATCCCGGGTTTTCCTGAAAGTTAAGATCTTCGCCTGGCTTAAGCGCCATGGCCGACTTCTCACTAAGAGGTACAGAGCGAGGTGGGCGGACACATCCTGCGTTCTATTTGGTAAGGCGGAGGAAGACTTTTGGACCTCCTTCCCCACGCTGCAGGGGGGTTCACTCGACAGCACTATCATCTACATGTCAAACATCACTGTTGCAGTGTAAGCTTCTGCGGTACCAGATGTTATGCGGATTGTGGAGAATATCGTGAGAAGCTTGGCTCGTGAGTGGACACATATGTTACAAAGCTTTGACAAACTTTGTTATGTCTCCTTGATATTTTACTTATTTTCCCCTATCTCTTATTGAATCCTTCTATGTTTTATTATCTCTATTTGAAGTAAGACAGTTTTGGACAAAAACGAGCAGGGAGTATTCTATTTTATGCAAAATTAGACAAAGCCTCCATTAAACATAATTTACTTTCTCAAACAGGGAACCTAACCAAGTTAGCAGAGTCATGCTGCTGTCATGGCAGAATGGGAGATAGGAACTTTGTTATGTCTCCTTGATATTTTACTTATTTTCCCCTATCTCTTATTGAATCCTTCTATGTTTTATTATCTCTATTTGAAGTAAGACAGTTTTGGACAAAAACGAGCAGGGAGTATTCTATTTTATGCAAAATTAGACAAAGCCTCCATTAAACATAATTTACTTTCTCAAACAGGGAACCTAACCAAGTTAACAGAGTCATGCTGCTGTCATGGCAGGATGGGAGATAGGACCTTTCTTGCTCTGTTCTTTTATTTCTTTTTGAAGATGGGAGCTATGCAGTTTGTATTAACGCCACTGGAAACTGCAAAGTATAGAAGTATGGCAAACATGACTGTTAAATTGATGTGCTAACCAATTTTCCTAAAAGCTTAAGCCATTAGGACGAGCAACATCATTGATTTTATATTTTTAACACTCCCCCTCACGTGTGGGCTGCTGACGACTTTGATCTAATCCCCACCATGTGGACAACAAAGGGAGGAAAATACTTTTTTTTTAATAAGAGCTTCACGAGGTTTTGAACTCTTGATCTCTGATACCATTTTAAATTGATGTGCTAATCAATATTCCTAAAAGCTTAAGCCATTAGGAAGAGCAACTTCATTGATTTATATTCTTAACAATGACCAAAGAGGAAACCCAAATGGGTATGGGGTACCCAAACAAAAAATTCCATCAATCCCCCTCTTGCTATTCCAAAAAGAGATTTGATGTATAATGTTTTCAACTTAACATCTCTCTCCTCAAAAAAGGGTACGGTTATGTTGTGGCCACCAAGGATGTCATCGATGAACATTTCCAACGAGTATCATGTGTAGTTAGCACCCAAATCAAATTCTAGAGAGACTCAGTTCTTGATGAATCCACCTATGTGCACGACACTCAGATGCTATGCTCCCATGATGATGGGACACTACAAGAACAAGTATTAGATAACCTCTTCCGCCGACTTTTGTAAAGCACTTATGGTATTTGTTCTCAGGACGGCTTAGCCTAGTAATCTCTAGCATCTCAAAATCCAAGTAGATATCTTAGCTTTGAAGGGTGTATGAGACCACCATATGCTTGTACCACTCCTCACGGCTCATGCTGAGTATTTACCAAAGAGCCAAGCCAAGCTATCAGGTATAGAAATGCCCGGGTGGTGCCTCGGTATCTAGACTAGAAATGAGAGCAGATCATCGAAATTGGTTTGAGCGACTTGATCTGAGTTGTGAGAGTCTCCTAGACCAGTATGTGGTGGCCTTAGCCGACCTGTGCTGACTAACATGCTGAAATTGATGCCATTGGGTCTGTGGCTTGTTCCATCTATTTAGGGAAGGCTGCCGCAAGTGTATTGCTCGACATCTTCTGTTAGGTCCCAAAAAGAGAAATCCATCCCTCAGCCAAGACGGCCATAGAACAGGCATTCGAATTTGTAAGCACTGCCGGAGCCAAAAAGGTGATGCACTTGGATGGTATGCATACAAGAATTCCATGACAAAAATTTACCAAACGTGTGAAGAATACCAATCTCCATAGATCGCGTTCCCCTCCCATGATTTGCTCAACCCGTCATGCGAAGTCTCGGATTCCAAAGTCACCATTTGAGATGGGATGATAGATGCTGCTACTCTACTAGGTGAACTCGATCAAAACGTTCTTCTACATAGATCATGATCCTCTCCCATGATTTGCTCACCCCATCATGCAAGGAGGGCTCAATTGGTTCGGCGAAGGTCTCGGAATCCGAAACCGCCATTTGAGATGGGACGATAAATGCCGCGCTCTACTCGGGAACTCCATTGATCTGTTCTTTTTGCTTCTCTTTTAGGTTAGAGTTGACAACCGAAGGTGAGTTCTTGGAGTTCAGACAAAGCCCCTCTTACTCAATGGAGGCCACTCTCTAATATCCTTGTAGAGTAAGCGTTAAAACAGATTTTTGTATTTGGTATCATGTGTTATATCACATACTAATATTTTATCCAGTTAGCCTGGATGACTACGATCTTGTTAATATTCCATCTCTCTTAGGAAATTAATACTTAATTGGATGTGACTGAAATTAATGAATGACCATGTGCTGTCTTTTTTCATTCGCCAGTAAGAAGAGTACATCAAATAATCTGGAGTCCGATTAAAAGAGGGAGAGGGAGGCCAAGGCGGACACTTGGCGAACTAATAGAGCAAGATCTATTGGTGAATAATATACCGAAAGGTTTGGTTACTAATAGAGAGGAATGACGTCGTATGATCCATGTAGCCGACCCCACCTAGTGGGATAAGGCTTTGTTGTTGTTCCATTTTGACTGCAAACAGTTTCTTTTTATTTAATGGATAAATGCATATGCAACACACCTTGGCGCTTATTTTTAGCCGGATGCCATCACTCGAAAATTTTGGAACAAATATATATTATATATTATATATATACATATATATATAGAGTGAGTTTGACTCAAGTGCAGGGTCTGCGTAGAATATGTTAAAGATTTACACTTAACACTTATTGGACACTTTTTTGAATATCTTTAAATCTTCTCCCAAAGAACATAAATCCTGCAATCTTAACTTTTGTCTATTGGTCAACTCGTTTGGCGATTTTGTCATTTATGCATAATTTGAATGTTTATCTTTATTTTGCCTATGGTATTGCCTGTGTAACTCTCCTTCATTTTAATGCAGTTCACCTTGTCGTGTCATGGAGGTAGTAACTAGATTCAATATTATTTCTGCTGAAGCTGATGGTGCAGCCAAGTAAGCACTGTACCAGGTTATTAATTTACTTAATGGGTTTGATGAAGTTCTTGCAACTGTTATCATATTTTCCATTATTATATTGCATTATTAGATTAATTTTAAATTGATATCAATTAAATTGTTATATGGTAGTGAATGTTGGGCTATGAAGGGACAACATGAACGTAAAGTGGGGGTAGCCGAAATGAGGATGTTGAGATAGATGTGTGGTCATACAAAATTAGATAAGATTAGGAATGACCATATACGTGAACGAGTCGGAGTGGCTCCTATTAGTGAGAAAATGGTAGAGAATCGTTTGAGATGGTTTGGTCATGTTCAGAGAAGACCATTAGATGCAAGAGTAGATCAAATAATTTGGAGTCCGATTAAAAGAGGGAGAGGGAGGCCAAGGCGGACACTTGGCGAACTAATAGAGCAAGATCTATTGGTGAATAATATACCGAAAGGTTTGGTTACTAATAGAGCGGAATAGCGTCGTATGATCCATGTAGCCGACCCCATCTAGTGGGATAAGGCTTTGTTGTTGTTGTTGTTGTTGTTGATATCAATTAACTTCTTGAAGTGTTAAAATAAAATTTGAGGTTGTATTTTTGGCAGGCATGAATCTCTTGTGCTTTCTTTCTAAATTTGTAAGTTAAAGTACCTTTTAGGTCATTTTACCGATTGAATATCCATGGTGCATATTTGTCATTTTACTGATTGAATATCCAATTTTGTATTGGTGGATTTACAAGAATTTACTATGGTAACCTTGGAGAGCCCACACTTGTACATGTTTCCATTGTCATAGTTATATATATACCTGGAATGGATGACCTGGTGGTCATCCTTTTTCCTCTCAAAAAAAAATTTACTATTCAAATTACTTAATTAGCTAAATTATGCTCCCAATTTTCTGATACGGAATTATCCTGTTCTGGACACAGTCACCTTCGTGCTCACTCTATGCTAAAATTAAACAAAGCTAATTTTTACAATAAATAGACCAAATGAAATCTCTGGAGATTATTTCTTGATATCTTTATGTTTTTGGTCTGGATTCCAACAAATACGTGGGCATCTAGTTCTTCATTGCAATTATATGACTTGCCCTGTTTCAGGTGCTGTTTACTAACATCTTAGTCCTCGGTTTATCACTTTTTGTAGTAGTTATTATGAGGCTACCCTTTGATACCTCTGTTTGATAAATTCTGGTTATAACCTCTAGTTGCTAATATGCGTTGGAAAACACCATTTCTTTGTTTCTCTTAGGAATGCTGTTTCTTTGTAATAATTTTTAAGGTTTGTCACCTCTATTTAGAGTTAGGCGCATTTCATTAGTGTTATTATTTCAAGATTGTTCCAAATAGTATGGTTGATTTCTTCTATGTTCTCAATTATTAAATGATTTCCCATTCTTAGTGGGGCATGGATGCTTTCTGGAGGGCTTGCAAGAATGTTGATGAATGATTTTGCAGATAGCAAGGAAGATACTTTTGAATTAACCAATGCAGGCATGTTTTTTTTTTCACTGGCATTTCATGTTCTTAATTGCCAACAACTTTGCTCTTTTTCTTTCTTTCGTTATGGTTTCATTTTTGAGCAATCCCACCCGCACTTAGTGTTTACTATTTTCTATACTTATATTTGACAATTGGATGCCGACCCCACCTAGTGGGATAAGGCTTTGTTGTTGTTGTATATTTGACAATTGGTATTTTGAGTTATCTAGAATTGGTCAAGGTTCTTATAATTTTTACCATTCATATTTCTTGTTTTTTCCAATCTAAATAATTTGACATTGTAATTTTAGTTCACTGTCCTAATAAAATGTTTAAATTCTTTTGATGTTCTGGTATGTCTATATCCATGCTAATTTACATCGTCTGTTTTGCTTATTCTCTAGGTATCAACACAATGGTGATTCCTAATTTTGCCATAATCCCGTCTTACTTTTGCTTCATTATATCCTTGCAGTACTCAACTTCACAGTTCAACTTCTAGAGAAAAGGGCCGATGATAGTCTTGTTTCTCCTCTCATTGTATTTTCTCTTCAATATGTTCTTATCAATCATATTCAATGGAGATTCAAATTCAGCCATTCCATCTGGAAGATGACAATTAAGGTGCACATGAACCTTACCTCATTCACCTAATAACCTGATGCATCGTTATCTTTTTTTATTAGAAGACGGGACTTGGATAATTTTTTTGTTCTTTTCTAGGAAGGTTTGACTTTTCTGTAGCTTATCCATACATTTGTACATTCTCTGTTCTAGTAATACAAGTGGATGCTATTACCTATTGTTGTCATCCTTTCCCCTAAAAGAGTATCTTATTTCTTCATCCTTATTCTTTGCAAGGCTCTGTTACTTGGACAAGTGTTTCCGTTGACAATGAAACTCCATCTTGTTTTATTGTCTGAGTATCAGTTCTCTACCCTTTTATAAACCCTAGAAAGCAGATTTCACTTGTGGGCAAAACACAATCTATGCAGGCTGATATTGGGTATCGTGCTGGTACCTCCTCTATTAATCATGGTTGGCCATGCCATTGAATACCCTGCCTTACCTTAGTTGTTAAGCCACCTGTTATTGACCTAGCAGAATCTATTGTCAATTACACAATTATTTCTTTTTCCTGTCTGCATGGCCTACTGCCAATGTTCTCTTTTAATATGCTCATCATAGTAGGTTTGAAGGCCTTCCAAGAGTTTCTTCTTGGTCACATGATCATCATTTATAATTTGAAATAACAAAACAAATTTAACTTTAGTTGATATACACCATGGATGACAACCACAAACCTTGGTGGTCATCCTTTATCTCCTAAAAAAGGAAAAAGAAAAAAACTAGTCATTTATCATATGCATGACATGATCGAATTGGAGTGGACATAAAAAGCATTTGTAGGACAATATAACCACCCCTAAGAGTAACATTATCAGTATCATTGAGGAAGTCCTTTCCCCTCTCAAAGAATCAAACTATATGAGCAATATTTTAATGGATAATCCACCAACTGTTTTTGAATATACAAGATCATATAAGTATTTTAAATTTGTGATACAATATTGAAGGGAGGGCACTGCTATGTGGAGAGTATTATATCACATGATTGTGCATTTGTTGGGGAATGCATGAAAGGTAGATGATTATAACTTTGGTTAAACATCCTTGTCTTCTTCAATAATAAAATAAAATAATTTTTAAATAACTTCTAATAATATATTCGCTCACAAGTTCTTAAATTGTTTACATGACACTTTAATTTTAAATACGATCACATCACAAAGCTATCAACTCCATCTTTTCCTTATTCTTAATGTATTATCTACGTTTTCTTTCCTTTTGTGTATTATCTTATCTTGGAAACTAGACAAGATGGGTCAAACTGATTATGATTATTGCCAATAAAATGGATGATTTGATTTCATTTCGAAGTTGAAATTACTTCTGTTTAATTCTTTTTTTCCCTATACATAATCCCTATGGGGGCAAATCTGTGCTTTAGACATTACAACTTGTCTTCATGTTCCACAGATACTTGAAGTTATAAAGAGCTGCATTAAAGCAATGAAATCATCACATGAACTTTGCAGCACTGTCCGGGGTATTTTGTACCACGACTCCTCAGTCCACAGAACCCTGTGTCGAGTTATTTGCGTTTCAACAGAAGCATCGGTACTTAGTGCAGCTTCTGCTTGGCATTTCTTCTCTCTTGTAGACATTTCATTGAATTTATTTGGTTCTAACATCTACCTTATGGTCTTGTTAATTGTCAGAAGAATTATGTCAATCACAATTTTAAGTTGAAGGAAATTGAATTGATCCAACTTGCTGTGTGTTCTGCATTTAACGTTGTACATTCATTGCTGGAAGATCTGTCACAGGTAAACAATTTTTACTTGATTGTTAGATACTTTTGGTTCGTTACTGGATACACTCCACTATTTGTTTGCATATATCTTCTAACGGTAATGTTCTTGGTCGACTGTTATTTGATTTTTAATGGATTGATGCACTTGTTCTGTGATGTCACAAAGTTATGATCCGAACTAATGAGAAACTGAAGAATCTAGTATATGGCATGAATATTTCAAATCTTGAGCATGGAATGCCATCTGTTTTATGATGCTGGGTCACTAAATATATTGGAAAAACATGAAAGGTAAATGGAAAAAGGCTGGACTGTTGGTAGATGTAGAGTCATCATTGACCATTCTTTAGTTGCTAGCGTCGTACTGAATGTAGTACATTCTAGTAGTCAACTCCTTGAAACACAGTTTAATGGTCAGTATACTTGGACCAGAACAATGACAAAAAAAACATCTTGCAATACTAGTTCTTGGAGCAGAACGATGACAAAAAGATGTCTAGTGGTCAGTATGTTGGAAATTTTATGTTGGAACCACCTTGTGCAGGAGTTTTTCTGTACTGTGTTTGTCATCACTGAACATAACACTAGTTCCAAAGCTCCACCAAACATTTTAGTATGGTTTGCAAGAAGAAGATGTTTTTGTTTTACACTTTCATTCTTCACCCTAGACACCTAATAAAACTAATCTATGAGGTCTTTCACATATTGTTTCGTGCAATTTCAGGTGATACTAATTTCAATACTAGATTTACACATCATCTATACCTGTTACACTTTTATTTTTCATAAACACCTCTAAACCTTGTTAAGTAGACACTTTTTTTTTTGAGATGTTAAGTAGACACTTTACGATGGGACCTCTAATCAAAACTTTTCCCGAACTTTACCATCCTTTCTTTTGTTATTCTTCTGTCTTTTTCTGCCTACATATATATTTCTGAATTTCAACGAGCATAGTACAATTTGGATGCTATGCTGTTTCATCAATTGTTGAAGGGTGTGATCATAACCAGCACTAATGCACCAGATCAATTGTTGAACAAAAATTGTGGCGATTCATTATTTTCAATCACCCTCTCTCGATTAAAAAAACTCCTTGTCATAAAGATTTGACAGTTATAATGAAGATGCTACATGGAGTTGTTACATTAAAACCAAAACCATATTTATGTTATTTCTTTTTCTCTTCTTTTTCAATTATTTGTTCAAGTCTTTTAAACGTGTCCATAAAAGCAGTAGCACGTTGGAGTTATTTCATTGGAGATAGAACCTAATTCCAGCATTATCTGTATGCAGGAAGGTTTTTTGAATGTACAAGCTTTTATCCAAACCATGTTTTCTCCCTCATCAAAGCCAATGTCTGTGGTCACAGCAGCAGTATCAATGATTTCTTTTTATGAAAATCCTGTAAGTTGAGTCATGTTGCCTCATTATTATTTAAAATTCTTGGTCTTAATTGTTGATATAATTGCTTCCCCCTAAACTCACTTTCCTGTTTGGATGTGTTAAATTGGGGTTTATCTTTAATACAAATTTTGATTTTTAATACAAGCTTTTTTTCTTGAATAATACAAATTGGGGTTTATCTTTAACACAAATTTTGATTTTTATCTTTAATACAAGCTTTTTTTGCATGTTGTTATCTTTAAAGAAAAATATTGAAATTTCTTGTCTTTTTTGGGGATTAAAGTATGGAGGTAACCTGAAACAATTCATTGGTCTTTCTTAAGCAAATCATGAAATGAATGATTATTGTCATAAGACATGTTAACCTGCACAACTGCTTTTGCATAAACTTGCGTATTGCTGCAGATAGTGTTTACTATCAGATTCTTCTTGGATTTTCTGTTTTTTTATATATAATATATGGATCCAGGATGTACTTTGTGGTGACAATTACAACTACATTTATTTTGATGGATTATCCATCCTTGTGGAATCCTATCTTTTGAAGTAAACATTTTTCTTGGAATCCTATCTTTGTTGATTGGCCTTGTAATATGTATTATTGCTAGCCACTTCTCAAAAAAAATTATTGCTAGCCACTCGAAAATATGCGTTTGAAACTGTGAGAAAGAGATTTATGTATACATATATGTATTTATATTCATATCAGGAGTCTAGGGTGTAAAGCTACATATGTGTCCTATATATGCAATCTCTATTTTAAATGGGAAGACATGTCTTAATATTTGCCCTTTAAGCTGGTGATATGTGTCATACATGCTCAGTTGTTACTTGATCATGCGATGAAAACAAAAAATTTAACGGTATTCTTGGATGCTATTTTCTCTTGAATAAAGTGGCAATCGACTTTAATATGCTTAGTCCTCTCGTGAAAAAATGATTTGATGTTATGTGAAAAGCTGTTTGATTATCACAAAACAATTTCATAAGTTTCCCTCAAAAAAAAAAAAGGAAGAAACAATTTCGTAGGTTGCAGTTGCAGGCTATTTAATTCTTTAAGCAGTTCTAACCATATTCAGCCTCCAGATTGAAAAGAACAACCACATTTTATTTCTTACTCTTGCAAAAAATGAAATCGCCTTAAAAAACAAGCAATAACAAATCGTCAATTGTCCAATTGGAGGACCAGTGCAATCAGCATCATTATATCCAGCTGCTTAAATATGACCTATAATAACAACAAAGCCTTATCCCACTAGGTGGGGTCGGCTACATGGATCATACGACGCCATATTCGTTGATCTATGTTCATAAGATTCGACAGGGTTTTACGCTGGCTGTCGGGGCCTAACACAACCCTCCTCCTTTATCTGGACTTGGGACCGGCTATAAAACATAGGCGGAGTTAAATATGGCCTATAATATAATGATAATTTTCATGGAGCACTTTTAATGCACTTAACTATTCTGATCACATCATCCCAATATTTTCTTAGTTGAATTCAAAAATTGCCTCACAACTTCCCCTCATCTAATTCTAGTTTCATATTAGGATCCATCAGAGGGTTTAGTTGTCTGTAACTAAGTAGGCCAGTTTCCCTTGAGTCACAACACATTTTTTTTTAAAAACATACATACAATATGAAGACTAACAAGTTCAATAGCAAGAAAATATACTGAAGACTCAAATCTTTAGTCTTAAGCTGTGAATGCAAATGCTTCTTAAGTTGGGAAATATCAACTTCATCATCTTAAGTTATAACAACGTCACACTGATCTAAAACGGAGGGGCTAAACTACTGGACTGCAATAACGACAGGGCCTTCCTGCAATACCTGCTGTGAATGATACAACTTTCATCAGGTATTGAGGGGTCTGAAAATCTGTGAATGATACGATTTTAGTTCAGGGTCGAGCCATCAATGACAACTACACCATCACCTCGGAGATCATTGCACAATGGAGGAGGACTAACTACCATGCCTTCTTATGGAAGATCAATTTTTTTAAAGCATACAACACAATTTCATGGTCCTTTCTTTGACACTCATTGCAGGTTAGAGGTTTCCCTCATATGAAGCATTATATTACGACTGTTTCATTCTCGGTTCTTGTCAATGGGGCGAGGACGGATGACCGAATGCAACGTAGAGGGGAGTCCACTAGGGCTGTCTTTTGGCCCCCATGCTTTTCGTCCTAGCAGTCGACGCCCACGCCAAATGCACCCATGCGTCCTGTGAGGCTAGCTTCTTATGTGGCTTCGCTGGGAGCCTAGTCCCCCCCTACGGTATGCAGATGATACAATATTCTTCATCGAGGGCTCTGAGCAAGAGGCTCGAAGGGTGGCCATTCTCGTGGAGCTTTTTGGGGTGATGGCCGGTCTCTAGATCAAACATGCCAAGTCATCTTTCATCTTGTTTGGCATGGTTTTGAGGATGCAGCTTAGTTGAGCGGCTAAGCTCCACATTGCGATCAATACTCTGACATATCACTTATTTGGGCCTTCCTCTTTTTGATTATCATATCAGCTCCCACGGGTGGAGTTCACCAGCTTCAAGGTTGGAGTTCACCATTATTATCTCGTGGAGGCCGGCTCATCACACCCTGTGTTGTCCTCTCGGCGCTCTTGACTTATTACATGACGGTCCTCCGATGTCGGCCTAGGTCCTCAGATGCTTGGACTCTTTGAAGAGCAGATTCCTTTGGCATAGACAGGCGAGGAGTTCATTTTCCTACTTGGCATAGCGTTTGTCGGCTCACCTCTCATGGAGGACCCTCCGCTTCACGGTTGGAGTTCACGGTTGTTATCTCGTGGAGGCAGGCTCATCTTTCCCTGCCTATCCTCTCGGTGCTCCCAACTTGTTATATGATGGTTCTTCTGACGCCGGCCCAAGTCCTCATGCTTGAACTCAAGAATTTTGGCAGGGATGCATCCTAGACAAGCGAGGAGTTCACTTTGCTGCTTGGCATAGCTTTTTTCGGCCCACCTCTCACGGAGGATTGGGGGTTCGGGACCTCCGCTATACTGTGAGTAAGCTATATCTTGGGACCCGAGCATAGTCTATGGCAGGCGGTCCTCTTCATCTACGACGCACGCGACCTCTCTTGGGAGTCCAGGCCCATCCTACCCCATGGGGCTCCGCCCTTTTGGCGGGGAGTGGCCACTTTGGTTCCGCGGGTGCGATAGTTCATGACCCCTTCGCTCAGATCCGAGGAGATCTTCTCATTTTAGCGGCACCACTGGTCCTGTGGGCTCCCTTAGGGCGGCTTTCCCCTGGTTTTGGGCCTTAGCAGCACACCCGAATCCGAGGGTGGCAGAGACCTGGTCGGAGGCTGGTGGCCTAGGGTCTAGCTCTTGGACCCCGTCTTCAGCTCACTTATCTCCGATCAGCACATCACGAAAGAGGATCGTCTGTTTCCGCCCATACCACTCTAGGTTAGGAGGATGGGTGTGGCTATCAAAGTCCTTTTTCAGTGCACAACCTCTACATTCGCCTTCTCCACACCATGGCGGTACCGAAGGAGTTCAGGATCGATACCTCATATCCTATGTTTATGGCCCCTATTCGGCATAGACACCCTTGGGAGGAGCTTCATGATTGGGGTGGGGGGGGGGGCGTACTTTGGCACTGAAGACTTTAGGGTTTATCATTTACTCTCAGTTGTTGCTAGACTGTCCAGCAATGAACTACAGATTTACATGGAGTACTGTGACTCTAATCTCCAGGTCGAGGATTGATAGGTTTTTTGGGTCTCTGTACAGCAAAGTGTTGTCAAAATCGTGAGTTGACTCGTAGAATCGGACGATTTTACGATCCCAGCCCAAGAAAACAAGTCAAGTCATGATGAAACTTGTTTTGAACCAGCACACAATAGAATCTCGTGCTGGCTCGTAAAATCGATGGGAACGGCTTCTAGTCGAGTCCAGCAAGGAAAAGAAAATTTTCTTTACCTGAGTTATGTCTCACGATGCCTTAATCACTTACTCAAGCCTCAAATCCAAACACTAGCAGATCCTTCTTTAAGGTGTTTCGTTCGCTGCTCCACCAGACTCTTCCCTTTACATGACTTTTGTGTCATGATCCCTTTGTCATAAGCCGCTGTTCGCCGCCGACGTTCCCCCTTGTTGCTGCTGTTTGCCGCCATTTCTCACCGTCGCATCTGTTTCTCGCTGTCGCTGCGGCTCTCCGCTGTCGTTGCTCACTGTCACTGCTGGTCGCCGCCGCCACTGCCGTGGGTCGCCACTGCTGTCATTGTTGTTTCTGTAGTTTGCCTATGCTTTCATTAGCCATGCTACTGCAGGAGCTCGCTGCTGCCGCTCGCCAAGCTACCTGTAGATACTCCCCCCTCCTCTATCAGTCTCGAAGCTTCTCGAGTTGTTTGTTTATGCACGTGCTCATTCCATCTTGAAAATGCCCCTGCTCGTGTGCAGGGGAGTTTTTGTTTTGCTCCATCTGTTATGTTTGTTTTTTTAAAAAATAAGCTTGTTTCTTGTTGTATCATTTTAACATAGATTTTAATATTTTAAACTAACAATTATATTTATGCCGTATGAATGATATATGCAATTATTTTAAACTAATTATTTCTACCTTATCACCTAGTGGGATAAGGCTTTGTTGTTGTTAGTTCTTAGAAATGTAATATATTGACCTTTTTAATGTGAAATGAGTCATGACTGATGTTCTAGTGGAGGTGCCTCTCCTAATGCAATTAAAATGTGATAATCAGGCAGCTTTGTTCATACCAAATAATCCTTTTTTTTTATGAAAGGACAAAACATGTTGAAGTTGATCACCACTACACTAGAGACATGATTAAAAAAAATTATTGTCACATCATGAGTATCATCGGGTGATCAAATAGCTGATTTCTTCACTAAGCCATTTCCTAAGGCAAAGTTTGATAAATGTGTTTCCGCTGACCATGGTAGATATTAATGCTACAGCTTGAGGGGGAGTGTTGAGAGCTGATTATGGCCTATGATTTTTTCTACTTTCCTAATATGTACTTTCCTTTTTTGTAATTTCTCCTTTGGTCTCCTCTATATAAGAGACCTTAGGGTTTCTTTTGTCAGTGAAAAATAATATTCTTATTCTCCACATGTTTGAGTTGCATTGGTTATTTGGGGTTTGAAAGAAAATCATGCACAAAGCACCAAGTATCACGTGTGTGTTGTCGATTTTTACAATAATGACCATCTTGGAATATTTTGACTACCTTTGCCAAGCCATGATTGTTGCAAGGACCACCATGAAGGAAATTAGGAGAGGCAACATGTTTTGCAAGAGCAAACCTTTCTCCTAGATGCCAAACTGGTTCATATTCAAGATGGTACCTTTGTAATAAATGACTGCAATATCTTATCATGGTGCTTCTTCAACCCTTCAGTAAAGTGCATCAACTCATTGACTTCAGTGAATATAACTTGTAGAGGGCCCAAATGTTTCTGCGTGTCTACGTCAGTTTTCTTTGGTTGAAATAAACAGGACAAACCATCATATATTTGGTAATATTAGGTTATGCAATTAGCTGCAAATGCCTTCCATGTCTCATCCTGTGTTTGTGCATAATATTTGCTAGAGGATCAGCAAGGACAGCTCGTATCTGCACTTGTGAAAAAGCGCATGCACAAAATATCTGCAACTATAGGAGACATGGAACAACAAAAGATTTGCGCTAGGATTCCTTGCAAATAAGAGAGGAGACAACCAATGATCTGTCCTGTGAATATTGAGACACAAGGGACTGCAGTACAACTGCAGCAAAATCATAGGATAGGTCTATAAATATGTAGTCCTGTGTATGCAGTCTGTATTTATATGGAAGACATTGTTAATACAATCTTTATCTCTATGGAAAGATATATTGCTAATAGTTTGGTCTTTTTTAGGGTAATATTTTTATTGGTGAATCACATATTGGAAAAGAAATGGTCCGCCTTAACGTCCAAACAACCCTTTGAGCTCATTGTACTCCCTCTATATCAACCTCTTTTTTTTCTTTGTGACAACTTTTTGTCTTGTGTCTTCACTATTTTTTCCGTGGTAGATCTTTGTTGCACCATTCATCTGTTTGTGCCCTTTTGATCACACGGGCCGATTGAGACAGAAGGGAGGTCTCAACATTCAATATTCCTGTGAAACATGATATGCGGAGGGATGTCTAAATCAAAAACCTTTTGATATCAATGAAATGTTTTCCTATCTGTTTCAGAAAGTGTTGTCTGGGAATAATATTTCTTGAGTGAACAAGTATATACCTATTTCTAGATTTATAATTCAAGCTGTCCTTTTCTAATATATTGCTGGGTTGTGTGATAAAGGCAGTACAAATTGCTTCAGCAAGAGTTATTTCTTTGTTCTGTTTGGTCACCTCGAAGCTTCAAGTGCTCGTGGAGGAAAATATCAGCCTCGAATTGGATGTTAAGATTCGAAACCGTGCCCATAAATTTGAGTTTTTATTATCAGACTATGTTATGTTTGTCGTAGTTTTCTTATTTATCTCTCTGTGCTTTTCCCCTGTCAGACCAAGGAGATTCAAGAAATTATCTACAGTATCTTAAATGAGGAAGAAAACGTGGTTGAAGATGTAATCATAGTTTTCTTTGATATTCTAACGTCTGTTGCATATTTTCAGGTCAGTATTCTTTAACCCTAGTTCCATGCTGTCAATTTATTTTCAAACTTTCCCCTAAAATTTTCTTAAAAAAAAAATCTTTCCACTAAAATAATTAATTCCAAACTTTATTTATGAACTTACATGGATGAATTCAACTATTAATATGTGTTATAACAGAATGTGCGGTGACCAATTTAATTGCAAACTCTATTGTTTATGAACACATTGATGACGTTAAATTATTTAACTGTTAATATATGCATCGACAATAATATGAATGAATTAAAATGCATTCAGAGAATTGCTTCATGAGAAAAAGACCTGAATGATATCTCGAGGAGTGCTGTATTTTATTGTGTTACCAACATTTAACATGATGGTGAAATGGCAATATTTTATTATCTGATGCTTATACTTTTATTGTATGATATAATGTTTTGGTTCCTTTTGCGTGTTTGGCGCCTGTCAAGCACTCACATGAGTTGGGTGTTCCTTTGACGCGTACTACATGTCTGTCATGAAGGCTTAGCTATAACACTGTCAGACTTATGAAAATTACACGAATGTAGTAAATTAGGACTGATTAGAAGGGTAAACAGTTTGTACTTCATGACCTTTATTATGCTGTGAATTACTTAAGCCCATATTTGTTTATGATAGGGGAGAGAAGTTTAAATCATTCTGTGTGGGAGAGAGACTTATTTTGACACTAAATTGTCTTGTTATTCCATTGACATCAGCATGGTCCATGGAAGTATTGGTAGTGTTAACAATTAAGTCATGTTAATCATTTGACTACTTTATGTACACATAAAAGTGATGCCTCTTTCCTTTATAGCCAGCTAACTGTTAACTATCCAAGAATAACAAAGTTAACAATAAATCAATATAGCACACTGAGAAAGAAATAGATTTAGATAATGTTAAGCTTTGAGAGCGGGATTAATATATATAACTATATAAGTTTGAAGATGATAATGAAAATACCAGAAGGTTGGCCAACAGTAACCTTAGTGAGAGACATCAGCATCTGCATGCTGATGAGGATGTAACAATACAACATGGTTCTTGTTGGTTAAATGAATTAAGTGGACACGTGGTATTGACCAGAACTTCTAATTCATATTTGCTTGTTATCTTGCCTTGTTGCAGCCTGCTCTTCTCAGTTCCTTGTTACTTCCTGAGGACAAAGTTGAGGTACTATCTGAAGTTACAAGTGAGAAAACACAACGCATAATTGCTTCTACTCTTGTCAAAACTTCAAGATCAAATTTAACTACCCCCATTGCGGAAATTCTGAAATATGTTGAAGAATCTGAGATGAATAGGTATTGTCAATCTTCATAATGCAATAGGGATAACTGTGATAATTTTGATCAGATTGCAAGATTTTATTTTCGCTTTATTTAAAATCATCGTAAAAATGCGGATGATCATGTTTTCCATGGTGGGAATTGTTGGCTTCATAAAATATTCTTTATCTTTGGTGGACTACATCTGGATTTCACGATGAATTATCAATGATATTAAACTTAATTATATTTTTAACATCTTCATATCATGGAAATCCTAGTTTATGACATTCAGGTCTTTATCTTTTAGGTGACTAGTCATCTTTAATCATCCTTTTACCACCTAAAAGAAAGTTTTTTATATCATCGATTTTCTAATCAATCATCATTAATCAGGTTAGTTTTCTTTTTGTGGACAACAATGGCTTTGTCATGATTATTATATATAAAGTACATATAATTTCCAGTAACTTTTGTTTCTTAAAGGTCTCTTAATCTATACCGGAGCATCCTTAAACTCCTAAAGGCTATATGGGAAGGCGGCTCTCAGTATAGCAGTATTTTGGCAAAAGTGAGATCCTCAGAAAAGTTCTGGAAAAAGATGTCATCAGTCATCGTTGCACATAATCATCAACAGCCTAAAACAGAATTTTCATCATTGTGGTAAATATCTTTATTTTTCTGAGATTTTTCAGGGATCAGTTTTTTCTTCAGTAATTCTTTCTGATTAGCCTTCTATTTTCCAATCATATAACTGTAGGCATCAGTGTCAGGGAATGTTTTTGGAGATAGTGGCTCATGAATTATTTTTACATGGAAAGCTGCTGCAGGATGGAGTGCTAGAAAAGGAGAAGTTAGCAACTGTTTTATACCCTCAAGAAATTTTGTCAGCTTGGTTTAAGGATGATACTATGGACAATTTACTTAAGTCTTACTTATCAAATACAGATGATGTTGAAGTTATTCTCCGATCTAAGGTAAATTTCTAACCATTCTCACCTATTATCTATAATTGTTGACAATTAACTTACCTAATCTCCTTAAAAAAATCTTACCTAGTAATTCAGTGGATGGGCAGATGGCTAGTGTTGGATTGTTGATTCTGTTGTATCACTTCTGGTAACATGTGGAAATGTAGCTGTGTTGTAATACTTCCAATGACACCTATTCATCCATCTAATGAGAGTAGTACAAAATAATAAGACATTGTCTTAAGAACTTTGTTTGAAAATATAATCCGCGGAACATCAGTTAAAACTTTCATGCATCTCGTATCCATATATCGTTTAAAAAAATCTTGTATCCATATGGATCATTTGGAACAAATTTTCTTTGTTAGCTTATGAAGTTAACCTCAACTTTTCATCCACCTCTGTAACAAATTTATCTTCTTTTTGTCCAAAAGGAATGTCCATTGTTGCCAACTCTTCAGTATCTAGATAGATAGTATTTTCAATAGTCTCTTGTAACTTTTCAACTAGAGCAATAACAACTTTCAAAGGCAATTGATTTTCACAAGATTAGATAGATTCTGAAGGAGTCTCGAGCATTTTATTGATTATATTCTTCAATCGTCCTTGAACTTTCTCAATCGAATTCTTGATATTTTCCAAATAAAATTGCTAAAAAATAAGATAATGATATGATGAAGGCAAAAAATATTCGATGCTAAAATAGATCAGTTTTTTTTTTAGAAGAAAAAGGATGACCACCAGATTTGTGGTTGTCATCCAGCTATATATATATACTGTGAAAAGGTGTACAAATGTAGTGAGCAAGAAGGGGATAAAACGAGGACCCCAACCTAACCAAAATCCCTCTCCCTTATAAGATAGGAGACGTAGTGTACAACACGCTCAGGCTGGCAACTCTCCCCACAAAAAATGATCCAGTTGCGCTGCAGCTAAATGGCCCAGGCACCGGCCACAAAAGTCGCCAGTGGCACTCTCCAACACTGCCTCTGACGGATGAGGCCTCGGAGAGTCTGCCACATGGTCTCAAGGCCTGAAGCAAGAAGGCTCGCAATGCTCGTCCGCTGCCAGATACTCCGCGATGTCGCACATCGGAAAAAAGGTGAGGTATGTCCTCCATTGCCGCGCCGCATAGAACGCACGATGTGTCACCGTTTGGTGCCCATCTCGCCCTGTAGCTCCTGGTGAGGAGGCGACCGCGCCGCAGAAGCCAAGCAAAAATCTTGACCTTCAGCGGGTTACGGGTCCGCCAAATAAGTCTACAGTCAGTCGTGAACTCCTCTGGCAGAGTGGTAGTGGGGAGGAAGCGGGCGTAAAGACTCCGGGTGGAGGACTCTGACAGCCAAACCCAACCGTCCATCCTGGACCGATCCAGGCGTAGGCCTGCCAGACGTCGCTGGAGTGCAAGAAACTCCGTGAAGCGCTGGTCAGATAGGTGCGATCTGAAACTAGGAGACCAAGCGCCAGATCCCGTCCCCTCCTCCTCCGTCCAAGTCTCCGCTACTGTGGCCTCGGGAGATGTCGTCAGGGCCCAGAGGCGGGGAAAAGCCTTCGTGAGGGAGCCCCCAAGGGACCAGGTATGCTGCCAAAAGAAGTTCTCCCCCGAGCCAAGGGAAGGAACCATGAGAGGGCGAATCCGCGGGGCCGTAGCCGCAACTCCCCGCCAAAAGGATGAAGCTCCACGAGGTAGAATGGTCCTCGACTTCCAAGATAGATCTCGTCCATAGCAGGTAAAGAAGACCGTACGCCAAAAAGAGTCCTTGGACGCCATAATCCATCTGAACCATCGAGCTAGGAGAGCCCGGTCGGCGCACTGGAGGTCCCAGACCCCGAAGCCTCCTTGGGAAGTAGGTCGGCAAATGCTGGCCCAATCGACAAGGTGAACTCCGCGATGCTCAGGTCCACGGCCCTGCCAGAAAAACTGCTCTTGAGCGAGTCCAATCGTCTGAGCACTAGAGTCGGCAGAGGTAGAACTGACATATAGTATGTCGGAAGCGCCGAGAGAACTGATCGTAAGAGGATAAGACGTCCCCCGCGTGAGAGAAGACGTGAACTCCAACCGTGAAGTCTGTGCTCCATGCGCTCAATGACTGGAGTCCACCCCCTGGAGGTGATGTGGCGGTCTTTGAGTGGGAGTCCCAAGTAGGTGATCGGGAGGGAGCTGATCGGGGTGTGGAGCTGAGCCGCACATCGCTCGGCCTTCTCAGTAACCATGCCAAAGGGAATGATATCGTTCCGCATTCCCCAAACCGCCAGAATGGTTGTCTGTCGGCTCCGGAGATTGATATCGTTCCGCATTCCCCAAATGCACCAGAGACACAATGCAAATAAAGATAAAATTTTCCCCATGAGCTACAGTCCAAGGAGGAGCCCTCATTTAACTAGGCTCCAGAGTGCCAAGAGTTATACACACACATATATATATATATGTATGTATATATATATATTTATTCATTGATCTTACTGACGATATAACATGCTAGAATCAATGTGTGTATGTGTATATATATACACACACAGGAAATGTCATTTAACAAATCTGTGACCACAATTATCAGTGATGGTATGAATTGTAGATCACATGTATCACCGATGTTCTTTTGATCATGCCTTTGTTTTATTAGTAGAGGTCAATAATTTAATTATCATGTCATGCAATCCTAGTTCGTGCCCCCGATCTATCCATAGTTTGTGTTAAATTTGATGTGCTAACCAATTTTCCTAAAAACTTAAGCCGTTAGGAAGAACAACGTCATTGATTTTATATTCTTAACACTTCTCCTCACGTGTGGACTAATGACAACTTTGGTCTAGTTCAGCCTACCATGTGGACAACAAAGGGAGGAATATATATATATATATATATATATATATATATATATATATAACAAGAGCTTAACGAGGTTTGAACTCAAGACCAAATACCATGTTAAATTTGATGTGCTAACTAATTTTTCCAAAAACTTAAGCCGTTGGGAAGAGCAACATCATTGATTTTATATTCTTAACAGTTTGTTTTATATTTTTTCTTCTCCTATTTACTGATGAGCTTAGAGGTGCGCTGACCATCATGATATAAAGCTTTGTAACTACAGCACAGTGATACAACCCGTGTCGTTATCATTTAGCAAGAATTTTTAAATTATCTCAAATTAATTGCTTATTTCTTCGAGAAGACATTACTTGCTTAATGTTTGCACAGGGTTTCCAAAATTGCATTTAGGTTAATATATCCAGCAAGTGTGTTTCTTGTCATTATTCTGAATTTGTCAATTCATTATCTGAGGACTCTTGGATACTTTTAACAAATTGATGAAACAAATATAGTTCCCCTTCTCATTGGTCTCTATTGTTGTCCTCTATTTGGAACCATTGAGATCACATCTTTTCTTTTGAATCTAGGATGTAATGTTTGTTTCTGAATATTATTGAACTTATTAAGTAGTGGTGAATATTAAGAAAATTAGTGTTGTAAGCTTGTCACACCCCAAAATCATATATTGTGCCTTTCTCAATTTGCAAGTTTAAAAAGTAACTGTTCTTCCTTCTTTTCCTGATTTTATTAACTGTATCCAACTTTTAGCATAGATCCTCTAGTTTATCATGTTGGAAGTTTGTTGACAATCATATTCTGATTGATATAAACAACGGTTTTGTTCGATAATTTTGTCCTATTGTTCTCATGTCACATACCTTGCATTTTGCTATCTGCCATTTGTTATCTACCAGGATTGCTGACATCTGCTACCTCCATACAACATATGGTTTTCATTGTCATGTCTAGTTGAAGTTGTTTTGCTACTCTAATGATTTGCTTCTCTTTATCTTGTAGTTTGTTACTGCCTAGCAGGCAGAATCATTTTCTGCAGCCATTTGTTGCCATTTGTTACATATAACATATCTCACTCACTAAGCCTATTCTTTTTTATTTTCATGTAGATATCTGTTTGTGTTTGTGTTGTGCATCTCATCATGAAGTTGCAGAGTGGTAATGCTGGGGGCTTAAGCATGTCATTGTATAAGAAGATTTATCTGATATATAATAAGGTTAGTTTTTTTTCCTGAAACAATTAAGTTTTTCACATTCAAGATATCAATTCCTATATTGACGTGATAAAAAGTTCATATATATATATATATATATATATATATACAACAACAAAGCCTTATCCCACTAGGTGGGGTCGGCTATGTGGATCATACGACGCCTCGTTAATCCATGTTCATGAGATTCGACAGGGTTTTACGCTGGCTGTCGGGGCCTAACACAACCCTCCTCCTTTATTCGGGCTTGGGACCGGCTATAAAACATAAGCGGAGTTATATATATATATGTATATAAAAATTCTAGGAAAGTTCTAATTGTCTTGGTTCCTAATGCGCGCTAATTTTTATGCAGTTAATTGGTCATCCTGCTTTTTCTTTGCTGTTGTCACAATATGCATTACATGGATATAGGTATGATGCCTTGCATTGAGAATCCTGTTATTTTCATGTTTCTTTTCTATTTCTCTAGCATTTGGTGGAAGAAATGGTCATGGTATTTGTGTTTCTCATTCTTTTTTCTGTGAAAGCATCTGTATTCTCATTAATCTACTAGCATTTGTATTAACTGGCCAGCTATGCATGCAAGTTATGTAATACAAAAACAATAATTATGTATATTTATGTGTGTGCTTTACGGTAGAAGTTTCTAATATGGACCCTATATATGCTCCTAGGATTCATACTGGGACATATTTCTCGTCATTTCTTTTTCATATTGAATAAAAGAAAATGGCAGCAGCCACCTGCTACTTATGAAACAGGTCTACCTTTGGGATGGATTCTTCAAGCTGGGATAAAAACAGGAAAGCCATGCAAAGGATGGCATGTGATTATTTATTTCTACCTTTTGTTCTCTTGTATTGGGAACATTTACCATATATAAGATGAAACATTGGCATCATCCTGCTTGATTAATATGCGCAAGTGATCATTTAATATAAATCTCAAATTTCTCTTTTAACTGAGTTTTCTTTTAATGACCTTGGCACCTTGCTGTGTCATGTTATGATGCTTATTATTTTCTTGTAAGTAGTTGAAACTTCCCATGTGGTACATTTCTTATTTTGAGTAGACATGAATTGATGACGATGATTGCTAATTAACATTGCTCCTTATCTTGCAGTGAGAAGAAAGAACTGACTAATCTTGTAATCAGTGATCTTTATTATCATCTACAAGGAGAGCTTGATGGTCGGCAGATTACTCCTGGACTGTTCCAAGAGCTTTTGTATTTCTTACTTAGTTTTGAAGTATTTGAGAGTAAGCAACTTCAGGATGACATCAAACTCTGGCTGAGTCATGATAATGCACCCATGTTTGATGTCACTTGTATACATGAAGAGCTAGGAACAGAACTATGGCAGTGTGATCACTTAGACGGGAAGGCATTTAAAGAGGTATCTGAAAAAATGTTGCTTCATATTGAAGCAGCAAATATTGTCTCATCGATTTCATATTCGAAGGATTTTGCAATAAAGGCTCTGACATCTGTCATTTCTCTCTTCAAAGGGAATGTAAGTATATCTTAATTTTAGTTTTTCTTTTTAGCTATTCACAATGTTTCTTCTGTTGATACATTTGTGTCATAATCATCCTTGCCAATCTCTTGTAGATGATCAGAAGAAACAGATATACATTACAAATCAGGGAAATTCCAGAAACTTTTGTGGAATCAGGCATTCAATCTCTGTGTAACAGTCTACAAACAATGATAGAATCAATTCTGCCAGTGCCAGACCTACCTGATACTGTGCTTAGGATTTCAACATCGCTAGATCTGTTGCTAATTCTGTCTAAGATCTTGTTTACTGAACATTCAGAAAGAGCTAAGGATAGATCACCATTGTCTGTTGCAGTACTAATAATTAAAACCTCATGCTCGGCCATTAAAGTTTGTGCTGATCGTCGACCACTGAATACTGTGTTGCGCAAAGCTGTGGAATTACTGTTAATGTTGCTTCTCACTTTATATGAGTTTAGTTACCATATTGCAGTTTCAAAAGACAAGTCTGATATAGAGGTTAAACTGTTAGCTGAGGAGTCTCTCGCAAGTGTTGAGCTTTTGCCTGTTCTGTGCAAGTTTGCCGAGGATACGGAATATTGCCACCTTTGTGTGGCAACAATGGATATAATCTTGAAGGCCTTTTTGACGCCAAGTTCTTGGTTACCCATCATAACGAAACATCTAAGATTGCAAGTTATTTTGCAAAAAGTTCAGGAGATGGATATTTTGGCCTCTGGTTTTATAATTCTCAAGTTTTTGTTGACTTTGGGTCACACAAAAGGAGGTGCCCAGATGCTCTGTTCTGCCAATTTTTTCACTTCATTAAAAGGCCTGTTGAGTCAGTTGCCTATTGGTATTTATTCTTCTGGAAACATTGCTAGATGTGATCTTAGCAACACTGGAAATGATGATAAACCCAAAGATCTTTTGGGAATGAGTATAGCCATCATCAGTTCAGTGGTTTATTCTATGAGAGATGACTCCTCTTGTGCTGATATTATGGTTAGTGCTATGCGCTACTTCTTTTCCGACAAAGTACAAATGAAATCATGTTATCTTTCTGCTTTTAATTATCCTCCTTGTGATAACAGCAGAAAGAGAACACGACTTCCGGCTTTACAGACATCATTAGCAGCACTCAGATTAACTGAACAAACCCTTCTGCTTCTATGTCTGCTTGCAAGGTCTACGTTATGGCTTAAAGGGGTCTTTGACTTTGATTCAGAACATAGAGACACTCTCATTCATCTTTTGGCAGTCATAAGTAAGAAAGGTCACCTCACTGGAGATTCAGTAACTCAAATTTCCACTCTTATATACCAACCAACTATCAAAGAGGAAGTTGATCTTAATGTAAAGCCATCATTTGTGAAGAGTAAACATGGGTGGTTCAGTTTATCCATAATCAATCATCGCGTTAATGGAACAATTCTAACTGCTGGAAGTACAAGGTTGCCTCTCATATCAAAAGATGAAGTGACTGATAATGCAGTCTCAGATAATCGGAGTCTTCTGTCTGACATATTGGCTGTAAATATCTATACTATTGCTTGTCTTATTTTGAATTTCCTTTGTATGGAAGCTAAAGCAGCAGCTGAAAGGGCAGAAGATGTGGAGTTCATAGATTTGACACACTTCCCTGAGTTTCCTACCCCAGAGATTCTTCATGGCTTACAGGTAAAAAGATATTAATGATTCTGCTTGTGGAAAGAATAGAAAATATATGCATTAGTCTAAAGGTTGATTGTCTCGTAAACATGATTGTTAATGAGGGTGACTAAGGTTGTGGAATCAGATTTTTTAAGGTAAGAGAATTGAAGAACGTGGAATAAGGGGATGTTGACTTATCATTCAATATATTTTCTTGAAAAAGAAAGTATACGGCAAGCAGTATTGCCATTTTCCCTGGTGCACATTGGCCACTTCTTTGTGATCTGCACGGATTCATGTTTCTTTTGTGGACAGTAAAACCTCTTTCAGGTCATTTTTTCTATGTTGGTTTGTTGGTCTTCATTGGAACAAGAAGTTGATTGTGCACTTTTTAAGATTCACTAAATCACTGCATTTTGGTACTAAATCACTATTACACTGTAGTATTATATCAGTAAGAACTATAACCCCATGTGAACAGTGCAATTGTCTATGGCATATCCTTCTGTTAAGCATTATTGAAATAGGTATTTAAGATAAAATGGATTGACATGCCTGTCTTTCAAGTCCTTTTCATGTGTAGTAAACTTATTCTCCCCTGGCTTTTGCTATCTAAGAAGCCATCTTAACTGACATTTTCGTGAGAGGACTTGCTTGCTGCCTGCCTTCTGCCTAATTATATTTTTACCTTTGATGTTCTGGTGTAGGACCAAGCAATTGCAATTGTCACAGAACTATGTAGGCAAAAAGAAATCGAGCCAAGAATCGAGAATGTATGTCAGTTGCTCTTGCAAATACTTGAGAAGTCATTGTATCTGGAGCTGTGTGTGTATCAGTTTTGTGGAATCCGGCCTGTTGTAGGACGAATTGAAGATTTTTCACGGGAAATTAGAGTGCTGAGTGAAGGTAATTGCTCTGGATTTTGAACTTTGTTAGTTTTCCTTTTATCCTAAACTTTAAATTTGTGGAAATTTCATTATCGGCCGTTTGTTTTTCATGGAAGTAATTGTCTTTTCATTGACCTATTTTCCAGTGGCTGAGCAGCATACAGACTTCAAGCCCGCCATGAAGTCATTGAAGCAGATAATATCACGTGTGTATCCAGGATTACTGCAAACTGGCAACTTTATATGAAAGTATATATGCACAACATCCCTTCGTTGTATATAATGAACTTTCTTCCGCCCATGTTTGCTTCATCTTCCAGACGTTTACGTATAATTAATTCGGAATATCATGTATTGACCAAGACATCCAACTTGCATAAAATTAACGAGTTTGTCAGCTTTTAATTTGAGGTCGGGGTGTTTTGTTGACTGCCGTAATGGGAAGTTGTTTTGTTTCTTATTTATCGCAAAATTAAAATGAAAAAGTAGGGACCAGACCAACAAATGATGTGTTGAAATAGGTTTTGATAAATGATAAGAGCTAAACATTTACACAGGTTGCATTAGTGAGTGTTGGAATTTTACAAGTCAAATTCATTGAACAGAGATAAGAATGATGTACTGCATCTTGTATTCTGCCGCAGGTAGTAGAAATTATATTGTAAAATAAATTAAATAATATATATATATATATATATATATATATAATTATGCTGCTGCCGGTTATCATTCTTATTTCACATAACGTCTATTTGTCAGATTAATCCAACGACGACTTAGGAATCTTCTGAATGGATTAAAATAATAAAATTAAGTTATCATTAAAATAACGCAAGAATGAGCATATACCGCAGTTTACTTTTTACATAATTATTGTTCATCTTAACAACGTACTTATATGCCTCAACCCGTAAATTGATCATATGTACTATATCTTTAATCTCTAAGCTAAAAGGGGGAAGTGATGTAAGCGGCAATTAGCTCGTATTTATTTCGCAGTTGGTGGCGATCAAGAAGTATTGAACGCTTAAATCACTTCTTGGCATGAGTTTAATTGGATGACTATGTTGAAAGAAAGAAATACTAATGTCACTTCTAAACTCATCTCTTAGCCTATTTTACGCGAATATCATTTTAACTTTTACCCTCCTTTTTATTATTTTTTTTTTCTCAACTTATCAAACTTCTAACGTAATTGTATTATTTGTTATAAATACTCTGTTGTTTATTTTAAAATGTTGAGTGCTTAGCACATAAAATTGTCAAGAGATGTAATTAATATGGACCATCATGATAAATTGATAGTAAATTGCATGTTTTTTATAACTTCAAAGGATCTTGAAGTCACTTAATACAACAAAAAACATATTGAGTGGAAACATGTTCTTCTTACATTTTACGGATGTAACACTAATTTTTCTTTTTAAAATTAATAAAATAATTATATATTAATTTGTAAATTTAATGAAGATTAATATTTATTTAATTATTTGATAATTGTGATCAACCCATTTTAATAAATATAATTAATTCAATAGTCATGGTTTATTTAATTTTAGATGATACTTTTTTTATCAAATTAACTCAATAAATATATATTATTTCATCTAAATAATATATAATTAAATTATAATAATTAACTTAATTAAATAATAAAAATAAATGCGCCATATCGAAATATAGATGTGTATTGGTGTGCTCTACTGCTCGTTAACTTCTTAAAATATAACATATTTCATTACCAATTAGCAAAAAAGAACATATGACCGAAAAGTAAAACAGATTATTCTAGTAACATAAAATTTTGAGAAGTGGGTAGAAAAAATGATAAATTGTAGATACATAAAAATATAAGACTAAAATAGTCGACCGTGACAAAAGGACTTTCTTGATTAAAAAAAATAGAGGCTCCTGAAAGAAATAAAAAATAAGATAATTAATGAATATATGGGAAAGGTGGGCTGAGGGCAAACGCAACCCTTCACACATCAAAAGCCGTGCATCCAAATCCACGATCCATCCCGCGGCCAGGAAAAGTCGAATCCCAACGCCGACGCGCATCCACCTCTCGTTTCCAGATGCCTCCTCGCCCTCACGTAACCACATATTTATATCACATAATTACATATTGTGTACGCGCCGCGCCTCCAGGTCTTTTCGAGAAATCACAACGAGAGCCAGCGATTCCACCAGAGCGAGCGAACGAGCAGCACACGCGCGCGAGGAGACTTGGGGGTCGAACATGGCAGCCGTTTCAGCATGGTCGAAACCGGGCGCGTGGGCCTTGGACGCCGAGGAGCATGACGCCGCCGAGGCCGCCAACAAAGTCCTCGGCGGCGGCGACATCGGACTCCAAGACGACCAGGTCGCCGCTGAGTTCCCTTCGCTCTCCGCTGCAGTCGCGTCCAAGGCCCCCAAGAAGAAGAAGGCACAACCGCTCTCCCTCGCCGAGTTCACCACCGGCAAGCCCGTCTCCCACGGCTCCGGTGCCAAGGCTTCCTTCTCCTCCTCCAAGCCTGGCCTGACCCCCGACGAGATCCTCCTCCTTCCGACCGGGCCCCGGGAGCGATCCCAGGAGGAGCTCGAGCGCTCCTCCTCCCGCGGCTTCGGCTACTCCTCCTACGGCAGCGGCCGCGGAGTCCGCCCTTCGGCTGGAGAGGACGGCGTGTCCCGCTGGGGCGGCGGTTCGTCAAGGGGATCGGATGAGCCCAGGAGGGGCTCTGGTTTCGGCGGGGGATCCAGTCGGGATCGGGATCTGGAACCCTCTCGCGCTGATCAGGTCGATGATTGGGGCTCGACGAAGAAATTTGCGGCGGCAGCGCCGGAGAGGAGGGAGAGGGGCGGCGGAGGCTTCTTCGACTCCCAGTCCAGGGCGGATGACTCCGAAAGGTGGATCTCCAACAGGAGCTATCAGCCACCACCTACGGAGGCGAGGAGGGAACGGAGAGGAGGCAGCGGCTTCGAAATGTTCGGTAAGGAGGGATCTGCCAACGGTGGAGCCGATGCCGATAACTGGGGTAAGAAGAGGGATAACGATGCGGAGACATGGGGGAAGAAGCAAGAGGATTCAAGCAGCGGGGGCAGGCGCAGACTTGTGTTGCAGCCGCGGTCGTTGCCTCTCGACAACGGGAACAATGCAAAGGGAGACCCAAATCCGGTTGAGCAAGCGAAGGAAGACATCGAGAAGAAGAGCAAGGGGTCGAACCCGTTCGGCGCAGCTCGTCCACGGGAAGAGGTATTGGCGGAGAAGGGACGCGATTGGAAAGAGATAGATGAAAAGCTGGAGGCGGCAAAGATCAAGGAAACTGCACCAGGTGAGAACTCTCCATCAGGTAAGAAGGGATTTGGGATGGGGAATGGAACCGGGAGGTTCACTGAAGATCGCTCGGAGAGAGCCTGGAGGAAGCCCGAAGCAGCTGAAATTTCTCCCCCAAGGTCCGTTTGTCTTTTTTACTTTCTGCATGTCAAGATCGTTTCTCATCTTGAAACATATCTTCGCTGGTTCAACTTAATCCAATTTCAACATATCTTTGTTGTTTGCCTTTGCCGTTGATTAATAAATTTGCAATAGTACTAATGGAGCAGATACTAAGAATTTATAGCTTGAGCTGATGTCAGCGTGCCTTGGTACAATCAAGTACACATCATATTAACTTGATTTGAATATTTATGCATTCTCGTTCTATATATATATATATATATATATATATATATATGTACTCAACCCCTGAAGAATCCTTGTGATCAATCTAAGTTATCCAAGTTGGTAATAAAACCTTGGACGACTACCTCCTTGCTAGTCGTCCTTTCTCCTCTAAAAAAAGTTATCCAAGTTGGAAATCAGCGAAAATGTTATGTAGCAAGTTATAACAGTTATTATATTGAATGAATGGTTCGTCATAATGTGTGAAATTCTATCAGATGGTAAAAATAGCCTTAAGCTGGAATGTGCAGTGTTAAGCAAGAACCAAAGTAGAACAGTTGATGCTGTCATATGGTGAAGAGGGACAGTTCGCAAGTCCACTTTTTCTTCCACCAAGCAAGTTTTGTCCATCTTGACTGGCTCTAGTCAAGACATCGACTCCAATATTTGTTGCATTGAAAACTAAATCTCGTAATGAGTAAGTATTTTAGATTAGGAGCTGGATTTGCACAGTTGAACATGTTTAGGATGACCAATGCAATGAGAGAGAAACGTTTGCCTCCCACTAGAATGTATACTTGTATTGTCGAAGTCATCTTTAACCTTTCATCATCATATTATCTCCATTTATGCTAGCAATCTTACCAACCAGGTTATGACATTGAAGTTCCACCACTCGACCATTTTTAAATGATTTATACTTGCTGCAGTTTTTTCAACAATTATATGTTCCTGCATTCATTTCACACTTGCCAAATATTGTAGGGTTTATTATTTTGGTCCATTTAAACAGGTTAGATTATTGTAAGTTAACAAGTCTCGTAGTTTGAAGTTCACACATGTATGTTTTACACAACCAAGAGATGGATGTGACTGGATTGACAAAAGGAAAGTGTAGTTGTAAGGTTCTAAACTTCTTAGAACATTCTGAATCAAGCATATTTTTTGTATAACGACTGGTGTGCTATGTGACACTTGTAGTTAACAAACAGTAATCTCCATGCCTTCAATTGGCTTTTTATATGGTTTTGGATGATTAATACCCTGGTTAATCATCCTTTTTCCTCTAAAAAAAAGAAACAAAATGTTCTAAACATATGCCCTTGAATTGCATTAGCTACCCTTATGGTACTTCTGAAATTGTCATTTTAGTTTAATTGCTACATATGATGCAAATGATTCATAGCAACTTAAGTACTGTACGAATTTCCCCTTTGTTATGCATTCCTATGCTTTGTTGCTTTTCTCATTGTCCTTCCTCACTAAATGGACTTGTTCATAATACGTGATGCACTTTGCCTTCAACCTCCAGAGAAAGGCAATGGTACCACTTAACAGAGTGTACTCTCGTCTTTATATAATATTTGTATCTTTCGTTGATGATGAATGTTTATACTTCATTTGCAGGGAAAATAAGGTGGAAGAGACTAGCAACTGAAAGTCACAACCCATATGGGTCATGGGTTAAATATTCCCACTCCATTAAAATTCCGGTTCAAATTGTTTATGGTGAGCATATCAACATTGAGTAAAATCCATGGCACCTTTTGTAGTTTAGAAGCAGTTTTGCTAGGCATGTGATGGAGTATTGGAAAGTGACCATAGGGCATTTGCTTTCTGCATTTGCCTTTCTTTATCACATTGAAGTTTTTGAGTTATTTTAGAAGATTAGTTTTTAGTTGCTTTCTAGGGTGCTTGGAGCGTTGCTTTTTGTTAAACTTTGAAGATGTTTCTATTACCATTCATTTTAATTGTATTTGTGTAACAATATTGTGACTTGGGGGACAATGAGAGTGTCCCTTTAAAACTAAAGTCCTGTGCGGAAATCTTCTCAGATTTTCTGGTCATCAATTTTCCTATGGAAATTGCTTTGCTCTTTTTTGTCATTGCAATGCAAACAACACAATTTGTCTCTTTTCCTCCGGATTATTTAAGTTTTCTGCATACTTGATATCGTTCATGCCTTGCATATCCATAATTGGATAACTCGATGACCTGATTCGGATCAATGAGGCTCGAGTTAGTTTGGACTTCATATGAATTAAATTCAAATCGATCTAATCAAAATTGGTTAGATTTGACAAATCTATGTTATGAACATTGTTCGAATTGCTTGATCACTAACTACTACTTTTATTGCGTGCTGCCTACATATAATGACCATATAGAATGCGATGTAACGTGACGACCGTGAGTACGGTATTTGTGGTGAACCATGATATGCTGACTTGGCATTCTGCGCGACGTGAACATAAGAACCAATGAATCAATAAACTAATCTTTGAAAGCGACCGTGAGATCGACGTGGTCTGGTGCGCCCTTGTGTCACCCTCCATGAGTGGAGGGCTTCTGGGCATGGCCGAGCATGGCCGGGCGCGCCCTGGGCGCCCGGGTGCACATGGCGGCCATGAGCCTCCATGGGATGAGCCGAGACATCCCAGGGACTGGAGAGCACATCTCGGGACTTCTTTATCAACCAGGAAGCTTGGTGCAGAAGATGGGACTCAGAGGATGGCCGGAACCTGGTGAGGCCATATGACATGGCCGGGTGCACATGGCCGGGTGCGCCCGGGCCATTCTGGGGCATGTCGTCCCAGGGCCGAACCAGACCATCCTAGAACATCATCAGGCATGTAGAGGTCGCAGGAGATCATTGGACTTGAAGGAGCATGCGTGAAGACATCTCTGGAAGGGAGGCAATGGAGAGGTGGCGGTTGTAACCGCCATGGCGGCCATGGCCGGCGGGCAGGAGGTGGCCGCGCCGGAATCTTGGTGGCCGGAGTCCACCAAGGCATGTCCTATGATGGAGGGAAGTAATCTTGAAGGCAGGAACTTCAATCAAGGTGATGGGAAGATCCTGGCCATTGGATTAGAAGTTATGTATTAGGTAGTTATGGTTGACATTTGAATTTGAATTGAATGGTTTGAATTCAAATTCTGGACAGCAGTTGGCTGATCCAAGACACTATAAATACATGTAAGGTTCCCACATTCTGGGACAAGTGTTAATGAATGTCTTCTTCCCTCATTGGCCGAGTTCTCTTGTGTTTGCATTGTGTGTGAGTGTGTTGACTTAGATAAGAAACTAAGTGTGAGTTCAAGAGTGGGTGCGAGTTCTTCTTTGAGAGGAAAAATCAGAGAGAACAGGGAGGCTGCTTGAGTGATTCGGTGAGGAGTCTTCAAGGCCGGTTGCATCTAATTTCTAGGAGAGAAATTAGGCTGTGACAATTGTGGTATCAGAGCCCCTCTTCAACCTTTGCAACATGAGTGAAGATGGCAATCAGCAAGGCCCTATGACCAGGGGCCGTGCAGATTCACAGGTTACTGGTGTTGGACCTACGAACCAGGGAGGTAAGAAGACTCGTTCACTCTCCACTGATCCTCTCCCTCATCTCGAAAGGCACTTAGACCTCTTGGATCATACCGTTCAAGGCATGGACATGGCAGTCCGAGCCCTTGAACAAGGTATGACCCAGCAGGCCTTGGCCTTAGATGAGACAAGGACACGAGGTGAATTGGGTGCGGCCAGAATGAAGACACTTGAAGAAACCCTGGAGATCAGATTGAAGTCCATTGAAATGGACATCATGATGATGAAGGGGCATCTTCTGGACGCCACTGGTTGTCGAGGGAGGACAGCCATACCGAAGTTCACGGGTCCGGAGCCAAAGAAGTATGAAGGTGCAAGGGATGCCACCATCATCGACGACTTTCTTTGGAGTCTTGAGAAGGGGTTCAAGACTAGTAAAATTTCAGTGGAAAAAGATCAAATCGACTTGGCGGTGCGGTACCTAGCGGAGGGCGCACTATTGTGGTGGAGAAGGATGGAAGAGGAGATTGCGAAAGAGAAGATCGTCATCGACTCTTGGAGCACCTTCACCAAAGAATTGAAGAAGCAATTCTATCCTGGAAATGCCCAGGAGATAGCCATGACCAAGTTGACGAACTTGAGACAAACGGGTTCGGTGAAGGACTACATCGAACGATTCCAGCCTCTAATGCTTGAAATGACAGGTACTATGGACGAAGCGACGTGGATATTCTTCTTCCTTAGAGGCCTGAAACCTTGGGCGGCACAAGAGGTCAAGCGGCAGAAGGTGATCACCATCAAGGAGGCCTTGGCAGTGGCCGAGGCTCTCACTGAATTCAGTGTGGGGCGCGACCAGGGTGCGGCCAAGGATAAGGTTACACTCTCGGAGAAGGTGCAGTCTCACACAAAGAAGGTCGACAAGAAGGGAAAGAAGGAGAAGAAGGAGAGCAAGGTCAGCAAGGAAGGTACATCCAGGAAGTCAGTGAAATGCTTTACGTGTGGAGGGCCACACTATGCCCGAGATTGCCCAAAGAAGGGCGCCCTGGCCACTATGCAGGGCGCGTCCGAGGATGAGGAGGGCGCCGCACACATGGGGGCCATCATGGCCCTCACTTCAACCTCTGCATCCATCCCGCTGAAGAAGAAGAAAGAGGCCACCAGGGGCCTCATGTTCACCGAAGTTTGGATGCAAGGGCAGGCGGCCATGGCTTTGGTCGATACCGGGGCCACCCACAACTTCATGGCCTTGGAGGAGGCACAGCAGCTGGGCATCGACTTCAGGCATGAACCAGGGCTGATCAAGACAGTCAATGCAGCCTCACAACCTATACATGGCATGGCCAAAGATGTACAGGTGCGAGTGGGCAGTTGGGAAGGCGCCATGACCCTAACAGTGGTGGCCATGGACGACCACCGCATGGTCCTTGGCATGGAATTCCTGGACCAGTTCTCCGAAGTTCGAGTGACCCAGGAGGGGTTACATCTTGTGTCCCAGGAGGGGACACACTTGGTCCCTTTGAAGAGGGCCAATGTGAAGTCGAAGCTGCTGTCCACCATGCAAGTGTGCAGGGGTGTCCGGCACAAGGAGAAGACTTACTTGGCTGCCCTCAAACTTCATGAAGTTCAAGGGGATGCTCCTGTCCCAGAGGAAGTGCAGAAACTCCTGGCCTTATTCAAGGACATCATGCCCCAGGAGTTGCCCAAGAAGCTGCCCCCTCGAAGAGACGTCGACCACTCCATCGACTTGGTGCCCGGGGCGCGGCCGCCCGCCATGGGGCCATATCGAATGGCTCCTCCTGAGTTGGCAGAACTTAGGAGGCAATTGGAGGAACTTTTGAAGGCAGGATTCATAAGGCCATCAAAGGCACCTTATGGGGCTCCTGTTTTGTTCCAAAAGAAGCATGATGGCACATTGCGAATGTGTATCGACTATAGAGCTTTGAACAAATTAACGGTGAGGAACAAGTATCCTATTCCTTTGATTGAGGATTTGTTTGACAGGTTAGGGAAGGCAAGAATCTTCTCCAAATTGGACCTAAGGTCAGGGTATTGGCAAGTGAGGATTGCCGAGGGTGATGAAGAGAAAACAACTTGTGTTACTCGCTATGGTGCATATGAGTTTCTTGTTATGCCCTTTGGGCTTACTAATGCACCTGCCACCTTTTGTACTTTGATGAACAGGATCTTCCACCACTTGTTGGATAAGTGTGTGGTTGTATATTTGGATGACATTGTTGTGTATTCAGAATCTCTTGCAGACCATGTCAAGCACTTGGAAGAGGTGTTCAAGTTGTTGAGGGAGAATGAACTTTTCGTGAAGGCCGAGAAGTGCTCCTTTGCTCAACCTGAAGTAATGTTCTTGGGTCATCACATCAAAGCTGGAGTCATAAGCATGGACAAGGAGAAGGTTCGTGCTATTGAGGAGTGGCAGCCCCCTTCGAGTGTTCCAGAGTTGAGGTCATTCTTAGGGCTGACCAACTATTATAGGAGATTTGTGGAGGGGTACTCCAGGAGGGCAGCACCTCTCACTGATCTCTTAAAGAAGGATAGGTCTTGGCTGTGGGCAGACACATGTCAAGAGGCCTTTGAAGATCTCAAGGGTGCTATAGTCCAGGGGCCATGTTTGAGGCTGCCCGACTATGGCCGAACCTTTGAGGTACACACCGATGCTTCAGATTTTGCACTAGGAGGAGTCCTTATGCAAGAGGGCCACCCCGTGGCTTTTGAAAGCAGGAAGTTCAGCGAGGCGGAGCGCAAGTATCCTGTGCATGACAAGGAAATGTCGGCCATAGTGCATTGTTTGCGCACTTGGAGACATTATCTTCTTGGAAGTACTTTTGTTGTAAAAACTGACAATGTGGCCACTTCTTATTTTCAGAATCAAAAGAAGTTGTCCCCAAAGCAGGTACGTTGGCAAGACTTTCTGGCCGAGTTCGACTATCAACTTGAGTACAAGGTGGGGCGCACCAACGTGGTGGCGGACGCCCTCAGCAGGAAAGTGCAACTTGCGGCCATGTGCAGTGTGAAGGGCGACTTCCAAGATCAAGTGCGAGTAGGCTTGAGTCATGACTCCAAGGCTGTGGAGATTCTTCGTTTGGTGAACGAGGGCAAGACTCGAAGATTTTGGAAGGAGGGGGCCTGCTTTTCACAACAGGGCGCCGGCTGTACGTGCCCCGTTGGGAGGGCCTTCGACGTCGCATTCTCAAGGACTGCCATGACTCCTTATGGGCTGGACATCCAGGTATGGCCAGAACATTGGCATTGGTGGAAGATGGCTACTATTGGCCACAAATGCAGGAAGACATAGAGGCATACGTGAGGACTTGCCTCAAGTGTCAGCAGGACAAGGTGGAGCAACTCAAACCAGCGGGTCTCTTGGAACCTTTGCCGGTGCCCGAACAGCCATGGCAGGTCGTAACCATGGACTTCATCAGTGCTCTACCAAGATCAGGAGGCTATGGGTCGATTATGGTGGTAATCGACAAGTTCTCCAAGTACGGCACGTTCATCCCAGCCCCTAAGCATTGTTCGGCCGAGGAGGTGGCCAAACTTTTCGTCAACAACGTGGTGAAGTTTTGGGGCATACCTGAGGTAATTGTGAGTGACAGGGATCCTCGCTTTACAGGTACATTCTGGAGGGAGTTGTTCAAACTCCTTGGGACTGAACTCCGTTTCTCAACGGCCTTCCATCCTCAAACGGACGGCCAAACGGAGAGGGCAAATCATCTTCTAGAGATTTACCTTCGACACTTTGTGGATGCTAACCAAAAGAATTGGGCAAAGTTGTTGGATGTTGCTCAATTCTCTTTCAATATGCAGAGGAGCGAGGCTACACAAAGGAGTGCCTTCGAACTCGTCACTGGTCGGCAGCCCGTGACCCCAACAGCCTTGGCAGCAAGGTATGCAGGAAGGTGTCCTGCAGCCTTCAAGGTGGCACACCATTGGCAAGAGGCTTTGGAAGAGTCCAGGGCCATTCTTGAGAAGTCGGCAAGGAAAATGAAGAAGTTTGCAGACAAGAAGAGGAGACATCTGGAGTTCCAGGTTGGTGACCAAGTATTGGTGAAGTTGAGAGCTCGGCAATTCAAGGCTCTCCGAAACTTGCACCAAGGCCTCATGAGGAGATATGAGGGCCCTTTCACCATCTTGAAGAGGATAGGCAAGGTGGCCTATCGTGTGGATCTTCCTGCTCATCTTCGCCAGTTGCATCCTGTTTTCCATGTAAGTATGTTGAAGGCATACCATGCTGACTTGGAAGAACCAGGGCGTGCGTCCGAAGTTCGAAGGCCGGTCAACGACATGTCTACTTCCCCAACTACAGGTGAAGCTCAGCAGTTGCCGGGGTCGGCAACGTCTTCAGCGGGGGAGGAATGTCACCCTCCATGAGTGGAGGGCTTCTGGGCATGGCCGAGCATGGCCGGGCGCGCCCTGGGCGCCCGGGTGCACATGGCGGCCATGAGCCTCCATGGGATGAGCCGAGACATCCCAGGGACTGGAGAGCACATCTCGGGACTTCTTTATCAACCAGGAAGCTTGGTGCAGAAGATGGGACTCAGAGGATGGCCGGAACCTGGTGAGGCCATATGACATGGCCGGGTGCACATGGCCGGGTGCGCCCGGGCCATTCTGGGGCATGTCGTCCCAGGGCCGAACCAGACCATCCTAGAACATCATCAGGCATGTAGAGGTCGCAGGAGATCATTGGACTTGAAGGAGCATGCGTGAAGACATCTCTGGAAGGGAGGCAATGGAGAGGTGGCGGTTGTAACCGCCATGGCGGCCATGGCCGGCGGGCAGGAGGTGGCCGCGCCGGAATCTTGGTGGCCGGAGTCCACCAAGGCATGTCCTATGATGGAGGGAAGTAATCTTGAAGGCAGGAACTTCAATCAAGGTGATGGGAAGATCCTGGCCATTGGATTAGAAGTTATGTATTAGGTAGTTATGGTTGACATTTGAATTTGAATTGAATGGTTTGAATTCAAATTCTGGACAGCAGTTGGCTGATCCAAGACACTATAAATACATGTAAGGTTCCCACATTCTGGGACAAGTGTTAATGAATGTCTTCTTCCCTCATTGGCCGAGTTCTCTTGTGTTTGCATTGTGTGTGAGTGTGTTGACTTAGATAAGAAACTAAGTGTGAGTTCAAGAGTGGGTGCGAGTTCTTCTTTGAGAGGAAAAATCAGAGAGAACAGGGAGGCTGCTTGAGTGATTCGGTGAGGAGTCTTCAAGGCCGGTTGCATCTAATTTCTAGGAGAGAAATTAGGCTGTGACACTTGGGTCTTTTTAATGTCGTTTGCTTGGCTGCCTGCTGGATTTGAAGTGTTCACAGAATCCTTTTCTTTCCCTTCTTGTCAGCTATTGATGTTTAAGATGCTTTTTGTACTCTTATTGTGAACTCTTCTTTCAACGATGCCTTGCACTACTAGCTGTCTCGTCACTCAACTTGGAGTTTAGTCCATTGTCAACTATATGTCTACGGTTCTTTTTCTTTGCGTGCTGTTTAACGAGAACTTGGCACTCATGCGTTCTTTCCCTTGCAACTTGTGAATTTGCAAATAAGAAACACAACCTGCCGAGCAGCCTGACCATTTAATGTTCATCATGTTATAATTAATTGTACAGGGCAAAATCGTGAATGCAACATAAATTGGAGGGAACAAAAAGGAAAAAGATAAATATCTTCTGTGAATAAAAGTTTCCCAAGGTCTTTGATCTCCTCTTTATCATGCAGTATTTCAACGGTTCCTGTGTCTAGAAAGAATAACATTTAACTGTACGTGCCGCTGCAAGGCGAAGGCCTTTAACTGTGCCGCTGGCCCCGCAGCCAACTTCCCAACCATCCAACCATAAACGGATATTCGGTGGATTGATCTTTAAGGATGAGAGTAATTTGCAGGAGGTCGGCCGAATCGGTTGTTTGATGTTTAGAAAGAGATCACATTTCTTAACTCGAATATCAGTTAGTTGACTGCTGTTTAAAAAGTGGAAACTGTTCTTTAATTCCAGATCGGAACATGAACAGCATAAATGCTGACACACGCATCACATTACGAGGTTTTCCTTTTCAAAAGATTGTTGTTTTATGCTATTCGATTGATTTGTCAGTTAAACTGCTAATTATACTTTATATATGCATATTATTCGTAGCCTGACTTTGTCAGTCCCTTGGCAAAATCAATGGCGGGGCGCAATCCATAAATTCAGCTTGGAGGTTGAACATAAAGTTCCCGTTGTCGTTGTTGTTGGCCCTGTACTTAGTGCTTCCTTTGCCATCATCTCAATGCATACACCGTCAGAAGGATAAACAGGAAAAAAAGAATTGGAACGGAATTTAATGTGAGACGAGACCCCATCAAGCACGTCGTTCCTTGTTGATTCTTATTCCTTCATGCGTTGTTTGCTTCGCACCTGCCGTCGACCTAAATCGCAGGGCTCAAACACACGGCACAATCTTTCGTCTTTGGACAATATGGAACAACATTGCGGACGGTGCTTTTTTAAGTTTCAAATGCCAAGAAGCCATTAAATGCTCGCCGCCGGGTGTAGTTTTAGTTGTATAATAATAAAATATCACGTAGCAAACACTTTTATTATTCTAATTTCTAAGATGTATCTTAATCTATATATATACTTCACCGTGTGTGTGTGTTCTCTTTTTTATATCATACCCCTCCCTTCACAGGAGGATTTCCACCTCCCTTCCCGACACTTATAACACCTCCATTCCTGTTCAATTCTTCACTTCGTCCACAACCTCCCCACCCGCCGCTCCAGCTTGGCACGCTACAAACCTTTGACATGGGTTTCAGAACAAGAACTGACAACGCAGACGTAGTAGTACACCTCCTGGCAACCCTCTTGCTCCTCTCCGCCGGACCAACTCGTGCAGACACAATGGTGACCGGAATCGTCTTCTGCGACCAGTGCAAGGATGGCGAGCGCAGCTTCTTCGACTACCCTCTTTCAGGTGACCTATATTCCACCGATGAACTCTCTCCATATCCTCGATCGGATCTCCTCTCTATGACTACATTTGAAGTTCACAATGCATGCAATGCCATGTAGGGGCGAAGGTGGCGGTGACGTGCGAGGGCTCCAGCGGTGCGCCCGATGTGTACCAGGAAGAGGACACGAACTGGTTGGGGACCTACACGATGAATTTCGAGGGAAGCGCCGACCTGAGCGGGTGCTACGCGCGGGTGGTTGGTGGCCCTTCCCAGTGCGGCGCGGCGGCCGGGCCGGCGCAGGCCCTGACGCTGGTGCTCCGCGTGTTCGGAATGGCCATGTACACGGTGCAGCCGCTCCTGTGCCAGCCGGATGAACCCGGAGGCTTCTGCCCGCCTCCAGCTGTTCCGGCGCCGGCGATGCCCCTCCCCCAGCCTTGTCCTCCTCCGCCTTCGTTGCCTTCCGCTCCTCGGATTCCATTCTTGGAGCCTTCCGCTTGTGCTTATGAGTAAGCACAGAAGACGCCCCCGGTCGATCTCTGCGTAATTCGTTTGTTTTCATTTAACCTCTCTTTCTATTCATGTGTTGGCGGCGAGTACAGTAAATGGATGATGCCACGATACCGGTGCTACTGGAAGGTGGTGAGGCCGGAAACGGAGGTGGCCGTGGCCTTCGGCCCCCTGGCCGCCGTGAGGTACGGGCCGGACGTGAACCTGTGGGAGGCGCTCCAGGGAAGGGGAGACACCTACCGGGCGCTCCTGCGGGAAGCCACCGCCGCGCTCCTCAACTCCTACCACTCCATCCAATTCGCCTACCCGACGCTGGCGGTCGTCCGCCGCTTCAACCAGGCTCTGCTCGGTTCGCCGGAGGCCGCTCGCGTCGCAGCCCTGCGATTCAGAAGGGCCAACAATGGAGGAAGTCCTGCCGGGAACGAGACTGCTTGTAATTTCGCCCCCTGTTCCTAATTAATATGCTAACTCTGCAACATACGTTACTTATATAGTTCGATGGAAGAAAAATTGATCTATGGTTGTGTTTTATTACTTATAATAATAATAATAATAACCAAGATGCATTTAATAATGTATGGAGTTAATTAAAAGTTTCAGACCAGTAAATTATACCAAATGCCTTCGAGATTTCAATTTTGATGTTTTCTTAACAATGTCCTCCAACTTCACTATGTAACATAAATGTCTTTCATCTTTTAACTCGTTTCACTTGGTGCTCTCATTTTCTCCGATCAACCGTCTCCTAATCATGGAGCTCGCATAGCGCTGATACATCGTCTTCTCTTCACATAGACATTGCAATGATGTGGCAATATAAAAAATATTAAAAATTATCACATCCCCGGAGGGGCGAGCCTCCTTCTCCGACGCACCAACCCTTCTCGTCGGAGACCCTTGTCGGAGCGGAGGGGCGCCCTCTGCAAGCTCTCGCCCTTTTGCAAATGTGCGTGCGTTGACGACGCATGCAAGCAGAGGAGCTCGTGGGGGGCGACTCCCCCTCCCCCTCTTTGCCTGCGTGCGCGCACCGGCGTCACACGCAGGTAGAAGGGGGGTCGCCCTCCTTCGAGCTCTCGTCGAAGCTCGCAGGAGAGGCGATGCCTCTCCCCCCCCCTTTCATCACTTCATCTTTAAATCGACGGCCAAACTGAGAGGGGGAATTATATCTTGAAGATCTACATGCGACACTACGTGAGTACCAATCAGAAGGACTGGGCGAAGCTACTCGACATCGTGCAATTCTCCTATAACCTACAACGAAGCACGGCACTATGTGAGTGCCAATCAGAAGAACTGGGCGAAGCTACTCGACATCGTATAATTCTCCTATAACCTACAACAAAGCGAATCGACCAATCGGAGTCCCTTCGAGATAATAACGGAGCAGCAACCTCTTACGCCTCAGGCTATCACCACTTCTTATGGTGGCACCTCTCACCGCATGACGAGAGAATGGCATGAGCAGAATGACATGACGAGAGCATGTTTACACAAGGCATCGAAGCGGCATGAAGAAATGGGCGGACACCGCCCAACGGTATGTCAACTTTGAAGTCGAAGACTTGGTCTTGATGAAGCTGGTCCAACATCTTCGGCTAAGTGTGAAAAATCTGCACAAGAGCCTCGTTAGGTGTTACGAGGACCCGTTCAAGATCCAGAAGAAAATAGGTAAGGTGGCCTACAAGTTGGAGCTCCCGCCCCAGATGCAACAACACCCCGTCTTCCATGTCAACCTGCTCAAGCCTTTCATCGAAGACCTTGAAGATCCCGGACGTGGGGTTTCAGTCCGCGCCCTGCCGACCATCCGTCAGTAGTTCACTGATCAAGTTGAAGAAGTACTCATCGTCCGCAGAAAGAATCGGAAGAAGGAGTATCTTCGTCGATGGAGCAAAAGACTGGACACCGACACAAGTTGGGAGACAGCCGAAGATTTGTGACAGTTCAAGCAGAAGATTGAAGAATTCCAAGTTGCAGCTCAAGGACGTCGCTGATTTGAGTGAGGGAGAATGTCTCGGGGGCTTTTCTCGGGGCACGTCGAGTTATCTTACTTTATGTATTTTCCCTTTTTCAATACACTTTTGTACTTAATTTTATTTTCAAGTGTGATAGTGGCAGTTTTGTAAATTTTGCACTTCTGAAAAGTGCACCCCCTAGATTGTCCTCTACATCACATGTCGTATAGAGACCATCCGGGCCTGTGGTATAGAAAATCTAGCACCGTGCCTCGAGCGTGGGGTGGCAACCCACAAAAGAGCGTTCCAAAGCATCACAAGCGATCGAGCATTACGCCGAGGTATCCGTTTATTCACAAACGCCTCCATCGAAGAAGCGTCCGTTCGGGATCGTGCGTCCCAAAAATTATGGCATACGAAAAGTGGCATAAGCAAACTTTCGCAAAGAGCTTAAAAGAGTTTGCATAGACGTTGGGCATGTCTAGACGCCGCACGGGTCAGTCAAGCGAAAAATGACCCCGTGATAAGTTGGTATCAGAGCGACTTTTCTGGGACCGCTTAAGTTGCGTTCGGCGATTAAGGAGAAATGACGTCGAATTCGGAGATGACGAATGAACCCGTCGCATCGGAGAAAGGCCGCCAGGAGCGAGGACGCGCCCACTTGAAGGATGTCATGTCCACCTTCGAGCAATGCCTCGGCCAATTCCAATTGGACGTGGGCGAGATGCAAGATTAACTCCTAACGCACGAGCGAAAGTTGGAGAAGACTGTGGATCTTGCAACGGTGCGGGACGAGATGACGCAGTTGTATACACGGCTCGAGTCCATGGAGACGACGATCATGGACATGCAGGAGAGAAGTCCAAGTCGTAAGGAGGCAAGCCGCACTATCAAGACAAAGACAAGGGACATCAAGATAGGAAGCCCAGCAATAAAAGATTCAAAAGGGATGGAAAGCCGCTAAAGCCTTGCTACATTTGCAAGGGTCCACATTGGATGAGCGATTATCCGCATAAAGCGACAGTTAATGCAATGTATTGCCCCGGCGAGAAGGAGAATGCGTGTTTCAGTTCGATGCACGTTCTCAGTGCCATCAACGCCTCGAAGGGTCCTTCATCGGTTGCTCGACTTTATGCGAACATCGAGTTGAACGGGCAAGTCTTCAACGCCCTCATCGACACGAGAGCATCGGAGTTGTTCGTGTCAAAAGTGGCCGCCAAGAAGCTGAAGCTGTCACTATAGAAGACCAACGTCATGTTCAAGTCGGTGAACGCGATGTCTATCTCGACCACAGAAATTTCTCCTGGAGTGAAGGTTCGCATCGGCAAGTGATCAGGAAGCTTCGACGTGACGGTGGCACCAGTGGATGACTACGAAGTGGTGATGGACATCTCTTTTCTGTGACACATTGCTGCATGTGTCATCCCGCTCACCAACTCGATGGTCATCTTCAACCCCAAGGGACCTTACAACGTCCCTGTGAGGTCAGACGAAAATCTCAAATAGAAGACCCTCTCTGCCATGCAAGTGGTGAAGGGGTTGCGCAAACAGGAGCACACCTTCATGACAACCGTCATCTTGGAAGATACGGGGCCCTCCACTCCAACACCTCCCAAAGTTCTTGAAATTCTTGAGAACTTTGCGGACGTCATGCCCCCAGAACTGTCAAAATGATTGCCGCCGAAGCGTGAAGTGGACCATGTCATCGACTTGGTCCCAAGATCAAAAGCCCCACATGAAGTCCCCTATCGGCTCGCCCCTCCGGAACTCGCAGAACTCCGTAAGCAACTTACGGAACTATTGGGTGTAGGATACGTTCGGCCTTCGAAGTCTTCATATGGCGCCCCGATTCTCTTTCAGAAGAAGCATGACGGTTCCCTCCGGATGTGCATCGACTACGGGCGCTCAACAAGCTTACGATGAAGAACAAGTACCCCATCCCCTTGGTGGCGGACTTATTCGACCAACTTGGCGGTGCAAGATGATTTACCAAGTTGGATCTTCGTTCCGGCTATTGGCAAGTCTGAATCGCGAAAGATGATGTGCAGAAGATGACGTGCATCACAAGATACGGCTCCTATGAGTTCCTCGTGATGCCTTTCGGCCTCACCAACGCTTCGGCGACCTTCTGCACCCTCATGAACAAGGTATTACACCATTCCTTGACAAGTTCGTGGTTGTCTACCTCGACGATATAATGATCTACAACCGCACCTTGGAGGAGCATATCGAGCACATTCGACAAGTGTTCGAGGTATTGTGGCAGAACGAGCTCTATGTTAAGCGGGAGAAGTGTGCCTTCGCCCAATCGTAAGTGCACTTCTTGGGACATGTCGTCAGAAGTGGAAAGCTGAAGATGGATGGCGCGAATCTTCGGGCCTAGCATCTGTCGACCTACATCTCAAGGGGGCTTGGGTATCCGTGAGTTACGCTATATCAAATCGGCTCTCTTGACCCAATGGGTTGGGCGGATCAGAGCTCTCGGTGGTCGAAGTCAAAGGTGGAGAGCACCGTTGACGACCTTTTTGGCCGGTACCGGGGCCATTACGCTTCAGCATAATGGAGTCATATTTAGTGTTAAGAGATGTCATGTCGAGAATGTTGTACACCATATCTCTTCTTCTTTGAGAATGGGGGTTTGGGTAACAGACTTACATTTATCCTTTTTCAACGCTCTTTCCCTAAATAGCATACACTATCACATGTGGAACTTCCAATATTAATACATACAGGAAAGACACCAACAATTCAGTAGTCATCATTTTTCTCCTCCAGAAGGAAAATAATGCAAGGTTGCACACAGAAATATGAAACGGCTAAGTTTACTATGTCAAAGAAAAAAATATCTAAATGATCCATGCATTCTAAATTTGAGTTTTAACTCCATATCAGTCCCATTTTCCAAATTTGTACCCATACAGAAGGACCTTATTCTTGCCAATTCAAAAGCAATAAAATACTTGTTAGGGAAGAAGATTATCAGAATTTAAAAAAACTTGAAGTACTTATGCAATATGTTATGGTACATTTAATAAGTGCTAGCTAGTGTAAAAGCAATATTGCTTTCACAAATTTGTCACATTTTATCACAAAGTTTTCAAGCATTTTATCCCCTTTCTTAGGTAGCTAAGATAGATACTATAGAGGTGAACCAATGCATATGGGTTGAAGTAGGAGTGGGAGCCGCCCAAGCGGGTTCGCGACATGCGTTCGTTTCTTGGACTGACGAACTACTATAGGCGGTTCGTCAAGGGGTATTCACATGTGATGACCCCTTTGACAAATCTCCTCTGGAAGAATGTGAAGTGGGAGTGGATGCCGACATGCTAGAAAGTGTTCGACACCCTCAAGAGGGTCATGACGAAAGAACCAGTGCTCGTCTTGTCAGACCACACCAAGCCCTACGAGGTACAGACATATGCTTCTAACTATGCCATTTGATGAGTTCTTATGTAGGAGGGACATCCCGTGACATTCGAGAGTCGCAAACTCAACGACACGGAGCGGTGCTATGCCGTTCAGGAGAAGGAGATGACTGTGGTGGTTCATTGCCTTATAACATGATGGCACTACCTTCTCGGATCGCGATTTCACATCAAGACGGACAATGTCGTGACAAGTTACTTCGAGACGTAGAAGAAGCTCTCGCCGAAGCAAGCAAGATGGCAAGATTTTATGACGGAATTCGACTACGTCCTGGAGTACAAGCCTTGTAAGACAAATGTCGTTGTCGATGCCCTCAGCCGACGCGCGAAATTGGCGGCCATGAGTTCCTCTCAGGCCGACCTCATGAGAAGATCAAGAAGGGTTTTGAGTCAAATCCCACGATGAAGAACTTGTTCGAGCAAGCAAAGGAGGGAAAGACACATCGCTTTTGGGTGGAAGATGGGCTAATCTTCACCAAGGAACGTCGCATCTACATTCCACTCTTCGACAACTTGCGGCGCATTATCATGCAAGGGTGCCATGACTCCAAGTGGGTGGGACATCTAGACATCCGCCATAATTTGGCACTCATCGAAGACAACTACTTCCGGCCAAGGATGGAGGACGACATTGAAGCTTTCGTGAAGACATGCTTTGTTTGCCAGAAAGACGTTCAATCAAGTGTCTGGCGGACTTCTGGAACCCTTGCCTATCCCAGAGCATCCATGGAAAGATGTCTCCATGGACTTCATCACAGGTCTGTCCAAGTCTGGGGCAGGTACCATCATGGTGGTCGTCGATCGATTCTCCAAGTATATCATCTTCGCCGCTGGCTCTGCAAGTTGTCTTACTACTAATGCTGCGGAGTTATTCATGAAGTATGTAGTGAAGTATTGAAGCCTACGACAAAGCATTATCAGCGATCGGGATGGGCGATTCGTTGGTAATTTTTAGAAGGAATTGTTCAAGATGATGGGCTCCAACCTACATTTCTCGACATCACTTCATCCTCAAACCGATGGCCAAACTGAGAGGGTGAATTGTATTCTAGAAATCTACTTGCGGCACTATGTGAGTGCCAATTAGAAGGATTGGGCGAAGCTATTCGACATGGTGCAATTCTCCTACAACCTACAACCTACAACGAAGTGAGTCGACCAATCGGAGTCTCTTCGAGATAATGATGGGGCAACAACCTCGTATGCCTCAAGCCATCGCCATTTCTTATGGTGGCAAAATCCCCGTGCGCTCACCGCATGGTGAGGGAATGGCATGAGAGACAATCGAAGATTTGTGGCAGTTCAAGCAGAAGATTGAAGAATTTCAAGCTGCAGCTCTAGGGACGTCGTTGACTTGAGTTGGGGAGAATGTCCCGGGAGTTTTTCCCGGAGCACATCGAGTTATCTTGCTTCATGTATTTTTCTTTTTTCAACCCACTTTTGTACCTAGTTTTACTTTCAAGTGTGATAGTGATAGTTTTGTAAATTCTGCACTCCTGAAAAGTGCACCCCTAGCTTGTCCTCCACATCACACGTCGTATAGAGGCCTCCCGGGCCTGCGATATAGTAAGGGAAGACCCGCTAGTGCTCCTCCCGAAGCATTGTAATTATTCATATTTTCTCAACAAAGATTTTAAGCTTTCCTAAATCTAGCATCGTGCCTCGAGCGTAGGGTGACAACCCACAAAAGAGCGTCCCAAAGCGTGACAAGCGATCGAGGGTTACGCCGAGGTGCCCATTTGTTCACAAACGCCTCCACCGAAGAGGCGTCCGCTCGGGATCGTGCATCCTAAAAATTGTGGCATACAAAAAATAGCATAAGCAAGCTTTCGTAAAGCGCTCAAAAGAGTTTGCCTAGACGTTGGACACGTTTAAACACCGCATGAGTCGATCGAGTGAAAAATGACCTCGTGACACGTACGCGCACTGGCAACGCAACGCACGCAGAAGGGGGGTCGCCCCCCTTCGAGCTCTCGCCGGAGCTCACAGGAGGGGCGATGCCCCCCCCCCCCCTCCTCTTTTGCTTGCGTGCGTGCGCGCAACGATGCATGCAGGAAAAAGGGAGGGTCGCCCCCCGCGAGCTCCGATGAACCCTCCTCCTTTTTGTCTGCGTGCTCACACTCATCGAGAACTTACGAGGGGGACCCCCTTTTTTCCTGATTGTGTGTGCCGACGACGCACACAAGCAGAGGGGGTCACACCTGCAAGCTCCGGTGAGAGCTCGCAAGGGGCGACCACCCCACCCACCCCTCCCCCACCCCTTTGGCTACGTACGTGCACTAGCAACACACGCAAGTAGCGGGGGGCGGGATCGCTTGCCGTGAGCTCTGTCGAGAGCTCGTTGGGGCACACCCCTCTCCCCCTTTTTGCCTGCGTGCGTCAGCGTACGCACGCAGTCAAAAGAGGAGGGCTCCGATGAGAAGTGTTGGTGCACCAGAGAAGGAGGGCCGCCCCTTCGGTGACGTAACATTTTATAATTATTTTTATATTATCACATCATTGTAATATCTATTTGGAGAGAAGAGAAGACATTATGTCAGCGTCACGTCAATTCCGTTATCGGAAGACGAGCGATCGCAAGTAAGGAGGACACCGGGTGAAACAAGTTAAAAGATGGAGGACATTCGTGTTACAAAATGAAGTTGAAGGGTATCGCTAAGCAAACGTCAAAGTTGAAGAGCATTTGGTGCAATGTTTCCTCTGTCATTTGTATATCTAATTTGTAAGATTGTGTTTGGCATGTGAAAAATAGCATTTTTTAAAAAAAAAATAAAGCTTAATGTTTGCACAACTAATTTTAATAGTATTGTAATAGTATAATGTTATATTATTTTTTAATATTTTAATATGTTATTAGTAAAATATTCATATACTATATCATATAACTTATACTACATCTTTATAATTATTATAAATAATATTATTTTAATAAAATTTAGTTCAATCAGATCAAACTCAGTGAGATCGGTTCAATCATGACCTGATGATAAAGTCAATCCGATTATAAAAATATTGATCGGGAATTATGCAGTTTTTGCATCAAGACATTTCCAGACGTCAACCATAATAGATAACATATTTTCTTTAAAGAAAAAGTGTTAAAATTGTAAAATTAATAATGTTATTATTCTTAACGATTTAAGTTTTTTTTTTAAAAATAGTGATTGGTGAAGAGAGGGAAGGGTGCTGTGGTGGCAAGCCATGATTCATAATGTAAAGTCCATGTTATCAAATTGGTCGAGAGGAGGTGAAGATGTTAACGGGGGCTTGAATGACATGAATGTTTTGTCCACAAAGTTTTCTCGCATTGCTCATCGATTATACGAAGAAGAAGAGGAAGAAGAGGACTAGAGGAGAGCAGAGAAAGGGTTGTGTTAGAACTAACAAATGTTAATTGTTTATACGTACAGAATCCAATATTCCATCATACTATATATTCGCATAACTCAATATTCCGTGAAACCATATTTCAAATGGTATAAAAACATGGATTAGGTTATGTATAATGTTCCATGTCAATATTTTATAAATGTGATATGCTCTATTAAGTGAAGTATGAGTAATAACTAACTCGTTTAAATAGGTCTCGAATCTTATGTATAATCATGTCATTTGTACAAATTAATTGAATGATAATTAATTTAAAATTTTATTCACATACTTGATGATAACTAAAATTATGTGTCTCTTGCCTAGATTTAAACATTTTGACTGCTAAAAAAAACTAACACAAGGTAGAAGATGACACTTGTAATGTATTGAAAAAAATGTATAAAAGGAAACCGAGGGAAACTATTTCATACGTAAAATGGAAATGATGTTGCAGCGGCTGAGATGATCGATTTTATGAGAGTTAATTGTATTTTTCACCTATTTTTGTTTTATCTTTAACTCCGCTTATGTTTTATAGCCGGTTCCAAGCTCGGATAAATGAGGAGGGTTGTGTTAGGCCCTGACAGTCAGCGTAAAACCCTGTCGAATCTCATGAACATGGATCAACGAGCGGAATGACGTCGTATGATCCATGTAGCCGACTCCACCTAGTGGGATAAGACTTTGTTGTTGTTGTTTTGTTTTATCTTTATTTTTTTACATCACGTAACGATCCCTTAATATTTTTTTAAACACTACCGCTTATTCCGTATAAATCAGTTTTCGTTTTCTTAAATCACTTTAGAATACCTAAAAGTATTCATTTTTTTTGTTAAAACTTTTATTTCATTTTCATTTGTTGACATCGACTCATCGACATCGCAACAACAAATATGGACGGCTGATTTAGAGGATCATTTTACCAAAGTATTAATATTTTTCCGGAAATTTTTATTTTCTAAAAAGTTACATATTTGTCCTTTTTTCTCTTTTCTTTCCCTCTTGCACGCCAAATTCACACAGTTTGAAAATATATCATAAAAACATCTCAAAACATATTTAGTTATTACACATTGTAAATAGAGTAAATTATTTCAAATGTCCTCCTATTTTATGCACTTTCTTAGTGCTATCCTCCAATTTTATTTTATAATCAGATTATCTTTCATATTTTAACTTATTTCATCAGTCATTTTCACCTGCGATCGCTCATTTTCTTATCACCCTACCGACGTGGCGCTTACGTGATAATCTTTTCTCTCCTCCACACAAATATTTTTATCGACGTGACAATATTTAAAAATAAAATAGTATTTAAAAATGAAAAAAGGAGTGACCGCCCTTGCTGGGAGGGGCGGTGCTCCTCTGTCTGTGCAGAACAAAAAGACCCTTCCCCCAAGGGGCACCCCTCGTACGTCGACGAGGAGAATGGGGCCTCGACCCCCTTTGCGAGGTCGAGGGGGAGCCTCTCGTGACCTTGTTGATGTCCACTGGAGCTCTGTTCGTCGAGTCCCCATTTTTACATTTTTATTTTATTTTATTAAAATATTGCTACGTTGGTAAATTGATTACGTGGAGAAGAAAGAACATACTAAATGATTTATAATATGTGAAAATGATATTTAGTGAAAGAAGTTAAAAGATGTAAAATAGTAGGGTAGAATTGAAAAAATATTAAAGTAGAAGAATATTTGATATAATTTATCCTCGTAAAATATTGAAGTGAAATTTCCAATTTCAACGTGAAAAAAAGATGATAAAATGATTAATTAATTGTTATCTTGTACACGTAACACATATTTTAGAACCTTCCAGCCCCACCCACTTTTCCCTTCGCCTCCTGCGTTTCCTTCCCTTCTCCAGTTTTCGCAGATTTCTCCTTGTTCCGCTCTCCGGCTCGCTGTGGCGGCTTCTTCCTCCAATACCGGCGAATAGATCTCGCAACTGCCTGGTTCCGGCGACCGGCCTCACGAAGGTGTAGGGGAGGCGGCGAGTGGCGTGATAAAAGCGGACGGCGACGACAGGTATGAGAAAGAGATAGACTACAGATCCCTGTTTTTCCTTTCCAATCCTAGGCATCAGAACACGGTTTCGATAAAAATTTAAAACAAACAGAGAAGTATCCGGCAAATTGTTTCATAAATCTTTGGCTTTAGCATCTGATCAGCACACCCGAAAGCGAAATTGAAGACCTTTCGTCTTACGATTGGTCCGCGGGGGAAGCGGTTCGTCTTTGAGCGTATTCATATGATCTTGTTTGTTGGTTTCTTTTTCTCTTTCTTTCTTCCTTCCTCTCTCTCTCTCTCTCTCTCTCTCTCTCTCTCTCTCTCTCTCTCTCTCTCTTTCTTTCTTTTTTTTTTGGGCTCTCGGATAGATAAATTTCCCTTTTTCATAGGCTTTCTGAAAACTTTTATGGTAATTTTTTTCTTGTCAGTTAATGTCTAATTATGGATGAAGGAATAGGAACTGAAATATCACATATGATTCGTGAGCAAAAAAAGTTTTCGATGGGGTAATCTCCTACTTATATCTGGTATTCCCAAGCCTGATTACACTAGAATCAAAACGGAGATAATCTATATGGGCATCAGGTAGATGAGTGTTCATCTATGACTTCTTTTCCTTCTTTTTTCTCTTGTCCATGTGAAGCGTAAGTATATGTATATGGCTGAGTATAATTCTTGGGTATTCCAGTCATACGTTTAAATAAGAACACACTATTATTGCAATGAGGTGCAGATATGAATAACTACACATTTGAAATTCAATGTTCAAGTTGTCCATTTTTCGATCTAACTTGTATTATTGTAAAATAACTTTAGTTTCTTTCATTCAACTCAATTTATCAACTTTTTGTATCATCTTAGATATCTTTGAAGATCACTGAGATAACAATCATCATTTGATTAATTGTTGAAAGCAGACTATGATTTTTCCTGCGAACAACAAAATTCATTTATCCTGAAAAAGAAAATTATAAACACTTCCTTTTGATCCACTTGCTTCATCCAAACTTCAACCCCCTTTAAAATCCATGAGAGACCCATTGACAAACTGAAAGTTCAATTCCAAATTAAATACAAGAATCCATCTGATATGATAGCACATTTTCATTGTAAGAATCTACGGTAATAACAATCTACTCCCAGTTCAAGACAGAGCTCAGTGTTTCATATGACAACATTCCGAAATGAGCCTGTGAAGACCTGTAAGTTCTTCCATAAAGGGCTAATTATATCATTTCTCAAAGAGCCATTTCGTTTAATTGTCTTAAAACCCAATATGTCTATTATACTGATGATGAATCGATCTCTGTGTTACTCAACTGTCGCCATACCTCAGAGGCCATGAGGCACTTGAAAAACATGTGGCTGATGTCCTCTTCAATCGAACTGTACTGGGCACAAGATATATCCTATAGCCATATCTTGCATGATTGCTCGTTCTTGGATTATTGATATTCCTACATCCACTCAATTTCGTTTTGTATATGTTATTGGGCCTCTCGATTTCTCAAATTTTCGTCACTTTTTTCAGTTATTTCAGCAGGCAACTTCTCACCATATAAGTAATGTCTTGTTTTTATTCTTACATTATATTGCTGATAGTTCGTCTGTAATATCTTGATGGAAATGGCAAATCACCAATTTTTGTACTTTCAGTCTCCTCTTTTTGCATTAAGTGTTATGTAGTTCATAATGGATACATATATGAAAATACTTGTATCATGAAGCAGTAGTAATAGGTAAAGGTTGAGATCTTATAGAATTTTAAGTATATCTATTCTCTAGTCAAAAGTGAGAACTCTTGTTTGAATTCCTTTATTTTTCATGCCTTTCTCTTTGTCATTTTGTTGAACTGTGTGAAAAGTTATTTGCAGAGTTATCCTTCATTTTCATTTTCCCCATGGATTACCAGAAATTTTATGAGAATATTTTAGCTCTAATTGCTTGCATGGTTCAGGTTGGAATCTCTGAGGAGCAACTTATTGAGGAACGAATGGAGCTCCATAAAATAAAAGATACATTTGATCGAGTAGCTAAAAAGCAGAGACTTTCATCCTCTAAAACACAAGAAATGATAGACCGTGTTCATCGAGAGATCGAGCAGACAATAACCAAATTGCAGACTGACATGAGCTACTCTGATCCAAGTCATCCAACATCTGTACTTGCAGAACTGAAAAACAAACTTAATGAGGTCACACCATTGAATCAGTTGGAAAGTTCTCAAAAGGATCTGAATATTGAGCTCAACAAATATGTCAAAGTTATTGACAAGAATTTGACTCCAGATATATCTAAAGCATACCGCAATGTGAAGTTTGACATCGGATTAGTAAACCAGATCATCATAAGCTACCTTTATCGTCAGGGAATGTTTGACATTGGTGATAGCTTTGTAGAAGAGGCCCAGCAGCCAGAGGCGTCTGCTTTGAAAACTCCATTTTTGGAGATGTATGCAATACTTGAAGCAATGAAGTCCAGGAACCTTCAGCCTGCTTTAAGTTGGGCATGCAAACAGAGCAGCAAGTTATTGGAGAATGGTTCCAGTCTTGAACTTAAGCTTCATCAACACCAATTCATAGAGATAGTACAGAAAGGAAGTAGAGATGAGGCTCTAGATTATGCTAAGAAATACTTGGCTCCTTTAGCTTCAGTTCACAAACTTGAGATCCCAAAGCTCATGGGTTGCCTATTGTATCCCGGCAGGCTTCCTCAGTCCCCATATGCAGAATTCATCTCGCCAACTCATTGGGACAGATTAGCAGAAGAATTCACTCGCCAATTCTGCAGTCTTCTCGGTCAGTCTTACCGGAGCGCACTTCGTACAGTGATTGATGCGGGGGTTCAAGGACTGCCAACCTTACTGAAGTTGGCAACAGTCATGGCTGCAAAGAAGCAGGAGTGGCAGGGAATGAAGCAGCTGCCGGTGCCTGTTGATATCGGAAAAGAGTTTCAATTTCATTCAATCTTCGTTTGCCCAGTGCAGAGGGAACAAGTCAGCGATGACAATCCACCGATGCTGATGCCATGTGCACATGTTCTCTCCAAGCAGTCCATAGTAAAGCTATCTAAGAACAGCACTCGTGCTTTCAAATGTCCCTATTGCCCCCACGAGGCAACGGTGGCTCAGTGTAGGCTGTTGCACTTTTAGCTGTTTCATCTATTTCTTTGTTGAAGATTGTTGTAACTTTCAAGGTCTTATTTTTTGACCCAAAATGTTCTACCACTACTTTTATCAAGGATCTCTTGTGAGGATGCCTATCTGTATCACGCCATGATATTACTGTCGAATCAATATTGTAAATTGTGTTCAGGGAGACGGAGAGGCATGAATTACTTATCGTGTCCAAGCACAAAAATAACTCACACCTATGTAAATAATAAAACAAAAGTTTTATATTGACGCTTGCAATTTGTCCTTGCATGTATATGGCGAATTATCATAGAACGAAAAAAAAATTCCTTTGTAACAGATTAGCTCTACAATGAAAGCACATGAATATCTGAGGTACGCCGCTGTGCGTACGACTTGTGCTCATGTCCAAAGCAATATGACATGGACATTTCTCATTAACCAAAACTAAAACCAAAAATCAAAATCGATGAGATTTTTGGTTTTATCTTATTACTCGACACTTTCTGTTCGCTTGCTTACCACATGGACGGTGGAACTTTTCGTGGTCTCACATGTTGAACTTAACTTTTAGACTTTGAAGAAAAGTTACATTTACACATCTGCTCCCCCTCATTTCGTGGTTACAACTTACAAGAGTCCCAAGATCCCAGAGTTTGCCGTAGGTTTTCGTCGAATTCCCTCAGGAAAAAGCTTCTGTTTTCTTTTGTAAAGAGAAGCTCACGAGAACAATTAAAAAAATGAAATTGATAAATACAAGATAATATCAGCTTTGTTTGGTACGAGAGCTTTGTGAAAAAGTTAGTTCCCAATCGATTAGATAGAAAAATTTAAGTTAATGTTTGGATGAAAAAATGTAACAGTGAGAATTTAAAAAGTTAATTTGATAGATAAATTTTAGTGGGTGTTTGGATAAAAAATAAAAAATAAAAATATATTTTATTATTTTATAAAGATTATTTTTACATTATTAATTATACAATATTTTTATAATTAGCAAATTAGATAGAAGAAAAAAATTTAAGGTAAACTAATTAATAACTAAAAATGAAATATAAAATGAAATTTAACATCATATTAATATAAAATAATTATATAATTATAACTTATTTAGAATACCATAATTAATAATTTAATTATATTATACTAATATTATTAATAATTATTGTAATATCATACTAGTTAATTTTTATTATATATGATTAGTAAAATAAATAAAAATATTTACGTCAACATTTAAACAAGAAATATATTTTTCATAATAAATAATAGAGGAAATTTTTATTTTATTATAACACTAAGTAAATTGAAATAAATAATAAATGCACTTTTTTGTTATTAGACCTAAATAAATTATAAATTTATGATCATATATAAATTATAAATAAATATAATATATACACATAATATAATATATGCATACAATATATAATATATACATATAATAATATTATTAAAGTAATAACTAATAGGTCTAAAAGTAGCTCCACCTATTTTTAAACTTTTAAAAAAAGATATTATTGTTCTTGCTATTAGCAAGAACTTTTCAAGTTTTGGCTAATTGCAAGAACTTATATCTGAAACTTTGCAAGTTCCAATCACATGAGGTGTTTGACAAAAGTTTGAGAACTTGGCCCAAGTTCTAAAATCAAACACAACCTTAATCTACTAGTTTCTCATCGTACTATACTCAAAAGAGAAAATCATCTATAAAATGAGATTTGTGTTGGTTACATAATTAATTTAAATGTACTTTAATATATTTTATTATGTTTTGATATAGTTTGAGACTTTGAGTTAAGAGTCAATGAAAATATGACTTAGTGAAGTGTAATTTAAGATTTGAGTATAACACCCCTAAAATCCTGTCTCGTGCCATGTGACAATTGGACCTCTCTTGAACCGATAGTAGCTACTATTTTTTCTGCCCCTTGTGTTTCAATGGGTTCATATAAGACATAACCATGTAACTATATAATCATCAATAACTTATCTTATTAAAATGCAGAAGGTAACATATATATATCAAATTGGTCCCGAATGATCCTCCAATCATATTCTAATATTAGAAAAGCAAAACAATATAAAGGAAATTAATAATAAATCTAGTAGAGCTCTATCTAATGTGCAACTACATCATCATGAACTACTCTAGCTGTCGACGCCTCCATCTTTGTTTGTTGAAGTATTTGTGGGATTCAAACATGGGAACATATAATATCCATAATTATAAGATATTTGGTACATAAGATTAATATAATTGGACAAAAAAAATAAGAATAGACAAACTTTTCGTAATGATAAAATAACTCTACTAATTTTATTCAGTTCTTTTTATTCCTTTCGGTTGTTTTCTCTTTCCTATTTGGTTTCATTCAGTTTGGTTTTTTTTGTTCTTTATATTTTGTTCACTACATCTTTTACTTTAACCGTTTCTCACGATATTTATATGTATTGTGCTAATACAAGCATGACTTCTTTTATTAGGGTCAAGATGGATCAAATCATGATCAAAAGTGAAAAATTAAGGGTCCAATAAGAAGTGCGATCATTTTATATAAATCTCAGGAATGTGGAGCTATTAATAGGATGGTGGGCACTGGCGGAGCTAGCTACCTTATCGAGTGGGTTCACAAATAATAATGATATTTTTAAAATAAACACAAATGTATAATAAGAAGTATTCATAGGCATTTAAATATGAATCGATATTGAAAAGTATAAACTCATCAAGAAATGAATTATCCACATGATATAGAGAATAGGATTAAACAACAATTTTAATGTAAACTTATACAATGAGCTAATGAAAATAATATATTTATAAATATATTTTTTGAATATATTATTTCACATTATTATTAATTATATATAAATTAATTTTATGTAAAATTATTTATAATTAATAAATAAATAATAATGATTAAATGTATATATCTAACATATAAATTACTTATATTATGACTCTATAAAATTGAAAATTTTCTGAAGATAATAAAATTATTCTAGATTCAAATTATCAATTTTGACCTCGAGGCCAATTAATATTTTCAAAGATATTCAAAATATTAGGTTGGGAAAATTAAATTATACAAAAGTAATTTAAATATTGAATAAAATAGTAAATGAGCATGTATAATTTAGCATATATTATAATTTGTTGTGAAAAAATAAAGTAGGTGGTGGAAAAATATAATATACTTTGAATAATATTGTTTATATCTTTTATTATTATGTTAAAATATGCTAATAAAAGATGGAATTATTATGTCATTATTATGACGTTAAAAAGGAATGCAAAACTCGAACCGTCAACCTTTTGAAGAGTGTAAAACAGACTAAGGATCTCTTTGATAACATCAAAATTAACGTTTAATGGACCAAACATTAACTTTTTTATTTGTTAAATAACAAAAATAAGTACCATTTATTGTTTCATATGAAAATATCGAAAAGCTACTTCTACTAACGTTTAGGCATTAGAAATTTATGATTTATATTTTTTCCTATTCCACCCTTATTCAAATACATTATTTCTTTCTCAACTTATCTTATTATTTTCTCTTTTTTATTTTATCATCATTTAACTATATTTATTTTTGTATTCATGCATAATTAATTACAAATTATTTATATGTTAACAATGAATAAAAAATTAATTTAGTAATTAATATTTTTATATCATGTGTGCACTATATAAAAATTATTGTCAATATAAATTTCTATATATTTTAACAAAAAAATCAATTGTGAGATTTCATTTTATTTAATTGAGATATAATAATTTATTTATTGTATTATAATAGAATTTGTATAGTGTTTGAATTAAATAATTTATTCAATTATATCATTTTATATATTTATCAACTAATTCTACTATTAAATTTATTAAATATTTATTTGTTACAACTTCTAACCGCTGATTAAATTGCTATGCGCTATCAATCGACTATTTGATTATCAAATCACTAATAATTTCAAACATAACCTAAATCAAGTGAACCTTTTATTTATTCAGTATGTGTATGTGCACTTATAAACACTAGTATGGCTCCGCTATGAACTTAATGCCATCTTTCAAACACGTTCACATCTTTTATTATTTTATATCTCAATAAATAAAAAAATAAAATAATTCATTTTTGCATTATTTAATTTATGTTTTTTAAATTAAATAAAATATAATGTTTTTATAAATTATGAGAATTAAAATCCGAAGAAATAAAAAAATCTTTAACCTTAGGTGAAAGGTATTGGAAAAGAAGGGGTCTTTCATTTTTCTTATTTATCCTTAGCATGATGTAAAATAATAAAGAATATGATGACCCATAAGAAGTGACATTAAGATATAAAATAATAATCTTAGGACACCAGAACAAACGGAACTCGTACCATAGTTGCGTCAATAAAAATCTACGCTAAATGGTAAGGAAACCCAGAAATTATAATATGATCCAAAGAAAATTCGGTTAAATAATATGAGTCAATTTGCATTGTCAATTTTGAAAGGGCGGGATGGAGAACGAAGAAACAAAATTACGTTTGAATATTTTTTATTAATAATGAGGAATAAGTGAAGTAGCTAAATTCTTTAAGATTCAAATTAATGAAATGAACGAAAAAATTAGACTAAATTAATTCTTCTCTCTCTCTCTCTCTCTCTCTCTCTCTCTCTCTCTCTCTCTCTCTCTCTCTCTCTCTCTCTCTCTCTCTCTCTCTCTCTCTCTCTCTCTCTCTCTCTCTCTCTCTCTCTCTAGTAAAATAATTTTTGTTTATAGCCATCTTTAATATTTATTTATTTATTTATTTATCTCTCATTTCTTACCTTTTGAAATTTCATATTACATTGATAAAATATTTTTCAATTTTTTTTGTTTGTAGTTTATATTGTATCTCTTTAATTTTCAAAAATAGATGTAAAATAGTTACGAAAAAATAAGGAATATAGCAAAAAATAGGAAAGACAAGAAAATAGAAAAGCAAATTCAATGTACGAATAACACAGTACAATTATATTTTTCATGAGATGCTATAAACAAGGTAAAAATAAATAAAACTTAACATTTTAAAATTAATCACTTTTTATACTTTATTATCACATGGATTCGAATGATACAGCACTCTCTGCCACTCGTCTCTACTCGCCACTCCACGCACCACTTATGTCGTCGCACCAAACCAAACAGTCCAGATAGTGCAAACAAACAAATCTTATTAAAGTAAAAATATGTTAAATAAAATATTAAAAAAACGTGAAAAAGAGGGATGAAAGAGCAAAAATATCAGCTACAAAAAATCGACTAAGAAAAGAGTTACTGATGATATCTGCCAATCCAAGGCGGAGGCACCCAGCAACAGAGTACATTGTCCTGTTAATGGTCGGATGGTACACAAGGATGTGTAGACCTTTTTTGCCTCATCGGAGATGACAACTAAGTACTTTGATCAACCGGGCTGTATGGGAAGCAATCGAGCGGCTGACTACCTCGCTAATTTTGGTCTCGCTAATTTTGGTCGCACTTATCAAGGCGACCTATTTTGAGACAAGTCTCCTCGCGGCGACACATTTTGGGACAAGTCTCTACGTGATGATAACTCTGAATTTATAATTAATAGATAATCATTTCCTTTAAAACAAAGTACTTTGATCAAACTGGACAACTTTTCTTGTATGAGATAATAGAGAAAAACATGCTTTAAGTCATCAGTATGAAATATGCAGTGCCATCTACAATAGAAATTAGAAAAGTTAAGCCAACAACAAAAAAAAAACACAAAAAGCTGCAATAAGATGCATGATAACTTGTTAAAAAAAACAAAAGTTTCTTCTTCTTTTTTTTTTTGAAGTAGAAAGAAGCAAAGAGAAAAAATATTTGATACCAACCCAATAATGAGATGGACAACAATAGAATGAAATGAATGTTAATATAAACATTCAATAAAGCATCCTAATCAACGTCATTTGATCATCTAATCAAAGCTATAAGATACAAAAAAAAAACCAAATATTGTGCATCCTTGCATGAACCACAATCTTTGGCATTAGCAGAAAAATCTTAAGACTGTGAAAAAGGAAACTATTACAAATTTGTCAGCATAGACAATGCATGCGATTGAGCATGCTCATTCGAATAAGAACGATTCCATCATCAACCCAACTGTCATTTTTAGGAAATTAAATATCTTTGAACAAAGCTAAGCATGACATGTATCGAAAAGGCCCCATCGATCACAACACGTTTCACAACCCAAAATAACAATAGCATCAGGGTACCTCCTAACACAACCTGAAACGGAGGCACCATCTTAAAAATCATTGAAAACATAAGAGACAGATCTGCTTGATGACAACTCAAAGACCCTAGAACGACCATCATCGGCACCACGAGGAGAGTATCTAACAAGGAACAAAAGGATCAAAGTGATCTTCACTCCCTCGAAGGGCAATCCCTGGCGAAATGGCCAGTCCCGCCACAATTGAAGCATCCGCCGCCTCCCCCGCCGCCATACCTACCGCCGCCCCCGCCGCCTCCGTTGGGACATTCCCTAGCAAAATGCCCAGATTCACCACAGGAATAGCAAGACCCTCCGCCGCCGCCTCCATATCCGCCGCCTCCACCATAGCCGCCATACCCACCCCGTCCCCTGCCTCCGTTACGTCCGCCACCGAAGCCGTAACCACCTACTCCACGACCGCCCCGTCCGTCGCTGCCGTAGTCATCGCGCCGGCCACCTCCACCCTGCAGGGCCCCGCCTTCTGGTCCAGTGACGTCGACGGCCTTGGCACGGCCATCATCGCCGGTGGACACCGAGAACTCGACGGACTCGCCTTGCGAGAGGGAACGGAAACCGCCGGTGTTGATGGCCGACTGGTGGACGAAGAGGTCCTCCCCGCCGTCGTCGGGCGAGATGAAGCCGTATCCCTTGGTGTCGTTGAACCACTTCACCGTCCCCTTCACTCTCGCGTCCGCCATTCACCCACCCACGAGGGCGAGAGAGAGAAAGAAACCCTAATAAAAGAGATAGGAAGAAAGAGTAGAGACGAAGTCGTGCTCGTGTCACTCACCCGTCTACTTATTTATAGGGGGAGACGTATTCGACGAGGTACAAGGTAAAGGTGTGGAGATCGGACGGTCGGGGTTTCGTAAGAAGGTCCTGATTTGTGTTTGGTGGAAAACGAACGGGCGCGATGGGCTTGGCTCTTTGCCTGTTCTTTTGAAAAGGAGAGGATAAGAACGTTTCAGGAGGGAGAACGGTCAAAGCGGTCATACGGAGCAGTCAAAATCATGTGCCAGGAGACGCGTGGCAGTTAGGGGAGCCCTCGAGGCAGATTTTTTCACTTTTTCATTTATTGTCATTAAATAAGGTCATTGCTGTTTTGGTCAAACTCTATAATTATTATTTTTTTGACCTTATTATTCAATGTTACGCATCACGAGCATCTTGTTTTTTTATTCTTTGGTGCATTTTTTGTTCTTCTCAATCTCATGTCTCAAGTCAATTACATAATATATAAAAAATTTATTGTTGTTCTAATTTATTAGTTCTTTTAAAACACGTACATATATACTTGCCATCAAGAAAAAAAAACTGAAGGCTTATCATTTTATAAAGTCATGATCATTCAATGAAGAATATTTTTAGAACGATGATTCAATTTTATTTTGTAATATTATAGTCATTAAACTTTAACGGGTAGATTATTGATGTGGATGATGTCAGCATTTTTTTCTTCCATTCATATCATATTTATAAACAATAAAAAATGTCAAGCCAACATTTTTCTGTTTATTCTAATCAAACTTAAATAGTCATCCAACTTTTTAAATTTTTAATCATGATCATCGTTATAATTTAAAATAAAAAAATAAAGACACTTATTTTTGGCACGACTCCTTCAGATCGCCCAATTTTTATATGTATTATGTATATAATATTATAATAATTAATAATTTTTAATTAGGTAAATAAAAATTAGAAAAATAACATATTGATTATATTTTTTTGCCCTAAAATTTGAATGAATAAAAAATATTATAATTTCAAAAATAAAAAAAAAATATGTGAGATTTCATAGGGTCCGAGCCAAATCATATTGGGCTGGCTGTCTAGCGTAGTATTGGGCATGAAACAAGATAGTTTTTTTATAGTGCGCCAAATCGTATTGTTTGAGGGAGTTAGTGCGCCAAATCGTATTGTTTAAGGGAGACGAAACAAGATAGTTTTTTTACAGTCCAGGATTATAACATATGAAAAAATGTCAGATATTTTTCTGCTCTAAAATTTGGACTAATAAACAATAACAACAAATATTGTAATATATATAATAAAATTATTTTCTATATAGAATAGTCATAATGTATAATTAAATATATAAATATATAAAAAAATAAAATAATATCGTCATTACTATTTGGCTCAACAACCTATTGGATATCGAGCCATGCCTAGCACTCCACTAGACGACCTAATACGATTTGGCCCAGCCCGATGAAATCTGGCACAATTTTCTTAAAAATTATAATATTTTTTATTATTCCAAGTTTTAGGGCAAAAATATGATCGATATGTTAATTTTCTATATTTTTATTTTCCTAATTAAAAAATTATTAATTATCATAATATTATATATTTAATACATATAAAAAATTGGGCAACTCGATCCCATGGGTCGTGTCAAAAGATGTACTGAGTCAATCTAAATGCTTTAAAATTTTCATTTTTATATTTTTATTCATTATTTTAAGTTTTTTTATGATGTCCGCGATTGAAATTTTGAAAAGTTGAATGATCATGACCCAAGATTTTGAAAAGTTGGATGATCAAATACAAAATTAAGTTTGGATAGAGCAAAGAGAAAAACGTTGACGTGACATTTTTTAATATGATATGAAGGAGAGAGAAATGCTAGTGTGGTGCCACGTAAGCATTCACGTTAGTGCCACGTCAGTGATCTATCGGTTAATTGACTATAATCGGTCATTATAATTATGATTGAAATGTTTCTAAAGTTCATTATCGTAGTGTTACAATTTGAAGTTAGATGATTATACTAAGAATATTCCTTAAGTTAGATGATCATGACTCAAATTTACTCGCATTTTTTATGGCATGCTACTAGTCATTTTGAACCTGTTGGAGCAAGTTATTTTTAATAAAATTGGAAAATTGGATGATGTTCATTCTTAAGAAAATTAGTCTTTGAAGTATTTACATCCTCACCTCAATCAGGAATAATATGCCTAACTAATAATTATAAAAATAACAATATTTGATATATCAAACAATTGAACTTGAGATTTTATTTAAATAGGAAATTTTATAATGTCTAATAAATAGCTTAGCAAGCTATTGATCATTTTTTATTCTTATAACTTTTACTTTTATTATTTCAAAAAAAATAGTTAGTTTAATTGGTAACAGACTAAATTTATAAATAATGTAAATCCCATAATTAGAATTTATTATTATTAATCACATTTATGGGTTCCTGTGTTTGATGAGTTACTATGGGTTTAATTTTTCACCTTTCAGTTCTGAAATAATCAATTTAAATAAAAGAATATCGTAGCATTCTTTTATTCTAAGCACGAGACTAATGTAGAAGATTAAATCATATTTTAAAAAATAACATTGTTAAAAGAGGTTTAGAAATTAGAACTTTATAGTTATCCAATCTAATTAGATTGACTTTGTCTTCTGGATATTTCAATGTAACGACCAGGACGTTTGAAAAAGAAAAGAAAGAAAGATAAAAAAACAAATAAAAGAAAAGTTAAGTCGAAAACAAATTAGGGGAAGTTGATTCCAACATCAGCTCTGATTTTTTTCCTATAAATAAGAGAACAAAACCAACCCTAACCATTCTGATTTTTCATACAAGTCGTCCCTAGCGTTTCTCCCTCGTTTGTGCATGTTTTTCTCGCCTCTCACATACCTATCCGCTGCTGGTCAACTAAGTAAGGACATGGACGTCGACGACCATGCGCTTGGACAAAGAGGAACGATCAGAGGAGGAGGAAGAGGAAGAAGAAGAAGAAGATTAATGTAACAGTCTCTCAAACAAAAACTTACAAGTTATGAGATTATGGTAGATTTATTAGAATCTTGATTTTAGGGGTGAAGCATGTTGTGAGTAGTTCCGATTAATCCTAGGAGTGGACCATTATTATATGATGAAGCATTACGCCGACAGTCGTCGAAAAGATGACCAGAAAACTTCTTGTGTCTTCACGCATTTTTTCGCATGACAGAACCCGGTTTAGGTTCACGGTAACCTGGCCCTGGATAGCGTCTTGCTCGGACGATGCGAAGTCCAAGACTCGGCTCGGGTATGACCTAAACCTGGCCCGAGTTATACCCAATTTTTCCTGAAACAACGATTATGGTCTCATCTCAGGTTATGCTTATACTCTACTCAGGTTTTGACAGTATGATGATAATTTTTATGATTCTTTGCTCTCTCATTCATGTGCCTAATCTTGTCCTAAGTTATAATGATGATTATGTTGTTTATGCTCTTCGATCTACTCTCCATTATTCTATCTTGTAGTCTTGATTAAGTCCTACTACATTATTATGATGGCTAGGACCCTTTGATTATTTGGATCAATTTTTTTATATGATGACCTAATTTCGATGATGATCCTTTGGGTCCAAATAAAGATAAATTAAAAGATGCAAGATAAAAGACGAAAAATACTATGAGAGATTGGCACGGTCAAGTATGGGTTGATTACTATCAGTTATGGACTGACTACGATCAATTATGAATTGACTTTGTCAGTTATAATGATGATGTTGGGTTGAGACATGTCTCCTCGTGAGTTGAAATATACCTCATGATAATTCATAATAAGATCACGAAGAAGATGAAAGCATATGAACAATGAAATTTTCCTTATGATAATTGACTTTTGTCATCGATGATTTTCATATGATCTTATTAATCTTCTATTCATATGCTACTTTACATAGTTACTCATACTCATGTTATGATCATGCCTATTTGATGATGATGTCTCGTATTATTCTTATTTAGTATAATGATTATGTTATCTTTACTTTAGTTTCAGATTGAGTTGAAAACTCATAGGAAAGTTATTTCCCCTACATTTTTATATATTCATAATCAGATCAGAATGATGAAAATGACCAATGATGATTGATCAAGCTCGTGGTGGCTGTACATGAGTGTCCTGAGTCTTTTAATTTCACGTCTTAGATTTCCTTTCTGATAATTATTAGATTGATGTATTAGTTGGACAACTCGAGACTCATATGATGTTTTTTATTAGTTTCCGCATTATTATACTTTTTTTAGTATTATTATATGATAATTAGCCTTTCGCTATTATTTTATGTTGAGTCGATCAATGAAAGTTTTCTTTTTTGTTACACGTAAGGATAATCGTAGTGTTTTCAAAGCATATTTTATCGCGTGAAGAGGCGTGATTTGAGGGAGTTACATTTTAAATACAAAAAAAACATTCCTTGATAACATAAAGACTAATAAGCTTTTAAATTTTTGTTTGTAAATAGAAAAAGGGAAATTCTGAATATTTGTTGGCTTTTAATCTGTCCAACGATGATTGTGATATCATCTATCAACGTTCGCGATGTTATTATTATTAATAATATATTAAACCCTATAATATAAAGAGCCTATTAGTTAATTAACTAAAAATAACACGTAGGTCAGTTTGTATTGTCAGCAGAAAGAAAAGGAATTAGTGAGATGTACGCTAAAGAAAAACAAATTAAAAATGTGACAAAAAAAGGAATGTGGACGCCTTAAAGCTCGCAAAATTTCCTGGCTCCAACAAGAAGAAGAAAAAAAACTAACCCCCTTCCAATTTTCTCTCTCACGCTCTCTTTCTCCCTCCTGCTTGCCTTTCTCCTACATTTCTCCCTCGTTTCTTTCTCGTCACCTTCATTTGACAGCATACACAACGGGAACACCCATTTCTTGTCTCTGCATGCGTCTTCCACCGACTCTTATGATCTCGTAAAGTTTCCTCTTCTTTTTTCCTTCTTTTTTGATTGTGCCAATCTTATTTTTTCATCGTTATAACTAATTCTATATTTTATGCTCATTGGATTAATTTGCAGGAAAATTATATCTTGACCAATTTTTACGTACGAGGACATATAACATTCATGGGGAAATGCCTCGGTGGAGAGAAGAAATAATAATAATGCGGTGCAAGAGGAGAAAGGAAGGCTCCACAATGGTGGCCATAATTTGGAGATGCTAACAGAAGAGTCATAGCTAGAAGAATTAAAGTAACTTAATTCGGAGATTGTCTTACAATTCAACTACTGCTTTTGAGGGGCCAAAGATCAAAGATGTCAGGTATGTTTTGTCTTATGGTAGTGCTGAGTATTACAACGTAAACATATTCACATGTCACATATAATAATCGTCATGTTATTTTGATAGATACGATATTTTGATTCTTTGTAATCGATTGTGTCGACTCTACCTAGTGGGATAAGGCTTTATTGTTGTTGTTGTAATCGATTGTATGCATGCAATTCTTAGTTAACTTGTGTTGCTGCAGAGCCAACGACCCCGCAGGGTCATCATGCAGGGCACAAGTTCCATGAGGTTTTCCAACTAAGGCAAGGACGGTACTGTGATCTTCCTGCAGCAAAGATTTCAGAAATGATAAAATCAAATAGTTTGGATGTAAAGTTCTTTTCCTTTTTGACTTTTTTTTTTCTCTTTTCATGCTTGTGAACCAAAGCATTAAGATTAAACCGTAGAATGGCTTCAGCCAGGCTTCATGCAAGCTTCTTACTGCATGTTTACTTTGCAGAGTGCACCCACTCAATCTCTCTTGAGTGTTGTAAATGGGATTCTTGAAGAAAGCATAGAAAGAAAGAGTGGGGAACTTCCTCAGGTAAGCATCTAAACAACAGTCTACATATCTACTTTCTATGTAAATGTGAAGTCAGATAACTTTTTTCGGCTTAAGTTTGAGGGAGGTTTTCTCGGTTTGATCTCAATGTTTGTTCTTCCCTGCAGCGTGTAGCTTGTTTACTGAGAAAAGTTGTGCAAGAAATCGAACGGCGAATATCAACTCAAGCAGAACATATAAGAAATGTAAGTGTGGTAATGTTTCAAACGTGTTTATTATCTACAACCATGTCAAGAACTTCACAAGTAGTGAAGCATGGATATATACGTTTCTCATTATGTTTGCAGCAAAACAATCTAATTAAAGTTCGTGAAGAGAAGTATCAATCAAGGATTAAGGTACTTGAAACCCTGGCAAATGTAGCCCATACTGAAGAACCCCGAGCACAGGTAGTTTAATTTCTTAGATTACAATATAAGATTTATTTAATTTGCAATATATAACTATATACATAGAATGGAAATTCTTCTTCTTGTTCTTGCAGGTAGCTATGAGCATTAATCAATTCCAGGGGGCAAAGGTACGCTTCTGAACACACAAGGTCATAACACATCATGTTAATTAATATTCATAATGATGTTTTAGCATCACTATTTTATCTTTCAAATTTTTTAGTTTTCTTGAATGCAAATGAGTTGCAGGTGATGTTCTCTGCAGAATCTTCCCAGAAGATAGAGAAAATAGCAAACATAACGTTGATAGAGGTAAAAAAATGCTCTATCACGTCAGCTCTCTTATATAGGATTGTATACAAAGCAAGACACGAGTAACAAATGAAGTATAGATTACTCACAAATTGGTGAATATAGTGATTCGTATTCAAGTTCATAATAAACTTCTAAGAAAGCTTTTCAACTTTAAGTTCCATATTTTGCAGATGGAAAAAGTTAGGAATGACGAGGACAGAAAGGTTGAAGAGGAAGATATTGGAAGGCTGGCTAAGGCAAAGGCAAATACTGATAAGTTGATGGAAGATTTGGAAAGATTAGCGAAAGCAAAGGAAGATGGAGACAGGATCATTTTAGAATTACGAGAAAACTTAGAATCTGCAAAGAAGTCGTACGAGAGGCAAATTGAGAGCTGCAGATCGAATAAGGCAAAAGAAGATAGTCACAATTTAATGGAAGACATTGCGAGACTGACCAAGGCAAAGGAAGATAGCCAAAAGAAAGTTTTAGAGCTACAAGAAGAATTAGAATCTGCAAAAAGGTCGTATGAGATGCAAATTGAGAGTTTTAAATCGAACAATGCAAAGGAAATTAGTGACAAGTTAATGGAGGATGTAGGAAGACTAACAAAAGCGAAGGAAGATGGCGACAAGATAATTTTAGAGGTACGAGAAGATTTGGAAACTGCAAAAAGGTCGTACGAGAGACAAATCGAGAGTTTTAGATCGAAGGCCATGCAATCTCAAGTCGAGTTAGAGCAAAAGATCAAGGATGCAGAAGCACTTCTAGCTAAGTCAAGAAAGAGTTTTAAAGAACTCGAAAAGGCGTCAGAAATAAAATTGAAGATTTGGAATCAGAAGGAACATGTTTATCAAAATTCTATCATTGCACAATCTGGTTCTTTGCAGGTAACTTGTATGCTTCACCTTGTAGTGAATCATTCATAATTCTGCAACAGTGATCTAAATTCGACAACATGTTAAACATGTCTGATAGGACTTGAGGCTTTCCTTTGACTCCATCAAGCAAGATGTTGCTCTTGCACAGAAGAAATGGGGTGAAGAAGTTGCCAACTTCGGTATGTGGTTTGGAAATTTGGTATCACTTTGTCAACATTATTTTTGTTCAATCTTGTGGTGTAATCACATACTTCATTCTTGTGCAGGGGAACACTTGCATGGACTAGCGAAGGCAGCGGAAAATTATCATGTAGTTCTTGCGGAAAATCGAAAGTTATACAACGAAATCCAAGAATTAAAAGGTGCTCTTTTTCTTTCTTTGAAACATTTGCTTTCTCATAAAATGCTTTTGGCTATGAAATTAATTATACGATTTCATGAACAGGCAATATTAGAGTTTATTGTCGAGTAAGGCCATTTCGGCCTGGAGAAAATAAGAAGCTGAGCACCGTTGAGCATATCAGTGATAACAGCGAGCTTGTTCTAGCCAATCCTTCCAAACAAGGCAAAGACGTCCACAAGATGTTTAAGTTTAACAAGGTCTTTGGTCCTACTTCCACTCAAGGTTTTGTTCTATGTTCTGATGGATATAAGGGAGTATAAATATTTTAATTATAGTAAGATTTCTCATTGATAGCATCATAGGTTATTGCATTGTCGAGCTCAATGATTCTGATTCCTTCGTTTTGTATAAAAAAACAGAGGAAGTTTATGTGGACACACAGCCATTGGTGCGATCAGTTCTTGATGGCTACAATGTATGCATCTTTGCATATGGTCAAACTGGATCAGGGAAAACCTACACAATGGTATGCAGTCTGATTGCAATAGTTATCATTACTCCCTAATAAACTATCTCTTATGTCATGTTGATACTTACGTTAATCAAGTATTTGTTTTAACTAATCTCCAATGATGGAAAGATTTATTCCTTTTTCTTCTCTCTTCAGACCGGTCCTAACTCAGCGACAGAAAAGGAGTGGGGTGTCAATTATCGTGCTCTGAGTGACTTGTTCAGTATTTCTCAGAATAGGAAAGGCACCATAACGTATGAAGTTGGTGTTCAGATGGTTGAAATATACAATGAGCAAGTTCGTGATCTCCTAGCGAGTAATGGAGCAAATAGGAAATATCCTTTCATGCTACACACTTTGTTCTGCATTTCTGAATTTGAAGAATTTTTTTTCATGCTACTATGGACGCAAGGAGTAACAGAGATATGTTAAGCACAATTCATGCATTTAGTGCACTTTTCTTATTTACCTCGACATCTTTAGGCCAAGATGTGTTTGTTTCCTTAACTTGCACACAATTGGGATTTTGACAAGTTCCCAGCCCAATGGTCTTGCTGTCCCAGATGCAACTATGCTTACTGTTACATCTACTTCCGATGTGCTTGATCTGATGCACATAGGACTATCCAATAGGGCCGTCAGTGCAACAGCTCTCAATGAACGAAGCAGTCGTTCACACAGGTAGAAATATCTTGGTATCTTCTTTTTTTTTTCTGACAAGGTTTCTGCTAGACTTCAACTCAAGTGATCAGCCTGTTCTCTTTTTTTCGGACAGCATCGTGACAATTCACGTTCGTGGTACGGATTTGAAGGGCGGATCCACTTTGCGAGGCTCCCTTCATTTGGTAGATCTTGCTGGAAGTGAGAGAGTGGATCGTTCTGAAGTGACTGGAGACAGGCTAAAGGAAGCACAACACATCAACAAATCTTTAGCAGCACTAGGAGATGTCATATTTGCTCTATCACAAAAAAGTTCTCATGTCCCGTATAGAAATAGCAAGCTCACACAGTTGCTACAAACTTCTTTGGGTAACTCCATTTGTCTGCATCTTTTTAAGAAAAAAAAAATGTCAAGCAATTGATATGTTCCTAATCCTAATAGAATGTTGTTAATTTCTTTTCTGAAGGAAAGATTATTTCTTTAGTAACTCTCTAACTTTTTTATGCAGGTGGACATGCTAAGACGCTCATGTTTGTACAGGTGAACCCAGATGTGAATTCTTACTCCGAGACCTTGAGTACACTAAAGTTTGCTGAAAGAGTTTCTGGAGTTGAATTGGGGGCTGCAAAGAGCCAAAAAGAGGGTAGTAAAGACAATAGAGATCTGATGGAACAGGTAGTGCAGTCTGCTATTTTTAAATACAAATTAAATTCCACATCTTATTTCTTTGTATTGCTGCAAAACCCATCACCACAGGTAGCATCACTGAAAGAGACAATTGCAAGGAAAGATGAAAAGATCGAGCAGCTGCAACATCTGAACGATGTTGGACCCACAGGCGCAAAGGATGAAAGAGGTCTCAGCAGCTCGCTCAAGCATTCCACCTCCTACGGCACTATTCCAGTGCTGCACCAACAAATGAAATCAGCAAACGGAAGCATCAACAATAGCAAGTCAGCTTCAGATCTCACCAATGTTTCAGGATCCAATGCAGAGCGACCTGAGAGCGGTTCACAGAGAATCGCAGGTCAGATGGCGCCTGCAGATCCGGAGCTTGCAGGGTTCGGTGATGCAGACTCGGAGGAACGTCTAAGCGACATATCGGACAGTGGCCTCTCCATGGGGACAGAAACTGATGGTTCAGTGGGCAGTGCAATCGAGTTCATCATGTTCCCTGAACAAGAAAAACCACCACAACGAGCACAGGAAAAAAAGTACGTCCACGTTGTTAATTTGCATGCAACTTCATTTTTTTTTTTCATCTGTGTTGTGCTTCAGAACAAATAGCACATTAAAACAATCATGATTGCTGTGGTTTCCAGCCTTGGATTACTCTTTAATCTCGTTTGTATTAATTTGATCAACGCAGGTCTAAACTTACTGCACAATCATCCAAGCAACCTCTGCCGAAGCCCGGGTTGCATGCTGCCGCATCCAGAATAAAAGTAGCAAAGGAAGCAACCAAGTCCCCGAGTAAGCTTTGATGATAATATTATCAGAACTCGATCATATTGATTTTATATCTACATATATATATTATTAATATGCTCCAAGTAACCTAATGATAAAAAAAGTTTCAAATTATTAATTAATTGCCACCGAAAGGTTTGATTACTAATAGAGCGGAATGGCGTCGTATGATTCATGTAGTCGACCCCACCTAGTGGGATAAGACTTTGTTGTTATTGTTTATTGTTATATTAATTAATTGTCGCACCAGTTAAGATATTAATAAACTTATAATTAATCCGGTAATATCTTGTGATTGCACTACATTAATTGTGTTCTCAATCACTAATCCATGAATTAGGCATGACAGGTATAAGGAAGGCTGCTACAAGCCAAGCGACGCCGCTGCCTTCATCCAAGTCTGCAACAAGCCAAGTGTCATCTAAGGCTGCTGCTGCCGTAAGGCGTACTTGGCAATAGCAAATTAAAACTGCTCCTTCGTGGAATGCATGTATATATAATTTTGCCAAGTTTGTAAAAAAGAAAAATGAATATTATGTAATATATGTAGCTCACCATTGCATAGTCGTGAGGGTCTAATTGGCTTTGCTTCTTTTGGACTTCCTAATTCCTATAATTTGAACACTAGGATATTAAGGTACTAGTTGCGGTGGAGTGATAATTAAATAATTTCTAAATAAAAATTTGTTCATTTTTTATATGTTCTCGGTGGAAGTCACATCAAATTACTCAAACTCGATAATGAATTGAGATTTTGATTGATGTGCATAACTCGATAATGAATTGAAGTTTTGATTTTTGTGCATAGCTTTGTAGTGCCGAGATTTCAACGGAGGAACTATTTTGTGGTCAATTGAACTCATTAAATTTTAAAATTACATAATTTCACGTATTTAAAACTTCATTAGAAAAATATATTACCAATATCTTTATATAACTGTTTATTCAGTCATCTAAAAAAACAAATAATAAATTAAAAGTTTAGCTTTCTTCCATTACAACCTTTTTTCTTCTATTTTTCTTATAATTAACTTCCTCACCTTTATAATTTTCCTTCCCCTAGGCATGTACACAAGACACTGATCCTTCTTCAACTATTTTTTTATTCCCTCTAAAGAGATTTCCCCCAAGGCAATAATAATAATAATAATAATAATAATAATAATAATAATAATAATAATAATAATAATAATAATAATAATAATAATAATACACGTATACAATATTTTAATTTTTTTGACTTAGTATCAAAAACATCATATGTCATGACTCATTATCATTTGATAGAGGAATAGTGTGATTATATTCGTTGATTGTGGTCCTGTATATGAGTGACATAATTTAACTAAAATTAAAATAATTGATTTGTCCTATAGAGAAAAATATAATGTAGATCCATCGCAGGAAATTGATTTTACTTTAACCGAAATTCAAATTATCATGGTGTTTGTAGAGTTCTGTCCTAACTTTCTATCATCATATTCAAATATTGATGTCATCAATTTTATGTTTTTATTTGTTTTTACCAAGATCATTTTTTTATAATCCTAATTTTATAGCTTATTCATTTGTGAGATTAAATATTTATTAATAGTTGTTATTTATGAGTTTGGCATTCTATATTTATTTATTATATCATTTTAGTGATTATTACACTTGATAGTTATTGCTTTTGTTATTCATTATATATGTGTAATGTGTATATTTTATGCATTATTTATTATGAAATTTATGTCTATATGTTATTATCTTACATATTAAACTTGTACCACTACAAGAAAAGACATCATTAGCGAAGGAAAATCTGGTCGTTAATACTCAAAATTCGGTCGTTATTGGTCATTAGCGGCCAGCGTTTTCCATCATCACCGGTCGTTATAGATGCCGTCATTAAAAGTCAATAACGACGACGTAAAGGTGTCGGTCATTAAAAGTCATCAATGATCGGACAAAATCCGGTCATTAAATCCATATAAAGACCATTTAGTTGGTCGTTGAATATATTAATGGCGAGAAATATCTTTGTATACTCTTCAACGGCTACTAATCCCGTCGTTAAAAGTTATCAATGACCAAAAAAATCCGGCCGTTAAATTCATATAAGGACCATTTAGTTGGTCGTCAAATACGTTAATGGTGAAAAATATTTTTGTCCTTGATAATCTTCAGCGGCTAGCAATCTCGTCGTTAAACGTCATCAATGACCAGAAAAATTCCGACCGTTAAATTCATATAAGGACCATTTAGTTAGTCGTTAAATATATTAATGATGAAAAATATCTTTATCGTTGATAATCTTCAACGAATAGTAATCCCGTCGTTAAAATTATCAATGACAAAAAGTAATATGATCGTTAAATTCATATAATGGCCATCTAAATCATCGTTAAACGCATTAATAACCATCATAATCTTTATCATTGATAATCATCAGTGAGCATTAATCCGATCATTAAAACACAATAACGACCATTAATAAAACGGTCTTTAAAGTTATATAATGACCATGTGTAACGCCTGGGATTTTAACAGAAAAAGAGGAAAAGAAAAGAATAAAATAAAAAAATAAAAAGGGGAATAAAGAGAGGATAAAATCTGAGTTGGATTTGATTTGATCAGGGAGAAGTTAAATTTTGATTTAAACTCCGATCCTTTCCCTATAAATATGAGGCCAAATCAAATCAAATCCTCCTTTTCGTTTTCTCACGAAGACGGCCCTAATTCTCTCTACGTGCACCATTTTCGGTTCTTCTTGTCCCGGACAGCCGCCGCCTTATAGGGGACACACCGGACGACGCCGGACGCGCACCTAAACTGAGAGGGACCGGCAGAGGAAGAGGAACAAGAAGACAGTAGTAAAGTTTCTGGGACAGAAACTTCGAGGTATGAAACTAGGATAGATTCATGATGAGTTATGATGTTAATTGGTGTCGGCCATCGCCGGAAAAGATGAACGAAACGCGAACTGCGTAACACGTAATTTCTGCGAACGATGAACCCGGCCCGGGTTTACCCAAACCCGGCCCGGGCAGGTCCTTCGTCGGACCGAGTTCGGAGGAACTCGGCCCGGATCGCCATTGCCGACGCTCGCGGAGCTCTGCAATCGGACGAACCCGGCCCGGGTTGAAGATGACCCGGACCGAGTTCTGTGTACGGAAGTTTGTCGGACGCGACGACTGCCCCGACTCGATGACGACCCGACCCGGCCCGGGTGTAACCCGAATCCGGCTCGGGCTCCACATTGATTTTTCTAAAGAAGATGACCGATCTACTCGGCCTGGGTTTCTCCCTACTCGGCCCGAGTTCCGACCTGATTAAGTATATAATTATGATTTCCTAATCATTATTCTATGATTAATTCTGATCTATGTATGATGATGATGATGTCGATTTTATCCCTGAATTACTCTCCGTGATTATGTCATTTATCTTGATTTAAAGTTCTTATCAAAATATGTTTTGTTTTATTAAAAGATGCAAGATAAAAGACGCAAAACGTTAAATGGAGAGCTCTTTTATGATGGACTGGTGATGACCAGATATGGACTGTCCTCGGACAGTTATGAGCTGACTTCTGTCAGTTATGAGCTGGTTCTGCCAGTTATGATGATGATGATGGACGGGTTGAGGCAGACCTCCCCGTGGGTTGAAATATACCCCAAATAAGTCAAAGATTAAAATTAAGATGAAGAAGAAGATGAACACATAAAAATAAAGAACCTTTCTTATGATGTTGGCTTTTGTCTTTTTCTTATGATGATTATCCGTGATATTTATTCATATGTCCTTTTACATGCTCTTATCATTCCATATTATGATCATGATTCACTTTCATATATGATGATGATGTTACTTTATGAGATTACCTTTTATGATTCATGCCTAGTATCATGATCCTACTATGATGTTTATCTTACTTTCATACTGAGTTGTAAAACTCATAGGGAGGTTTCTCCCCTACATGTTCTTAAATGCAGGCCAAGGTCTTAATGATGATGGTGGTCAACGATGACAGATCAAGCTCGTAGGTAGCTGCACATGATTATCGAGTCCTTTAGATGATGGATAGCTTTTTCCTTTCTTTTTAGCGTTTGATGTATTAGATTTCTTTTGAACTCCTATGAAGTCAGTTATCAGTCTTCCGCATTTCAAGATGTTACTCTATTTTATTTCTAATGATGATAAGTTATTCCGCATTTATCATTGATGAGATTGACCAGTCAAAATATTTATTTTGGTCAACATGATGTACACGTAAGGATGACCGTAGCGTCCTCGAAGCGTATTCTGCCACGTGGCGGGATGCGATTTGGGGGCGTTCCAGCTAGGTATCAGAGCCTAAAGTTAGGCCATTCTCATGTCCTAAAGTATGATGTCAAGTTCATGTGCAAGCGTCACGAGCAGTCACCGTGCCACCTGAAGTCAAGTAAGTTTATCTTATCTCCTAAGATGTATGATGTTTCTAAGATGATGTATGATGATGTAGATGCCTCCACGTCGCGCACCGGTTACTAGAGCTTGGGGTCGGAGGCGACCTCAAAATAGCGGCAGGATGGGAAATCCACTACAAAAGGGGACAGACCAGAATGATATTCAGATGAGTCAGGCTCGAACTGTGGAGACGACTGTGCAGTCCCCACTGGTGCAGCCCCCACCATCATGGGCACTAACGGTTCCGCCAGTACCGATACCATCGGTTCAGGTCATACTCGTGATGACGTCATCGATGCAGTTTCCTTCTGTGCAGCCTACGCCACCAGTGTCTTCTAAGGACACTATTCAAGCATTCATGAAGTTACGCCCTCCGAAGTATGATGGTTTGGGCGAGTTTGACAAAGCTGAGAGATGGCTGAGGATGATTAAAGAGAAGCTGCAACAGATGAATTGTGGTGAAGAAAAGAAGGTTCTGTTCATCACCAGCGTATTAACTGAGAATGCTTTGGACTGATGGAGAACTGTGATTGACACACAGTATGATGGACAGAACGACGTTCTTTGGGAATATTTCTATGAAGCATTTGAAGCACGCTACTTTCCACCATACCAGCGTGCACTGAAGCGGAGAGAGTTCCTACAACTGAGCTAGGATCAGATAACAATGGCCCAGTACTATGTCAAGTTCATTCGTTTGGAGAAGTATAACACTCTCAAGATGAGTGACAGACAGAAGGCTGACCATTTCTGCCAGGGCTTGAACCCGACCATCAGGACTAGCACATTACCTGACCAATGTGCTAATGTGAGCCTGGCAGTGGAGTTGGCAACCACGACGGAAAGGAATTATGCTAGAGAGCAACAAGAACTGAAAAATGTGAAAGGAAAGGCTCCCATGCAACCCCCTGCTCTGAACCAACCACGATGGAATGACCATCGTCGGAATCGAGGAAGATTCGACCGTAAGAACCAACGTCAAGATAATCGGGCAAGGTCTTATGATCCTCGTGAGGCTAACTGCCAACCACAGCCTAGTATCAGGTAAAGATGATGAACATAAAGTTAAAAAATATTTATGATGAAGAAGAATTAAGTCATGACCCCTTTTTGCAGCCCCAATGTCAGCAGCCCCAGCAGCAGGCACAGGGTACTGGTGCATGTCCCCACTGCAGGAGGTTCCACATTGGGGGGTGTAGGATGAAGGCTGTGGTATGTCTGCACTGTGGTCAACAAGGACATTTCATTCGTGATTGTCCCACTAAGAAGGATGAACCCGCACCACCTCAGCGTGGAAACAACATGGTGCATGGACGAGTTTTCCACTTAGAAGAAGATGCAGTATCGGCGGATGCTGAAGTCATTAGAGGTACACTGTCCATAGCCAGTCTTCCTACTACAGTACTATTTGATTCGAATGCATCGCACTCTTTCATATCTAAATACTGTGCTACTGCTTTGAGTTTGTCTCTACGTGACATAAGTCACTCTATGGAGATAATCACTTCTATGAGAATGCTCTACGCCACTAAGTACCTTCCTGAGGTACCAGTAGAGATATAGGGTAAGAATTTTTCTGCAGATCTGGTAGTCATCCCCATGACGGACTACGATGTTATTCTTGGTATGGATTGGCTATCCTATAATAACGTAGTCGTACTATGCAAACAAAAGAAGGTGATCATTGGTACTCAAGGTGAACGCAAGGCTACGATTAGAAGTACCACAGGAAAGGACGAAAAGGTTGTCATATCTGACTTGAAAGCACAGAGGATGATACAGAAGGGATGCAGAGGTTTTCTTGCAAATGTGATGACGATGGACAACCCATGGATCCAACTACAACAACTGGACGTAGTTCGGGAATTTCCTGACGACATTTCCGGATTACCACATCCACGAGAGATTGATTTTCGAATCGATCTCCTTCCAGGCACTGCCCCAATCTCGAAGGCCCTCTATAGGATGGCATCGGCCGAGATGCATGAACTGAAGAAGCAAATTCAGGAACTTTTAGACAAGGGGTTTATCAAGTCGAGTGTACCTTCTTAGGGTGCTCCAGTGCTTTTTGTTAAGAAGAAGGACGGCTCTCTAAGACTGTGCATCGACTACCGGATGTTAAACAAAGCCACAGTCAAGAATAAGTACCCTCTATCGCGGATCGATGACCTCTTCGACCAACTTTCCAATGCCGTGGTGTTTTCCAAGATTGACTTACGAAGTGGGTACCACCAGCTTAGAATAGCCGATGAAGATGTACAGAAGATGGTTTTCTGATCACTATGAATTTCTAGTGATGCCTTTTGGACTGACAAACGCCCCTGCAGCTTTCATGGATCTCATGAACCGGATGTTCAGACCATACCTGAATCAGTTTGTCATCTTCTTCATAGATGACATCCTGATCTATTCGGAGAATAAAGAACAACACAAGGAACACTTGTATATAGTTTTAGAAAAGTTAAGGCAGCACAAGTTATACGGAAAACTATCAAAGTGTGAGTTCTGGCTTGACCGGATTATGTTCCTTAGATACATAATTTCGAAGAAGGGCATTTCTGTGGATCCTTCCAAGGTAGAAGTGGTATCCCACTGGCCAAGGCCAAAACATGCCACAGAAATCCATAGCTTCCTCGGATTGACAGGATATTACCGTAGGTTCATCAAGGATTTCTCGAAGATCGCATCTCCCTTGACGAACCTAATGAAGAAAGGGGTGAAGTACATATGGACACAGAAATACGAAGATAATTTTCAAGAACTAAAGGCCAGACTTACCACGGCACCCATACTTACCATTCTGAAAGATACAGATGGGTATGTAGTGTACAGTGATGCTTGCGGCACAGGATTAAGATGCGTGCTCATGCAACATGAAAAAATGGTCGCACATGCATCTAGGCAGCTGAAGAAGCATGAGGTGAACTACGCGACTCATGACTTGGAATTGGCAGCGGTAGTCTTCGCGCTGAAGATTTGGCGACACTACCTATATGGAGTATACTTTGAGGTGTTCACCGATCATAAGAGCCTCAAGTACGTCTTCTCTCAGCGAGACCTTAATATGCGACAACGAAGGTGGATGAAATATTTGAAGGATTATGAGTTCTCCATTAATTACCACCCTGGTAAGGCGAACTCAGTTGTAGACGCCCTCAACCGCAAGTGGGAAGACTCACTAGTTCACATGATGATGAGTATGTATAAGATGATGAAGGAGCTAAGCCTATGGAAGCCAAGACCTGGAAGGAATGGGGAAGTACTGATGATGCACCAGATACAACTGAATTTGGTGGACAGGCTCATTAAGGCTCAGGCACAAGATCCTGAGTATGCGAAGATGTTAGGAAGATGCCAGAAAGAAGAAGAAGATTTCAAACTCTCAGCAGATGGTAGAATCCGATATAGAGATCGTCTATGGGTTCCAAGTGATGCAGCTCTTAAAAGGGAAGTGATGGATGAATGCCACAAGTTTGAATTTGCAATCCATCCAGGCAGCACAAAAATGTACAAGGATGTGCAAAGAACCTTCTGGTGGAATGACATGAAGCGAGAGATTGCTGAATACGTTTCCAAGTGTCTAGTCTGCCAACAGGTAAAAGTGGAACATCAGAAGCCCTATGAAAAGATCACATCTCTCGTCATTCCACAATGAAAGTGAGAAGACATTTTTATGGATTATATAACTTGTCTACCCCGTACCCAGAAGGGACATGATGCCATGTGGGTAGTAGTGGATCGATTAACGAAGTCTGCACACTTTCTACCTATAAAGTCAAAGCAATTGGTGCAGAGCCTTATGGATCTATATGTACAAGAGATCATCAGACTTCATGGAATCCCCACATCTATTGTATCAGACAGGAATCCAAGATTTACGATCAGATTCTGGAGAGGCCTACAAGACTCTTTCGGAACGAGGCTGAATTACAGTACGGCATTTCATCTATAAACGGACGGTCAGACTGAAAGGACCATCCAAACAGTTGAAGACATGCTAAGAGTTTGTGCCCTTGACTGGAAGGGCAACTGGGATGATCACCTACCACTCATCGAGTTTGCCTATAATAATAGTTATCATTCCAGCATTCGTATGGTTCCCTTTGCAGTTTTGTATGGGAGACCATGTCGTTCACCTGCATGCTGGAATGAGATTGGTGAGAGGAAGATTTTAGATGAAAAAGAACTGAAGAAGACAGAGGAATATTCAGCAAGGGTCGAGCTAATACAAGAACGAATGAAGACAGCCCAAGCTCGACAAAAGTTCTATGCTGACAGAGGACGACGTGAACAAAGTTTTCAGACAGGTGATCAAGTACTCCTGAAAGTTTCCCCAACCAAGGGAGTGATAAGGTTCAGTAAAAGAGGAAAGCTCAGCCCAAGATATGTTGGTCCATTTGAGATACTTGAGCTAGTCGAAGAGGGTGCTTGTAGACTAGCCTTACCTCCATCCTATGGACGAGTTCACAATGTGTTTCACGTTTCTATGCTCCGAAAGTATAAGCATGATGATGCGAATGTTATACGATATGAAGAATCCAATCTCAAAGATGATCTGACCTATGAGGAGCAACCCATCCAGATTCTAGAGACAAAAGTTGAACGTCACAACAATAAAGATGTACCACTGGTCAAGGTGGCTTGGAGTCATCACCGAGGTGACGAAGTAACTTGGGAACTCGAGTCTAAGATGCGAAGGGAATTTTCTGCATTATTTGGTAAGTCCTAACTTTTGACTGAATTCGAGGACGAATTTTATTTTAAGAGGTTTATGATGTAACATCCTGGATTTTAACAGAAAAAGAGGAAAAGAAAAGAATAAAAGAAAAAGATAAAAAGGGGAATAAAGAGAGGATAAAATTTGAGTTGGATTTGATTTGATCAGAGAGAAGTTAAATTTTGATTTAAACCCTGATCATCTCCCTATAAATATGAGGCCAAATCAAATCAAAACTCCATTTTCGTTTTCTCACGAAGCCGGCCCTAATTCTCCTCTACGTGTGCCATTTTCGATTCTTCTTGTCCCTGACGGGCGCCGCCTTATAGGGGACACACCGGACAACGCCGGACGCGCACTTGAACTGAGAGGGACCGACAGAGGAAGAGGAAGAAGAGGAATAGGAAGAGGAAGAAGAAGACAACAGTAAAGTTTTTCAGACAGAAACTTCGAGGTATGGAACTAGGATAGATTCGTAATAGAATCTTGATTTTAGACTTGAAGCATGTTCTAAGTCATTTCTGTTATTGCATGATGAGTTATGATGTTAATTGGTGCTGGCCATCGTCGGAAAAGATGAACGGAACGCGAACTGCGCAACACGTAGTTTCTACGAACGATAAACTCGGCCCGGATTTACCCAAACTCGGCCCGGGTTTACCCAAACCCGGCCTGGGCAGGTCCTTCGCCGGACCGAATTCGGAGGAACTCGGCCCGGATCGCCATTGCCAACGCTCGCGGAGCTCTGCAACCAGACGAACTCGACCCGGGTTAAAGACGACCCGGACCGAGTTTTGTGTACGAAAATTTGTCGGGCGCGACGGCCGCCCCGACTCGATGACGACCCGACCCGGCCCGGGCTCCACACTGATTTTTCTAAAGAAGATGACCGATCTACTCGCCCCGGGTTTCTCCCTATTCAGCCCGAGTTCCGACCTGATTAAGTATATAATTATGATTTCTTAATCCTTATTTCATGATTAATCCTGATCTATGTATGATGATGATGTCGATTTTATCCCTGAATTACTCTCCGTGATTATGTCATTTATCTTGATTTAAAGTTCTTATCAAAATACATTTTGTTTTATTAAAAGATGCAAGATAAAAGATGCAAAACGTTAAATGGAGAGCTCTTTTATGATGGACTGGTGATGACCAGATATGGACTATCCTCGGACAGTTATGGGCTTACTTCTGTCAGTTATGAGCTGGTTCTGCTAGTTATGATAATGATGGACGGGTTGAGGCAGACCTCCCCGTGGGTTGAAATATACCCCAAATAAGTCAAAGATGAAAATTAAGATGAAGAAGAAGATGAACACATAAGAATAAAGAACATTTCTTATGATGTTAGCTTTTGCCTTTTTCTTATGATGATTATCCGTGATATTTATTCATATGTCCTTTTACATGCTCTTATCATTCCATATTATGATCATGATTCACTTTCATATATGATGATGATGTTACTTTATGAGATTACCTTTTATGATTCATGCCTAGTATCATGATCCTACTATGATGTTTATCTTACTTTCATACTGAGTTGTAAAACTCATAAGGAGGTTTCTCCCCTACATGTTCTTAAATGTAAATGTAGGTCAAGGTCTTAATGATGATGATGGCCAACGGTGACAGATCGAGCTCGTAGGTAGCTACACATGATTATCGAATCATTTAGATGATGGATAGCTTTTTCCTTTCTTTTTAGCGTTTGATGTATTAACTTTCTTTTGAACTCCTATGAAGTCAGTTATCAGTCTTCCGCATTTCAAGATGTTACTCTATTTTATTTCTAATGATGATCAGTTATTCCACATTTATCGTTGATGAGATTGACCAGTCAAAATCTTTATTTTGATCAACATGATGTACACGTAAGAATGACCCGTAGCGTCCTCGAAGCGTATTCTGTCACGTGGCGAGGTGCGATTTGGGGGCTTTACACCATGAACTTTATCAAACATTGATTTAAATAATACATAATCTACAACGCACTTTCTCAGCAATCATTCAATTAAAAAAAACTCACAAACTATAATATAAAAATTAAATTAATTTACCACAATGGATTGTTCATATAACTTCAAAAAAGAATAATTATCCATGAAAAAAAATGTTCATAATAATCAAGATCAATAACATTTAGCATTCAAATTTTTAACCCATCAATCTTCTTCCTTCCCTCCAAAAAATGCTTACACTATTCTAAAAACAAAATAACTTGTTTAAGCTTTGAATTGCATCTCTTTGTTTTCATATCTTCAAAATCTGTAAAGTTCACAAAATACATAAGACTTTTTAATAAATGTGCAATGACTATTGAATTAACAATAAAATAAAAAATAATAACTTATAAATAAATAAGGCAATTATATGATGCATCACAAATAATTCACATCAACCTAGACATATCTGCTCCCCTATAGGGTAGAAATAAAATGTGAGTAATCTTGAAAGAGAGTATCGGAAGTGAAGATGTCAAAACACAAGTTGCATCCATATAAATACACGTGATTTTGTCTTGCAACAAAAAAATGTTAAGCTATTAAGATATCAAATTTCCCGTATCTTAAAAATCAAAGGCCTAACAATATCTTTCCGTGAAGGCCAAAGCACGAAATAAAGGGAGAAAAGAATATGGTAAGTTACAAAAATAGCAATGCTACGCCCATTTATTTTCTTCCAGAACAAATCCTAAACATGTCAGGAATCCATTGTGGCTTGAAGGATTGAACTGTCCATCATGCATTACAGTACAAAATATGCATATGTAGATGCTATTATATAAAGGAGCATGAAGCATAGGAAAAGATTCTGAAAGTTTTGCTAACCTTCAGGAAGATATTCCAATCATCACATTTTGCTACTGATTTCAATGCCTGAATGCCTCTGTTCCACGATGATGCTAATTTGAGACAAGACTGCCTCATAGTAGATTCTGAGGTCTGGAAGCAAGGGGAAGATGTCTTCTCAAGCGTCACACCGTACCTGCAAAAACATGCTCTAGTTAGCACTCAAATATAATAGATCATCATTAAATTCTAAGAATCAGAAAAGCATAAAAATATTTCTAGACACATGATCACATTGAGGTTAAGGTATAAATGTCATAATTCTCGTTATATGCTAATATGTACTCCAAGTGTTTGTCAAAAAGCAAAGGGCAAGAACTAACTTGCATTAAACATAAATGAAAATAATCAGATTTTCTGTATGTTAGCATCCGAGATGATAGTTAATCACATTTGGTATGAACAAATTAAGTAATCTCTTGTCTGTCACAAAAAATAATTATAAAAATCAAATGTACCCTAAAAGTACCCAGATTCAAAATGTTAAAACCCTCTGAGTACATTGAATGGTTCAAGCGTGAACATATGCCGTTTATATTCCAGTGATAATATATACACATTACTGCAAAGCTAAGCAAATATATTGGACATGTTAAATTTAGATTTAGGATGAGTAGCAACAAGAAATTAACCATTGCAATGTAAACCATAATTTCTCTTTATGGAGAGTTAAGTTAAGCCAAGTAAAGCTATACTTACAGTGTTGAAGGTAAGTTTCCATGGATAAAAAGAGTGAATGACGCCATCATCAGAATTTTGGCAATTGATGAAATGAAAGTTCTTTCAGACAGAACAAACCAATAAAATAATACAAATAATGCAAAAAGAAGACCAAATGTTTTCTTTTCGTCCCTCCACAAAAGTAAATCAGCAACTGTAAGATAAGAAATAGAGTTAAAAAACTTTAAAATGGACATGATACCAATTGAAATATATCAAATCTGGTAAAGATAAAAATAAATGTAGGAGTTCAGTAATTCCAGGAATGTGATATTTTCTTCAAAATGCATACGAATTGACCAAGGTTCTAATGATGCAATATACTTCTCAAAGATGAAGAAAAACTGCAAGTCTGCAACAATCTAGGGCGACGTGAATATAAAAAATGAAGAAAAAGAGAGAGGTTCAGATGAAGTTGCTGAAACAACCTACTCCACCGTCTAACAATTTATCAGCTTTTGATATGCACATCACATTTTTCTCTCTAGAACGATACAATCCTTTTCCTGATGACGAGAATGACTCCATTGTTAATCTAATGCCATCCTGTAATGACAAAATCATGATGATAAGTTTCACATGCATGATGTTAATCCCATGCGAGAATTAGAGAGGAACCTGCACTTGATTAGCACTTGACTTTAGTGGGAAATAACGTAAAGTCTTTGCAAGGTATAAATGTCATAATTCTCGTTATATGCTAATATGTACTCCACCGTCGGAGGAGAAGGTGGATGCTGGGGGGTCGACTAGGCAGGATCCTCGCGGGGCGGCGGCAGGGGTGTGTGTGGTGGCTCCCGTGGCGAGGGGGCACTATCAGGCGACGACGGGGAGAGGGGCACTGTCAGGTGGCGGCGAGGAGAGGGGCGCCGTCCGGCGGCAGCGGGAGGCATGATCCTCGCGGCGGCGGCAGGGAGGGGGGGCTCTGTCGAGGGGGCATATCCGGTGGCAACGGGAGGGATGATCCTCACGGCGGCGACGGGACGCAGGGGGTTGTTGGAGGGCTATCAGGCGGCGGCGGGGAGAGGGGCACTGTCCGGTGGCAGCAGGAGGCACGATCCTCGCGACGGCAGCGGGCGCGGCTAGCGGGGTGTTGTGGGGGGGCGTTGTCGGGCGGACGGCAGGCGTGCAGCTATCAAGCGGCGGCGGGGAGAAGGGCACTGTCCGGCAGCAGGAGGCATGATCCTCGCGACGGCGGTGGGCGCGGCTAACGGGGGGTGGGCGCGGCTAACGGGGGGTTGTGGGGGGCATTGTCGGGCGGATGGTAGGCGCGCGGGGGGGGGGGGGGGGGGGACCTCTTGCGCGGCGAGTTAGGGATGTGGCAGCCAAGACGGATTGTGAGGAGGTGGAGGAAGTAACCTAGGTTTTTCTATTCAATTTTATAATTAAATATATAAACTATTTTTTGTGTTTTAAAATTGATGTTACTTAAGAAATTAATAAAGGGAAATGTGTAATTCTCATCAAATAAAATATTAATTATATATTTACATGATTTTAATTTATAAATAATTAATTATGATAAAATTAAATGATCATTAATAATTACTTTTAACGATCAAAATGTATTTTTTTGAGATGAGTAATTTTTTCTTTCATTAATAATGTGTTTAATAATGTCCATAATTTTTCTTGTCATTATTGACTATTTTTAATGACTATTTTTTTATTTCGACGTTAATAGTTAGTCGTTAAAGATCTCTTTTCTTGTAGTGTTAATAGTACACGAAAAATTGTATCTTTGCATATTTTGATTCTGTAGATGAAGAATTTTGTTAAGCAGGGATGGTGATAATCATAATGGTATATGATAAAGATGACACATGGAGTTAGGGTCATTACTCAAGTTTTCTTACCATATTTTTATTAGTAATTGGCTAGCCTTTTGAGACTTATATTAGTATTATTTGATTTAGTTTTCAATTTATAGAAGTTAAATTATTTTGTTTATTTGATAGTAGTGTCACAATATTGTGGTCAATATATTGATCAATTTAGGGATATAAGAAAAAGATGACAAACCCGGATAAACTTACCAAAAAAAATTGAATTAAAAAAATTAATACTTAATGATGCAAATATGATTTAGGTTAATTTTCAATACAAAGGAAAAAAGACACGCTCAAGTTAGGGGCCCCTCGGAAAAAATCGAGCCCATGGAGTTCATTTTTATTTATAAAATTAATTAATAAGACATTAATTTTTTTATCATTACCATAATTATTTTATATAATTTAACATTTTTTATCACATTATTAAACTCTTATTTGATAATTTTATTTAGTTATAAAATTAATATGAATATATTTAAAATATTATCATACTAAAATATTGTCTCAAAAAATCACTTGAAATAAATAACTCGTTAGAGAATGATTTTTATATTTTTAAAATTATTTTAAGATTATTTTAATATTTTAAAAATTGATTCAAGAAATAATGAATAATGTTTCAAAAAAAAAAAAACAGGATCCGACCTGAATCAATACACAGTCAATGTAATATTTCTACTGGAGAGTGCATGATTACCACATGATAAGAATGTATTTTTTTTTTAGAGCGTTACAAATAGTTTTATAGTTGTTTATAAAATTATCAATTTAATTATGAAAATAGCATTCCATTAATCATGGTCCACGTGAGTATTCAAATAGTTGCTTTTCCTAATCAATGCATTTAGATGTCAACTTTTTTTAGGTCGATATGTTTGTTTACTTGGTACCTCGAAAATTTTGTTTTATATCATTTTAGCTGGAAAATATAATATATAAATTATCTATTCTTTTGCAATATTAAGTCTCTTAGTTTGTTTATTTCAAATGATAGAAAAATCAAATAGGTAACTAAGACTAATTTAATACTAGTCTTTGATATCTAGCATCAGTTTAAATAAAAAAAACTAAAAAAGTTATCAGAGTAAAATGTCAAAATTAATTATGAGAGTGACAATAAAAGCATTTTTTTTTTCATTTCCTGGATTCACTATCTGACCTTCTCAGTTTTCATCAATGTCTTGTCCATCTGACATCTTGTCTTGTCCATTTAACATCTTGAGGGAGGAAGAAAAGGATAACATTAATAAAGGAATATTCGTATGAACGAGGAGAAGAATTAATGCATTATATGATTATAATTCATTACTCATAAAGTACGATGGAATATTAGAATAACGAAATATGAATTTCGAAATATATATCAGAAATAATTCAATGCGAACCCATGGAAATAAAATATACGGCCTATAATTATCCCACTCGAACGATCAATAATTTTCGCTCATTCTTTCTTAAAGTTGTGGTCGGCTTTACTCACTTTTATGACAACAATTTTGCAACAACGATGTTTCCTTTTTTAATTAAACCATACAATTTGCATTTTTTTATTTGACATTTACGGACGTGCCAATATAGAGAAAACTTTTGATTAATCAAATGGGTCATTTGCATAAATCACTTCTAAACTCACACTTTTTTACATCTAATTTCAAATTATGAATTTATTTTTTTGAATTTTTAAATTATTATATTTTTTACATTTAATTTCAAATTATGATTTTATTTTCTTGAATTCTTAAACTATCATAATTTTTTAATTTAATTATTCTATCGACTTCTACCAATTTTTTTGTTCACTTCATTTTTTCATTTATGAACAGTTAAAATTACCCTTTCAACATCAAGTAAAAAATAAAAAAAATATGGACGAAGTTCGTCAACGAAGAAGTCTCTATTTTCGACGATGAAGGAGAAGGTGACAAGCTTCGGTAGACTTCAGGAGGGGAGGTTCCCCCTATGACCTTCGCCCAAAGGTCACAAAGGGCGTTTCCCTATGTCCGCGTGCGCTGAGAACCCCTCTCTTTGGGGGGGCGGACCCAGAAGCTCATCAGAGCTCATCACCTTTTCCTTCATTCGCAGAGACTTCTTCGTTGACAAGTTTCATCCGTAATTTTTTTATTTGATGTTAAAGGGATAATTATGACTATTTATAAATAAAAAAATGAAGTTAACAGAAAAGGTGATAGAAGTCAACGAAAGGATTATATTAAAAAAATCACGATAATTTAAGTATTTAAAAAAGTAAATTCGTAATTTAAAGTTAGATAAATCACTATAGTTTAAGAGTGATTTATATAAATAATCATCAAATTGATACTTTAGGGGAAAGCATACTTTGTTATCAAATTAAAACGATATACAAAATGTTGTGAGTCATGTATATATAATGTACTTGTGAAGTGTAATACGACAGATTTAAATCTTTAATAAAAGGAGTGTAAATGTGCAATCAAGGAGAATTAAGAAGAGATGTAAAATATGGTAAAAGGAAAAAAGTTTCTAAATATCAGTTTAATAGTGGAGAAAAAGGTGACGGAGGAAAAAGAAAAACTATAAGAAAAATGGAGGTGATTTTTTAACGGCTATATATACTAAGATTGAAGGTTAAAGATTTTATAAGAGATAAGTAATCCCATTTTTCTCTCAACTTTTATTTTATTTTCGAGCTTCAATGGCAGTCACCTATTTTTCTTTAAAATTTTAAATACTTGCACTTAATAGCATCACTAACCTTTTTATTATATTTCTGTCTCTTTTATCATATATGTACCTTTTTTCTTCTTCACTCATGAACTCAATCCAAATATAGGGCTTCCATGTCTTGCTCATTTTTCTTGCAATTAAATTAAATAAGTATGAATTGTAAGGAAACTACTACTATAAATTATAAATAAAATAATGCATGCACCAGGTTCCTAATTTAATAATTTTAAATATCATATAAAAACAGTGATAAAGATTAATAAAAAAAAAGCTTGGTCTATGAGCATTAGGGGTCGTTTGATTCGATAATATAGTCAAATGCGTCGGAAAATATGATTAACTTGATTAAATCTTTATTTTTCTAAAAACTATTTTGAAGATAGTGTTACCACAATTTTTAACCCCTTGTAAAAATATATAAATATTCTTCTGAAATACAAAAATAATGGTATTCTCATTTTTTTCACTTTTTGCAACCATATTTTATTTCTTATAACTTATGTGTATATTATATTATTATTATTATAAACATCAACTATTTATAATAAAATATTCTATTTATAAATATTATATATTAAATTATGTTATTCTCCAATCAAATACAAATAAAAATACGAATACACTTATTTTTTTAAGAATATTCAAATATTCACCAATCAAATTTCCCTAAGAGTCCATTCGGATGCATCGAAATACATATGAAAAGAGTCATTCGGTTTGTTTTTATCTTTGAAATGATAAAAAATGACGTTTGGCACCTATAACTGACGACTCTTGACTCTCGGGATATTTGCTCCATCCAACAGATAAAAAATTCACCAAGACCTCCGTTTTTTTTTTTTCCTTGTGTGTTCTAGTATCTCTCCTTCGTGGCGCTACAGCGACTGTAACGTCCTGCTGTTTTTTAAAAAAATAAGAAATAAATAATATGTAAATACTTTTAAAAGGAGGAGACATTTTGGCTTTTTCGCGATCAGCAAAAAAAACAAAAAAAAATGGACACACCGGAACAGAAAAGAGGAGAGAGAAGATTACATCTTATATACCTCTGTTCAATCCACGCACACGATCGAGTGGGATGAGCCAAGCCACCGTAGTTTTCTGTGAACGGATCTTCGCCATCTAATCTTCATTTTTCGCGTATAAGGTATCATTGAAAAGAGAACGACGAAACGAACATTTTGATATGAGGTAGCAGATGATTCTGTGCACGACGCAGAAAAGTTAGAAAGCGAGAAAGGGAGAAGAGTTCACCGGCGATGATTTCGGTTTCGGTTCACGCCGATTTTTCTCCTAGTGAATTGTGCATCCCTCAGGTCGATGAGAGTTTTCGATCGAGTTCACCACGACATTCTGGTAGGTGTACACACAAGGGAGAGACGTATTGAGTTGCTGTCCATAAAAAAATTTAATCACAAATTACATGTAGGCTCATTGATTTCAGGTGATTTTTTTATGACTTGTCCTTAATGTGTATTGGCAAGCGAATGAGAATGTACAATAAATTTGATTTCAGATATGAAACTAATTTTTAATTATTTTTATTATGCTATTAACGAAGAAGGTGACATTCGAAGATTGAGGGGTGCGATTTCGATTTAGAGAGCGGAGGGCTTAATTTATTATGATAAGTATATTTTGACGACGGAAATTATTTATAAGATTTAATTTTATAATTAATAATAATTTGTTATAGGGTCTAATTCAAATTATTATATGCTTAATTTGAATATGATAGATGGATATTCGTTGAGCTTCGAATAAGGTGTTATTAGTTGGCGATTTCCTCTCCTTTATTGGTAAGCATTCTAAAAATTGATGATCAATTTATGAAAATTAGTTTATATGATAGTTATAATTAATTAATTATGAATTTATGTAAGAAAATTAGAAATTCTACTTTTAGGCACCAAGATGTTATTAAAGGACTATTATAGAGTAATTAATGAACTAAAAGACAAATGATACTTAGAAATAATAAATGTCTTAAATGATAAATTTATATTTCTTAATAAGGTTTAAATGAATGTAATAGGTCTCTTCTTTGAGCGGATTCGGACGGAAGATAGTTGAGACATGAGGAATCCAATGTGAGAGAACCTATATCAAATGATATTAATTATTTAACTCTTCAGAGTGGTGACATTGTATCATCTGATGAGGCGCACACTTTCGAGATCGTTTTCTTCATGCATAATAATACTTATTTGTATGCTTCATATGTGTGTCATCATATGAACCGAGATGTTTTATTATGAATTTGGAAGCCTATTGATTTTAATAAAAGTTTCTCTTGTTCTCATGAATAAAAAATTTGGTTTTGAAATGAAATGTTTTAGCATAATGACTTTAAACTCCAAACCTTCACCTTGAATATGCATTCACGCATCATGTGCACTTCATGTAAAAACCACATAAAGCAGAGTATTTTCACATCGGAGAATTTGTCAACTCCGAATAGAATGATTAGGGTTCGGTGTGCTCTGTATCGATATAGTAACACGAGTAGCAGGTTCAACACCTTGTGTAACTACAGTGACACGAATGGTGGAATTAGAACAACCATTCTGTGACGATATAGTGATACTGGGAATGTAGTAGATAATGAAAGGAAACAAGCTCTGTGTCGATATAATGACACGAGAAGCAGATCAACGTCATATGACGATATAGTGACACGAGAGACGGAATTAGAATAACAACCACGTGGTGATATAGTGACACGAGGTGTGGGTGAAGAAGCACTCGATTGATGAGTGATATGGATATCCGTGTTTGTTGATGAGTCACTAACTTATATTATATATATGATTTCACTATGCATGTGTACATACGACATTCATTTTGTATGATCATTATGTGAACGAGTTCCTTTTTAAGAAGAGATGTTTTTTAATATTTTTTGAAAATAAATATGTTAATTTTCGCAATGATTTTTAACATTTGAGGTAGTCGTTTTAATTCACTGAGCTTAACTTATGCTCACCCTTCTTTTTAATGTTTACAAAAAAGGAATATATATATATATATATATTGCATGCTTGGTTGGAATGTGGTAATAATTAAAATAGGGATAATGTGTGAGATTTCACGAGGAACGTATCTTAGTATTATTTTTTTGATACTTATCATTTTTTTAAAATTAACTATTATGATTCTATTTATTTTGACACAACGCGATTTTGGGTTGTGGCCCATGATTTACTATGGATACAAATTGATTGATGGAACCGATGTTCCATGGTTTATGAATGGGATGATATGGGCGAGTCCTTATCATGAAATTGGATAAGAGCTTGAGGCCCCTAATGAATTTTGACAGGCATTTGATATGTTTTCTTTATGTAATAATTTTGAGTGAAACTTGTGTATTCATATAATTGGAAAATTTTGGACTTGAATCCCATACTATTTAGTAATTATAAATTATTAGTGATGCTTATTAAAAATTTTATAAATTTCCTGTGAAGTGAAGAATATGAATAAATATTATATTTGATGCATGAACGAATTTACGCATAAATTATGTCAAAATTTTTGTAAATTTTCAGAGTTAGTTGATTATTAAGCGTCACAACGAGACGTCTTCAAAGTCGTCAAGGTGGTTGGATTGACGGCAATTTTTTGTGTTAGAATTTTTGCACGAGAGAAATTACGCATCGCGAGAAAAAACTCGAGAAATTTAAGGCGACGTAGAATTGTATTAGATGGAAGAAACATAAGAGGATTACAAGATCAGATTGATCCAGGATTATGCAGGATGGTCTTACAAGCCTTGATTACAAGTCCTTTTATAGGACCTTGGAGAAACAACTCCTACTCTAACTTAAGGACCTAATCCTACTAAGCATGTAAGTCCCTTCTCTAGAAAAACCTCCTTGGACTAGGAGTAGAAATCTGACTTCCTAAAGACCCTTGAAGATCTCGACCAACTTGAATTCCTCCCTGGAATCAAATTGGGCCAGGCGCCCACCTGGCGCCCGCCACGCCCGGGCGCGCCCTGGCTGTCCAGTCCGAGTCCCACTCGGATTGGGACTCCTCCAGACGCCCTGCTGTCTTCAAGTCTTCCTCCATGTCCAGACTCCATATCCAAGTGCTCTTCGGTCCAGAAGAGAGCTCGGCCCTCCAAGAATCCGCCATATCCTTCTCGACATCGAAAACCGGCCGACTCCTATTCCTACTAGAAGTAGGAATCCTTCCGATCTTGCACTTCTCGTCCAAGCATCTCTCGAAGTCTCTCTATTACTTCTTTGAATTCAAACAGATTTTCAATTAAAGTAGGATTCAATGCATTATTTAACATTTCGATATAGCAAGTGAGAGGGTAGCAGCATCGGAGGTGAGGCGGAAGAGGTCAGAGAAGTAAATCGCGATGTGGTCGACAAGGAAGGATGGGAAATCAACGTCGGCGAGGTGAATTTGAGACTGATTTTTGTACTTCTGACCTCTGAAATAATCACCACCCTCCAATCCTCCTCTTGCAGCTTTTTTGCTTGCAACTCAGTCTCTCTCGATCTCATCATACTTTTGCAAGTCATGGAAAATCAAGATGCTAAGATCCCAGCATATGTTGTCGGGGTTCTGGACGATGAGGTTGCAGAGCTTCAGATATTTAGAATTAAAATATATCATCAACTATTATAAATTACCAATACAATTAATAATATATAATTTAGAAATTAATCAATAAATTATTATTTTTTATTGTGCCATGAAAGAAAAAATTTCAATTATCAATCTATCCAAAAGCACACTGGATGTGATCTAAAGGAAACTAATAGGTAAAGAAATCAAATTTTGAAAAGTGAATTTCTAAAAGAATTTAAAATCTAAGTTTGTTTTCAATTATTGCCAAACAGGCCTAAATGTTTGGAGAACTATTCAATTTATCCAATAATAAAAAACACGGTACATTGCGAGATGTACCATCACTAAAGTTGTTATACGCGTATAATATTAACGTGAAATTTCCAATTTTTGTTGACATGAAAAAATGATAAAAATGTTTAATGAACTCTATTATTTATGTAATAAAACATAATATATATATGTGTAATTTATAATCTTCCAAGTTCCAACCCAAACCACCACCCACCTTTTCCCCTCTTCTCCTCCTCCGCCTTCCTTTTTCTCCTGCCCGTCTCGTTCCTTTTCTCCATCTTTCGCAGATTTCTCCCCCTCCTTTTACTCTCCTTCTCCGTCTCTGGCTCGCTGCGGCTCCTTCTTCGTCCATGACCGACGAATAGGTCCTGCGGCCGTGGAATTCCGGCGACCTGCCACGGCCAAGGTCCAGGAAGTTGAGGGGAGGCGGCAAGTGGCAAAAGAAGAGCGGACGGAGACGACAGGTAAGGGAACGGCAAAGACTACAGATCGCAATATTTTCTTTCGAATCTTCGGCTCAGGCATCGGTTTCGTTAATGATAAAAAATAAAACCTGGAAATTTGTGTCATGAATCTTTGGGTTTAGCATCTGAACACGCACATCTAAATGCGAAATGGAAATTATCCCCGTCTTATGATCGGTCCGCAAGGAAATCGGTTCGACTTTGAGTGTATTCCCATGATCGTGTTTTTAATTTTTTGCCATCTGGTAGCTCCATTTGATCGACCACTGGATTTTCTTTTTGTGTTATGATACCTCCATTTGATCGATCACAGATATCTTTCACTTTTTCATGGATTTTCTAAAAATTTTATACTAATATTAGGTTGCCAATTCCTGACCAGAATATGAAGTGAATTGTGGATGTGGGGGAATAAGAATTGAGATAGTTCATATGATCTGAGAGCAAAACGAGCTTTTGATGGGATAATCTGCGATGTGTATCTCGTATTTCCTAGCATGATTACACTAGAAACATAGCGTAGACAATCCATATGTGCATCACATAGAATTTTTTTCTGAGAGGATGTGCATCACATAGATGAGTGTTTTTCCATGCTTCTTTTCCTTTTTTTTATAATTTTGTCCCTATAAAATCTCTCAAGTTTCGTAAACACATGGTTGAACAAAATTTGTGCATATTGACCAACACCAAATCCATCTGGGAATGAGAATACACCATGATTGCATTGAGGTGCAGATATGGATGTCTATACATTTGGAATTCAGTGATCAAGTGGACCATTTTTCAACCTGAATTTGTATTTATTGTAGAACAACTTTAGCAACTTATATTGGCTTAGACATCTTTAAAGTCATTTAATTAATTGTTGAACCCAGGCAAATTTTTCGTGCAAGCACAATGTTCCAGTTATCCTGAAAAAGAAAATGGTACACGCTTCCTTTTGGCTCTCTCGCCTCCAAATTTCAACTTTTTTTTAAAGTCCATGAGAAACCCATCAGCAAACTGAAAGTCCAATTCCAAAATGAAGTACAAGAATCCATTTGTCATTATATCACTTTTTCATTTGCATGCATTTCACTCCCTTGTCTGTCATCTACATTAAATGACAAATCAACTCCCAGTTCAGGATAGAGCTCAGTACGTCATATAAGAACATTTAAAAAATGAGCTTGTGAAGACCTGTAAGTTCTTCCCCAAAAGCTCAACTACGATTTTTGTCACAGAGCTCATGCACATAATTATTTTTAATAGCCAACATATCTGTTCTATCTTACAATCTCCACACAACCATCCTTGTTGCAAGTATGATCTTTTGTGCTTTTACTCGGTCAATTTCTCTAAGTTATTGTGGTTGGTGTACTCAATTAACATAATAGAACCACAAAGTAGTTTAATAATGGATCTTTCTACCAATGGGTTTTGGTTTTAATTCATGAAGCGGCAATTTGATATTTGAACTTAAGCTTAGGAACTTGAGCTATAATAGTACAAAATACAAGAATACGATGATTATAAAAAATGGTCAAATAGTGCATGTCTTTTCTCTTTAATCATGAATTAGACAACCTTGAAAGTTATGCTGTAAGATCTCGAGTCTGGATCTATTTATGTATTTCACTCCATTGTGTATATGGTTGGCCGTGGCTGTTTGATGCTCTACTCTGTAGTGTTTACTGACAAGCTATGGTATTAACTTTTCTTTAAATTGTCAAGGTAACAAATATGGCAGACACCAGGCCTACTAATAAAAGATGGGAAGAAATAGAAAATGATGTTCTTGTTAAGATATTCAAGGAGTTGAATATGATCGAGCTAGCCCCTGTTTCCCAAGTTTGTCGCTCATGGCGTTTTGCTTGTTCAGATCCATTCATATGGAACACTCTTGATTTAGGGTTACTGAAATCTAATTTCATTCCAACAAGAGCATCACCATATGTTTGGGTGGATGAAAGATCTGACAAGAAGTTGACACAAATTTTAAGGGTCAGCATGGCTCTTAGTCAAGGAAATGTGACGTGTATGGTCTTCCACTTTAATTTATATATGAAGGATGAACATCTCAACTATATTGCTGAAAGGTAAAGCTATATTATCAAGACTTTATGTTATTTAAGAATATTTTACTTTAACTATGACCATTGGCTACCGTATTTTACACTTATACCAAAGTACAACGGTTCTAATGGTATATCATTGATTGCGACTTTTGTGGATTATCTGCCACTGCGGCCGCAATTGCCTATAATTGATGTTCTTTTGATAAGTGCATTGACTGACATGACTAACTCAAGTTTGTTTTTTTTTGTCGCACATTGTCTTCTTTTGAAAAAAAAAGTATATCGTCGATTGCCACCTTTGTGGATTATCTTCCACTGCAGCCACAATTGCCTATAATTGATGTTCTTTTGATAAGTGCATTGACTGACATGACTATCTCAAGTTTGTTTTTTTTTTCTCTCACGTTGTCTCCTTTCGAAAAAAAGTATCGTTTACACTTTGCTCAATGATGGCTGGTGTCACTGTGGTTTGCTTTGAACCTTTCTCTGTGTTTCCAGATATCTTTCAGCAATTTCAAAAGAAAGAAAATCATAATTATGGTTTGTTCTTGAATTTATTAGTCTTTTGGCCATGGAACTTCTCTTTGTACTTGTATATGATTAGCTGCATATAATTTACTCGAGAATGGGTCTCTGCATCCATGTGTACCTGCATCAGTTAAACAGTAAAACTTTTTTTGAAAGGGAGTTAAACTGTAAAACCTAATCAAGCAATAACACTAACTTCCAATAATATTGATTTAGTTCTATGCTATCAAAGTAGAGCATAATCTCTATACCCACTTCAAAGTATATAGATTATATGTTCATGCTTCTTTGTGTCTTTATTTCAGAACCAGCTATAGCTCTTCAAAATTCTCTCTTGAGAACTTTAAATAGAGTGATTTTTTCTGTAATATATCTCTAAGGATAGATAAAATCTAAAACCACAAAAATACAAATTAGTATCATATTCATTTACCAACTTTTTCCATAGTATTGTTTTTTTTTCTGAAAGAAAAATGCTAATGCTGACAATGTAACTAGACTTTAGGTGAGCCAGTTATTATTACGTCTTGTTGTTTCACATATTCATTCGTCACACCTTTGAAACTTACCAAATTGTTCAGATTGTGCATCAATGCTTTTTTTTCAAAGTTCTTTATTTGCGCACCTTTGAAACTTACCAAATTGTTCGGATCGTGCATCAGTGCTTTTTTTTTCAAAGTTCTTTATTTGCAAAAGTCAATATTGGGCACTCCTTCATTAGTTTCTTTGTAGTGATACTATTGATTTAAAACTTGAATATTCTTTAACCTGAAACAGGTCTCCTCATCTTAAAAGACTGGTGATGCCAGCTTGGAACCGCATCACAAAGGCTGGAATATGTCAAGCTATCCGAAGGTGGGAGAAGCTAGAATCTCTGACCATGCCCAGCATTGCTCATCCTCCATATATAATGGAGGAAATCGGCAGAAGCTGCAAAAATTTCTCACATCTCAAGGTTATGGGAGCATTCGACGTGCCTTTTGCATCTTCCATTGTTACTAATTTACCAAGGCTGAAGGTCTTGAGCGTGCGGTGCTCTATAATTACAAAGGAGGCTTTGTTATTCATTTTGGACTGCATGGATAACCTTGAGGTGCTCAACATATCGCACTGTCTATTAGTTGATGTCCTCACAAATCCTGGGAGGAGGCCAGCTCCTTTGGAACTGGATCAAACCATCCTCCAAAGGGCATCACATATTCGTGAATTCTTCCACTGTCAGAGCAACTCTTGCACTGCATGTAAGAGGATGATCAGCGATGATGGTTTGATGAGGTGGTACCGCTACGAGGATTGGTTCTGGCGCCAGGATGAAGTGACCTCTCTCCACCTGGGGAATTATGGAAAGTTGTTTGACCGCCAATGCCAGAACTTGATTGTTGCATAGACCATCCAACTGTCTATTTCCAGCGACTTAGCTGCGTATCACCAGTAATGACTGTACGAATCTTAACAATGCTGCAAGTATACTACTTGAGCTGTGTATCCCCTGGCTGTTCGAGAAGATCAATTATTAGACATTGTAAGGTAGCTACAGCTGAGGAGCGCGCCTCTGCAATTAGTTTCTTGACTTATAGAAAGACATGTTTTTGGTGAAGGGCAACTCGAGTGCATAATTCAGTTTTTTTTCATATGTTTTACGTTGATGTTAGAGAAATAATGCTCGCCTCTCGGAGAGTGGCACATTATATGTTCACAGCAATGTCAACATTATTTGGCAAGCAATTTATTTTGGCTACGAGAGAGAAGTTCCCATCTGAAACATTGTTCAGATTGATTTGAGGTAAGAGGCAGGAAAAGTATCCAATTGAAGGCATGAATATTAAATCTAATCATGTTTCATTGTAATAATAATAATAATAATAATAATAATAATAATAATAATAATAATAATAATAATAATAATAATAATAATAATAATAGTTGCATCAGGATGTCCAGGATCATTAATACAATAATATAATCAAAGATATTAGAACGATCTTGATATTTTTCGAAGTTCGAAGTTATGATATTGACTGATTAACTTTCTCATTCTAAACCTGACGGTACTTTTTAATTCCTAAAAATCAAGTCCTATTTCATGCTTCTAATAATTGAGTGTTGGGGAGATGAAGTAAAAATAACAAAAAGAGATAAATAAAATTATGATAATTAAGATAACGTGTAAAGTAAGGAAGAGAGGTCGGCGGTGAACTAGAATTATGTAAAGTAAAAAGTTGAACAAATCGAAAAATCTACCTTACATTTATTTTATCCGATTGAACATTAGGTTTTTTTTTGAAAAAAAAAGCTCCTCTTCAGCTTAGGGCCCATAAGTAACAAACAAATATGGAGCATACCCTATTCAAATCTAAAATATATTTTCCAATTAATTATTACAATTAAATGTGACTTTATTCTTTTTACTTTTATTCTTTCTCATTAGATCGGGCCCTATTCTTAGCTTAGACTTTTTGCTGTAGCCGGATTGAATACTATTTGTCTCTTGATATAGTTTGATACCGAATTAATAAGCATGTTGAACTGTGATGTGATGGAATTTTTTATTATAATTTTTAATATAAACATTTAATGTGATGAATTTCATGTTAATAAGTTTATTTTTAAAAAAACACTTCATTTAGGTCTCCTTTTTGTAGTCGGATTTTTTTCTTGAATAACTTTAGGGCTATCTTTTATGTTAAAAAAATTACATCCCATGGGAAACATTTTCCTTCTAGTTACAATGGTTCATCGATTCTATTTAATGGGTTATCTGGTGCATTTCTATTTAACTAATCAAGATCAGCATTGAAATTTGTTATTATTTTTAAATTACGTCATATCATGGTATTTTATCAAGATTATTAATGTAAATAATTATTTAAATTATTGAAGGAAGAAACAAGGCCGTCGATTTAATTAATCGATAATTTAGATCATCACTTAAATAAATTATCATTATTTAAATGACCGTTAATATCATATTATAATATTTGATAAGTAATATAAATAATAGCTAAAATAATTAGAGAGCAAATTATCAAAATACAAAAAAAAATATTTTACACGTTCATCATATAATATCCTAAATAAAAAAAGTAGAAAAGTGAATATAAATAAAATAGTATGAGTAAAAAATAAGAGTTATTTATAAAAGATTCAAATAATAAAATAGATATTATTAAATAATATTTATTTAATAATAAAATATTTAAATTAAAAAATTATAGAATATATTTTTTTGTCAAAATTCTTGTCAAATAACTAGTAATTTAGAAAGTCATCTCCCTTCATGCTATCTCGATTACTAGTGAAGTGATAATTAAGATTATCAGAATAATTAAAATTATTGATAATCAATGACAATCAAACGAGATAATGTGATGGATCGTGAGAATTTTAAATAAAATAATCGATAATCTATTTGAATTAGTTCATACTAAACGGCCCCTAAAGAGGTGTTTTCCTATAAGTAATGTTTTTAAATTAGTGATAATCTAAAGTTAAATTATCTGAACCATCATATTATCTTATTTATTTTATTTTAGTTTATAAATAATTTGAATTATCTAATAATATAGATTACTTATGAAGTGGTAATCCACCTTGAGAGAGGGTGGCCATCCATATTACTACCAAAGTGACAAGTTATTTTTATTTTATTTCAATTCATGTCATTTTTTATCTTAGACAAATAAAATAAAATATTTATATATAATTCATATAACAATAGCAAATTATATTATTAATATCATAAATAAATAATATTAATTTATTGAAAAGGTATTTTATTATTGTTATTCGCATGAGTTACATATTATTATTAGTTATTATTTAAAATATTATATATATATTCATTACCATTATTTTCATTCAAAAAAGATATGAAATATTTATAATTATATTTTATTTAATTTATTTGAATCTTTAATTAGATTATATAATATTTAACTTAATATTAATTATAAAAAAGTATTTTAGTCAAAGTTGTATAGTGTCATTTAAATTATTGAAAAGATTATTTGTACATAGTAACAAGGTAATGCATATTAATAATAATTTAATAGGTGACAATATTTCTATTAGACAATCGATTGATATGTAACGTGAGAAGATAACGTGATAAATGCCTCCTAAAGTATTCTCAAATTTAAACTTGAACTTTATTCATGTATTATGTAATTGTTATAGATAAACCAACGGGAAAAAGAAATAAAAAAAACATGTATGAGTAATCTACATAATCAAACTCTAAAAAAAATTAGAAGATAAAGTTGAAGCATAATATATTCTTATGGAATTAAAAGATTGGAAAATTGAATAAATAAATTTGTCAAAATATTCATATGATGTTTTACATTGTGAAAGAAATCCGAATTATCGATAATATGATAGCCCTTGACAAATAAAATAGCCATACTTTATCTTAAGGGATATGCTATATCCTCCTAATTTAGGAGGATTAATCCTCTAATTTTCTCACAATGGTATGAAATGTAATTTTTTCAATTTTTTGAAGCAAATTAAAAATATGAGTATTAGGAAGATTTTTAGGCTAAATTAACATTTTTCTTATCTGAATTTCGCACCTCTTAGATTCGTTATTTTTATAATTTCAAACAAATAAATTAAAAATTAACCTTTTCTCCTTAATTTTAGAATTAAATGTTTACATACGGTGGTAGTGGTACTGCTGATTGGTCCCCTTTGTTGAGGGCGAATAAAATATATGGCATATGTTAATAAAATGACAATTTTGCAAAATCAGGGGCAGGTTTAATAAAAATAAAAATAAACCTAAAATAAAAGAAGTCAAATTGCTCTTCTCCACGTCGCATCGGCATGTGCGCGCGTCTCTTGCCTCCAGCCGAATCCGGTCCGTCTAAACCGTGATGCCGCCCGGACGATGACGCCGCCCAACCCTTCCCTCCCTCGATGCCCCAGGACAACCAACGCGCCACCGGATCCTGCCTCCTCCTCGCGCTCCGCCGCCACATCTCCGCCGCCCACCTCGACCTCGCCGTCGACACCCTCCCCCTCCTCTTCCGACGCGGCCTCCGCCCGGACTCCGCCACCCTCACACTTCTCCTCCGCGAATGCCTCCGCGCCGCCGCCGCCGCCGCCACCGCCTATCCCCTCCCCTTAGCCCGCCGCCTCTATCTGTTCCTCCGCCTCTCGGGCCTCCTCCCCCTGTGCTCCCGCTCGACTCCCTTCGCCAACCACCTCATCGCCTTCCACTTCCTCCGCGGCCGTCCCGGCGACGCCCGCCTCCTGTTCGAGAGGATGCCCTCCCCGAATCTCTTCTCCTTCAACGCCATGCTCGCCGGCTACGCCCGACTCGGCCACGTCCGCCCCGCTCGACGCATCTTCGATCAAATGCCCCATCGCGACCTCGTCTCCTTCAATACCATGATCCTCGCCCTCGCCCGCTCCGGCGACCCCTCCGATGCCGTCGCGCTGTACTCCGGACTCCGCCGCGATTTTTCCTCCCTAGGGGTCAACGCGCACACCTTCTCCCCCCTCCTTTTGGCCTGCGTCCGCCTGGCAGACCCCAGACTCACCCGCCAGGTTCACGCCCAGGTGCTTGTCGTTGGCGTTTTGCCAAATCTGATTCTCGCCAGCTCCCTTGTCGACGCTTACTGCAAATGTGGGTGCGTGAGCGACGCAAACAAGATCTTTGACGAAATGCCGATGAAGGATGTGCTGGCTTGGACCACTTTGGTGTATGGTTACACGAAAAGCGGCAACTTGGACTCTGCTCGGAGATTGTTTGATGAGATGCCCGAAAAGAATTCTGTGTCATGGACTGCCTTGATCAGTGGTTATACTCGTTGTGGCTACCCACTGGAAGCTATGGATTTGTTTAGAGACATGATCGTTACAGGTTTCCAGCCTGACCAGTTCACGTTCAGTAGCATTCTTTGTGCTTGTTCGGCCATTGTTTCACTAAAACACGGAAAACAGATTCATGCTCACTTGCTGAGAACCCACTTTGCTCCGAATGCAATAGTTCTAAGTTCTCTGGTTGACATGTATTCCAAATGTGGTGATCTTGTTGCAGGTCAATGGATTTTTAATCTTTCGGACATCAAGGAAAGGGACTCCATCCTTTGGAATACTATCATGTCTGCAGTTGGCCAACATGGTGATGGGAGGAAGGTGATCAAGAAGTTTGAGGAAATGGTTAGCTCTGGGACCAAGCCTGATTCAAATACTTTTGTTGTTCTTTTGACTGCTTGCAGTCACTCAGGCCTTGTTGAAGAGGGAATCCAATTTTTTGAGTCCATGAGAAGCCATGGAGTCATTCCTGGGGAAGATCACTTTGTGTGCCTGGTGGACTTGTTAGGTCGAGCAGGGCAATTTGAACTGTTAATAGGATATCTCAATAAGATGCCAAGCAAATTTAGTGCTAGGTCGTGGAATTCTTTTCTTGGTGCTTGCAGGATTCATGGTAACTTGCAGTTGGGAAGGGTGGTTGCACAGCGGGTTATTAAGATGGACCCTCAGTGCTCTTCAGCTTACATTCTTCTTTCAAACTTCTATGCTGATGGTGGTAGATGGGATTCAGTGGAAAAAGTGAGACATCTCATGGATGACAAAAATGTAAGGAAAGAAAGAGCTTCTAGCTGGATTCAAGTTGATGACGGTCCTCACCCATCAGAGCACCAGATAAGTGGTGCCCATTGATAAAGAAAATATGCTGCCCAGAACAAGTAGTTTAGTGGATGTTTTGTTCCTCCCGTCTACTCGTCGTAAGTGTCATAGCATTTTATTTGTTGTTATACACTTGAAAGAACGTTACTCAGACTTTGCATGACAGTTTTGCAATATAACAAGGAAATCCGGATCTTCTACTTCGGTTGTGGATGACAACCCAGTTTCTCAGGGTTATACTTCAGGAAACGTTGACTTACCAATCATCTGGCTACCTTGGAATTGTACATTAGCTACTTTGTTTAATCCTTTAAATTGCTAATCCTCATTCTTTTCATTAGTCTTTATTACTTTCTCCATGTTGTGCATTCAGATGAAAATTTACCATGTTTTTGTAGCTTGTATCAATCATTATTCATATTTGTCATTTTGATTTTGTAAAAGAAGGAAATTGTCAATTGCTCTAAATCCATAAGATGACATGGAAGTTGCTTGCTGATCTATAATACAGTATTCATTTTTACATTAGTTTTCCTTTTAGAGGGCAACTAGTAACCTTCAATACAAATTTCAGCATTTTGAAAGAACTAGTTCTTTAGTTGTCTAATTTACTTTTCAAAACTTTTCTACATTTTCATTGATTACTATAACTGACAACCTTTCTATATTATGAGGTTCAAGTTCTAACTATAAATTTTATATTGACCAAACCAGTGCCTAACATTCTATTTACTGATTACTATTCTAGAGTGAAAGTTCGTTCACGTGATATCAGCATAGTTCCATGTCACTCACATTGGATGCCTTTTGGTGTATGTGAATCCATTTTTATGTACATTGTATCAATGGTCAATTTGGAAAATTATTTTGCATTATATCTTCTTAGGGTCACTGACTTGAACTTTTATGAGATCTGCATGATGAAATCGTGAGCAAAGCAGCTTGAAGTTACTAATGTCATGGAAGGGCCAGATCACTAGGCAATCATATGCATACTTTTTACATGTTTGAAGTTGGAAATTCAACGCTAAAAATAAGCCAGCAACCCACTCATGAGCAGGACGAGCAAATGGTACAATTTTATAGGGGTTTTGGGTATGAATGCCAAGGGCATTACTACTATGCAATGATTCTTATCCTCCAGAAGTAGATGGAGAGTCCTGGGCCTCCTTGGCATCTTTCTATTTCCTCACAAATATTTTTGTTTCCAATATCCTAGGGCAAGAGTAAATACTTAGGTGCAAGGAGCAAGAGTACCCATTGTTAAGAAGCCAACTCTGCCGCAAATTTCGTAGCTAATCTTGGTCGGAATTCTTGTTTTGACCTTTTTTGGGAGGAAACCTGCCTCCGGCGCTCACCTATTGTACGACGATGTTTTGAATGCCTTTATCAATAGATAAGCAATTTACCTTTTTTAAAAAAAAAGGAGCAAGAGTAAGTTTAGCTTTTAGCTTGAGTTTTTTTTTCTCTCGCAATTAATGATGTGACTCTACAAAGTTCATGAGAGGAGAGGCTTGCTCTCATAGTTATTCCGGTATATTTATCTTAAGAATATATGGATGACAAGTTCCATACCGATAAAATAATAATCAGAATTATTAATAATCTATGCAAGGAGGTGACGACACTTAGCAAAAACTAAAACTTCCGTGTTCATACATTTGATAATTAAATATTTGTTTTTATCATAATGTGTTAATATAATAAATTGTTTACAAAGTATAATAATCTGGAGAAATACTTTATCTATGTAATATTTCATATTCAAAACAGATTAATATATACTTTAACCATTAAAACTAAACATTAAACTATTTTTTGGTGGATTGTTATTAGAAAGCATGGAGAAAGTAGTATCCGACAAATACATAATATTATAATTATTTCAATTATAGTGAAAAATTAGATGAATCATATGTTTATAAAATAATTAAATATTACAAATAATTAGCATGGATAATTTAATATTACATGGCTTGTTAGTTGGCAATCATGGAATGTTATAGTTATTTCTATTACTTATTTGAATAAACATATCACAAAATAATATTAAGCCATTATAATAAGTAGTTCAAAGATTCATTAATTATATAAATTATATTTTATTAGAGCAATGGATAAAACTATCCATAACCGTCCAGTATAGTATTTGTTTATAGATAAATTAAATTAAAAACAAAGCAGTCAATTAAAATTAAAATATGCTAATCTATCATAACCATTTTAGTAGATGGTTAGTTACTAATTATACATTAGATGGTTATTTACGAACCATTTCTTTCATGGATTCTTACAAAAAATGCCTTCCTTATAAATACCAAGAAAATCTACTTGAATCTATGTTCCTCCCTATTCTTTTTTTTTTCTGGTGAGAACCTTTCTTCCTAATGCATTTCTTTTGTAGTTTACTATATAATTATTTCTTAGTTTTTATCTTTAGCAATTAATTAGTCATCATATGTTCATACATTTATAATGAAAAAATGTTATGATTTACTTAAGTAATTCATTTTTTATCTAATTGATATATAATCATATTTTAGAAGTTTCGTGTTTATCATATGACTTAATTGCATAATTATATTAAATGACTTATTTTTTTCAACAGGTTTGATCCCACAAATCAGATGGTAAATAATCTTCATATTATCTCCTTTTTTCTATTTTCTTTGTAAATTAATATATTATTATAGTTTCTAAACATTTTGTTTTAAAATTAAGCATGATGGGTTGCCTTAAACAATTTGAATTAAACATTGTTGTTTCAAATTATTATTATGACTTTATTGTGTGTGGCACTTGCTTATTTTTATTGCAATGGGTTTTTTTTCTTTTGTTTAACTGATAGAATAAGGGATTCTATTAACAAACTTTATTTTATCGTTATTTATCTGGAAAATTATTTTTTAATCAAATTTATGGATTTCACCATGAATAAATTAACGTTATTCTATAAGTATGGTTTTAACTAATAGAATAAGGGATCAGTTGGTGCTGTTAAGAAAATTAATTTTCAATTATATTATTTAGATGGATAATTATTTTAAATTCTAAGCCATCCACTTTTTCCTTTATCATAGTAACAATAGTAGATTAATATATCTATGTTAGTTACGCCTACTTTTCTCACCTACTCTCTAATAAATATTGCATTTATCTAACTATGAAATGTATAGTAAACAATCAAAATATAGATAATTAATTAAATAATTGAAAAAACATGTATGTAAAAAAAAATAACGACAATAATATGTATGGATTTTTGCGTGCCTTTAGGTTTTCTTGCTTATTTTTTTCTTTTTTAAGATATATTACTTATGCATGTTCTAATATTATTCCTCTAATTAATTTTTGTTTTAACATATTATCGAGTTATATAAGTAATGGATGAATAGATTAACTAATATGCAATATTAAATTACTTCAGTTATAATGGTGATTTTACTATTACAATTTAGTTATGGCTTTCTATATTCTTCAACTAAAATTTCATTGGTGAACAAGATGCAATTAAAATTAATTAGATAGATAAATAAAAATAACAAGATCGGTATGAATATGAAATTTTGATAAAAAAATTCTATGAGGACTATCTATCTATATATTTATTATTTATCATATATTATTAAAAGGAGAATAGTATTGAAGAAGAGAGTGACATTTGGCACATGGAAGAAATGACACATGTTCATATCCTAATAATTAATATTTGAAATACTTAAATATAATTTTCTTGGAAAATTATTATTGCTACCCTCTTCACTTTTCTCATAACTGCATGCATTGTAGCAGACCTTCCTACAAATCAGACATTAAGTCAATTCTTTAGCTCCAATCTTTGGGCAATTGAAGGTAGATTATTCAATTTTTAATGGTTTTATTTATTTGTTATTTAATTTTTATATGATAGATATATGCTTAATTTTGTCTTAATTAAGATTGGAATAATATATTGTCATGATCAAAAAAATATTTAAATAACTAATTCTATTTGTTTATTTTATTTCTTCAAAGATGCAAACAAATATTATTTGTGATTTTTAGCTAAAACACTATGGGGATTGTTTGAATGGACTCCTGAATCCTACCAATTAATTTTTTATATATAGACATTACTTCCTCTTTTAGAGTTTATATATCATGATATTTTGATAAGTAATTAGTCTCTTGATATTTTCATTTAATTTCCACATTTTTTTCAACAGTAAGTGAAATGATAGTTTTATATCACATATACGGTAGACGAGTTAGTCTTAAACGTAAGAGATTAATTTTGATGGAGTGTTTATAGTGCATGTGGTGGCGGTGACGACAGGTGGTGTGTCACAGTAAGAAACATAGTAGAAAGAGGATATCATTATCTTCTAGACAAAATGTTTCGATAAATAGACATGTTCACATGTTATATTATATATATATATTGTTCTAAAATATATATAGTAAATATATAGTATAAAATATTTTAATAATTTAATGAAGTTTAACTCATATTACTGAATGACATTTTGTGGAACAATATATAAAATAACTATAATGTTAAAATGGTGAATAAGAAAAATAAAACATGGAAGAAGGTAAACCAAGTAGAGATGGCTTGCTACATAAACTACCATTTTCAGAGTGTGTAATATCATTAATATATGTGTCCATGGCTCAACCTTTGCTAAAACTACTCGGTATATATCTTGCGAGATGATTTGAAATTATTCTTTATAAATATATAATTTTGCAATGTATCATTAACGTGATGTTTAAAAATTATATTATAAAAAAATATTCACATATTATGTTTTAGAAATATGATTTCATGTTATAGATAAGGCACTTTCTAATCTAACATACATTTAGGGAAAATTAGTTTATGCCATATAATAATATACATAATAATAATATAAATGTGTTCATAATATAAATACTAAGATGTTGTTTTGTTTGCAATATTATTGGAAAATATATACTATTATTCTATCAAATTTGCTATCATATAAAGATAAAAAATATTCTTACTTTTTGTTTGCTTGAAAATTTAGTTATTTATAGCATAAAGGAGAAATAGGTGTAAAAATTACTAAATTACTACTTTTTTTAGTTAATTTAATAAATATATAGACGTGGCATAATTATTTTAAGGTGGTCTTTGTTATGTCCTAGATGAGTGGTTTAACATAACGGATATAAATTGAAATCCCATTATGTTGTTTAGAAATTAAAATTTTGGATAGTAGGTAACTTTAAATTTAGATGTTGAAATGTTGATAAAGCTTGCTTCTTAGCAATAGGTGGATATTTTTATTCAAAACAATTGAATTTTATCGTCTATCAACAATTATTATCCATTGTGCATATTTTTTATGCACCCAACATAATTAGGTTATTTCTATGTATTATATATATATATGTAAATAGAAGTTGAGTAAATTATTATCTTATATCCATTTTCCATTTTATACTTATCATTTTATTAAGCCATTAAATTTATTATAGTGCGGACTTACACTAGTTTTGGTAACATGCTATCCTTTAATTATAAAGACACGAGTCCTCGTTAGTGTTTTACACGCATGCTATTATTATTTGTTCTGGAATTATAGTAGTTTTTTTTGTAGCTTATGTGAAGGTGAAATTAATGCACAAAAAAAGTTCAAATAATGCGGATCGCATACACGTATTCCTATTTCATTTCATGTCGAGAAAAAGAAATGAAAATATACTATTTTATTACTAAAATATTTTATTACAGAGGATGCCAGGTTATTATCATAACAAATAAAAATAGTAATATGATAATATATATATTTAAAAAAAAATGAAAGAAATGGATATAAGTATTTCAATATTTGAAAGAATGCTCAAACATAAAATGTGTGGATTCAATTTTTTTTCTAAAAATACATTTGAAAAATGTTTGATCAAAATAAATACTCTAATTAACGTTCGTTTGTACTATGTTATATTATTCGAATATTGCAATACTTTGTTGAATCAAACGGTCCATACTAGTTCAAATTTGAATATTGAAGATATTAAAATTATACAAACGCTATTAATAATAAAATTAAATTATCATGTGAATCAATTTTGGAAAATATTCGCGTTATTTACTTATTAATAATTAGGATCAAGAAAAAAGAACGCGGGCCCAAAAAACCAGACCTTCCGTTGCGGGGCCCATCTACGATTAGTCTAATCATAGTAACATGATCTTCACGTGTACCACTCCATCTGATTCGGTGTGCATCCATCAAACGTGCGAACAAAACGAAGAAACTACCAGACGAAGAAAAAAGCGAAAAATAAAAACAAAACGTTTTACCAATAAATAAATAAGTATATATGCAATTCAATATTCTGTATTAATTAGATAATTTATACAGATTTATTCTCCTTGTCCAACAAATTCTACTACGCGAACCCTCGAACCCTTTCCTGCGCCCTTCGGTCGCCATCTCCGTCCTCCCTCCTGCCGTCTTTTTAAATATACCTTGGACAAGAGAGAAAAAAGGGCTTCGTCTCTCCGCCGTCCGATCCGTCGCTCGCTTCCTCATCCTCCGTCCATCTCCTCGTCCCCGTTCCCGTTCCTCCTGCCTTTTTTTTCCTTTATCATACTTCCGTTCTTTTCCTCTTCCCCAAATCCGCTTTGGAGCGGCGGCAGCGGCAGCGGCATCGGCATCAGGAAAAGAAAAAAAAAGAAGACCTCCCTCGCAAGGTTTGTTTGATTCCTCTCTTTATCTCTATTTCTAGATCTGTCATGCGACCCTAAACCAAACCCTAAATGGAGCTATTGTGACAGGTTCCGATTCATATCTATATCGCGTTCGTCGTATGTGATTTTTTTTTTCTGTGTGTTTTGAAGTTGTTTTGTTCGTAGATTACTTCGTTATCGTCCGTGTCTTTGTTTAGTTTTTAATTGTGCTTTTTTTGTCGATATTTTTGTTTTATTAAGATTTAGGCGTTCTGGATGGAGAACGGGGTGGACGCATTGGAAGCGGAGCGCGAGGTGCGGCCCGAATCGGACCTTGAAGTTGATGGGGATAACGGTGATTTGAAGACGTCAATGGATGAGGCGAAGGATTCCGAAGAGAACGATGTGTTCGAGGAGGCAATCGAGCCTCCCACACCCTACGCTGATGCAGGTTCCTACGTGCAGCAGCATGTTGTGGCCACTGTGGTGGGTGGAGTTGAAGTGACAGAGGTGGAGGGTGATGGGGGTTTGGAGGGCCTGGAAGAGGGGAAGTTTGTGGAGTCTCTGGATGTGCAGCTGAACCAGCGGAGCCCAGAAGATAACAATGAGGTTGCTGTGTCTGAGAATTTTAATGAGACCCCAGAACTTCTCATTGATGTTCTGAATCATGGATATGTTGTAACAACTGATCCAAGTGTGTTGGATAAAGACTCTCTGGAGGATGCACAGGATTTTGGAGATGTAGATGTGGTTGTGAAAAGGGATGAGGCAACAGACACTTTGGAGAATGGACAGGGCCTTGCAAAAGTAGGTGCGCAGGTGAAACTGGATGAGGAAACAGGTGGTGTGGAGGATGTGCAGACCTTTGAAGAAGTAAAAATGGTTGCAGTTGCTCAAATTGAGGATATGGATATCAAAGAACTCAATGCATCAGGTTCTGAAAAGCAGTTCGAAGCTCCTGACCAACCAGGGTATGCTATCAATGGTGAGATCAGAAATGAATCTATTTCACCTGAATTAACAGACATGAAAGTAGAACATACTGTTACGGAGGAACTAGGAAGCGTTGCAAATGGTTCTTCTATTCTTCCTATTGATGATAGGGAGTTATCTTCAGGAGAATGCACTGTGGAATCTGGTCATCAGAAAATTGGCACCAAGGACCTTGATGAGGGAAATTCCAATGGTTCAAGGGTAACTTTATCTGATGCTGCTGAAAGCACTCCGATCGTTGAGGTGACTACAAATGATTCTGATGCTATGGATGGAGGTCTTCAACAAGACAGAGGGAACAGAATGGTGGGCAATGTAGTTGATCCTCTTGACCATTCTAAAGAGCTAGAAAGAAGCTTACAGTCTGATCAAAATCCGAGTAAAATGGACAATACACAAATTGAAGCTGGATCTCATGCCTCAAATGGAACTACAAATAACACAAACATGAAGGAATCACAAACCTCCGGTCCCGGTAATAAGGATAAGGTTACAGAAGATGTTCAGAATAAACCTGTTCCACTGGAAAAGTTGGCTGGTAAAAAGTCTATTGGTGATGACAATACAAATCGTCAAAAAGAATTACCATCTACTTCACACATTGAGAATTCCAGAGCACCTGGTTTGCCATCTAGGCCTGCTGGTCTTGGCTCCTCCACTACATTATTGGAGCCTTCTGGACGCTCTCTTCAACAACCCCGGGCCAATGGTTCTGTTTCTGAGAGGTCTTCTCTGCCCTCTGATGAGCCATCAAATGATGATGCAGAGGAAAATAATGAAACACGTGAGAAACTCCAGATGATCCGTGTTAAATTTCTCCGACTTGCTCGTAGGCTTGGCCAAACTCCTCATAATGTAGTGGTTGCACAGGTTCTTTACAGGCTAGGTCTTGCTGAGCAGCTTAGGAGAAACACAAATAGGCCTGGTGTCTTTAGTTATGATCAAGCTAGTGTTATGGCAGAACAGCTAGAGGCCGCTGGACATGAGCCCCTAGATTTTTCTTGCACCATGATGGTCATTGGTAAAACAGGAGTTGGTAAAAGTGCTACTATAAACTCCATCTTTGATGAGGTTCGGCTTCCGACAAATGCCTTTAATCATTCTACAAAGAAAGTCCAGGAGATTGTAGGAACAGTTCAGGGAATCAAGGTTAAGGTTATTGACACACCAGGACTTTCTTCTTCCTCTGCGGATCAGCGGCACAATGAAAAAATTCTCCATTCTGTCAAGAAGTTTATAAATAAGTCTCCTCCAGATATTGTACTTTATTTTGACCGGTTGGATATGCAGAGTAGAGATTATGGGGATATTCCCCTTTTACGAACTATCACAGATATATTTGGGTCATCGATCTGGTTTAATGCTATTGTAGTTCTGACACATGCAGCATCTGCTCCGCCAGATGGCCCAAACGGTAATCCTTTGAGTTATGAGATGTTTGTGACTCAAAGATCTCATGTGGTTCAGCAAGCAATTCGCCAAGCTGCTGGTGATGTGCGGCTAATGAATCCTGTTTCTTTGGTAGAGAATCACTCAGCTTGCAGGATGAATAGAGCTGGACAAAGGGTGTTGCCCAATGGCCAGGTTTGGAAACCACAATTGCTACTGTTGTCTTTTGCTTCCAAGATTTTGGCAGAGGCGAACATGCTTCTAAAGTTGCAGGACAGTCCACCTGGTAAGCCCTTTGGAACTCGTCTAAGAGTTCCACCATTACCTGCCTTTTTGTCATCACTTCTTCAGTCCAAACCCCAGCTCAAGTTAACAGATGAGCAGTTTGATGATGATGATACCTTGGATGGTGATTTGGATGAGACATCTGATTCCGAGGAGGGCTCTGAGTATGACGAATTACCTCCTTTCAAGCCCCTCAGCAAGTCGCAATTAGCAAAACTCAGCAAAGCACAAAAAAGAGCATATTTTGAGGAACTTGAGTACAGAGAAAAGCTCTTCTACAAAAAACAGTTGAAGGAGGAGAAGCTTCGTCGAAAATATCTGAAGAAAATGGCAGAGATGGCTAAGGATCTACCTGATGGCTACGACAATGAGAATCCAGAAGATGAAGGCAGTGGTCCAGCATCAGTTCCAGTGCCGGTGCCAGACTTTGTACTGCCTAATTCCTTTGATTCTGACTATCCTAGTCATCGCTATCGATTTCTAGATTCTTCGAGTCGATGGATCGTTAGGCCTGTGTTAGATTCTCAAGGCTGGGATCATGATATTGGTTATGAAGGTCTTAATGTTGAAAGATTATTTGTTGTTAAAGATAAGGTCCCAATATCAGTTTCTGGTCAATTCACGAAGGATAAGAAAGAATGCAATCTTCAAATGGAGGTTGCAAGTTCGATCAAGCATAGTGAAAGAAAAGCAACTTCATTAGGCTTGGATTTGCAGACTGTCGGTAAAGATATGGCATACACATTGCGGGGCGAAACAAGGTTTAAGAATTTCAGACGAAACAACACAGCTGCTGGAGTTTCGGTTACTTTTCTTGCTGATTCAATGTCAGCAGGTCTAAAGATTGAAGATAAATTGACAATTGGGAAGAGATTCAAAATCCTTATGAGTGGGGGTGCAATGACTGGTAGAGGTGATGTGGCTTATGGAGGTCGTCTGGAGGTAACTTTAAAGGACAAAGATTATCCCATAGGAAGATATCTGTCCACTCTTGCTTTATCTGTCATGGATTGGCATGGAGACCTGGCACTTGGCTGCAATGTGCAATCCCAGATTCCTGTGGGAAGAGGAACTAATATAATTGGTCATGCAAACTTGAGCAACAAGGGTACTGCTCAAGTTGGTATCCGTTTGAATAGCTCAGAACATCTTCAGATAGCATTCCTTGTACTTGTGCCCATACTCAGAAATGTCAACAGAATGCTATTTGGTTCTCAGTCAATATAAAACAAGTTGCTGTTTAACTCGAGAATCGACTGAGTCAACTTGCGCCAAACTTTCTTGTTCTCGGTGAGTAAACCATGGTTCATTGTTGCAAGTTTTTGTTGTGTTCATGACAACATAGTCTTTTTTATAATTTCAATGCTTTGCTAGATTACCTAGAAGTTTTACATGCATCATGGAATAAGAATTATTTTTCTTTCGTAGTTTTGCAAGTTTTCTTATTTTCCAATAACTTTGATAGTTTTCGTTAGAGAGAAATTTGATAGTTTATAAACAGTAACTTGTGAAAATTTATTCCATGTCATCCAGTTTTTAGCCACTTTCTTATTCTTCTATTTTTCTCATGGCTCAATATATATCTGCCATAATGATGGCCTTCCTATTCTAATGAAGGCTTCTTTTGTTTTGAACTCCTAAAGAAAATAAACTATTAGGGAAGTAAATTCAATGGAATTATTCTATCTTCATGTTTTTGCTATATGACATGAGGATGTGAAGAAAATAGTCATGGAAATGTTAAAAAGAGACTGTTTGAGGAAAATGAATTTCCGTTGGGAAAAGAAAGGTTCATTTTCCCAAATTTTACTCTTTTTCCTGTCAATAGGATATTGTTTCTTGTTGACTAGCTCCATTTGGATTATCAAAGAGTAAAAATGATGAAATAGTTAAAATGTTCATGACATGTGTGTTCTGTCCCAAATATTTGACATCAGAAAGTTGAAACTTCACTGATGTGCTTACTACTCTATTGTTGGATCATGAATACACTCACTGGTTTTCCTCCCATTTCAATTTCATTATCTTTGAAACATTGATTACTCTTGACATTTTGGAAGAACTTGAATTCAGCAAAGGAAATGATGAGTTTGGATCCAAGCCTTCTCTGATAAAATCTTTTAGAATTTGCAATTTTGTTAAAGATATAATCAAATGCTTCATAGTTTTTGTTATGTGATTTTTATCTGTCTTATTCATTGCTATTTCTTTATAGAATCCATATTTAAACCCCCTCTTATGCCATGCATACCCCATTTTCATGGACCTTATGTCCACCACTTTCTATCTCTACATCTTGTATAGGAGGTGTTAGGGAAAGAAGTGAAGTTTCACAAGGTTAGATGGGTTTAGGAGAAGTAGGAAAGAATAACTGCAATGGAACTAAGTGGTGGTGCAGTCCTTTAAGTACTGATTTTGCCTTTCCCGAAGAAGATCCTGATCCATATCCATAGGAGTTTTACATCAGAGACAAATCCAAGCATCACAGAGTATTATCTCTATCACTATCTAGCCTATATTGCAGATGTAGGATGTTGAAGAATAAAATATAAATGAAATTAGAATTAAAGGAGGAAATTAGCCAAAGGTAAAAGAAGATTGTGCAGTGAGAAAGGAAATAATGTGAAGAAAAAAAAAACAGGTGGCTCGAATATTTTTACAAAAATGTATGGATCTCATGGTTTATTCTGTATAAAAGGTTTCAATTTACAAAAAAAAAAATTAGGCCTTTTATAATTTTGATCTTGCAGAGAATTCTAGAAACAAGAATCTTCTACAGGTATATTTTTACTAAAATATACTAGATACTTATTCTGGTTAAGTAAAGCTCAATTATCTGCTATAAATCTAAATTTTAGCAGATATTTAAATGTAGAGAATCAATTGGTTATGTAATTCTATTGCACGTCGATTTGCAAAAAAAAACTTTCATACCAAAAGAGCAAAAGAATATATAGATTAATTAATCCGAAGATTTGAAAAGTTGCCAACAGTATCAACCAAGATAGAAACCCTCCATGCTTCATCAACAGAACTCTCAATGAAAAATAATCTATTGTCAGCATATTGAAACAAAGGTATGAAGGCTATTTGGTCACAAAGAAGTGTTTGCATTTTTCAAGGGAGCTGATACCATGTAACATATATAATATCAAGGGCTTGAGCTTTGTATCAGGCATGGAGAGTCACTAGATACAGCATAACAGATCTTTATAGACCGTGTAATAATTTATATATAGAAATAATTATGGATGACTGTATAATTGACGGTCATGTATTTCTTAAAAAAAACCTCAATCTTTTGCTGGAAAAAAAAGTAAACCTCAATTATTCCGCCTTCTAAAAAAAAAGCTCAATTATTCCGCCTCTTGTATAAATGTAAAGATGGAATCCTGTATGGCTGTGTCAATAATCAATATACTTAGTTGCTTACTTCTTTCATAAATGTATTTTTTTTTATGAAAATGAAGGTTATTTGTTCATTCATGAAAAAGGTATATTGAGTAGTGACAAAAGATTCCACATTTATTTTGGATCACTTAACAAGGAAGGTAGGGCTTTTGGGGTCAGCTCGTTAAATTTTCAAATGCATGAAATTTCCACTAAGCTTCTGAAGTTTGATGCATTTCACATGCCAAGAAATCCTTTTGGATCCCAGAAAAACGTGGTTTAGAAAGCGAAGATTAAAAAATCGTGCTATAATTGGGGCTTTTTTTAGAGGAATAATTGGGGCTTTGAACCCTGTACATGGTAGAGGAATTTGGATATTGATCTTTGCTTAGTCCAATGGTTATGTCCTGTGGAATATTTACTTTAGAGTTATCTTATATCTGAAAATTGATGCCGTGAAACATCTTCTAGAACTCGGTTGCAACTGAATATAGTTTTATTTTTTGAGAGAACAAAATATAGTTGATATCTAGAGTGACTACCTATGAGCGTGCTTTAGGTATAGGATATCTTTTTCAACTTTTGGTTCTCACTTTTTTAAAAGGGATTACGAAGTCATAGAGATGTTATTTAGTTCTACAATTGTTTTTTTCTTTGATATCTTTATAAATTCTCTTGCATGCATCCTTTGTTACTTTCAATAATGTGTCTTTCGATTCTATGTTATAATTGCAGATGTTTCATGGTGGCTGATCTCTTTTATATGAAGAATTCTTGTTGGATGTAAATTTTGTTCGAGGGATTTGTGGTTCCATGTATGTGTCTTCACCCATGCTTTTGAGGCACACTACGCCAGGTGTTGCAGAAAATCTTTCTGGCCCATGACATGTTCTTGATGCTGAAAAGGTTGGATAAGCAACCGGAAGAGGGATATCAATAAAGCAAGTGAAAGCATTTATTCCATCTTGAACTGAGAACAAATGAAGAGCAGACTTTCATTAGCGTTTCTCAGTGGAAGGATCATCGCTTAGTATAGCGAGAAATGATATGAACGCATCTAAATTGCAATCAAATAATTTATTGGGAATGCATCTTTGCTGTTCTTTCGGTTTAGCATTATAGGGTTGGTGCTCTAGCTTTCAGGTCCTTTTTCGGACTTAATGAGCCCTTTGCGAGTGACTATTTTGCCATGAAAGGCGCAGAATTTTCAACAAACATTTGGCTAGTTGTTAATATACTACAGCTGAACAATAGTCCAAAATTTCCTTATTGTATTTTTTTTGTGTGTTATTTTTTTTCAAATGCAACCATGAACTTATGCATCGTGCTGTGAAAGAAGGGGTGCTTTCCAGTAGCAGGAGAAAACAAGTGATGTTTTATATTATTATTCTCATTGCTGTTCATATGTATAGAACTAACTTTGTCCATTTGGGATTGGACATAGTATCAAACATCTTTTAGAAACACATACTCCTCCGAGGGATTAAACATCCAGGGAGCAATGACCCATTACGACCAAACGAATGGGCACAAGTACCTTACACATGTTCAAACGAATGGGTACAAGTACCTTACACATGAAAACATGGACATAAAATACGTGTTCCAACTATGTCATGCAGGTTGATCTCCTAATCCCCTTGGTAAAGGGATCAGGTACTCGACCAAAAACACTGGTCGAACTCCTACAAGATCGTAGATGTCACCCGCCAACTCCACCACAGACTCTTTTCTACCACCCCAAAAAGATTGCACCTGCCTCTCCCTCCATATATTTCCCCAAGGCCATGCACAAGCGTCAGAGAAGTCACAAGAAGCTTGCTAAATAGTAACAGTAGTTCAGCAGCTTACGAGCTACCGAGAAGCCAATGGAGGTCCAGTTCCAGCGCTCCCTCCTGTGCCTCTCCCTGTCTTTCTTCCTCCTCTTCTCACATCTGGCACGAGCAGACGTCGCTGCCCTGCCCGGCACCATCGAGAGGACCGCCAAGCAAATGATCCTCGCGGCCGTCCCACCGGACGCTCAGGACAAAACCGCCCCGTTCCTCACCTCCCCCTCTGGCAAGTACACGGCCTACCTCGTGCGCACGGGCACCGCCCCGGGAGCCGGGGGGTTCGGGAACGACTTCTGCTTCATTCAGGTGCAGGACACGAGCTCCGGGGAGAGCATGTGGGAGTCGGAGTGCGGCCCCGTGAGCACCGCCAACACCTGCTCCCTCGCGTTCACGACGAACGGTCTCGAGGTCTACGACGGCAGCAAGCAGGTGTGGGACACAGGGGCGCAGTCGGCCGACAACGGCTTCCTGGAGAGGGTCGAGCTCGTGGACCAAGGCGACATGAGGATACGAGACAAGAACGGGGAGCTGGCGTGGAAGGCCACCGACGATCCGCGCGCGAACCAGGGATGCGGGCTGCCCGGATCGCCGGGGCTCGCTGCTGCCTTGCCCCCGTTCTCTGGTCCCATCGGCGGCGACAGCGGGAACCTTGTCTTCGGGCAGCCTGCCCAAAGTGGCGAGCACCAGCACCCAATCGGAGCGTACAACCAGCAGCAGGAGCATCCAGGGAATGGACTGAGCAGCCAGCCGCTGGTGGATAACAGTCCATACGACAGCGGGTGCACGAGAGAGACGATGCATCGGATTGGATTTGCTGCTGCCGCTGCTGCTTTCCTCCTGGCTTTGCATTCTTATTAATCTTTTTTATTTTATTTTATTTTTCCTTCTCAAAGGTTCGTGTCCGAGTGTTTTAATTCACGGGTGAAAGCGGATGTTGTTGATCGAAATCTTTCATTTTTCAATGGAGTGGTGTGTTATTAAATTCTGCATGTTTTGACGAAGTCTGTAATATTTAAGCAATTAATCACGTGTTCTTTATTTTCGGTGAAATTGTAATTGTTCACGTATTTTTTTAAGGGAGTTGAGGACCTCCAATTGTGGCATTTTTAGGGGGTGAATTTGTTAAAAAGAGAATAACTATTAGAGTTTGATTACAATTTTTATTGGGATTTAAATTTTGAACTCGATTTATCGCTTATTGTTTAGACTCTGTTTTCCTCTCGGAGAACGGGAAGATGTAATGCACTTTATGCATTACACTCCGCGCAGTCCAAATAAACGGTCAAGATGCGTCTATGCCCAAGTACGTGTTCAGGCTACTTGCTCTTCAACCAAGTTGATTAGGATTGTGTCTTCGTTCATGAACTGTCAGTAGTTCCGAATTAATTCAGTCTCGAACTTGGTATGACCGGAAGTTGGTTCAAGTGGATAGCTACTCGCTTATGCAAAAATTTGGAATTCCAACTTTTTTAACACAAAAAAATTTAGTTAGAACGTTCATAACGACACCAAACTAGTCGAATTTAACGATCGACCTAGATTCTAACTTATGAAATAGTGCAGATTAAAAATAATACACCAATTCAAATCTCGAATTAATTGGATGATAAAATTTTATACACGGAAGACACATAAACCCGATCATAATTTTCGAGAATATACCCAAATCTAAAATACATACACATCAGATCCGGTCGATTCTAAAAAACTCGGCTTATTTGGAGCTGGGATTGAATTTAGGTTCAAAAATCATGGATTTATTCTCAGCCCCAATATTTAATATTATAATATATATCATAAAATAATAAGTATGTATTATTTATACGTCATAGTATAATATTTTTTTGAAATAAATACATATTAAATGATCTTATCAATAATAAAAAAATAAAATAAGAAGTAATTATAATTAATATATTTATAATTTTTAAAATATTTTTATATAAAAGTTATATTAAACCGAGACAATCATTTAATTTTCGATTAATTTGAATTGAGTGATGAACCTTACCGATAGAGGCTGGGTACAAATTTTAGAAATTCGATCAAAATTTGGGTCACCAGGACGAGGATGATCCATCCCAGAACCCAAGTTCTGCTCACCCCTAATGCCAAGACAATTCAATTGAGTTGGATTTCGAATGATCTTCTTCGAAACCTCACCAAGTTCAATATGAAGAATATTGCTGCTGCATGTATTAAACAATGAACGCTACCAAATGAGCATAATGGATGATCTGTGACGAAATCACGCCTACAAAACTGGCCAGACAACAACACATTTAAAAGTTCAAGAAATCGTTCCTACATAGGAATCAGATAAAACAAAATGGAATATTGCAACAAAGATAAAATTTACAAACCAACAATGATATATTATTGAAGATATACCCCAACATTATATGAACATATGATAATGTTGCCATAATAAGTTTCGGCTATGACGTCGTCAACCTCGTCTGCCCACTCACTTAGGAGTTAGGGGTTCAGGTACTCTTACGGCATATGCACGCACGCAACTGTGCCAATAAGTAGTATACATGATTCAGCACCCTCCGCCAAATCCATCACCAGATTTTGTATGTCTTGCAACCACCCCGCCATCGATCCGAATCCTTTATATGCGCATCCACTTCGTCTCGTGGAAGGTCACAATTCGCAGGATTCGAACGAACAGGTAAGCGAAGAAGCCAATGGAGCTCATCATTTCCATCCTCGTGTGCCTGTCCATCATGTCTTCCTTCGTGTTCATCTCGTATCCCGCAGCACGAGCGGACGTTGCCGCTGCCGCTGCCGCTTTGCCCGGCACCATCGAGAGGACCACCAAGCAAATGATCCTCGCGACCGTCCCTCCCGATGCGCAGGAGAACGCGGTCCCGTTCCTCACCTCCCCTTCGGGCAAGTACACGGCCTACCTCATGCGCACAGGCACCGCCCCGGGCGCCGGCGGGTTCGGGAACGACTTCTGCTTCATGCAGGTGCGGGACACGAGCTCCGGGCAGAGCACGTGGGAGTCGGAGTGCGGCCCCGTGAGCACCGTCAACACCTGCTCCCTCGTGTTCACGACGAACGGCCTCGAGGTCTACGACGGCAGCAATCAGGTGTGGGACACCGGGGCGCAGTCCGCCGACGACGGCTTCCTGGAGCGGGTCGAGCTCGTGGACCAAGGCGACATGAGGATCCGGGACAAGAGCGGGGAGCTGGCGTGGAAGGCCTCCGACGACCCGCGCGCGAACCAGGGGTGCGGGCTCCCCGGCTCGCCGGGTCTCGCTCCTGTCTTGCCTCCGTTCGCCGCTCCTATCGGCGGGAATGATGGGAACCTTCCTTTCGGGCAGCCTGCGCAGGGAGGAGGACATCAGAACCTCGACGGAGCATACAACAACCTGCCGAGTGATCAGGAGCATCCAGGGAGCGGAGCGAGCCAGAGCTTTGGGTTGAACGGCAACGGCCCTTATTACAGCGGGTGCTCGAGAGAAGCGATACATTGGATGGGAGTCGCAGTTGCTCTCTTCGTTGCCCTGTTCTGTTGTTGATCTGATCCCTCTTCTTCCCGCTCGTGTGCTGCTCGTTTAATGTTTTATATATTTCTTTTCCTTTTCCTGTTGGTTTGATGTTAATTATAGTTAGTATGCTCGTTCTTGGCTTCTTGGCTTATATATTGTTTTCATGTATGTAATATAATTGTTCATGTATTTTGTAACCGAAAAAAAAAATTGTTCATGTATTTGCCTTGGAGTTGTCAATGTATAAATTTCTTTATCACTAAACATAATATAGTGTATGATATATATATTATATCACAACATGTTCATTTTTAGACAAAAATATCACTTAAGTTTGGGTGGCAGATCTGGGTGGTGGGCTGGCTGAGATTCATAGTTTCAAACCTTGAAACTATTAATTTTATCAAGATTTATCTCTTCCTTTTCATCGGGATATTAAAGTAATCATATTGTAATAATATTATAAAGTGATGATTAAAAAAGATATTTATTCTAAAAAAATTACAGCATTATAAAATTCAGCCAGCAGTTCAATTTCTTCATCATCCAAACATTTTTTTTGAAAAATAACTTTCGAACCTTCTCCTCTGGTCATCATATATTCTATGTATTGGTATTCTTTTTTTTTTTATCTCCTCCATTTTTTCCTTTGTTGTCTTTTCCGGCAATACTTTTTGTAATAGTAATATAATGATGATTACTTTGTTAACAATTTAAGTTCTTAAAATGGAATAAGTTAAGCGGGTCGAGAGCCTAGAGGGATCTTGAAGTCAAACATACTTAGGACAAATCAAACCCACTCTTCCCTTTTGTCATTTGCTTCATTTGCTCGAGAGCAATAAAAAAACACTCATGCCTTTGTGAGAAATTGGTTAATGATATTATATATATATATATATATATATATATATATATATGTGTATATGTATATTATGATTCATGAATTTGAACTGATTATTTGGGACAGGTGATCCCTAAAATTATATGGATCTCAGTAGTCAGTATTCCCTCAATAATTTCTTAAGCGTGCACTTCCAATAATCCTCACGACGAAATGTCCTTTTTAAATAGTGGAGGGTATTTTATACGATGGTTCACTTCAAAGTAAACGTTGCCTATATTTGTACTATCAATCAATGGTCTAAACTAATCAATGTTGAATCTCAAGTATTTGATGGATGATGGTCCACGTAATGATGCTGAAGTCATTCGAGGTACGCTTCTCATAATCAAATTATTCATTATTATTTTATTCGATTATGAAGTCACTCATTCTTTTATATCAAAAGAGTGTGCCATAACTTTGGAGTTAGCTGCTATGAACTTAGATTACATAATGACAATCCTTACTCCACAAGGAACACAACGAACTACTAGATATCTACCTGATGTATCAGTAGAAATCGACAGAAAGAACTTTCTTGCTAACTTGATCATAATACATATGAGGGATTATGATGTTATATTAGGCATGGATTGACTGACTCGCCATGATGCTTCAATCTTGTGCAAACAAAAGGTTGTTATAGGAGCACACGATAAAGAAAGAGTCAAGGTCGAGGTATACATCGGAAGGAATTGAAGATCATGGTATCTGTTATCAAGGCTCACAAGCTTCTTAAATAAAGATGTAGAGGATTTCTGACTAACGTGATCAAGATCGAAGTACCTGTCAAGACCCCGCAAGACATAGAAATTGTGAGAGAATTTTTTTATGTATTCCCAGAAGTTGTTAGCGATTTATCGCCTAAGAGAGATATTGACTTTCACATCGAATTGGTACCTGGTACAGTTCCAATCTCTAAAGCTCCATACCGCATGGCCCCAACGAAAATGAAAGAGCTAAAGATTCAAATTCAGGAGTTATGGAATAAGGGCTTCATCAGACCCAGCGTCTCACCATGAGGCGCTCCTGTCCTCTGTGAAGAAAAAGGATGGCTCAATGAGACTCTACATAGATTACCGGGTGTTCAATAAGGTCACGATAAAGAACAAGTATCCTCTATCTCGCATTGGACTTATTCGATCAACTCTCCAATGTAAAGATTTTCTCTAAGATTGATCTGCGGAGCGGGAATCGCTAGCTCTGAGTAGAAGGAGAGGATATCCCGAAGACGGCTTTTAGATCGCGGTACGGACATTATGAGTTTCTAGCTATGCCGTTTGGATTAACTAATGCTCCAGCAGCGTTCATGGACCTCATGAATCGGACTTTCAACGAACACCTTGACAAGTTCGTAATTGTCTTTGTCGATGATATTTTCATCTACTCGTCAAGCGTGGAACAATACAAGGCACATTTGAGGATTGTTTTAGAAACTTTGTGAGAGAAGAAACTATATGTAAAGTTTTCAAAATGTGAATTCTGGATGAAAGAAATGATGTTCCTTGGTCACATTTTCTCCAAGAATGGAATTTCAGTGGACCCGACCAACGCTAAAGCAGTGTCAAACTGGACATAACCGAAGAATGTCTCCGAGATCAGAAGTTTTCTCGGCTTGATGGGATATTACATACGTTTCATTAAAGATTTTTCTAGATTGGCACTGTCGTTAACCAAGCTCACAAGAAAAGGAGAAAAAACCGTTTGGTCCATGAACTGCGAAGAAAGCTTCCAGGAATTGAAGAACCGACTAACATCCGCATCCATACTCACCTTACCATCAGGCAGTGGTGGGTATGTGATTTACAATGATGCTAACGGCACATGACTGTGATGTGTTTTGATGCAGCATGAAAAGATGGTAGCCTATGCATCTAGATAACTGAAGAAACATGAGATCAATTATCCTACTCACAACATCGAGCTGGCTACAGTAGTCTTTGCTCTCAAGCTTTGACGCCATTATTTATACGAAGAATAGTTTGTGGTCTACACGGATCATAAGAGCTTGAAGTACGTGTTCACGTAGAGAGACCTCAATATGCGCCAAAGACGATGGATGGAGTTTCCGAAGGACTATGAATTTATCATCAACTATCATCCTGTTAAGGCATACTCAGTAGCCAATGCTCTCAGTCGGAAATGAAAAGGTTTGGTCGCTTTCATGCGCCTCCGACAGCTTGAAATAATGGAGGAACTCTTCAAATGGACTCCGAAGGTAAGGCCTAATGGTTTGCTCATGATGATGCAGAGAATCGAGCCCGACTTTATCGGGAGGATCATTACGGCATAAGTCGAAGACTCTGACTACCGTCCAATGATGATAAAACAAGCCTGGAAGTAAAAGATTTCATAGTCTCCTCGAATGGTGGCATTCGGTATCGCGATCGGTTGTGGATACCCAACAGCTCAACAATACAGAGGGAAGTCTTGAACGAATGCCACAAATCAGAGTTCGCTATCCATTTTGGGAGTACAAAGATGTACAAAGAAGTTTCTAGTGGCCTGATATGAAGAAGGCAATCGTAGAGTATGTCTCCAGACATATAGTCCGTCAGCAAGTTAAAGTGGAGCACCAGAAACCTCAAGACACGTTGAAGAGCCTCGGGATTCCTAGTGTAAATGGGAGGAGATAGCTATGAACTTCATCACAGGCCTCCCACAAGCTCAAAAGGGACACGATGCTATCTAGGTAGTAGTGGACCGACTCACTAAATCGATCCACTTCTTACCCATCAAGATAAAGCAGTCACTTGAAAGTTTAATGGACCTATATGTGCAGGAGATCGTCATACTCTATGGAATACCACCAGTCATTATGTCAGATAGGGATCCCAGATTCACCGCAAAGTTTTGGAAGAGTCTACAAAATAATTTCGAAACAAGACTTCGCTATAGCACAGCATTTCATCCGCAAACTGATGGCCAATCAAAGAGGACGATCCAGACGCTTGAAGATATGCTTCGAGCTTGTGCCTTGGACTGTCATGGTAACTAGGACAATCACCTTCATCTCATTGAAATCTTCTACAACAACAACTACCATGCAAGCATAGAGGTGTCTCCATTTGAAGCTTTATATGACCGACCATACTGCTCACCAGCATGTTGGGGAGAAGTGGGTGAAAGAAAGATATTGAGTGCAGAACTCCGCAAGCAGACCCAAAATATACAAATCGGATTGAATTGATAAAGAAAGGAATGAAGTCAGCCCAGGATCGGCAGAAACCTTATGCGAACAAAGGAGACGAGAGCACACATTCAAGACCGGTGAACAAGTCCTACTCAAAGTCACACCGACTAAAGGCGTAATGAGATTTAGCAAGAAAGGAAAGATGAGCCCAAGGTATGTGGGTCCGTTTGAAATTCTGGATATGGTCGGAGATTCAGCATGCAGGTTGGCGTTACCCCCCATGTACGCCAGAGTGCACAACGTCTTTCATATTCACTGCTCCAAAAATACTAACACGACTATGTCAATGTGATCCAAATTAAGGAATCAGACCTCAAGGAGGACTTAACATATGAGGAGGAACCCACAAAGATATTGAAATATCAGGAAGTTTAGAGAGGAAAGAAAAAAGTGGCATTGGTCAAAGTAGTATGGAAGCACCATTAGGAAAAAGAAGCAACCTGAGAAATAGAGTTAGAAATGCGCGAAAAGTTTTTCAGACTATTCGGTAAGCCCTAACCTTGATTTAAATTCAATAACGAATTTCCTTTTAAGTGGGTAGTGATGTAACAACCAGCCTGAACAACCACTTAAGGAATTCAAAAATTGAATTCAAATCCGAATTTGAAAAAATGAAACAGATCAAAAATCGAGGGGGAGTAACCTCCTCCACCGATTTTCTCTCCCCCACGACTTCATTCCAAGAGAGAGGGGGCAACAGAGGCTATAAGGGGGAGTGAAGAGGACTCCCGCACTCCCTTTGGACTCCCCCTCAGTCGTCGCAACTCCACTCTCTCTCTCCTTTGCATTTTCTTCTTCCTCTCCGACGAACGATGAATGGGCTATCGACGAATCGCGCGTACAGGGGAAGAGGTGATTTGACGGACGACCGGCTCGTGGTTGTGTTCCATCGACGCGCTCAGAGGACGTTGCACCCTGTCCAATGATCGGGATTGATCAGCATCGGAGAAGACGACCGTGAATTCATCGGCAAATAGAAAACTTTTGTAAAAAGGTACCATAGAACTTTAAATCCCTTAGGTGATAAAATGTTGATCAATTGTTGTCTATTAGGATTCCATCGTGACCTACCGACCCTTAGCAACACTTTTCATATTGTAATCATTGAGATCCAATGGTCGAAAGTCGACCAGAAATGAAAAGGATGACCGACGCTCTATTTCAATCGCGAAAATCGATCCACCGATTTCGCAAGAACGGTCCACTGATCTGCATAGATTAAATGTCGGCCTATGATTGGTCAATTGATTTGACATAATCGATCGACCGATCCAGCGTGAATCGCCGAGGCCATTCACATGAGATCGATCGTCCGATTCTAGTGGAATGGTCAACCATCGCGACGTCCCGACGCATAGCGACCTGCCGACCGATCCAAAGCGAACGGTTGACATGTCGAACAGGAACGGTCGACCGGTGCAACAATAAGGCAGACTATTCAGCAGGAACGGTCGATCGGTCTAACAGGAATGGTCGACCGATCCAGAGGAGGGATTTTGGATCCCGATATAAAAGACGAAAGTACCCATGTGGCCTTAACGCTCGTAGTTGGGCCCAAACCTTGATTGGCCCACATGAGGTCATGTCCAATATGGTAAAGCATGTAACATGCCTTTCTCCCACTGAAAGGGGATCTGACTTTACCCCTTTTCTGAACCTTGATTCCAAACTCCACATATGATAAAGAAGATAAGTAAAGTAAAGATGAAATAACAGGATAGCTATTTGCTGCCTAGAGTAAAGAGCAGAGATCAAAGTATGGTATATAGAGGGGCAGGTAGCTGCATTGAGAAGACAGTGCACTGGATCACAAGCCCTCTCCCACCTGTGTTCTGAATAAGGATGATGTATTGACACACTCTTTCTCCACGGGGACAATATATGAATTACGAGGTATAGTGCCAGAGGGACAGGTAGCTCAGCTGAAGAGATAGTGAATCTACGGGTCTGCAACGACTACTGTTCTTGGGGTACATGTCCTCTCCCACCTGTATTTCGAAAAGGGTATGCCTTAGCATACACCTTCCCATTTATGGGTATCTGGCTACACATATACATATAGGCACTTCTAACTTCCCAACCTAATGAAGTCGAACTCGCATAGGATAACAAACTTTAAGAACCTCATAGTAATGTAAAAAATGTAGTTCTACATAGAGCAAAACAAAGCATGGTAATGTATACCAAAGAAAAGTACAGAACAAAGTAATGTATAACAGAGTAATATACAAAACATGGTATTGTTAAAGTAAGGAACAAAGCATAGATATTGTTCATAGCCTACTGTGATCAAGGTATTGAGGTCAGTTATTAAAGCATGAGACCATTGATTAAAAGCAAGGACTCTATTTATTTCCATTGTCATTATGATTTGATTCTCATTTTATCGTTTATGCTTCTACGTGTACTTGACATTTTGCTCACAGGTATTCCATGCCCCTATATTGGGATTTTGCAGGTGAGCATCCTGCTTGAGGAGGAGATGGAGGGCGCAAAGCTAAGGACGGTTGCACATGACTTGTCAAACCCAAAAACTTTTTGCTCTTTTATTTCATTATTCGAATTATTGGTATATGTATTTGAAGAATATTATGATCCTCTATTTCAATGTCGCACTTCTTCTAATCTGCTGTAGGGATTTTGCGATGCAGATTGGACTGCCTGTCTTCACACCAGAAAGTCTATCACTGATTTTTGTATTCAACTTGGTACAACTCTTGTCTCTTGGAAGTCCAAAAAGCAAGCCACAGTGTCTCGTTCCTCCGCTGAATCAGAGTATGGTAGCCTTGCTACGGTAGTTGCTGATATCATATGATTACAACAAGTTTTTGCCGAATTAGGCATTCATGTTGACATTCCGATTCTGTTGATTGTGATACTCATATTGCTAACATTTCTATTTTTTACGAACGGATCAAGCATATTATGTTGATTGTCACTTTGTTCGTGCTCATATTCTTGCTGGTTTGATTCGTCCTTATCATATTTCTTCTTCTGAGCAATCGACGGATATTTTCACTAAGACTATGGGCAGCAAGCAACATGATTACTTTATATCCAAACTTGGCATGTTATCTCTTCACCATGCCTAGTTTGTGGGGGGTGTGTTGTGCACTCTGACCTGTGTTATGCATTCTGATCTGATTTGTTTGTCATGTGCTTTTCATGTGTATTGTATTTCTGTTTTATTCGGTATACTATAGCATACATACTATAGTATACTTACGACTAATGTACACATGAACGACTTCATATATAAATGAAAATGCTATGTCTCCTCGGTGCATTGAGACATTTTTCGACCAACTCCCTTCCATCTCAAACCTTATCAGTGGTGTTGTCAGGGCCGGTCGGACCGGTCCGACCGTTGACCGGCCACTATTGCGGCCCATTTGAAGTCCAAAAATTGGACTTCAATTTGAATAGGATTGTACCGGGTTGAACCGGTCAAAATAGGTAAGAACCGGCCAAAATCGGGTTGAACCCCGTTTCAACCCGGTTTTTTGGTTTAACCAAAATTTTTTATTAAAATTTCTTTTACTAAGAGATAAAGTGATAAAAATTATTATTATAAATTTGGAAAATATCCAAAAATAAACTTTTTTCAAAAACATTCATATTGGCCCATTAGTCTCCTCCTTCATTTATAGTTATTCATTTACTCTCACTTTGCTACTACTATCAATGTGAGACTATTTTTATACACTCACTTGTTTCTTTTCCCTTCAATTAGTCTTGAATTTATTAAACTTTGAGCTTTAACTTATGAATTATGATTTTATTTATTTTTTTAATATCATAAATTTATATTATAATATAAATTAATTATATATTTATTATATTAATATAATATTTATCATATTAGTTATGAATGAATGGTGCAAACTATAATATGCTTAGTATAATATAATAATATATATACATAAGTTTAAATTCCTTTAATTTAGTATGTAATAACTCAAATTAAATAGTTAACTACTAATTATACTATATAGTTCTTTATAAAATATATAATATTGTCATAATATTTTGAAGAAAAATACGTATTTGTTGCTTCTAACATAAAAAAATAAAGATATGAAATACAAAAAGAATTACCCAATAGAAAATTTGCATATAATAATCAAATTCAATGATTTTAATTTGTTAAGTGTACAATAATTTTAATATCAAATCTTAAAATTAATTATACATTTATGAGTGTTATTTTTTTGTATAATTATATTTTGGCATCATATATATATTTATATAATCAAAATATTATAACTTGATTTAGTATATCATAATAAATATAATATTTTATTATTATCCGGTCCGACCGATCGATTAATCGGACATTTTTTCGGGTCGTTGCCCGATCCGATTGTAATAACATTGACCCTAGCGAAGCCCGACGAGTGATGAGGGTAAGGCTAACTCCACTACATCCTTCCTAAATACTATCTCATCGATCCACGCCACAATCTTAAAAGGGTGCAGCGGCAGCGCGGTTCTGAGCTGTGCAAAAATACCTCTCACTCGGGCAAGCAAACGACGCCGCGCACCTCGTTCAGGTGGAAGAAAAAGCTACAGAATTTCACTTATTAAAGACGCAAAAGATTGACCTCATGTCGACCACCGGACAACAAATCCACCAAGGCGTCCAAGAGCACTCGACGCTGATATGGTCGTAAAATTAACCCTTCCCCATGAACATTAATAGTTAATACTCAAGCGTGGCACTTGTAACGTCCGTCCGAACGATGCACGCGCATGGCACGCAGATGCTTGTCACATTATAAAAAGAAAGCCACAAAGCTTCTCTCTCGACTACGATGTGCGAGCGAGTGTCCCGGGGGCTTCTCCTTGGGACACGTCGAGTTATCTTACCATGTATTTTCCTTTTCAACCCACTTTTGTACTTAGTTTATTTTCTAAGTATGGTGGTGGCAGTTTTGTAATTTGCACTCCAAAAAAGTGCACCCCCGGAGATGGTTCTCCACATCACACGTCGCAATTCTACCATCCAAAATGGTGGTAGAGTAGGGGAGACCCGCTAGTGCTCCCCCGAAGCATTATAATCATTCATATTTACTCAACAAAGATTTCAAGCTTTCCTAAATCTAGCATCGTGCCTCAAGCGTGGGGTAGCAACCCACAAAAGAGCATCCCAAAGTGTCCCAAGCGATCGAGCGTTACGCCGAGATGCACAAACGCATCCACCGAAGAAGCGTCCGCTCGGGACCGTGCATCCCAAAAGTTCTGGCATACAAAAAGTGGCAAAAGCAAGCTTTTCACAAAGCGCTCAAAAGAGCTTGCCTAGACGTTGGACATGTCTAGGCGCTGCACGGGTCGGTCGAGCGAAAAATGACCCCGTGAAAAGTTGGTATCAGAGCAGAGTTTCTGGGACTGCTCCAAGTTGGCGTTCGGCGATCAAGGAGGAATGACGTCGAACTCGGAGATGACGAATGAACCCGTCGCACCGGAGAAGAGCCGCCAGGAGCGAGGGCGCGCCCGCTCGAAGGACACCATGTCCACCTTCGAACAACGCCTCGGCCAATTCAAATTGGACGTAGGCAAGATGCAAGACCAACTCACAACGCACGAGTGAGAGTTGGAGAAGACCGTGGATCTCGCAACGGTGCGGGATGAGATAGCGCCGTTGTATACACGGCTCGAGTCCATGGATGCGACGATCATGGACATGCGGGAGACCTTGGACAATGGTCTCTCAAACATGCGATTCGAGATGGAGGAAGAGTTCAAGACCATGCGGGAAGAACTCAAGCGACGGTATGGAGATGGGCGGCGTCCCGAGGCGCCCACCCCGCATGAGGCAAGGATTGAGGTACCTAAGCCGTGGCCCTACAAAGGCGAGCGGTCGGCAAAGGTGATCAACGACTTCCTGTGGAACGTTCGAAGGTACATGGAGGCCTTGGATGTGACGTCCGAAGTGAGGATGATGAAGACCACATCCTTCTACTTGCAAGTTTCGGCGAGTCTGTGGTGGCGGTGTCATTGCGACGACGTGGAGCATGGCATCATTGATCCCATTGTGAAGTGGGACGACTTTAAGTGGCAGCTTATCAACTACTTCTGCCCTGCCAAGTCGGGACTGGATGCCAAGATTGCGTTGTTCAACATTTGTCAGAAGGGCACGTTGAAGGAGTACATGAAAGAGTTCACCGAACTCCGCCTACAGAATTTCCAAGAGGACGAAGACACGTTGCTGACGGTCTTCGTGAAGGGTTTGAAGCCATGGGCTATGACGGAGTTGAAGCGACGAGATTGCCCCAACCTCCGCTCGCTAGTCGTCGCTGCAGAGTCGCTCGTGGAGTATGCCAAAGCGAGCGCTTCACCACCAAAGCCCTCGGGCAAGAGCAATGGTGGGGGAGAGAAGTCGAAGTCACAAGGAGGCAAGCCGCACTATCAAGACAAAGGCAAGGGACACCAAGACAGGAAGCCCAACAATGAAAGATTCAAGAGGGACGGAAAGCCGCCAAAGCCTTGCTACATTTGCAAGGGTTCACATTGGACAAGCGATTGTCCGCAGAAGGCGACAGTCAACGCAATTTATTGCCCCGACGAGAAGGAAAAGGAGGAGGCGTGTCTTAGTTTGATACACGTCCTCAACGCCATCAACGCCTCGAAGGGTCCTTCAACGGCTGCTCGACTTTATGCAGACATCGAGTTGAACGGGCAAGTCTTCAACGCCCTCATCAACACGGGAGCTTCGGAGTTATTCGTGTCGGAAGTGGCCGCCAAGAAGCTGAAGCTGCCACTACAGAAGACAAACGCCACGTTCAAGACGGTGAACGCGAAGTCTATCTCGACCACAGAAATTTCTCCTGGAGTGAAGGTTCGCATCGGCAAGTGGTCGGGAAGCTTCGACGTGACGGTGACACCAGTGGATGACTACGAAGTGGTGGCAGGCATATCTTTTCTACGACACATCGCTGCATGTGTCATCCCGCTCACCAACTCGATGGTCATCTTCGACCCCAAGGGATCTTACAACGTCCCTGTGAGGTCAGGCGGGGATCTCAAACAGAAGACTCTCTCCGCCATGCAAGTGGCGAAGGTGTTGCGCAAACAGGAGCACACCTTCCTGGCAACCGCCATCTTGAAAGATCCGGGACCCTCCACTCCAACACCTCCCAAAGTCCTTGAAACCCTTGAGGACTTTGCGGACGTCATGCCCCCGGAACTCCCAAAAAGGTTACCGCCGAAGCGTGAAGTGGACCATGTCATCGACTTGGTCCCAGGATCGAAAGCCCCACATAGAGTCCCCTATCGGCTCGCCCCTCCAGAACTCGCAGAACTCCGTAAGCAACTGACCGAACTATTGGATGCAGGATATGTTCGGCCTTCAAAGTCTCCATATAGCGCCCCGGTTCTCTTTCAGAAAAAGCATGATGGTTCCCTCCGGATGTGCATCGACTATCGGACGCTCAACAAGCTTACGGTGAAAAACAAGTACCCCTCGGGTTATTGGCAAGTTCGGATCGCGGAAGATGATGTGCAGAAGATGGCGTGCGTCACAAAATATGGCTCCTACGAGTTCCTCGTGATGCCTTTCGGCCTCACCAACGCCCCGGCGACCTTCTGCACCCTCATGAACAAAGTATTGCAACCATTTCTTGACAGATTCGTGGTTGTCTACCTCGACGACATCATGATCTACAGCCGCACCTTGGAGGAGCATATCGAGCACATTCGGCAAGTGTTCGAGGTGTTGCGACAGAACGAGCTCTACGTCAAGCAGGAGAAGTGTGCCTTCGCTCAACCGGAAGTACACTTCTTGGGACATGTCGTCGAAAGTGGAAAGCTGAAGATGGATGACGCGAAGATTCGGGCCATCGTGGAGTGGGAGCCGCCCAAGTGGGTTCCTGACATGCGTTCGTTTCTTGGCCTGACGAACTACTATAGGCGGTTCGTCAATGGGTATTCACATGTGACGACCCCTTTGATGATTCTCCTCCGGAAGAATGTGAAGTGAGAGTGGACGCCGACATGCCAGGAAGCGTTCGACACCCTTAAAAAGGCTATGTCGGAGGAACCGTTGCTCGTCCTGCCAGACCACACCAAGCCCTATGAGGTACAGACAAATGCTTCTGACTATGACATTAGAGGAGTTCTTATGCAGGAGGGGCATCCCATGGCGTTCGAGAGTCGCAAACTCAACGACATGGAGCGGCGTTACGACGTTTAGGAGAAGGAGATGACCGCGATGATTCACTGCCTTCGAACCTGGCGGCACTACCTTCTCGGGTCGCGATTTCATATCAAGACGGATAATGTCGCGATAAGTTACTTCGAGACACAGAAGAAGCTCTCGCCGAAGCAAGCAAGATGGCAAGATTTCATGGCGGAATTCGACTATGTCCTGGAGTACAAGCCTAGCAAGACGAATGTCGTTGCCGACGCCCTCAGCCGACGTGCGGAATTGGCGGCCATGAGCTCCTCTCAGGCCGACCTCATCGAGAGGATCAAGAAGGGGTTGGAGTCAGACCCCACGACGAAGAACTTATTCGAGCAAGCGACAGAGGGCAAGACACGCCGCTTTTGGGTGGAAGATGGGCTGATCTTCACCAAGGAACATCGCATCTACGTTCCACTCTTCGAGCGGCGCACTATCATGCAAGAGTGCCACGACTCCAAGTGGGCGGAACATCCAGGCAGCCGCCGCACTTTGGCACTCATCGAAGACAACTACTTGTGGCCAAGGATGGATGATGACATTGAAGCTTTTGTGAAGACCTGCCTTGTTTGCCAGCAAGACAAGAACATCAATCAAGCGCCCGACGGACTTCTGGAACCTCTACCCATCCCAGAGCGTCCATCGAAAGATGTCTCCATGGACTTAGTCACAGGCCTGTCCAAGTCTGAAGGGGCAGGTACCATCATGGTGGTCGTCGATCGGTTCTCCAAGTATGCCATCTTCGCTGCCGGCTCCACAAGTTGTCCTACTACTGAAGCTGCGGAGTTATTCATGAAGCATGTAGTGAAGTATCGGGGCCTACCGCAAAGCATCGTCAGCGATCGGGATGGGCGATTCGTTGGCAACTTCTGGAAGGAATTGTTCAAGATGATGGACTCCAAGCTGCATTTCTCGACATCACTTCATCCTCAAACCGACGGCCAAACTAAGAGGGTGAATTGTATCTTGAAGATCTACTTGCGGTATTATGTGAGTGCCAATCAGAAGGACTGGACGAAGCTACTCGACATCACACAATTCTCCTACAACCTGCAACGGAGCGAGTCAACCAATCGGAGTCCCTTCGAGATAGTGACGGGGCAACAACCTCTTACGCCCCAAGCCATCGCCACTTCTTATGGTGGCAAAGTCCCCGCCGCTCATCGCATGGCGAGAGAATAGCATGGGCAAAACGACATGACGAGAGTATGTTTGCACAAGGCATCGAAGCGCATGAAGAAGTGGGCGGACACCGCCCGACGAGACGTCAACTTTGAAGTCGGAGACTTGGTCCTGGTGAAGCTGGTCCAACATCTTCGGCTAAGTGGGAAGAATCTGCATAAGGGCCTCATTAGGCGTTACGAGGGCCCATTCAAGATCCTCAAAAAGGTAGACAAGGTGGCATACAAGTTGGAGCTCCCGCCCCAGATGCAGCAACATCCCGTCTTTCATGTCAGCCTGCTCAAGCCTTTTGTTGAAGACACTGAAGATCCCGGACGTGGGGTGCCCCGACGGCCATCCGTCGGCAGTTTACTGATCAAGTTGAAGAAGTACTCATCGTCCGTACGAAGAATCGGAAGAAGGAATATCTTGTTCGATGGAGCAGAAGACCAGACGCTGACACAAGTTGGGAGACAACCGAAGACCTGTGGCAGTTCAAGCATAAGATTGAAGAATTCCAAGCTGCAACTCCAGGGACGTCGCTGACTTGAGTGGGGGAGAATGTCCCGAGGGCTTCTCCCCGGTGCACGTCAAGTTATCTTACCATGTATTTTCCTTTTAAACCCATTTTTATACTTAGTTTATTTTCTAAGTGTGGTGGTGGTAGTTTTGTAATTTGCACTCCAAAAAAGTGCACCTCCGGAGATGGTCCTCCACACCATACGTCGTAATTCTACCACCCGAAATGGTGGTATAGTAGGGGAGACCCGCTAGTGCTCCCCCGAAGCGTTGTAATCATTTCTATTTACTCAACAAAGATTTCAAGCTTCCCTAAATCTAACATCGTGTCTCAAGAGTGGGGTGACAACTCACAAAAGAGCGTCCCAAAGTGTCCCAAGCGATCGAGCGTTACGCCGAGGTGCCCGTTTGTTCACAAACGCCTCCACCGAAGAAGCGTCCGCTCGGGACTGTGCGTCCCAAAAGTTGTGGCATACAAAAAGTGGCATAAGCAAATTTTCGCAAAGCGTTCAAAAGAGCTTGCCTAGACGTTGGGCACGTCTAGGCACCGCATAGGTCGGTCGAGCGAAAAATGACACCGTGACACGAGCAGAGAGACGATCATAGAATGGAGATGTGCCGCGAGATACAACTGCTCAAGGAGGCCCGAGACAGGGAGTTGGAGGACGTCGCAACCAGGTACAGGCCCGTTTCCTTGTTCACCGAACCAGTGCTCGAAGAAGAAGCGTACGAGATGTACGTGGCAGATTCCAAGCGCATCGGCCTACTCCCCCGCCCGAGGGCAGAAGGAGGGCTGCGCGACGCTTAAATTTCCTCCGCGAGGAGGCCGCAGCGGGGGAGCGCAAGGCGGCGATCCGCGCCTTCGTCGAGAAGGAGATTCTCTCGTTGATGCTAGAGTACAAGCGCCAGCAGGCCGGCAAGCTCCGCTCTCTTCTCGCCGCCCTCGGCGGAGCGGAGGCCTCTAGCGCATCATTCTCCGTCGTCCAAGATGTCGCGACGGGGACAGAGGACGATGACTCTGGAAAACGTCCCAGGAGGGAGGGCGTCCCTGATTCAGTACTTCCGAGTCCTTCAGCTGGCGGTCAGGAGCATGTGGACGCGCAGGTGAGCGTGAACGGCAGGCCCGATAAGAGGACGAAGCACGGCCAGCGTTAAAGATCCGGCTTTGAAGCTGTGGTACGGGGTGCTATAGATCACCTGTAGGATGGCGATGGCAAGAAACACATGTTGCTCCGTTTACTCTTTAGAACATGCTCCGAAGCTAATTTTTGTCCACCTTGGATTTTGCACAGCCGGGTCGGAGGAAGGTTTCTGTGTTGTCATGCATGAAATTATCTATTTTTCTTTGGGTGAAAAAAGTGGAAAATTGGCGTGAAGAACGATATATTGTTTGTGCCTTGTGACACCCAGTTGTATTAATTGGTTTCATTTGTTTTAGTTTCCTCTTGCATAGAAAAATATGTTTTGGCAATTTCTTATTTAAATTAATCAAAATATAATTTAACTGTTTATTCTTAAAAACAATTTCGGTTTTACTTTTGAACTTTAATTTTATTTATATAATTGGTTATTTGACCAAATTTCAAGAACTAGGCACAAACTTGTCAAACAGTAATTGGATCTCACTGGGAACTATATTTGACAAAAAGAGAAGTACCGAACGAAATATACTCTGTGCAACTATGAACTTGCCCCGCATCAATATGTTGATAAAAAAATGGGTTATTTCATCAAATCATCTTTAAACTTCATAATTTTTTATATTTAATCTCAAATTATAAATTTCATTTTTTTATCCTTAAAGTATCACAATTTTTTAAATTTTATCATTCGATCTAATTCTATCAGTTTCTTAGTTATCTTTAATTTTTTGCATTTGTGAAAAATAAAAAAAATACCTTTGTGTGAAAAAATCTCTTTCTGCGGCCTTTCTTCGACGAATGTGGAGATAGGCGACGAACCCCGTCTCTCTCTCCCTACGCCGGCGCAAGGAGAGAAAAAGGAGAGGGGGTCCTTCGTCTCATCGAACGACAATCGAGAAGGGGGGTGATCCCCCTCTTTCTCTACACACGCCAACGCAAGGAGAGAGGAAGTCGAGAAGAGGGGTGACCCCCCCTCCTCTCTCTCCCTATGCATGCCGGCACAACGAAAGAGGTTCTTTCCTTGTGTCGGTGGGCATAGGGAAAGAGCAAGGGGGAGGATGCCCCGCCCCCCTCTCGACTTTTGTCCGGCGAGACGAAGGTCGAGAGGGGGGCGAACCTCCTGTTTCTCTCTCCCCGGTGCAAGGAAGGAGGAGGGGGGGTTTCTCTCTCCTTGCATTTGCCGGCACAGGGACAGAGGCGCCTGCTGTAATTAAGAGCTAGAAATTTGTTAGCATTAATGTTAATAATTAACATTTTGTGATATGAAAGAATTTGTTAGTATGGAGCTCCATTTCTATTAATCACAAATAAAACATTATTTGATAGTCCGACTTTTGATTAAATTATAATAAAACCAATTAGTTATAAGGTTATAAGGTTAACTCATGATTTATAAATGTTGATATTAATCACAATTGAAGTATATTAAAGTAGCATCCCAATGTATGTATGTATGTGTATATATATATATATATATATATATATATATATATATATATATATATATATATATATATATATAGAGAGAGAGAGAGAGAGGGGTAGATAGATAGATAGATAAGGAAGAAGAGCAAAAGAAGGGTGTTATAATTAAGAGAAGGAAATGAGGAAGAGAAAAAGAAGGATAGGAAAGAAGAATTGAAAAGAGAAGTGGGAATAAAAAGGAAAGAAATTCTCTCCTTTGTGGCTGGCCGAACCAAAGGAAGAAGCAAACCATGAGAATAGCAAAAGAGATTAATAAGGTATGTAGGGTGGATCCTTTCTAATATTTTGATGATTGAATTTATTGTAGTAATTCAATTAATTGATTTATCCAATGGAATCAAATAAGGTTATGAACCCGTGTGCTTGTTGATTTCTCATAGGGCCGAAAGTTGCAATTAGTAAATAAATATCAAAAAGTGATTGGAAAAATATGAAATTTGTATGACATGATTTTCAGAAAGTTTAGTTTCCATAGGATTTAGAATTATCACAAAATTGTATCTATATAATAAGTTATCTGCAAAATAGTGAGTGTCTCACATGTTGTTCTTGGAAATAATATAGTTACATTGTAAATTATAGCCTTATCACTCTAGATTATATAAAATTATGAAAATGCATCTTAAATACTTGTGGAAGTCTACTATTCATGGCATTTGAAATTGGATAGATTGAATACCTACACAGAAAGTTATGTATGAAATCATAGGGATCACTCGCGTTGTTTCCAAAAAGTGGCTAGGCTGAAATGATAATTCGTGTCATAAATTTCACACTTAGAATTTCATACTATAATTTAAGGGATAGAGATATATGCCTGTAATATTTCTGTAACAATTGGAAGTTCGAAAAAATAATATGTGTACTAAGAATTATAAATTTCATAAGGCACAGGCCACAGTCTCCCAGTTTCAGAATCATGATAGAACATCTCTAGATTTAGAAAGTTTTGTAGATTAATATAGAACGAGGAAAATTATAAGGTTTCAATCTCAGCAAGTTTAGTTTCATTAGAGATTTCATTTTATGTGATATGATGTAGATTATAAAAGTTATGAATTTTAGACTATGAATTGTACAATCTGTTAAGGCTTTAACGATAGTTTAATTATAAATTTTTTTAAGGTCATTTAATAATGAGATAGATTATGAGTTTTATGATGATCACAGTTGATGATGCCGTCTGTGCTTGAAAATTGAATTCACACTAATAGGAGTTATACACTAATTGTTATACCTTCTATATGTAAATAGTGCGCAATTTGTTATATGTAAATAGAAAAAAAGTGTTTATACTTAAATGACCATATGATATGTGAATTTAGAAATTGATTAATGGTTTTCTTTGATTATATGACATATGATATGTTATATGAATAGGTGCTATGTGCACTCGTAAAAGTGTATTAATTGTTATGTGTGCAATTATTTATTACTAGAGCTTATATGACATGATATGACATTATAAAATGTCATAACATGATATGCTATAAAATGACATGCTAGGGTATGATACAATATGACAGGATATGATATACTTAGGTCATGCATATGCACTGCATTTCATTATCATGCATTTGCATTTCCTCTGCCGGGATGATATGGTTTATGCAAGTAAGGTATTCCATTTTCCTGGGATGACATGATGTCCTACAGGGTAATATATGTTCCCCGGCAGAGATGATATGATGCCTTTGGCCGGGATGATATGTCTTATGCAGTGAAGGTACCCCATTTTTATGGGATGATATATATCCTACGAGATAATATATGTTCCTCGACGGAGATGATATGATGTCTCACGGGACGATATGATGCCTTTGATCAGAGATGATATGTTTCCTACAGAGAAGATATCCCATTACATGAGATGATATGATACCCTACAGGGTGATATGATGCCTCTGACCAGTTGACGATATGGCATATGCATGCATCATTCTCTTTGCATACATCCACTTTAAAGAGTATGGCATCCGGTGCATTATTGCTCGTGGTATTTTATAATAATATGATTTGCTTTGATATGAAAGGTGTGACAATAATGTTTATAGGATAATGATTAGATGTATGTACAAGGATTGTGATATAATATGATATGATATGATATGACATGATTATGGCATGTAATGGTAGCTCATGCTTATATGAAAATACGTAAGTGCATGAACATATATTTTGATAAGGTAGGATATGATATGTTTTTTTAGCAATGATAAATATGTATTGATCTTTAGAATTATTCTCATAATATTATCATTCTTGATCTAATGAATAATTCATGTTCCGAATAAGTTATAAGTTAGTGCCTTTTAAGAAATATTATTTTGGCCCTACGTACGAGCCTTTACTCATGAAGATTATGCATGTATATTGTACATTATATTTTCATGTACTTGGATCCTACAGTTTAAAGGCACAGGTGATCGATGCTCACGATAAGGATGACACATGGAACTGAGTGTTGGAGAATTTTTTTCAGCACATTACCTTGTAATAATACTTAAAGATGTCAATATTTAATATATGAATATTAGTGCTTCTATATGTGTATAATACAAAGAAAAGATTTTATTTCGTATGAGTTTAATTTATGACAAGATGATAGAAGTAGCGATCTGACTCTCGAGCAAAAAAAAATGCTTCCACTGGCTCGAGGGTCTGGATCGTTACACCTACACAGGGAAAGAAGCTCTTTCTCTGGCCGGCGTGCACATGGAAAGAGAAGGGGGGGGGATCCCCCTCTCTCCCTGCGCCGGCGTGTGCAGGGAAAGAGCGCTCTTTCCATGCGCACGCTGGCAGGCGTAGGGAAAGGGGGTGGGGTTCCTCCTTCCATTATCTTCTTTTCCCTTTCCTCATGTTTCCTTCCCTCTTATTTTCTTTCCTTCCCCTTAACGAACCTTTATCCAAACACACTATTAGTGCAACGACCAACCATTTAGCTTCTTTTACACTCAGTTTGAATTGAGGAGGAAGAGGGTGAAAGAAGAAGAGGGAAAGAGTTTTTTTTCCTTGATATAAGAATCTTCATTTTTTTCCTTCCATTTATGTTATTTATTTTAACCTCAAATTGAAATGTAAAACTTTTCTTCTCTTCTCTTTTTTTTTTCTTTTCCCCCATTTTCTTCCATTCCCTTCTTTTAGTGTATAAAAATAAAATTCATTATATTATATCAAGGATTTGAGTGACCTAAATGACACTCAAATACTTAGGGGTTATTTGGTAGTGAAATAAACTCGAGAATAAAGCCTTTTTCAAATAATTCCATATAATAATTAGGGGTACATTCGGAATTAAAATAAAAATATATTCTTAGCTAAAAGTAAAAGTAAAAGATATACAATTCTACATTTCAGACAGAATACTCTGTGCACCAATTTCAAAAAAGTTAATAACCCAACGGAATAAAATAGTTATATTCTAGTAAAAGGAAGACTTGTTTGGACGGAGGATTTTGAGGGGTGGAGAGGAATATGATGGTGTAAATTTTATTTAAGTAATTATTTTATATTAGTTATGAGGGATTGGGTGAAATAACTAATTTCTTTTAACATAATATTTTTTATTTCATCAAATTGGTGAAATGAGAAAATATTACCAAATTAATCCTTCTCTTACTTCTCTCTTCCTCTCTCTTTTTTTTCTCTCTCATTAATTTCTCCTCTCTCTCGTATTCCTAAACAAATATTATGATAAAATAATTTTGTATTTATATTTATATTTCATTTTTAGCTTTTAAAATAGATGAATAAAATATTTATAGAAAAAATAAAAAATCGGCCAAACAACAAATAAAAGAAAAAAGTAGAATAAGGGATAAAGAATTATATGATACCATACTTGTTTGGCATTAAATATTACAAATAGTTTAATATATAATGAATAATAAAAATGACTTTTACACAAATAAGACTTTCATTATTCCACCTCACATCTTTATAATTTATTATTCAAACATAACACATTATACTTCCAAGGCCGGCCCAAGGGTGTGGCCACCCAAGCATTTGCTTGAGGCCTCACCCAACGAAAGGCCCCCTAATTATGTGTTAAGTATTATTTTAATACTATTAAATTATTATCAAGGCCTTATAATTTAAGATATTTGTTGATTTAAAATCAACTAAATATCTATCTTATCTTTTAATATTTTTTACCTTCACTGTCTAAATAATAATTAATTCATCATAATTAAATATCTTCTTATATTTTAAATTTAATTTATACCATTTTTTATGTTTGTTTTTTATCTAAAATCATAATACTTCAATTAATTTTGTCATTAATATTATTGTACTTTTGTTCATAATTAACAACACTATTGCATTGAATAACTACACTTAAAAATAGTTCTTATGTATCATCTTTCATAAATTAATTATTTTTAATATATCATTATAAATTTTATATCAAAATATTATAATAAATTAAATATAATAATATTATATTGACGTAAAAAATTTAAATTTTACTTTAGGCCTCCCATTCTCTTGGGCGGCCTTGTATGCTTCTCTACCCACCACTCGCCATACCACCTCATCCTACCCCCTCTATTAATTAGTTATTTGCCAAACAAATACTTATTATTATTATTTTTTCTTAATGCCGTCAACTTGTGAGACTGATCAAGTCTACCAAAGAATTTTCATTTTCTCATAAACTAAATACTTATCCGGAGGGTAAATTATACCAAATGCCCTTCAACTTTGACGTTTGCTTAGTGCTACTCTCCAACTTCACTTTGTAACACAAATGTCCTACATCTTTTAATTCATTTCACCTAGTGCCCTCTTTACCTGCGATCGGCTGTCTCCGATTACGGAGTTGATGTGGCGCTCACAATATCTCTCTCCTCTCCACATTGACATTGTAATGACGTAGCAATATTAAAATAAAAAATGCCATGTCGTCGGCGCACACACACAGGAAGAGGGAGGGGGGGGGGGGGGGAGGGAGGGAGGGAGAGGGGGGGGGGGGGGGGGGGGGGGGGGGGGCTCTGCCTGCGTGCGCGCATGCACACAGACAAAAGGGGGGGTCTCCCCCTGGAGCTCCGATGAGAGCTCGCAAGGCGGGTAACCCGTCCCCCCCCCCCATCGGCGCACGCACACAGACAGAGGAGAGGGGGTCGCCCCTTTGCGAGCTCCCGTCAGAGCTCACGGGGGGTGAACCCCCCATCACCTGCGTCGCACGCAGGCAGAGGGGGGGTCGCTCCCGCGAGCTCCGGCGGGGCTCCGACGTGCATCCACGGGCACTGAGAAGGAGGGTCACCCCTTTAGCGATGTAGCATTTTTTATTTTTAAATTTTTTAATATTGTCACATCATTGCAATGTCAATATGAAGAGGTGAGCGCCACGTCAGCTCCGTGACCGAGATACGACCGATCACAGGTAAGGAGGGCATTAGGTGAAAAGAGTTAAAAGATGAAAGACATTCATGTTATAAAGTGAAGTTAGAGGATATCACTGAGTAAACGTCAATGTTAAATGACATTTGGTGTAACTTACCCTCTATATGAATGGTAAACTTATATTTATCATGCAAAATTGAGTTCTCTCTCCATAAACCTATTCGTTCTACAATTGTTAAGTTTTGACCCTATTTGAATGAAGTGACAATGAGAATTAAAAATAGGAATGAGCATGTGTTTTCATAAAAAGCAGGAAGTACAAATTTATTAAAACTAGTACGAAATTTTAATCTGATTACACTTGCGAAGGTCACCAATATGTTCGAACGAACATTAATTTAAATGATATATAAATTGGTATAGTGGGAATTTGAGTGATGTTGTAACGACCGGGCTTTCTCTCTCCTCATTTTAAAATTTAAAAGTCAAAATAAAAAATGGTACCGATTCTCTCTCCCTCACCCCCACTCCCCCACGTCTCTCTCTATCAAGAGAGAGTGCAGCCAGAGTATAAGGGAGGGAGTGTGGAGGACTCCCTCACCTTTTTTTCCCTCTGTCGCCATAGCGCTCTCTCTCTCCTGCTTCCTCTTCGGCGAATGGGTGAATGACGATCAGCGAACCACACGGATAGGGCTGGACACGAGCTAAGCCGAGCTAGACTTCTGCTTAAATAGGCCAGACCTATTATAGAATAAAAGTATTTAAGTATGACCTATAGCCTGTAACAAGCCATGAATATAAACTTAGCCTGGCTTGTTTTATTAACTTTTAATGTCTGGCCTAGCTTATTAACCTGTAAGCCAAACATATTTTTTGATGATCTACTATATTAAATATAATAAATCTTATTTACTAAAGAAATCATAGATATGAACTAAATAAAAGAGACACCATTAATATATTTCTTCTAAACATATAATAAATATTGAATTCAAAATTGAAGATTTAAAAATGAAGGATTAAAATTATATATATAATATAGTATATTAATAAATCTTGGCCTGATAAGTTATAAGGCTAGGCCAATTATTAAGAGGCTAAGTCTCTTTAAGAAAATAGGCTTTATTTAATATTTTAGCCTGATTTATTTTGATAATAGGCCGAGCCACGAGTTGCTCACGAACGGTTCGGCTCATTTCCAGCCCTACACACGGACAAAAGATGAGACAATCCAGACGATCCAGCCACACTCATCGACCTCCCTCGGCGCCTTCGCAAGGACTAGGCGCATATTTTTGCCGGCTGAGAACGTCCGACGATCGACCAAACGTTCGAAAGAGGTACAAATTGTCGATCAATTGTAGATGAAGAAATGTAGATCAATTATCGCGTGTTTCGATTCTATTATGACGTAGAGACCCATAGAAACATTATTCATATTGTATGTATCGAGATTGGATGGCCGGAGGTCGACCGGAATTGAAGAAGATGACTGGCGCTCTGTTTGCTGCTGGAATCGGTCGACCGATTCCGAGCAAACGGTCGACCGATTCCGAGCAAACGGTCGACCGATTTGCACAAATCAGGGACGGCCATAAGATCGGTCGACTGATCCGACAGAGGCCGTCGAGGCCATTTGCGCAAGGTCGATCGATCGATTCCCGAGAATGGTCGACCGATCCCGCGACATGGTACGTAATGATCCGTCGACCAATTCATAGAGAACGATCGATCGGCTCGATGCGAAGGGGAATCGACCGAGTACGTAATCAGTCGACCGGTCCACCAGGAGCGATTGGCCGGCTCAGCAATCCGTTCCACTAGACGGTCAATCGGTCCAGAGAAGAAGAACCGTGAGTCTTGAGGTAAAATGACTGAAATGCCCCTTGAATGGCCATAACTGCTATAATCAGGCCTAAACCTTTGACTGGTTCACCTAAGGTCATGTCCAATATAGCAAAGCAAGTAACAGACTTTTCGTCTGCAGAAATGGGATCAAACTTTACCCCTTTTCTGAATTACGATTTCAAACTCCACACATGTTAAAGAAAATAAGTAAAGTAAAGATGAAATAATGACATAGCTATGTGTCTCCCAGAATACAGATCAAGGTATAGTGAGTGGCAGGTAGCTGTACTGAGGAGACTACACCTACTAGTATTAACTATCACTATTTCTGGACCACAGGCCCTTTTCCACCTGTGCTCCGAATAAGGGTGACGTATTGACGCACTCTTCCCTCACGGGGGCCACATATAGATTATAATGTATAGTGCCAAAGGGTCAGGTAGCTCAGCTGAGGAGACAATGAACCTACAGGTCCGCAACGATCATTGTTCATGGGGTGCAAGTCCTCTCCCACCTGTATTTCGAAAAGGGTATGCCTTAGCATATACCTTCCATTTCATGGGTATCTTGACAACATATGGTATAGAGATACTTCTAGCTTCCCACTTAATTAAGTCGAGCTCGCATAAGATAACGAACATCAAGGACCTCATAGTAATGTAAAAGACGTAGTACCACACAAAATATAACAAAGTATGATAATGTATAACAAAGTAAAGTATAGAACGGAGTAATATATAGCAAATTATGGTACAGTACAAGGTATGAATAAAGTAAAGCATAAAGTACTAATCTGCATATGTATGGTTCATAGCCTACAGATATCAAGGTATTGAAACTAGTGAATAAAGTAAATGTTCAATTGGTTCTCTTTTATCAGTATTATCCTTAATCAGATTATCATTTCATCGTCTATGTATCTATGTGTACTGAGCGTTAGTTCACGAACATTCCATGCCCTTGCATAGGGATTTTGCATATGAGAACCTTGCTTAGGGAGAAAGTGGATAATACAGAGCTCCAAGACAACAGCACATGACTTGCAATGACTTGCAAAGAACCCACAAGCTTTCCGACTTTTATTTCTGCATTTGAATTATCGGACTTTGTATTTCAAAGATATTTGAATTTTTTTTCTTTTAACCTTGCACATGTGAATATTTTCTTGAACTATTTGAATCATTTGAATTTTCCTTTTTCTTGAATTATTTCATTAATGTGACCTCCTTTGAATTTCTAATGATATTTCTTTTGCAACCCTTTTCATTACTCTGTTTCTTTATCATTTCTATTTTCACGTGTGTCATATGTTGATTGATCAAAGTTAAAGAAATAATAGGTAGTATCGCGCTCTCTTAATCAATCTGACCGCCAGCATGACATGAGAGCTTATTTTGGAGGCGTCACAGATGTAGCACCAGATTGATATTGTATTGTCCTTGTTTGCTTTGGCATCAAATGCATGCAGAAGATTGAATATTGCTTCTGCGAAGATTGAATTGTCACCTCTTGTTAGAGTTGGATACAATTTAATATTACAAATTTAATTAGTCAAGATAACAATGCCTAAGTGATTATATAAAATTTACTCTTCTAAAGTAGCATCGGTTGTATTGGGCTATAAATATGCTTCTAAAGTAGCAAAGTAGGGGAAGTCTACTTTCTTATATATGGTACTTTAATAGGTTGGTGCCTTGCAACATAGATTAGGGTCAAGTGGTATTAAAAGGTTAGGATTTTAATTTTCCATGAAAACAATTTCTAGAGATGACTGGTGCACCTCCCCAAGTGAAGTTCGACAGTGAAGACTTGATGGCATCAACACATCGTAAAGTAAGTATATTTGACAATTAAATATGTAATAAGCAGCGTGTAAAACAAATTAAAGTTTTTTCAGCACTTAAAACAAATATATCGCAAAATTTTTCACAGTTTGTATCATCAAAATTAAAATGACAGAGGCAACCTTGGCTTCATTCAAAAGTTGCAAGCAAGAAGTATATCTTTGGCAAGAAAATAACCTAAATTTGGAATAGAGAAAATAACTTATTCTACTTCACTATTCTATTTAAATTTGTTCTCAAACTAAACATCACATAATTTATTGATTATTAATCTTAATAGTTTAAATAATTTTGTAAAAAATTCAAATATATAATATTAAAATTGAAAAAAAATAAGACAACAACTAATTTGATCAACATAGATTATTTGTAAGTTTTTTTTCCGAGGATCGGGGTGAGCCAATAATACTGGTATTTGTTTCGCAAAATTGTTAATTTAATTAATGAAAAATACTCGTTATCATCTTTATTTTGATTCTAAATTAGTCATTTGTGCTTCTCAAGAGTTCTTAAAAAGATATCAAAATTCTGTACTAAAACTTCTAAAAGTTTTTTTTAAAGAACCCCTTTGAAATAAACACTAACAAAAATATTATACTATATTGTGAATGTCTTTAATTCATTTCTCTTAAATAATACTTAATAAAAAATATGATTACGTAGTAAATAGAAATATGTAACTTGTAGCTATTATCAACTTGTGAAATAAAGTAGGGTTTAATATTCAAACTGGAAATAAATAAATAAATAAATATAAGGTCGGCATTGAAAAGTTAAATTTAATTTAAAAGGTCTGCATGCAAAGTTGTAAACCAAAAAATTGTTATTTAATGTCAAACGAGGTCCTATATAAAGTCAACACATCTTCCTGCTATTCGCAGCGTCTTCTAATTTGCCCTTCGACCTGCATCGCAAGGCTGCAACTTAGACTCGGGAGAGTGGACTGTGGAACCAAAGTTGTAACTTTTAAGAATCCTCTCCCTTTCCACTCTCCTGTGCTCAGGTGCAATGGCCGGAGGTTGCTCTTCTTCTGCTGCAATCATTGGCGTCCTCTCGTGCCTTCTCTGTTTCCTCGTCGATCATGGTATGCTGCTGTGTCACGGTCGTTTCGTGTTTTTGCTTTGTTCATTTCTTTCGTCGGATGTTTGTATGAAAATAAATGTGTTGTCTTCAGGGTGTTCAGCTGTGACCTTCACGTTGACGAACAATTGCGGATACATGGTCTGGCCGGGCATCCTGTCCAACGCCGGGACGGCCGCCCTGTCCACGACGGGGTTCTCCCTCGACAAGGGCGAGTCGAGGAGCGTGGACGTCCCGTCCTCCTGGTCCGGGCGCCTCTGGGGCCGCACCCTCTGCTCCACGGACGCGTCCAGCGGGGCCTTCACCTGCGGCACCGGCGACTGTGGCTCCGGCAAGGTGGAGTGCTCCGGCGGCGGGGCGGCTCCTCCGGCCACCCTGGCCGAGTTCACTCTCGACGGAAGCGGCGGCATGGACTTTTACGACGTGAGCCTCGTCGACGGTTACAACGTTCCCATGCTGGTGGCGCCCCAGGGCGCCACGACCTCGGGGGGCAGCAACTGCAGCTCCACGGGCTGTCTGCTGGACCTCAACGGACTCTGCCCTTCGGACCTCAAGGTGGTGCTGTCGACCTCGGACGGCGGCAGCGAGGCCGTGGCGTGCAAGAGCGCGTGCGAGGCCTTCGGCTCCCCTCAGTACTGCTGCAGCGGCGAGTACGGGAACCCCAACACCTGCCGGCCGTCGTCCTACTCCCAGTTCTTCAAGAACGCGTGTCCCCGGGCGTACAGCTACGCCTACGACGACGCCACCTCCACCTTCACCTGCGCCGCCGGCGCCAGCTACGTCATCACATTCTGTCCCTCTACCACCAGGTAAAAAGAATTACGAAAGCAATTCTCACCAAGTAACTGCTCCAAATTGCTTTGTTTTTTCCCTTGAAAGTCTTGATCTTTGGAGGAGTCTTGACGCCATTAATTAACTTTCCTCCGTCTTCCGGGAGGGGACAAAACAGAGAGGTAACAGAGCAAAATGTCATACCTTTACGGGTTCCTTTCCGTCTGTCGTCACTGAAGGGTTAGAAAAGGTGGGTGCGACAAGACAAGATTGAGAATCCTTAATCAGCGGTAGATTTTTTTACGGGTAAACAAACGGCTGGCAATCTAATTAATCAGATTCAGCTCACGAAGAAACCTTTCAGATGTCATGATGACAAGATTTATATAGCGATATTTGCCTTTGAAAACTCTATTTTGCGTGCATTATTTGCTAATCTCACGTCTGACTCTATTGATGCAATATGGAAACAGTCAAAAGTCGGCCGGCGACAACCCGGAGGCGGTGCCGCTTATGAACAGAACGATGGTCTTCTACGGCGGCCAGGAGATCAGCGGCGTGTTAAGGAGTCGGCATCGTTTCCCCGTCCTCGCCGCTGCGTTGGCCATCGTCTCCGCGTCGTTGCACCTCTCCCGGCCACTACGATGCTGAGCACGCAAAACAAAAAGTCGCGGGCGTACGTGGGATTACAGGAATGGACCGCACTCAGAGATAGAGCAGAGAGAGAGAGAGAGAGGCGTTACTACTACTCTACTCGTGCTGCTGTACCCACTTCCCACCCACTTTCTCTATCCAACGTTCTTCTCAGGCTCAGCTGCGTTGTCCTCGACGAAACTGGCGAAAGATTCTTTAATCAAACTATTATATGATGCATCATCTTCTTCGGAGGTGGCGGTAGGGGATGCACCAACCCCAACAGGCGATGGCGCAGGGGGATTAGGACGAGGAGACAGAGACCTGGCAACCAACGCCCGCCCTCTTGAAGAGCTATTTGGCTTTGTAATATTCTTTATTTATTATATATATGATGATTGATTAGGATTAGAGGGGGTTTGGTACTTGGAGCGCAGTAGGAACAGAGACGATGAACTGCGTCACAGTGTCAAACTGCTGCATGCGGTGGGCTTTTGGAAGTGGGGAAAGGGGGTGGGGGGGGGGGGGTGGGTGGGGTGGGGTGGGGTGGGGTGGGGGGGACTAATGCTATTAAATGGACGCTCGTACAATGCGACGAAGTCGACAAAGGAGTGCGTTATTGGTTTATGACATCGTTTCGTGCAATGTGTTCTTTCTGTCATTTTTGTTTCTTATGTTCAGATGTCATCGGAAAAAAAAAGCGTGTACGTAGACCATCTCTTCTTAATTTGATCGGTAAAGTTGGATAAAATTGAATGTTTAATGCAATGTTATTATAACCGAATCGGTCAATGAACCGGTGTATCAATTGAGTCGTGGTTGGATCGGTTCAATCGGGTTCAACCAATTGAACCGGATTTTTAATAAAATAATATTATTTATTATAATTAATAAATAAATAACATATCAGCATATTCATAAATCATAATTAAATGATTTATAATGCAACAATATATTCACTCATCAATAAATATCACTCTAAATACACTCATAATTGATAATAAATTCTAAGTATTTAAAAAGTAAGTTTTAAATAATGATATATTGATTATTAAATTATTTTCAAACACCCATATATGCATGAAGAAAGTTTCAAACAAACTCCAAACATTCATATATTAATTTTTAAATTAATGTCAAATACCCTTGCATCAAGAAAGTTTCAAACAACATAAACTTTGAAGATTTGAACAAAAGTTAATCTTCGTACAAAAGTTTCAAAATTAATCAAAGTCTTAAAAAAAAAAGATAGTTTAACATTTGTCTATAGTATCTCAATCATCTTCATCATCATCATGATTTTCATTTTCATCTTCATCTTGAGATTCTATTGGATCCAACATGTAATCTTCAAGATCTACAAATAAAAATAGCACAAATTTAAAATCCTCCACCAAATTAATATTAGAAGTTTAGAACATTAATATAATGATATCAAACCAACATTGCATAATAAATTAAGACAAACCTTCAACATTTGACCCTTCAATATCTTTTGGAATTTCCTCTTGAATCATGTTATCAAGTTCATCATAATCAAGTTCTCCTTCTTCTTCCCTTTCCATAATCCAAAATTCTGTTTTATCTATTGATTCAATATTTATTGGATCATATGATTTTTTGAACATTGACATCCTAAGAATAAAAACATAATTAGTTTGATGTGTGATATAATATAGAACTAAAATTATATTAAAAAAGAACACTTACCTTTCTTTCAACCTCAAATTGTAATGAACATAAACAAGATCATTTAACCTTTCATGTTCCAATCTATTTCTCTTTTTAGTATGAATGCGTTCGAATACATTCCAATTTCGTTCACATCCCGAAGAAGAAGCAGTTTAACCAAGTATTCTTATAACTAGCTTTTGCAAATTTGGAACATCATGACCGGATATTCGCCACCATTCATCTTCCATTGCGTATGAAAAGAAAAAAAGTTACAATCACAAACTTTGAAGTTAAAAAGAATACACATTAATAAAAGAGCAATAAAACTAAAATTTACCTGGTTGAGCAATTTTACTAGATGCAAGAGCTTTAGGACGAGAAAATCCTAATCCACGTTCTCGAAAATTTTTTATCTCATCCAATATTGATGTGTTCATAGATCCACCATCTATCTTGTCAATCACATTTAACAGACCACGCATCACATCAGATTGTTGGCAAAAGGATGATTGATCACATTGAATAGCAGGATTAAGATAATATGCCGTTGCATGAAGGTCTTGACGCAACATATGATCCCATCTCTTATCTATAATATCAACATAGGGCTTGTACAATTTTTTCTTATTCTTGAATATTGTCATAATTCCTGAGCGTGCCCTGTACATTCCTTCATAAACATAACCCAAAGATGGCTTGATATCAATATCACAAATCCTCAACAAACGTATCAATGGAGTCATCACCTTGACAATTAACAAACAATTATTCCAAAAATTTTCATCCAACACAATTTGCTTTACTTCTTTACCTTTCTTTTCTTTCAGAAACTTTTTGAAATCAGCACTAATTACCAAAGCTTGTAAATCATCCTTATGTTGATGCAAACTATGTAAAGCAATAAATGTAGTTGCAAATCGAGTTGCACCTGGACGAATGATTTCACGCCAACCTTCTCTCTTTCTTAGCCAATTCAATGTCACCTTGTGATTGTATACAAATACAGTAACTTTAGAAGCAAGGACTGCTAAGCTTTCGACAGTAGGCATCTCTCCAACATCTTTTAAAATCAAATTAACACAGTGAGCAGCACAAGGTGACCAAAAAATAAAAGGATATTTCTCCATAAGTTTACTACCTGCAGCTTTGTAATTTGCTCCATTGTCTGTAACCATATGAACCACATTTGGAGGACCAACCCATTCAACAATTTCACTAAAAAGATTGCACAAATTTTCAGCATTAGTGCAAATATCAGAAGCATCAATTGACTTGATAAAAGAAATTCCCTTTGGACAGTAAACTAAAAAATTAATTAAAGGTCTTTGTCTTTGGTCTGTCCACCCATCTCCCATAATAGTGCAGCCTGTTTCACTCCAAGTATTTCTAAAGGAATCAATTAGTAACCTCACTTGAATCTTAATATCATACAATAAATTTACACGCAATGCATGAAAAGAGGGAGGCTTATATCCATATCCCATACTAGCAATATTATCAATAGCAGCATGAAAATAGGGTGAATTACAAGCATTAAAAGGAATGCATGCATCATAAAACCACCTTGCAATTGATAAATCAGTGTTCTTCCATTTTTCTTTACTTTGCATGCATGCTTTGATACTAGGTTGCGAAGGATCACTTATACCAACCTGAAAATATGATTCAATTTCAGAAACCTTTCTTTTCCCTGTAGCATTAGAATGAGACTGAGAAACAAGACCTTCAGTGATTTCATTAGAAGCAAGGTCTTCAATCAACCCTTGTCTATCCTTATTTTTCTGTGATATAGCTTCTAAGGTGTTTTTAATCTCAAATTTAACTTCAGCAGGAACCTTTTTGCATGGATCAATATTCCCTTTTATCCCAGCTAAATGTTGTTTCATTCTATTGATGCCTCCACCTGCAACTTGCTTTTGACAAAAACAACATAGCAATATCTTTCTTCCCTTTGCATTTGCTGCCTCACTAACATATTTCCATGCTACATCCCTTTTCTGCCTAATTGAATGATCCAGTATAGGAGTTGTAGAATCTTGGGTTGAATGTGGTTCTTGAGAAGTCATACTTTTTCTGCAATAGCAAAATAATTAAATTATCTAATCCATAAAATAAATTAACTAATTCATAAAAGGAAACTAAAAATAATAGAAAAATGAATTAATGAACTAACTAACATTTGACTAACAAAATAATATGGAAAATTACTTAATTAGTAATTAATAATTACTACTGCACTACAAGAAATATTTTCACCATAATTCGTGCTTGCTCTCTCTATACTGCGCAGTATCCAATTCTAGCAATCCAACATGCACAAAGAAAGCTCAAATGCATGATCAGCACCAATTACTTGCAGCACATAATGTTAAAAACAATTCATAAAAAGAAATCAATTCTAGAGTTATTTAGCACGTGCAAAATATTTCCTAAGCTCGGGTGTTGAAATTGAATCCTCATCTGAAACGTTGAATGAAAAAAACAAATAGAAAAAGGTTATGCGAATTCTCTCAGTGCTTACTAAAAAAATAACACTGTCGATAAAATTGTCAATATTAATTTAGTACACATCATTTACTAAACTTATTTGACATAGTTTGCAAGCATTATTGGGTAACATCTTCATGTAATGATTAAGAGCTTTTTCTTTGCCACGGAAGAAGCAAGTAAAAAGAAAATTGATAGCTGATAAACATCTTCAGCCTTCGGGTGTCTATATTCATCATAATATTAAATTCAAATGTCTGATAACAATCATCAACTAAAAACATTTTCTCTATCTTGATCTCGAGATACGACGATATTGACCGGATGAATAGACCATAAAAGGGTAGTTGCTGAGACAGAAGCATGACTAACAAGATCAATTAACAGTTACACGTCTGTCTTTATCGATTGCTAAAAAATCTGGAGCGAACACAGACTGGGGTTAACATGGAAGAGGGGAAGCGAACTGCAGATGCACTCACAATCCGTGTGTAGGGAAAACAACCATCACGGTCGCACATGCTCTTAGAAGGTCATCCATATACAGATTCATCATTCATGTACATAGAAAGTTGTTCACTAATCAAACAGTGGCCGACACATACCAGGGATGAAGAGTTCAAGAACCAAGACACTCGCTATCGCCGGAGAACGAAGATGACAAAGGTCGCGCCAGTGCCGGAAGGTTGTTGCGCCGGTGCTGTAAGATCACTGCGCCGGTGCCGGAAGCCAGAAGGCCACTGTTCCAAGCCAAAAAAATCTCCTTTTGTTTTGGCCGCCAAAATGCAACTGCAGAGCACAGACAAATTAGGTTAGAAGCCAATTTTTTTCCCAAAGTGCCCTTCCGCTTTGGTGAAATGCCCAAGAAATGAAAACTTATATTAAACCGGGTTTAGGCCGGTTCGCCGGTTATTGGCGGTTCGATCCGGGCCAATCCGGTCCAATCACATTTTCGGTTTTGAATGTTGGCTCGAATCGGATTCATTGCCGTTTCGTGATTAAACCGGCCGGACCGGCCGGTCCGGTCCGGTTTTAATAACATTGGTTTAATGAGACTTGGACATGGAGCAAATAGTTAATAGAAACGAGTATGTTAATATATCATTTTTAATAGCTTAATTGGAATTATATATATATATATATATATATATATATAAATATATATATATATATATATATATATATATATAAATCAACTCTACACATCAATTTAAATTTTCTGGTATATATGGACTATGGAGGTATCAGTCACTAGGGATGGCGCCCGACCCTGTTCGGGGAGGAAAACACCACCCCCATTTCGACCTCGATGACCTGCCCCCACCCCGACTCCGTCCCGAATCTCCGCTCCAGAGAAAATTCTATTCGCCGCTCCGATCCCCACGGGCCCCGAATCCTCGCGAGGATTCCAAACCCCGCGATCCGATTCTAATTTGGACCGGATTAAATCGAATCGATAAAAAATCGGTCAAAATCAGAAAAAATCACGTTGAATCATATTTTTTGGTTCAGTCAAAATATTTTATTAATTTTTTACTAAAATATAATTTGATAAAAAATATTATTATAAATTTAGAAAATATTCAAGGTGAATTTTCTCCATAAACATTCAATATTGACTCATTAGTCTCCTCATTCATTTATACTTATCTATTTACCCTCACTTTCTTACTACTATCAATGTGGGACTATTATTGTACACTCACTTTTTTTTTGAAGTGTGAGGACTCGGGGTTTCGCGGGTGGGAACAACTTCCTCCATCCTGTTCCCCGAAAGAGGGTTCGGAGATAAATTTTCCTCCATTCCCGATCTCACGAAGAAAAAACTCTCCGAGTTCGGAGCTCCGATCAGAAAATTCTCGCGAGGCCCCTCAGGGGCGGAGAATATTGCTAATTTGCTATCCCTATCCGTGACTAGTAGACTAGCATGAGGTGCATACCATTGATTATTTGACTTGAATTTTTTTAGAGGCTATTGGCATTCACCTAGTCATGTGCAAGCTAATGACTATGGATATATCATTGAGTTGATGACCGGTATCCGAGAGCATATTGGCTGCACCTACTTTTAAGGATTCTCCTAAACTCTGATACGAATTCATCCTTTTAAAAATCTCCAAATTCTTAGCAATTGCGGTAAGGAAAAGTAACATTTGTCGTCAATATTCAAGATTATTAAAGACAGATCAATTGAATATAAGATATATATATATATTAGCATATTTTTCAATGCTATTTTTTTATTTTCGAGTTTAAAATCACAATTCATAATTCTAATTGAGCCAATTTTTTTTCTTACATTGAAGTATTTAACTTGAAACACTAACATATAGATTTGATCTTTGCAAACTATTTTTTGGGGTTATTGGTTTTAGAACTATTTTTTATTTTTTTCGTGTATAATCCTAAATTAAAAATTTTAACAGAGGACGGATGAGAGATTCACCTATTTGAAATTGTGCCCTCCACTGGATAAATGATTGCCTTTTACCTTAGTACTTCGTTAAATGGATTCTGATTCAACTGCTTGAACAACATAATATCTGAATGGGGAACATTCCCCTTTGTATCCGGCTCAGGGCATAGATTCATTCTTCGTACTGGTCAGCCCCACAATCCTTCACGGTTGGTCAGACGGAAATGGACAAAGAAAAGTTCGTGAGCCACAAAGACTTCATTTTTTTCTCTTTCCGAATAGTAAATATTTCTCAGAACATGAAATGTGAATCAAACCCATGTTTGAATTGAAACTAAGATATTAATGCAAGTTCACGAATTCCACGGTTGAACTTAGATTTTTTAAGACAAAGTCCACTTACTCGATGGCTAAAGGTGATGTATATCTCGTGTGAGATTTCATCTTTTTTTTATGGGGAGCTCTTTTTTAACATAAAACTCTCGATGATCAAAGGTTCTGAATAATAATTATGAAATATTATTTTTATCCTTACTTTCTGATTATAATAAAAATAGGATATGCACGCTCATGTGAATATTGTTTACTTTTTATAATATTTGAAATATTAAAAAGTAAGGACAAGAATGACATTTCATAATTATTAAGAAGGGACTTAACAAATTTTGAAGTAAATTTATCAAAAGAATCTAAACATTAAATTTGGATAATTTATGGGTGCATTTTTTTTTTCTGTAGAGTTAGATGCCAAAAAAATATAGATAACTTTTTTTTTCTATGGAAGAGAGGTTGTAGAGTAGTGACAAATGTTATATGTACATCTACGCGATTTTTTTAAAAAAATTGCTTCAAAGGATGAAAATACATGTTCATTTGTATCTCTCTCGTATATATTCTGTATGGGAATAAAGATGGTGTTGAAAAAAAAGTAATTCATATATATAGGCCACCATAGAATCGTGATTTGGTAATTCACAAATAGATATTTATTTAAATACATCTTAATGATATTTATTTGTGAACCATCATATCACGATCTAACGGTGACCCATGAATCAATTTTTACCCCAGATAGTCCTTATTTCAATTTCGTATAAGTTTTGATTGTGCACCCTCTTTAAAGTCATTTATGCCCAATGATAAATAAAATGGCATAGCATAATGGTGATTTACGTTCTTTTGATATACTATCCATTTTGAACGATCCCTAAAAATATGTCATATTCGTGCATGCATACACTAATGATATCTTTTTCACATTTTTGAACCTATGAAATTTGTCAAACAGATGCATGCACTGTGTATAAACTGATAAATGACATTCGATTGTCAACATTAGACCCCTATTCGATGAAAATAAATTAATCTAATTCATGCTCACTTGTCTGAGTAAGTTGAACTTAGCTTCCTTTAGTTAATTTTCAGTAAAGACGAATTTGGATTTTGACACCCGGGAATGATCATGATTCATGAGCACATAGACACCCCCATACAAACCACTTTTA